>OW026452.1:71604934-72829728 GCA_932274525.1 Podabrus alpinus
AGGTTTCACTATTGGAGGTGCATAATAAAAAGTTATGACTTTTCAAAGCAATTACAACAATAACTTTAAGTGATGGATAAGCTCTATGTCTGTAGTGTGCATGAAAGTGTGATTACATATAGATAGGGGACCTACAGTTTAACATAGGCATATCTTTTTTGTCTGTATTATCGTTTCCTTGACGATCATGATCTTGAACGCAACCCAACTGCACGAAATTTCACAATAGTTTGATATTGCACATTTATTGACCCTGAGTAGTTCATATGTAATTAATTTTGTTTTATAGATTGTGTCCACAGAAAAAGAGAAGAAACTCCTTGGCAAGCAGTGCCGAATCGAACCTGTTTCATTATAATAAGGTAAGTTGAATTGTAAATCTGTAACTGATAATAATTTTATGTAACTAAAAGCGTGAAACTCAGTTTTTAGTTTCTTTTCGATGCAATTTATTCACAAATTCCCACGCTTTTTACGCTGCATATTATATTTATTATAATTTATTTTCAAAAGTAAATTTAAAAATTGATTCAAACTTAAAACTCACTGATAGATGATGTCATTACAACATTCTTAGGATCGATAGCATCAACGTCACTTAAAAACAGCGAAATAGTTAATATACAACAGCCTTTAAATCTTAAAAAAATAATCTCTTATTTAATTTTAATGTTTTTGGTCGTCCAACATTGGTGTAATTTAAAAATCTCTTTGTATATAGTTAAATGAAGGTTTAAGTAATCAATTTAAGTTTAAATATTAAATAATTTTTGATTGTACGACAATGCAACAATCAGTCAAACTTTCCCTGCTTAAATCCTTTGTCAACTATTAAAGATATTAAAATTGGGGCTTAACAGTCAAACAAACTAAATCAGATTGGTCCAATGAATGTTTAGAATAAATGAAAATATGATTTTTTCGTTCTTATTAGATCTCATCAGACAAGTTCAATTAAGCTTTAGTTATCAAATCTGTGCTATCGACTACTTAAGGTCCCGGTTTATCAGTCCGGATGAGTCCGGATCGTGTTAATGTTACGAAAAAAAATTAAAATAACTTTTTTGTCTGTTTTATCCTATCCTTTAACTAACTATTAGTTAAAGTTTTTGATTGCCTAGTGATAAATCTTTAGCAATTAATAAGACACGTTATTAATAAACCAAAAACTTTAACTAACAGTTAGTTGTTTGTAATGTTAACAGGAGATGAAAATATCGGCCCTTAAAGTACAATCAGTTTATATTTGTCAATTTATGACCTCAGAAGTCATAGCATATCACCGATATCGACTTAATTCACAGAAGCTGCCAAGTTCTGTTAGTCTGCGACAGATGTTAGTATTTTTCGTTTTGATTGCAAAAAGTTTGATTGTCTTTCGGACTACCAACGTTGTCATATTTCATGTCCAGTTGTATTCTACAACGAAAGTAATCGATATATAGGGAAAAAAAAATTATTCCCTATGCTTAAGCCTTCATACCTTTCAGCGTCATTAGGTATTCAATTTTGAAAAAATTTGGTCTCCGAGCAAGTTACGACTCTAATGCACGTCAACATATTAATTTTATAAAAGCAACATTTAGTGAGTAATTTAAAATTTGTTGTGGCAGATCAAAAAGAAAGAAACGACTTCACATTTTCAAAATCCTGAAAAAGGTTTCTACTTCGAGTGTGCGCTCTTCATCAGACAAATTTCAAATCAATATTCAAATAACGCAACTAAATAATCTGATGTCATAAAGAAGATAAAAATTACGATAAATAGTTTTGCACGCGGTACGTGTAAATATAATCTTTATTTTGTATAAAAGAATCAAGAATCCAAATTGTATTGTAAATAATTTGTAGTCAACACTTTTGTCTTGTATTTATACAGAACAAAACAATATATCTCAATTTCAATTGTGAGGAATTTCTAAATTCGATCCCTAACCCCCATCATATGTGTGACGGAGATTAGGGTAAATACGGTTCTCCGAGAGCATATTGCTCGCCTCCCTCGTTGCAATATGTTTTTCAGACGTCGCGTGCCGTGGTTAATATTATTGGGGGTTGGTAGGCTCATAGTAGAATGCGAAGCGCTATTTTACCACTTTTTCAACTTTGATTACAGAAAAACTTACCTATCGTAGTCGATTCTACAAAATAATTTCGAGTCTTTTACAAAGCACGTCTGGTAAAGGCGATCTCCACATGCGTAACAATGAAGACATTGTTCGTGATAAGAAATATCCACAACTTGTAATATGTAGCGATCGTTTATTGGGCGACAACACGTTCCACATATTCGACCTAAAAAAAGAAACCAATTTAGTTTTCCAGTTGGAAAAAATTTAGCACGAAATGAAAATGGTCACAAGAAGTCGAGACACAAAGGATATTGAGATCAAAGATAACATTGATCTCACGTATAACCTTGCAGTAATTTTTTTAATTCAATGAAAATGTAAACGCCAGAAATCTCTTTGCTTTGGATTTTTCTGATTAAGTGCAAGTGATGATTTACAATAATAACGAAACAGACTGTGCCATCGCTGTAAACTCATTTTATTATTATTTTTCGATTTAAAAATTTTAATTGTTGGTAATTACATTACCCCCCCCCTCCTCATCCGAAAAAGGTATGTTTATAATATTTTAGGGATTATCTGGGTTCTATAGGATGTAAAAGCTGTAAGAGGGACAGGAATTCTTAAGCAGCTCAACAATAAAAGATTAGTTAGGATGGATAAGTGGAACCAAGAAGATATCGAAGAGGGATTAAAGCCCTATAATGAAAAAAAGGATTTTTTGTTTCTGCAGCAGTTTGAAGTGGTTTCAACCAGTCAGATGCATGTGCAGGTTAAAATTACAGTCTGACCGTTGCAAACTATATTGCAAAAAACATTGATATTCTTTAAAAGTTAAACTTTAGCAATTAATTAGCACTTATTAATTTTATTAAATTAAACTAATAAAATAAATAAATTTAATTTAAAAACTGTCAGTTAGTTATTCGATATTTTCGCCCTTTTTGTACCCTTCGAAATTTGTACCCAGTCCGCCTGTTTACCTTTTGCAATGTAAATTCGTAATTTGCGTTAAAAGTCACCTTAATAAACGAATTAATAATAACCCAATTTAAAATCAAAGTGCACCGTTATAATTACAAAATTTTAATCAAACTTTAATGTTTCATCAGTAGCATAATATTATAATAATAATTGCATGTGAATTTGTACTTCATATAATTACTTTCACACAATTATCAGCATTGCACGGCTGGCGGCCTGTGACCGTCATAATTACGTCGGTCCTCGGCCTCGCAGCTAACAGTTTAAGACCAAACTAAACCCCCTCCCCCCTTCTCACACCTTGTCACAAAATGGGAGATTTTGTCCCCCCCCCGTAATGATGTAACAAATTTTTAATTTTTAACCCCCTCCCCCTGACGCGTCCCATAATATTATGCAAAAAAATTACTGCGGAGAATTCATAAAAATTTAGGATCAAAAATTTTTATTGTTAAAAAGTATGGACGTGACGTCACAAAGAAGAGTGTCACTTTGTCACAAGTTGATGAGCCCCCCTCCCCCCAAAATGTGTGACATCATTTATGGACAGCCCCTAATACCTCTGGTGGCCTTCTACATACGTCTTTTAGTTAAAAAGGAAATAGTGGACAAACAAAGTCGTCCTTTCAACCTGAAATTTTATTATATAGATATCATCTATACGTTGATACGATTTTAACGTTGAGTCATAGTTTTAACAAATCTCCCCATCCGGCCCACAACGCAGGAAGTTTCCAAGTCATTAAAGTAGTGGGAGATGATGGCGACCGATAAGCCGCCTGACATCGCGATTCTGATCTCTGTTTGGCGTTCGACCACTTCTAAATCACTTGAAAAGCTAAAATTATGCACTGACGTAGGTCCGGTATTTCTTGCACAAAAAAAAACGCAAAACTATAAATTTCACCTCGCAGTAAAAGTTATCAGCGTTTATTCAATATTAATCGGCTGAAAGTCTTCAACCTGACAGCTTAAATCTTTATCAAAGTTTTCTTAACTTTAATTTTTCTTGTTTTTTGACACTTTTCCTTTGTTACCTTTCTCGGGCTAAACGACGCAACGTCGTTACCCCTTTGTTCTTCTTCGTGTTTCTGTATTAGTAACAAACGTATCCAAGTGGAGTTCCTTTATTTTGAGTTAGATAAAATTATTTTAGAATAGCAATAAATGAATCAATCAATCAAGTGCTAGCTTTTCAGGTGGTCTGAATATTAATTTCAGACAGAACTTATTTGAGAGGCCGAAGGCCGAGCTAATTATGGAAGCTGTTATAAAACGAAAAAATAAAACAAGTGATCAAAGAATTATTTATTTTCAACTCAAAACAAGGTGCAATTTGATAGCAATTCCCCAATTTGACCTAATTTGCAATTGTTTAATTCTAATGTGAAATTTTTTAGTCTCAATTTAACGGTGCAATAGTACAGTGTATGATGGCCACGCTGCTCTCCAAAGTAAAAAGGTCGTAAGTGCATTTTTTTCCAAATTAATCTTTGAATATTTATGAAATCTGCAAAAGCCTTTACAGCAACTGTATAATAAAATGGTGTAAAAGTGTACTTACGCCCTTTCTACTTTGGACAGAAGCATGGTTGTGCGGCCTGAAAGCCGCACTCAAAATTTTTTTGGTTAGTAAGAAAATTAACCAATGAGAGGTGCATTACGAGCCGTTCCTATTATATAAATCACTAATTCTATGCTGCCGCCCTTCGTTAAAAAGTCCTAACTACCAAATTGGGTTTCAGGAGAAAAACTACTTTATGTATATCTTATAACAACTACACTGTAAAAAAATCACGTTGAAATACATTCAAATATGTGCCATTTTTACATTCAAAATTATAGTCTTCTTCTTCTTCTTCTTCTTAATCTAGGACTACGTCCTGTACTTCCTAACTATAGTGCCTCTGTTCAAGGCACTATGAGCAGTTTGGTTTTTACATCTCAGGTAGCTTGCTAGGCTTGCCTTTTGATGTGCCTGCACCCTGTCTTTTATTGTTATGATGGCAAATCATTAACACAGGGGGACCGCCTGCTTAACGTGCCCTCCGAAACACGGAAGACGGTCAAGAAATTTTTAGACAATACCCGGAGTCGAACCGGGGCGCCTTGCGTTAGCAGTTGATCGCGCTAACGTTCAGACCATGACCGTCTTCCAAAATTATAGTAAAAATACACAATATGTATTTTCACTATAATTTTGAATGTAAAAATTTCACATATTTGAATGTATTTCCACGTGCTTTTTACAGTGTAGGTAATAGTACAGATGTACTACTTTTTATAGTACTTAGGGGTCGTCCATAAAGGACGTCCAAGCCTAAGAGGAAGTGGGGAGTTTACAAATTATGACCGGGGGGGGGGGGCAAATATGTGACGTCCGCATAAATACCCATGTTTTGGGATTTCGAAGAAAATTGTATTTAAATATTTTTTTTATCAAATATTTTGAAAAATAAAATGTAAATACTCCTTACATTCCAAATGTCGTATCAAGTTCGGTTAAATGAGGGGGGGGGGTCTTTGATTTGTGCCACATCTATAGAACGTTCCTGGGGGATTCAAAGATTGCGACCAACTGTAACAGAGCGGAGGGGGAGTTGGAAAGTCGGAAAAAATTGCAGACGTCCTTTATGGACGACCCCTTCTGTAACATTTGGTTATATCAAATTTCTGTTAAATGAAATGAAAATAGCGTCATATATCCAGATAAATTCATTTTTGTCCCAAAAATCGTCGCATTCGTTTATTTTTGGTTACCAACCTAATGAAGTTCTAGTGCGGCTTTCAGGCCACACTACCTATAACATTAACCTTCGATAAGCACTTCCTTGCATCAGGGTTCTCATTAAAATTTTCAAAACAAAATACCCTGACTTTTCCATGCTTTCCCTGACTTTTTGAAATTCGGTAAATTGTAAAACTCGATAAAACCTCAACCGAGAATTAAATAATAAATATAGTATTACCTGTATTACAATATAGAAAAAACAATTGAACACAATTTTTTTTAATTATTGAATTGGACTTTATACTAAATACGTATGTATATTCGGTTTTGAACGTCTTGCGACATTTTCCCGATACCTCCCGGTCTCTGCTCGTTACGTGTTGAAAATGTGTGACGAGCACAGAGGACCTACAGCTTAACGTGGATTCCGAATCACGGGAATAGACGATTTTTACACCGCCTACTCCGTTCAGGGAAGTTTTTTTAGCCATAAATAATGTTATCTGGGGCCAGCAGATAGACATTTGGTGAGCGAAAATTTCTTCTATAGATAGCACCTCACAGGATTTGAACCCGTGAATAATCTTGGCTTGAAAGCGAACACGCTAGCATTTCAGCCATTCGCTCACCTCACGCCACCACATATTAAATACGTGCTGTTTTTTGGAGTTTCAAAGAATTTTCCCTAAACAAAGTTTTAATTTCCTTGATTTTCGTTAATAAATCAAAAATTCCCTGACTTTCCATTACTAAATTTGAACATTTTAAAATTTCTAGGTTGTTGTATACCCGTTCAAGAGGCTATTGTTTGGTTTAAATTTAATTACTCTAAAACCACTAAACCGATTTCATACAATTAACAAACCAATAAATTTCGTAGTTCGTAAAAATGATTGTGTAACATTGCATCAAGACTAATAAATTAAGAAATGCGGCCTTTGCATGCGTGAACCAAAATTCACAAACCCGAACAAGAAACTCTCCGCTCATCTTCAGTTCACTGCGACAAAATTATTGATAATTTCGTTTGGCTCTAAGAACTAAGAATTATTTTGACTCGATTTATCGTTTTGAACTGAGCGGTCTACTAAAGCTTAGATTTACAAATACTTCATGTAGCTACACTGCTGATGAATTATGACATTTTTGTGATATAAATTGAGAAGAATTTTGATAAGAGCGGTGAAACTTCAAATCGCCACCGTCTCACGCAGACTTCTGTAAACAAGACCCTACCAAATTTATTGTTAATGCCCTTTGATGGTTGTTTAGGCTAGCTCTCGTTTTTCGTAGAGGCTGGGTCGCAGGTAAGCTTTGGGATAACGAAGGAAATGCTTTCCGTAAATAAAACACTGATTAACAACAATAAATTTTAAAAAATATTAAAATTGTTAAAAATATTGTCACCAAAAAATTTAACAGCAAACAGTGTGAGAATCCCAAGCAGCTATCTACAAAAATGAATTTAACTGATATCAGCTGCAAACGGAGGTTGATACCACCAATATACAGTAGAAATAATAATGGAATCATCCAAACCAAATCTAAGGCTTCTCTAAGGCCGCGAAACTTAGGTTTTAGAAATAGCCGCTACAAAACTCAACCTTCTAGCTTTAATCCCAGAATAGAGCTGACTTTCGCGCGCTTTACCTATCACTCGTGCGACTGTCCGTCGAAAACTTTCGTGGTATATACAGGGTGCTTAAAAGTTTCGTAACAAGTTCAAAATTTTGTCATAAAATGCGACTCCCAGGGAATACTAATAAGAACTCGTTGTGATGTACATAAATATGATACAAATCGTTATTAATTTTTATTGGCCAAATGTAAGTTACTTTTCCGATATAACAATACGATAATTGGATCCAAGGTAAAGAGCAATGGGGTATTCAGTGGCTGAGGAATCGAGGCCCTCGAAGGGACGTAGGGGACCTACTGTTTAACATGAGCTCCGATCCATGGGAAACGCAACAAACTTTATTATTCGACGAGTTCTCCTGGGGTAGATTACAATTGGCTTCCGCGAAGAAACAATCAGAAATAAAGTTCTTACTTCGTTCGGAATCGAACCGGATACTCAGTATTAGCAGTCAACACACGAAATAATCATACTACAGTGGTGTGCCCAAAGACGAGCTAGGGTCTGTTTTATTTGAGTACTACACGAATTTCAGTCCCCAATAGTGCTCTGCTTCTCAACATTGTTTTTACATTCACGGCGATGACGGCGATATAAAACGCAATTCGTGCCATAAGGAGGGGGGTTTACAAAATGTGATCAAATGTGACCTTAGGGGGGGACAAATGTGACGTCCGCTTAATAATCCCATTTTTAGGTCAAATAAAGTTTATCTAAATTTTTCAAAATTCTTGCTTGTCTAATTCCAATTTTTATTACAGCCATAAAATTTTTTAAAAATTAAAAAATAATGAATAGGTTTTTTAGTTTAAAAAATCAAGTTCGATTTTAGATAAATGAGGAGGGATCCGAAGATTGTAACCAACTAGGAGAAGGGGTGGAAGGGGGATTGAAAAGTCAGGAAAATTTGCGAACGTCCTTTATGGACGACCCCTTAGCGTGGAATCCGAACCACGATACAGATAATTTTTTACGAGATATTGTCCTAAGTCTTGATCCCTTCGGATTACCAAACTACCTGTAGATAAGGCAGAGAAGCATATATAGGAACCGCCAGAATATATCAAATCCAGGCTCGTAACCAGGAGGGCACCCTCTTTAAATACCAAAATCATCTCCGTCAAAAACATCGCGTCAAAAAGCTCCTTTTACACTTTTTTTTAAATTAGCCCCAGCCCCGACATTTGCAGAGATCGTCCCAATTTTCATAAACAACGATTGACAGAGAGTTTCCTTCCCCCAGGAAGATCTGGTTGTAGAGCAGCTGAAATCTTACAGAAACCATCATAAAGCATACAAACAACACGATAAAAAACCATCATTCTGGAAAAAGAAACGCATTAGAGACAAGTTCAATGGGAAGATCTACACTATAAAAAAGCACGTAAAAATACATTCAAATACGTGTAATTTTTACATTCAAAATTATAGTAAAAATACATATTGTGTATTATTACATTGATAATAATGTAATTTCACACTGTTATCAATGGAATAATACACAATATGTATTTTTACTATAATTTTGAATGTAAAAATTACACGTATTTAAATGTATCTTTATGCGCTTTTTTTTACAGTGTAGTCTAGCGCATTATGATTATGAATGCCCGTAACACGTGATTATTATAGGTTACTGTAGTTTTGTGAATAAACACACATTAGATATGTAATAAATTTTATTTTGGTGTAAAATTACACTTCATATATAGTTTTCGAGAAAAACTATATTTTTATACATAAAGTTAGTAAATTTACACAATTTTATATAAATATGTAAAATTACTAATACGTGTTTAATTTTACTTGACATTTTATGTAATACTACTAATTTACACACATTACACGTTATTTTGTATACAAATATTCCTAAGAATTCGGTGTAATTTAAAATGTAAAAATCCCGCTCAGCACGGGGGTCTTTAGACCCCCCCTCGCACATAAAATTTTACAATTTTTGGGTTAAAGAAACCTACAATTTCTTTTTTAATTCCGCATGTAAATTCCTCACACTGTAAAGAAAGCACGTAAAATACCTTCAAATAGTACATGTAATTTTTACATTCAAAATTATAGTAAAAATATGTATTTATACTATAATTTTGAATGTAAAAATTACACGTACCTATTTGAATGTATTTTTACAGTGCACTCATATTTTTTATTTCTTAACAAATTTAAGGCAAATTGATTACCTACCCTAGATTTTACATGTCAGATAATTTGAAATCTCGTTAATACAGTCATGCGTGTCACTGGTAGATAACTAAGTGGATTCAAATTATTATTTTATTAATACTTATTAAATTTGGTTGGTGTCGGTTCGGGATGGGAGGGCAGAAGATGTCCTTGTACCTTATGTACGGTCTTATGGCCCGAAAAATAAGGTAACTACCTAAAGTAACCCTTTTATTCATTTATCTAACTATATGTACATCGTCTCATTACAAGTGCGGCCTATAGGCCGCACAACCAAGGCAATCACGTTCTTGTGATTATTGAGAGCTTAATTTAAAATAATTCCGTTTTTCAGAATCAATAGAACAAAATATTCATATTAATATCGTTTTACATTATTTTGAAATAAATTATTTTCTCATTCTTTACTTTTTTACTAGTGCAAGATTGGCATGGTTATGTTGATCCGCACTGAAATCTGTTTAGGTTAGTAGCCAAAAAGTAAACTAATGAGGATGCGTTATGAACAAATAGATGGCGTTTAGTTATGGAAGCGGCGTTCTAAGGCCGCACTGATTCGTGGTTGCCCAGGGTTGTGCGGCCTAAAGGCCGCACTGAGAGAACGGCTCATCGGATCTATTTAACATAACACACCCACACATTTTTTTAGGATATTATGTATATAATATAGCAGGCCCGTAGCCAGGAAGGGGCACCTGGGGGCACGTGCCCCCCCCCCCCGAAATGTTCAAAAGAAACAAAAATTTTAAAAGTAAAACATTTGAATTTCGAAAATAAAATAGGTATATTTTGGAAAAAGTTTTTTCCACATTTCCTCATTTCCAAAAAAATCCTCATTTGGGGGAACGCCGGCTTGGGATTTTTATGAGACATTTTGGGGGTTTATTATTAGAACACTTCAATATACATCTTTGCCAAATTTCAGCTTTCCCGGATCTTCTGTAAGCTCAAACCAAAATTTCGGTTTAGTTACTTGGAAGATACTATAACTTGGGCAAATTTTGAAAAAATTTATTTTTCTCTTCATTTTCCAACCTTGGCCACAATTTCAATTAATTTATTATTAAAAGCATTTCCCGTGCCCGAAAACATTTCTCCCCCTGCAACGAATCAATATTGTGCCATTTTAAGGGTGCGTCGTGTTTTCGGTTAATAATTTAAGTACTAAAGGGTTTCCCATTAAGAATGTCATGATTTTAAATATTAAAAAAAACGGTAAAAATAACTGTAGATCAAAATTTTTTTTTTTAATTCGAAGTTTGATCAATAACATTTATGTTCTAAATAACACATCATTCAAATGTCCACCGCGACTATGATTGCAGGAGCGAATCCGATGAACCCAATTTTCGGTCACTCTATGCAGAATAGCCACATTAATCTCACGAATGGCGTCCTATATGTTCCTCTTCAAGTCCTCAATTGTTTGTGGTTTGTTCGCATAGACCAATGACTTCACATAACCCCATAAAAAATAATCCAACGGTGTTAAATCGCAACTTCTTGGAGGCCAAGCATTTGGTCGAAGTTGTTCAATTCTTCTTCGATCTCTCGCATCAAGAGAAATCAATGTTTCAGGAAACTTTTCTTTCAATAAGTCAATGGTTTCACCAGTAGTGTGGCATGTGGCACCGTCCTGTTGGAAAAACATGCCATCCAAATCCATTTCTTCTAACTGGGGCCACAAAAACTCCCTTATCATCGTTCGATATCTTTCACCGTTGACTGTAACACCATTTTGAAAAAAATAAGGTCCGATGAAGCCACCATGCCATAAACCACACCAGACAGTGACTTTTTGTGGATGCAAAGGCTTCTCAATAATCTCATGTGGATTATTTTCACTCCAAAAACGACAATTTTGCTTATTCACAAAGCCGTCCGTCCGTCCATAACTTTCACGTAACGAACGATAAGTTTGCACAAAAGAACGATTATTTCCATAGAAGTTTTGGATAATTTCCAAACTTTGTGGAAACGTGTATTTTGCCATGTTAAATTGTTAGAGTATACTAAAAACAAATGTCATCGAATGGCAGTTCTATTGTTTTTAAAATGGCCGCTATGACATTTCGAAAACATGTCATCCCTATTGGGAAACCCTTTATTAGTGTGCCATGGAAAAATATGAAAAAAAAAACTATTTTAAAGAGAATTTTATGCTCTTCAATTATGGTCTGATCATAATTTTTAATACAAGCATAAATAAGCGAGTTATCGGCAAAAAATCGCGTTGGGAGAGCTAAAACCCCCCGATTGTGGGGGACGCCGGCGTGTGATTTTATGGGCCTTTTGGGGGGTTCATTAGAACACTCCAATGTACATCTCTGCCAAAATTCAGCTTGCCCGGATTTTTTGCAAACTAAAAACCTTCCTTGCCTGGACTATAACGTTTGTTTTAAATAAAAATAAATTAAGAAAAATAAAATATTGAAAAAATTTGTTTGTAATAAAAATTCCCGGAAGGGGAACCCCCGAAAATTTTACTTTTAAAATACTTGTAAAAAAGTAGTTTAATATATAAATAAATAAAACTTAAAAAAATTTGTAATAAAAAGGGGAACCCCCTTTACAAGTGCCCCCTCCCAAATGAAATCCTAGCTACGGGCCTGTAATATAGTATAATCAGCGCCACAGCATGTGGAGACTGAGGAATTTACCTCAGGCGCCATCGCAATGGAGGCGTTAAACCTTGACAAATTTTCAAAATGATAAGAACCTTTTGGGAAGAGGGCGCATATATTCAAATTTGCCTCCAATATAATGATGATGTCGGCAATTAAACAAAAATCTTTTCCATTTATTTAATCGCCCCCCCCCGTCCCCAATGATTCACTTAAATAAAAAAATTATGCTGATTGGACAGTCCAGCCTTGGATGGCTAAATGATGTTTATGTTTCGTATTGAGCAGTGGCGGTTTAGTCTAAAAGGCCCACTGCCCCCCCCCTAACCAAAATTGAAAACAACTATCCCGAAATAATTACTAAAACATAATTTTAAGTAGTACATAAGTAAATTCAAATACAGTATCAAAAATCATTTTCCCATATTTTGGAGTTATTTCATAAATTAAAAATAAAATTAGTCTTTTTCTCCAAAGTCGTTTTAATTAAATTCGAGACGCGTTCCGAAAAATACAGTAAACATTTATATTTTTCCCTTCCCTTTAAATTTTGTACCCTTGGTTTAAATTTAACTTGGAGGCTGCCGTGACCGTATGGATTACCCCCCCCCCATCAATTGGATATCAGGCGGTAAAATAATAGAAAATGTTTTATGATACTGTTGATGGTATTCAATAACCCAATCCCCTCCCCTCCTCACCCCCGGTTAAAATAATAGTTTAAATAAATCTTTTTTTGAAATTAAATCATTTTGTAAGTAAATAAGTAAATTTACAGTTTTCCTCTTAATTGAAATTTTGTGCCCACCCATTGAAAGAACTCACCAACCGCCACTGGCACCGATATAATCTGTCAAATGCTCAGCACGTGTCATTCAGAATATAGAGCTCTCAGAAGTTGCAGTTCAATCCTGCCGCTGCCGTCTTCGTGATCTGACCGCGTCACGTCGGCGTTGGTGTTTAACGGCGTTATATGCATATAACATATAAGCCAACTCTTATATTATATTACACGGTGTATAAAAACCGCCTTGTTGAATTTATTGGAAAAATTAGAATCACATTTAATTCCATATTAACCGTTTTTAATTAATTTTTACCAAAGAAACAAAAACTCCGATTTTGTGCGGCCACGTGCTAAAAATCCCTGTTTTGTTGTTTCATCCAAACCACCCTGCAAAAGCTGACTTTTCACCATTGTAAGTCAATTGTGTGTAGTGGTCTAAAAATCATTATTCCACTTTATTATAAATTAACATTTTTAAATTTTTAATAGATGGACTTGTGAAGGGAAGCGTAATCGAAAATGCAAATCTTTTGTTGACTATTTAACTATTTTAATCGCAATTTCATGCAACGTCATATTTGTCGATGTTTAACAGCCTAAACCCCTTCCTTTATGTAATATAAAAAGGGGTTCACAATTTTTCCTAAATGTTCCGCACAAGTGTTTCAAATTACATGATACGAAAACGTGACTGTTTACAAAATTGAAATCTTATATCGATTTCCAACCATTTATCCTGATTTATTGATATAAGTCGATTGCTAAATCTAATGCGTCTTTAATTTTTAACCCCATTATTGGGGTTATAAATTGTGTTACGCGGTTAATGAGATTTCATTATTTGTTTCGTATTTTTGGGCTTCCAAATAAAATATTTTAGGTTTTCCGGGGAAATTTTAGCTTTTCCGACGGCAAAAGTCCACCACCACCAAAACTGTCATTTATACGCATCGGTTAATGCGTTGATCATAACAACTCAATTGTTTTATACTGTCAAATTTAAACAAAAGAAGGTCGCGCGTTCAATTTTTAATTTAAAAAAGCGTGTCACTAAAAATGGGTCAGAAAAAATGCGAAAAATGCGAGTAAATCACCTGTAAGCAAGCTGAATTATTTACGCCCCGTAATAATAACAGCCCTGTCTGCTATATGAATCAATTAATCACGCTTCAGCTAAGCTCAATAATCCCTTACGATCTGATTATTCGGCTCTTTGCCCATTAAGTTCCACCCTACACCTAAACTTTGCGACGCACAGCACACATATTCCGGTTTTGGTAATCGTTTTTTGAAATTGCAAGGCCCTACGGCCAAGTTAATAGTTGTACCTACCCTGGCGGGTGAAATCTCAGGTAAATTTGGAATAACATAAAAATGTCTGGCACAAAATGTGGTGGAACCGTATTAAGCAATGTGACACGTGCTAGCTGTCAGTTTGTCATCGCTGGCTGATGTTGAAATAGTTGGGCTCAGATATTTGATAGAGTGTCAACTTCTTAATGGGTTCGAGAACATAGAAAATTTAATAGCTAACTCATCACCTACCCAAAATATGTGTAACCTTCTAACATTTGAAATAACTTAAATATAACAGCTTGAAAGGTGTAAAGTTCCAAGAATTCAAGAAATCCAGCTCTTGAAACCGAAACCGCGCATTTAATTAAAAGAAAAACACTTGCATGCGATTTTACGCCATTTTTGTTTAAAACTAATTAAATAATTTCTTCTGATTTAAAAACAAAACAGAAGCGCTATTGGGAAATAAAGGAAAATCGATTGATACGCGTTGTTGTTCGCACTTTTCGACATTGATTTTTTCGGGATTAAGCTTATCAAACAAGTGATTATTTATTTGTTGATTATCTCGCGGTAATTTTGAGACAAACGGAGTTGTTTTTTTTCGGATTTTTGGAATTGTAAAAACAATTTAACATCAAACTCACCCATTTTGCCAAGTGTAGAACTTGGGTTTTTCGCCGTAATAATTTGTTGGTAAGATTTCGGTATTCAACAATCGAATCCGCCATTCACATTTGACACGAGCATTGACTTGCAAAATCTATCCCTCTGGTGGTGAGCGTAAAATCCCGCCATGACTGTATCGCGACGCCGATTTTTGATGGGCGTGTCTTACCGAGAACGGTTGAACACGCCCACGCCGGTTTGCGACACCAATCGAACAAAAATTGGAAAAAATGAAGCCAACATTAAAAATTACCTCTTTATAGAAACAAGACTCGTTTTTTTCCTTTTCTTCGTTCTATGCTTAGATAAGCGGGAGCATTTGTTTTTTTAAGTTTTATCAATTTTGTCGATTTTATCGGTTTCGAAATGACTTTTTCGATAAATTTGTATTTTTAATTAAAGTATTTCATAAAACAATTTTTTTTTCTATTTACCTTAGTGCCTATCTGTCGATCTGAAATAAATTGTTTTAAAAAATATGTAAACAAAATTAGTGTGGTAGTAAATTATGCCAATAAATTCCAAAACATTCGTGCAAATAGGTTAAAAAAAATTTAGCTAAGGAAAATAATTTAAAAATTAATAAACTAAAACTACAATAAAAATATCCAATTCAACAATAGTAAATTTAATACTATTATTGCCTTCTTCAGATTTATCCTAATATTTCAACAAATTTTCTCGTAATGCAGGTCTATTTTTAAATTGTTTTCGAGTGGAAAAAGAATGTTTATGTTTTAGCGCAATCTTTCGAGTCCCCCCCCCCCCCCCAATTACTAGCAATGTCGATTATCAAACTTTTAAACCCATTTCCGCTTAACTATACAGTATATGTAGGTAGTTGAGTCTCTTTTTAAGCGGAAAGTGAGAACAAACAATATAGTATTAGAAGTGAACAATAGTCGATACTAAATAGCACCGCGGGAACTCCGCTATGGGTAAATTGTTTGTTAATTAATTTTACAGATAATTCAATAATAAATTATGAAAAATATATTTATGGCCTTTTGTATATTGGGAGGTACCTATGTCTAAATTATAATAAAGAATAGCGGATACTACTATCAAAAAAATTTCATGTGACAACACATTACTTTCCCATTTACTAAATTTGACTTCATTTTATATTAATTGCTTTGGTTTATTCCACAAATGTCTTAAAATAAATACACCACCTATATTAATGCTAAATTTAAAAAATGTTAACTCGAAAATTTTTTAACTTGATAAAATACATAATCACGTTGACATATTATCAAAATTACCAAATTTATGCTGTGATTCATATTTTTTGAAAGGGTCCATTTAATTTTTGCATTTTAACGATAAAATAACACATGTTTACATTGTAAAATATTTTTAAAACATCTTTTGGTGCAAAACATTAGAAATTTACGGGTCTGTCATCTATGCCAACGGTGGGCAACCTCCGGCCCGCGGGCCAACTCCGGTCCGCGTAAAGTTCTAATCCGGCCCGCGAGATCTTTAGAAGAAATAATAAATAAATATTTTCAAAAACAAAAATTTTAAAGAAAAGGATTAGGTTAGTACCTAACATAAGGAAAAAGGAGAGATCTATACAGTTTAATTTTCGATATAATTCGTCTTATTTAAATTAAATTAAAAAGTATTGTAAAATGTAAATTGAAAAGTACACTAGACCCTCCATGTACGCGAATTCGATGTACGCGAATTCAGAATAACGCGAATTAGATTTTGATACCTGAATTTTTTATACGCGAAGCAAAATTCCCTTTAACGCGAATTAAGTTTTCGCGTATTATTAAAATAACTAGGTGGCACAGTCGGCCTGCCGGCCGCCTTTAGCCATCTAGACCGTGTCGGATGTGGTTGTTCGGCCTTCGGCCTCACTACAAGGTTCTAAAGTAGCCTATGTTTTTCGTAGCGTTGTAAATATCGTAACTTCTACACCAAATTTGGTTAAGATTGGTCAAATAGAAACGTAAAGCACGTGCACGCGTATTTGCATTGTCGATCGGTTGACAGCTTGACAGCATTCATTATTGTTTTTTAAGTTGATTTTGAGTAGCCTGCCTTCCTTTAAGGAATCTCTATAATCCATTCATGCGCGTCCCACAGGGATGATGGCATGTTTTTCTATTTTCCTTCCCGATTTGAATTATTGTCTAAAGTTGGTGGCAATCGATACAGCTTCTTTCAGCTTTCAATGAGCTTCTAGAACAGTGGCGGCTGGTCGGGAAGGGCGACGGGATCCGACATCTCCTGGACCATAAACAGTAGCACAGATTTAAAACACGCAGTCATTGTCCCTCATGCATTACAGAAAACTACGACCCCCCCCCCCCCGAGTATTGATTCGATTTTTTAAGGAAATTTATAAAGCTAATGAGCTTCATTGAGCTATACATTTTTTCGTTTGAGCCTCGAAGGTGACGGAGTTACTCGCGAAAATCTTGTGGAGAGGCTGTAGACCCCACCAAAATCTAAAGTTTTGATGAAATTGATGTCAAACGTTAGAGCATGGTTTGAATATCAATGAAATCTCAATGGAAAGATATTAGCGAAATCTCGCGGGGTGGGGGTTGATTGAAGACATGATATTTTTTATTGTTATGATGGAAAATCATTAACACAGGGGGACCGACGGCTTTACGTGCCGTTTTTAGAAATTTTAGAGTGTACCCGAAGTCGAACCGGGGAGCCCTACGTTAGCAGTTGACCGCGCTAACTATCAGGCCATGACCGTCGTCATGCAAAAATCATGAAAAAAAAAACGAAAACAAATCGTAAAAAAAGCAAAAATATATAAAAGGATAACAACCATTAATTTAGACATCGAAAAATACCTAAAGTTATCCGATCCGTAAAACCTACTTCAGTGCGGCCTTTAGGCCGCACAACCAAGGCAATCGCGTTCTAGATGAGTGTTTGAAACTCCTGGCGAAATTCAAAAGGTTATCAACAGATGGCGTTATTAAATTGTAATCCAGAATAAATGGCCCGGACCTTTTAATGATCCGTGGCACCAATACAATTTTACGACTTTATGGTAACTACCGCTATCTGTTAGCTACCTTTTCAGCTACAAAAGTTGTTTCCAAAGTTCGCATAAGATTTGCCAATCAAAAGGTAGGATCTACTACATTAAAATTCCGTGTTGGATTCAGAATAATTTGATCTTCACTATTAATATTGTTTTAATTATTTTCTACTTTATTTATTCATAACTTTTCTACTAGTGCCTGATTGTTATGGGTGTGCGGCCTAAAGGCCGCACTGAAACTTCGTTATATAGGGTATTAAAAAATAAAACAATGACTGATTCGTGATTGCCTAAATTATGCGGCCTAAATGAAGCTCTGAGCGCTTCAAATAGGCTTTTTGAGCGCTGTGGATAGGGCACATACACACACAGAGATGCCTTTAGGATATTATAATATAAATATGTCGATAATGACGATGATTCAGAATTTTGCCGCTTCAGGGGGTCCCATTTGTTCATATCCAAAATTAGAAATAAAAACTATCCGAGATCAATTATAAAAATAATAATTTAAAGTAATTTTGTGCCATTTATTGAAAAATGTGAGGAGTCGCTATTGCAGAAACCGGGATTTATGAAATTACCCCCTCTATGCTAGCATGCAGAGCCGTTCTAAGATATTCGGCACCCGTGGGCTACTAAAAATAATGCGCCCCTCTTCATAAGGGAATAGACGGGATGGCTTCTCAAAATTGTATGAACATTGCAAAATTGCCGCCTTCAAAAGGTTTGCGCCCCGGGGCTGTTGCCCATTTAGTAGCATGGCCATCCTGATCACCATTCCATACCACCCAAACCCCGCGGTTTCTATTGTTGACTTGAGTATGTAATTTGACATTAAAGAGTTATTAATATCTTAAAAATAAATAATAGGTAGATAATTTTAAGCGTCTTATATACTGACGTGTTCTTTTCTGTCCAGCGACCAACCATTTATTTTTTTGAATCCGTGAATTCTGGAATCACTTCTCCAAATTTATTTTACTTTTCCAAAACACTTTCTTCCACCGCAATCAAAACGCACTCTTTAAAATTTACAAGTTTTTATTTAATTATCTAGCTCAAGGCGTCCTCTCTTCTCTTCTGCTCGGCGCGGACTCCTCGAGCGTCCTCTACGGTCGACTGCTCGGCGTAGACTCACCCCCTCCTTCTTCCATCGCAAAAGTTCCTTGTTATGTGCGCACAAGGATATCCATTTTCCAAATTCCAATTCGCCCTTCTTTTAAATTTAATTTACAAATATTTGTTACTTTTCAATTTTTAACATGTTAATTTTAATTTTTATTTTCTTGAATATTTCCGAAATTTGGCTAGGCATTGAAATACAGTTCAACACATAATGTGCGAAAAACCATGTCTCCCCCCCCCCTCTCATAGATATAGCGAATAACTCGGCAACGGTTGAGACTGAATCGAAAAAAAAAAGTTCATTGAAACTCCAAAGATGCTTTAACTATTGATACCAATTTTTAAAAAACTCGATTTGGGGGAGGAGGGCGTCACTGAAAATCACATTTGTCTGATTGCTCCACAATTATTGGGCTCTCAAAAATTTCGAGGCGCCTGCCTAAAATGTCTTAAAGATAATATGTCTCCAGTAAAAATAAATAAACGCACAAACGAAATTTACTTAATTATTTACACCCAAGTATTATTTACTGCCAGTGGCGGCTCGCGACTGTTTTTAATGGGAGGGCAGAAATGTAAAGAAAAAATTAAAATATACTTATATACTTGTGAAGTAATTTAATTCCAAAGAAGCAAAAATCGACAACCCTCAGCATAAACATGCTAGCCATAAATGTTAAGATGATCAAAAACTTTCAAAAAATGTAGGCTTGGAGGTGACTCCCGTGCTGTGGGGATGTAAAAGTGTTTCATGTCGATAACAAACAACTTTAATATTTTTTTGTAATTTTTGAAACTTACAAACCTATTTGTAAATAATTAATTTAATTTATTGTTATACAGTCGAGTCGCGAAATAGTGAATACCGTATATAGTGAACTACCGGAAATAGTGAACACAAAAATTTTAGCATTGAGTGTGTATGGGACTCCTATATAATGAACAGCGGTAACCCCGATACAGCGAACTGCGTACTAAATCGTGCAGTTTGAATGACATCATTTATAGGGACTTCCCCCAAAGATTGCGAATTTACAAATATTATAGAGGGAACTAAATTCAGATCGATTCTGAATCAGAAAAGGAAGACGAAGATGAGATGGTTTCTTATATGTATGTTTAATGATAAACTTATTTCAATAAATCATGCATTGATATCTTTAAATGATGTTATTCAGTGGAGTGAAGAAAATGCAGAAGAAGTTGAAATATCAACTTTGCTTAATTTAGCTTTCATTTTCAAAATGTGATTTTATTGTAAATTTTGTAAATACCTACCGAAATAGTGAACAACCCCGAAAAAGTGAAAGGTCTTTGCCATATTTAATTCACTATTTCGCGACTCGACTGTATTTTTTGAATAACTAGTTTCGCTATTATAGCATCATCAGATCCAACAATAATTATTTTAATTTATTAATACCGAAATAAATGCCCATTTTTAAAAATTATTAGCATATTTTCAATTTATAAATATAACAATTTTACACACGAAAACATTGATTTATTAAATCAATCATTTAATAATTTTCCTATTTTAAGTCGTAATAAAAGTAACTTTTATTTCATAATCTTCCATTTTGCACCTTTTGACTTTCAATAATTGAGGGCCTTAGAATATAAGGGGTATAAGTGCACTTTTTTTAAATTTGAGATTATTACACAATATGAAACCTTAATGTCCATATTTGTTGGTGCAAAACAGATGCAAGTGATATATTGATAATTAGGATATAATAATAAGGGTATAAGTACTTTTTTAAGTTTTGGCACATTTATGATAAAGTTTTTTTTTCTACTTTTATATTATTAAAATTTATCATTTATTAAGGAAATAATAAACTTTATATATATATCTAAGCTTTTCCTGGGAAATTTTTACCCTGCATTAGCAGTAGACGCACTTAACCTAGTAAAATAACACAAAAGAAAAGACATTTGGTTTAACTTTGAATGCAAATATCTCACAATAATGTAAAATGCACTTATACCCCTTTTATTCTAGGGCCCTCAATTGTGATCACCTTCAGCTGGAGGTGAGGAAAACCCAATAAATATAAAATCCTGATCATACATTCTCCAAAGCAAGATTAGAGTTGACCGGTTCACTTAAAAAATAATCTTAAAGGAAAAGTAAAAATTTAAACTATGCAAACCCCGGGGGTGACGGGGGTCTGAGGGGTATGGGATACCCCTAATAGAGATAAATTTTATAGATATTTTCGCTTTTATACTCATTTGAAGACTTTAAAATTTTCATAACATCTACCTGGGGGGTATTCCATACCCCCCAGACCTCCCGGTCCGTATTTAATTTATTTTATTCTGGGAATAAGCTCTTTGCTATAGAGTTAGAATTTTCTGTCCGGTCCTATCCTAACGACCCTTGGCTTAGAGAACACTGTTTTTCCGAACAACACCCATATCTGAAGAATTTTTTTTACGTTGGATAAATAACTCCGGAATGTAATCGAGCCAGTTCGACATTTCGATGGATTATCATTTGCAGCGGTATACAGACCAGCAAAGGATGTGAGTGGGAGCTCAAGTTACGAAAGTAGAATTAGAACCAGGCCTGAGGTGTAATGTATTCAAATTGCAGTTTTACATGAATTTTTTAAATATGAGGGCAGTTAAAAGAAAAATGAATAAAAATATACACCCATAGTATTTTTATTTACTTTAGTTAAATCTATTATTTTTATAATTATTATATTTGGATAAGTAGTTGTTGTTTTCGGCTATGATTGGAAGAGCACGAGCCCTTATGATCTGCTGGGCAAACCGCCACTGCATAATATTATTAAGATAATGACAGATTATAATAACACTAGCTGGAAAGCTCGTCCACGGACGGGCAGCTAGACGGTGCCGGTGGGTCTCTATTTTAATGATCTAAATAAAAACAGCATTGTTTCCTAATATTGCCAATTTTAATTGTTCATCCTCGCGTTGAAACGTTAATTTTAATTTTTTAAATTTGTTAATTAAGAAAGAATTATTGTAGCAAATAAAATCTTAAGCACTGCCTACTGCGTTAGTACTTCCTTGTACACAATATTTTTCGTGTACACTGCCTGTGAACCTTCAATCAATTTCCCTTGTTCTTTTCCATCAACTATATTTTTATCTTCAGATCTCCGTACTCTTGACATTGCTACATAGAGGTGACCGTGGCTAAACACCGGTTCAGGCATATATATTCCTACTTTTTCTAACGTCTGTCCCTGAACCTTGTTGATCGTCATGGAAAAGGCAAGTCTAATTGGAAACTGTCGCCGTCTTAAGTCTGTAAGTTGCAAGTCTGTACTTGTTGGGACTAAATCTATGCGCGGAATAAAAACAGTTTCCTTTTTAGCAGTTCCTGTCAAGACTTCAGCGACGATTAGATTGGGCTTTAACGATTGAACAGTTAAGCGCGTCCCATTACAAACACCACGTTTAGTATTCAAATTCCTGAGCAACATAATCACACTTCCAACCTTCAAGTGCATTCTGTGTACTGGCATCCCTGAGGGCGTTTGTTTATTCAAGAATTCCATCGGATAGTTTTCTCTATCGTTATCATCACTGTCGTCAATGGAATCACTATACTTAGATAAGTTAACATGCTGCCGTCTAAAAGGTCCAAAACTTGCTCGTTTATAGCGTCAACGTCAGTATTTTTTGGGCAAAGTATTGCCATTTTGGAATATTTTTTTACATCAGCAGCATTAAAGCTTTCTCCAAAAATTTCTTGGATAAGGGAAGTTTCGCATATACAATTATGCGGAATCTCAATTATCTCTTCAGACAGACTTTTGTCATTTGTAAGCTCCCCGTTGCCCAACTTTATCAGCCAATCACTGAATGCGGAATCAACGGACCGGACATTTTGACTTAATCTCAATACTTTAAATTTACTCCAGAGATCATTAAATTTAATGCTTGAATGAATAATTGCTGACCTCTTTTCATGAGGTACGACAGGAAGAGTTTGTCTGAAATCACCACCAAGAATTAAAACTTTACCGCCAAAAGCTTTGGTGTTTTTCATGATCTCTTGAAGGAGTTTGTCAATACAATTTAGTGCGTTATTCGGGGCCATTGTAGCTTCATCCAAGATTAAAATTTTGGCTTTCCTAATAAGCCAATTTGGCAATTTGCTTTCGTTTGCGATTTTGTTCAATTTGTTCTGGCGTCATGTTGGCAATTTGATTTCTTTCGCGATGTTGAGTAATTTGTTCTGATATCATGTTGGCAATTTGCTTTCGTTTGCGATTTTGTTCAATTTGCCCAGGAGTCATATTTTCCACACGATTACGATTCCGACAACATTCTTTTTGGACATCACTCATATTTTTACGACGGGTCTTTTCTCCGTCGTTTTACTGTTTCCTGCTGGGCGGCTACTTCCTCATCAGATTTTCTTTTAACACATTTTCGAGCAGCAGCAGAAACATGTGGGGAACAAAGAGTAACTACTTAAATAGCCTCCATTTCGGACATTTTCGCTTTAGAAGTTTCTGAAGTTGTGAAGTTATTTTCAATGAAGGTAACTCTCACACCACGTATCTATATAGCGCACAGTGTATCCGTTTATCCGATTATCCGTTGATACGTTGATCCGTTGATACGTTGATCCGAACCAAAAAAATGACACGCTGGCGCTGGAGCAGCGAGCTGGCATTTTATATGTATGATATCCGTTGATACGTTGATCCGTACCAAAAAAATGACACGCTGGCGCTGGAGCTGGAGCAGCAGCGGGCTGGCATTTTATATGTATGATTAAAATGAATAATATTAAAAAGTAATTAACTTGATTATTTTAAATTTTCTAATTAATTAGATTTCGGTTTTAAGAGCTTAAGGGGAAACCCCCACTGTGCCCGTTTCGAAAAATTCCTTTTTTAATATTCTCAAAGCATGTATTTTTAAGAACGTTCATTCTAAATGTCATGCTAAAATTTGAGGGAAGTACGTCACGTCATTCGGAGCAGGTCAAACATTTAAAACTACGCGGTCGATCCATTGACAATTCAAGTAATGTTCGTATGTAATTGCCCGAAGAAAGGAAAATACTCGAAGATTCGTCGAGTACAAGATTTAGTACAGGAGTACAGTACACCTCATCATCTCCTTACTGAAACCTATCTGAGATGCATCTTACGAGTATTTTTCGAACCCTAGTTGCAGTTTGTATGATAATTTCACGAAGGATAATGATTGCACAAAATTCGTAACATAACAATGTTAACATACACACATATTACTTAAAGCGAGCTTGCGCGGAAAAGTGATGCCGACAACGCATATAAATTATGTTACGCTCCTCTACTATAACCGGTTTCTATTTTTACTCTATCATTTCAACTTATTATAAAACTAGATGATACCCCGTTCGAGGACGGGCAGCTAGAAGGACGGGCAGCTACCCAAGGTCATATGGCTTTTGGATTGCACTGAGAGCTTTCCTTAATCTTCATTCAACTTAAGTTACCTTGGGTAGCTGCCCGTCCTTCTAGCTGCCCGTCCTCGGACGGGGTATCATCTAGTTTAAAATAAGTAAAAAAATTTTAAATATTGATTAAGTTTAATTTAATTTAAAAAAATATATGTAAGTTTTTTGTTTATTTATTTAATGTTGTTCTCATCTCTTATTATAAAAGGCCAAGTCCTTCCTTCCTTCTGTCTGTCCCACGGAAATACCCGAAGCAAACCGAACCGAACGCATAACGGATAATTTCATAACCAATCGGATGAACGTATCATCGTATCAACGTATCATCGGATCAACGTATCATCGGATCAACGTATCGCATGGGACCGAGCGTCAGCAGCTTGCCGCGCTTGAGTTTCTTCTAAAGTTTCACGTTGTTGACGTATCGCATGGGACCGAGCGTCAGCAGCTTGCCGCGCTTGAGTTTGTTCCAAAGTTTCACGTTGTCGACGTATCGCATGAGACCGAGCGTCAGCTTGTCGATGTGATCGAAGCTGTTCTTCTGTGTTATTAGCTCTTATACGTGCTTTTCTCTCACGATTCAATCGCCGTCGCTTTGCAGCAGGATTTTCAAAATTTTCATTATCCATTATGGAAGTTCACATAATGCTTTTTTGGAAATAGCTGTCCTATATAGACAAAATGATACGATGATACGTTGATCCGATGATACGTTGATACGATGATACGTTGATACGATGATACGTTGATCCGATGATACGTTGATCCGATGATACGTTGTGCGTTCGGTTCGGTTCGGTTTGCTTCGGGTATTTCCGTGGGACAGACAGAAAGAAAGAAAGAAAGACTTGGCCTTTTATAATAAGAGATAAAATTTGTATAATTCCAGGGTGCACAGGCAACCACTCGTACACCATTTTCTAATGGTGTACGTACTTTTCTTATTTATTTATAAGAAATGCAACTTTTTCCGTTATTTTTAGTAATGAAAACAAGAAATTCATAATATTGCGGATGTTATTGTAGAGTGATTTTCAAATTGTATTAAAATTGGTATTATTTGCAATTACAAATAAAAGTTTATATAGCCCGCGAGTGTTGAACAATAACATTGATAGGTATGACCGCAGCCGTTAGGCGGTCTCTCGGCCTCACCACCTGATCAGAACTCCCCAACAAAGGCCGGCACTACGAACCAGGGACGTCCATTCTGAGAAGTCCCCCGTGCTAGGTGCAGTCGGAGGGTGGCCCCTGGACCAGACCACCCACCCCAAGCCCCAACAAAGACAAGCGTTGCGTAGTCTATGGGAGGGGGTGATTTTTATTACCCTGTTTGACATATTATCACGGGGACTGCCTGCCTAACGTGCCCTCCGAAGAAGGTCATTGCAGGAAAGAAAGTCCGAAAGAAGATTGATTCCTGCTGGATTCGAACCAACAGCATTGGTTTAAAATTACAAAACTATAGAGATTTAGCATCTAATTAAATTAAATGTTATAAATTTACAAGGTAAATCTGTACCAAAGTCATAACATCACTAGAATTTTCATGTAAATTTACATGCTAAATCTACGTATGTAAACTTATATAATTTTATGTGGTAAATAATTTATGCAAAATTAGAGAAGCTATAGAGATTTATTTGCATATAATTAAATTAAATGTTATAAATTTACAAGGTAAATCTGTACCAAAGTCAAAACATCGCAAGAGTTTTAATGTAAATTTACATGCTAAATCTATGTAAACTTATATAATTTTACGTGGTAAATTTATGCAAAATTACAAAACTACAGAGATTTGTCATATAAATTTAACTAAATGTTACAAATTGACAAGGTAAATCTGTACCATAGTCAAAAAATCGCAAGAATTTTCATGTAAATTACATGATAAATCTATGAAACTTTATATAATTCTACGCGTGGTAAATTTATGCAAAATTACAAAACTATAGAGATTTGGCAATTGTTATAAATTTACAAGGTAAATCTGTACCAAAGTCAAAACATCACAAGAATTTTCATGTAAATTTACATGCGAAATCTATGTAAACTTATATAATCTTACGTGATAAATTTATGCAAAATTACAAAACTATAAAGATTTGGCATCTAAATTAAATTAAATGTTATAAATTGACAAGGTAAATCTGTACCAAGTTATAACATCACAAGAATGCTTATGTAAATTTACATGCTAAATCTATGAAACTTTATATAATTTTACGTGGTAAATTTATGCAAAATTACAAAACTATGGAGATTTGACATCTAAATTAAATTAATTGTTATAAAAGTCAAAACATCACAAGAATTTTCATGTAAATTTACATGCTAAATCTATGTAAACTTATATAATTTTACGTGGTAAATTTATGCAAAATTACAAAACTACAGAGATTTAGCATATAAATTTAACTAAATGTTATAAATTGACAAGGTAAATCTGTATCATAGTCAAAACATCACAAGAATTTTCATGTAAATTTACATGCTAAATCTATGTAAACTTATATAATTCTACGTGGTAAATTTATGCAAAATTACAAAACTATAGAGATTTGGCAATTGTTATAAATTTACAAGGTAAATCTGTACCAAAGTCAAAACATCACAAGAATTTTCATGTAAATTTACATGCGAAATCTATGTAAACTTATATAATCTTACGTGATAAATTTATGCAAAATTACAAAACTATAAAGATTTGGCATCTAAATTAAATTAAATGTTATAAATTGACAAGGTAAATCTGTACCAAGTTATAACATCACAAGAATGCTTATGTAAATTTACATGCTAAATCTATGAAACTTTATATAATTTTATGTGGTAAATTTATGCAAAATTACAAAACTATGGAGATTTGACATCTAAATTAAATTAATTGTTATAAAAGTCAAAACATCACAAGAATTTTCATGTAAATTTACATGCTAAATCTATGTAAACTTATATAATTTTACGTGGTAAATTTATGCAAAATTACAAAACTACAGAGATTTAGCATATAAATTTAACTAAATGTTACAAATTGACAAGGTAAATCTGTACCAAGTTATAACATCACAAGAATGCTTATGTAAATTTACATGCTAAATCTATGAAACTTTATATAATTTTACGTGGTAAATTTATGCAAAATTACAAAACTATGGAGATTTGACATCTAAATTAAATTAATTGTTATAAAAGTCAAAACATCACAAGAATTTTCATGTAAATTTACATGCTAAATCTATGTAAACTTATATAATTTTACGTGGTAAATTTATGCAAAATTACAAAACTACAGAGATTTAGCATATAAATTTAACTAAATGTTATAAATTGACAAGGTAAATCTGTATCATAGTCAAAACATCGCAAGAATTTTCATGTAAATTACATGATAAATCTATGAAACTTTATATAATTCTACGTGGTAAATTTATGCAAAATTACAAAACTATAGAGATTTGGCAATTGTTATAAATTTACAAGGTAAATCTGTACCAAAGTCAAAACATCACAAGAATTTTCATGTAAATTTACATGCGAAATCTATGTAAACTTATATAATCTTACGTGGTAAATTTATGCAAAATTACAAAACTATAAAGATTTGGCATCTAAATTAAATTAAATGTTATAAATTGACAAGGCAAATCTGTACCAAGTTATAACATCACAAGAATGTTTATGTAAATTTACATGCTAAATCTATGAAACTTTATATAATTTTACGTGGTAAATTTATGCAAAATTACAAAACTATGGAGATTTGACATCTAAATTAAATTAATTGTTATAAAAGTCAAAACATCACAAGAATTTTCATGTAAATTTACATGCTAAATCTATGTAAACTTATATAATTTTACGTGGTAAATTTATGCAAAATTACAAAACTACAGAGATTTAGCATCTAAATTAAATTAAATGTAAATTAACATGTTATAACAAATTTTTACTTGATTTTTAACAGCATATAAAAAGCATTTCGGAAATGAGATCACCGTAAATTTAAAAAGTACTTGCAAAAAAAAGTGTAATTGATAAATAAATTATGATTACCGGATAAATCCGGAATAATTCCGATATAAATCCCTGTAAATAAATCACTGTAAATTTAAAAAGTTCTTCATAAAAAAAGTGTAATTGATAAATAAATTATGAATACCGGATACCGGTATAAATCCGGGGTAAATCCGGGATAAATCCGATAATAACACCGGATAAATGACGACGGTCATTGCATCAACATTACGTAATGCACTCATATATTTATGCAGCGATAATTGCATTCAGTGTCACATGATGGTCGTTTCGACCAATCAGCGTGCGTTAATTTACATTGTAGATAAACGAATACATATCGTGCACCTAGTGCAATATCCAGTTATATTGAACCCTAGGAATTTATATTCAAATATAATCCTACGAATATATTTCAAATAACCTTTGGTCAATTTAAATATTTTAAATTGTTTTGATAATAATTACACATTTTTTATATGAAATAAAAATTCGCCGTCGGCAAGATTCGAACCTCGGATGTTCACATTGTAAACCATGTACGATGACAATTACGCCACACACTGACATACAAGATAATGCTTTAAATTGTCAAATCTGCTACCTAATAACCATAGAAACACTACTTCATTTATATTTAACCTCCAAATTCTAATGCGTCAAATAGTTATAATAACCATAGAAACACTACTTTATATAAATTTTTTGATTTTTATTTCATATAAAAATTCGTTTTTATTCGAAGTTGTGTCGTTTCTTCACGGAATTATAATCCAAACAGCAACGCGGGTTCCGACAATATTCAAAGATTCAGCTAGTACAGGTTTTAGCAAGGAGATTGACACTCACTCCGCTGCGCTACGTTCGTGCAATCTCCTTGCTAAAACCTGTACTCGCTGAATCTTTGAATATAGTCGGAACCCTTATGCTGTTACATACGAATATTGCACGAGGGCTTTCTGTATCTGGGGATATTGCCCGAACTTCAAATTTGAAATAAAACTTAATTTTTTTAATTCGTCCAAGGCATTACTCGAGAACTAATTATTCCATAAAGATGGGGTTTGCACGATATTGTTCAAAATGGATATCGTTGCCATTTCTTTGTTTTAAACCAATTTTTGTGGCCAAATTTGGTGCAAAATTGCAACTGTTTCACAAAATATCGCCAAAATAACCCTCATCTTCTAGTTTAAGAAAATATTTGATATTTTAATTTTATATAAACCAAATCGAAGATAGCCTTCGGACCTGAAACGGACGTTTTATTTCAAGAAGCCCTACGTTCCATTAAATAATTTTTTAATAAAATTTTAGACAAATATCCTGCAAGATTTAGTAAATATTATAATTGCTGTGAACTCCTTCTAAACCCCGCTTGGAATGAGATTTAATTTCTAAGGACAAAACAAATAACTTGACTCTCAGAAAATGATGATTAAAGTAGCAGTTTAACTGCCGGAAGTGCACAATAGTAGTTTACAGCATTGGATGGAAATAAAAGATAGGTTTAATCTCACAATAACACACTAGAACGAAGCTCTTCTTCCAAATGATCTGACCTTGCGTCATTCACCTTCCTGATCTTTATGTGTTTTTATAGCAGTGTTTTTTAAACATGTGTTTTTATGGTGGACCGACTGGATCGACACCAGTTGCGGCTTGGAACCTCTTTCATTGGCAGGGAGGGAGGGCAAAAAATTTAAATAAAAACGAATAATATAATAATGTATTCTTGTGTTGCCTGAAAGATTGAATGCTCTTGATTGTCAAATTAAATAATCCGTGGGGGGATGTTATAAAATATTCCCAGTATATCTCCTGAGCCCCGCTCTATGCAACCGCAAGTGTTTTATAACTTAATTTGCAATATCGACTTTTGACATTTTTCAATGGAAGGACACAAGATGTACGGAAAAGGGAAAAATTTATTCGATTTCGAGTGTGGACACGTCCCCTTTAAGGTAAGCCGCCACTGCATCAACACGAATGTTGGGGTCTCATTTATTTCTTTATATGCACGACATACTCTCATACTGTACGGTCAGGATTTGTTTATTTAAATGAACGGCTTGGGGAGGGGGGGATGTCGAATAAGATAAATCGAAAGGGTTACTTCAAAGTTAGTTTTTCGGGACTAGTCGGCCGTGGTTGTGCGGCCTGAAGGGCACCGCACCGAGTGAATTGCGACAGCTATCTATCTTCTATATTATCTATATTGATATTTTCACGTCTTACCTATCATTAAAATTTACACGACAGATGGCGAGACATTCGTTACTCCCTTATTGTGTTTCTATGATATTATACTAATGAAATACGTTCCTGAGCGTGACGGGGAATCGGAGCGACTGACACTCCTTCGAAACGGAAATTCCGGCCGAAGGGTTCTCGACTTGGCCACTCATACGCAAAACTCTGCCATTTTTTCCTAACTAACTTAATTCGCTTGCATGCCCTGCCATTTTGGGCCCTAAGCGACGTGAAATTAGCATTATCAGCTATACGGACAGCGACTGCGTATTTGAGTTCTGTCTATGAATAAATTCTGCCATTTCCGTCGAGCATCGAAGGGGGGAGTTAAACCCAACTTCGACCTTCGGCGGATCTCGGGTACAGGGGGGGTGTCAAAGCCCAACCCTGTATTCACAAACCAATAAGGTGCGTGGCGCACCAGTCATTAGAAGGTTGTACGGCTGTAGCCCAGGCACACCACAATACAATTCATGATTTCGGATTTCGGCGTGATGGGGAACATCACTTATGCCGATCTATTTGTTCATAAAGTAGCTTTCATTGGTTTAATTTTTGTTATCAATTTTCGGCCTTTAGGCTGCGCAACCATAACAATATCGCACTATTCGAAGTGAAAATAATTCATTCTGAGCCCACACCAGAATTTTTTTTAATGCAACTATCCATCTAGAAAGTGATTGACTCGGTTGTGCGGTCTAGAGGCCGCACTGGAGAAGGGATTAACAGATCTATTTAGTGTTACAGGCGCACAGATAGAAAGATAAAAAAGGAAAAATAAAATTTGACTTAAATAAATTGAGGCTATTATAATATTATGTATTACGTTTTAATAAGTAACTTGTGAAATAGATACTAAAATAAAATTTAAAAAGTAGGCGCTGGCGTCATTTCTTTCTTCTGATTGGGGGGGGATAGGCTTATATCAATTTAATTTCGTAAATCTACTATCTTGATCGGAATTATTTAACTAACCTTCTCATCAACGGTTATTCGTGGTTTGCTGTATTTGGGGGGGGGGAGGGATTAAAATAGTACATTATGCACCAAGGTAGCAAAGTGAGCCAAAAGTCACTTTACTACCGTCGTGCATATACTGTTTTTTGCCATTCCGAGAGGTAAAGTAGGAACTTCGCCAGTTTAGAAACTTAAAGCAAATATTTAACGCTTTTTTTTTATAATACCTACACGTGGTCGATAAATCGCAAAATAGCACTAGTAATATTACCAACTATACTACTAAAAATTACTAAGAAATAGCAGTTGGCACCCCTGATTCTACCAATGCCATTGATTCCAATGCTTCATTTCATTTAAATTTGTGCCTTTGAAAGAGCAACACGTACCATGAGCGAGAACGTAGAAATTGCCGAAAACTTCTCGGATTTTGGTAAGATGTTCGGTATCGCTAATTACGGCCAGATACACATTCATGTAAATGTACAAAAATGATGATTTTATAATAAATTAAAAAATTTAACTTTTACAGATTTTTACTACTAAAAAGTCACCAGTCATCTGGTGACTTTATTTACCGCTCACCCCCCTATTTTTTAACTTTACTCCCGCTCACCCCCCTATTTTTGAACTTCACTCCCGCAGGGTAAAAAAGTGCCCCTTTACGCCCGCAAACCGGGGTAAAAAGTGAGTACTTTACCCCCGGAATGGCAAAAATTAAATTTTTAACTTTTTAATCAAGTGTTTTAAAGCCGTTCAACCGTTTACGGTCCAAGCAATATAGGATCGACCAATATTTTTAAAACAAGCGTTTTCTGAGTTGCTTTGTTTTCCAAAGGCGGCACCCCGTCGCCTTAGGAGCTATTTAAACATAATTAAATTGAAAAATATAATCTTGAAAAAAGTTGAAAATATGTATTAATGAGTACCGCAGGTGATTATCCTTAAAAACTTCCAAAACGAATCGTTAATACAGTCTTTATGACAATATAAATGACTTCTCAGCCATCTTTTCACAAGAACTGATTTAGAGTATTTCAATCATATTTAATAAAAACGGCGCCGAAGGAGATTTTCTATAACTTTCGAGATTATTTTTGAATTACATTTTTAGGTTTAAATTTAAAATGTATCCTTTCCTTCCGAAATCTCAGTTTTCTTCCATTTTTACCTCGCGATAAAAACTGAAGATCAGCGCATTATTTGCCGTTTCTAAATGTATCCCAACGTTATGTTGCTCTTCTTCTTCTCTTAATGGTGATTACGATTATCCTATCATTAATATAAATCGACAAAGCCCTCTTCAGAATCGGCGTGAAATGAAAAACTAGCAAGAAAAAATCATAAATCTAAAGGAAATTATTAACGAATGACATGTTTCGAACTTATTCACGATCTTATTCACGATCTTACTCGCGAAATTTATAATGTCAGAACTTACCATTTTTTAATAAATCTCGAAACTTAAAACAAATTGATATTTTCTTCAGGAAGGCTATTGCTCTTCCTTAACCTTAACCCCCCCCTCCTTAAGGACTTCAATTATATTTGTAATTCGAAGATTCGAACATATGCATATAATGGATATTTTCTGTTCATTCGTGAAACGATAAGAAAATTTCAGGCTGGTGAAGAAATTAAGGTATTACTAATCGGTCCTAATTTTTCACTAATCGGTCTTCCCAGATTCCATACACCATTCATCTGACCACAGGCGCCAAAGTAAAGCAGAGAGCGGTGACCACGAGAGATTCACGTAGGTCAGAATCAGACACTTTTAACTTCATCGTGAGATATCTGCAAGAACAACGCCTGAGGCTGGATATCGAGGAAAAGAAAGTCAAGATAATAAGCGGAGTCTCCCAGGGTTCGGTGCTTGGACCTACCCTCTGGAACATCAAGTGCGACAACGCACTACGGCTCTTACCACCCTATGAAGTGTGCAAAATCGGATTCGCCGACGACCTGATCCTCATCGTGGTGGACAAAGACGCCCCGAAGTTGCAATCCAAAGCCAACGCGGCAATCAGTGAGGTATCCGGATGGGTGGAAGAAAGAAATTTCCAGCATCCGTCTCCACATAAACCAATCCGCCATCGCGCTAAGGGACTTAGTCACAATCCTACACCCAACATATCAGTGACTTGTCCACTAAGGCAATGGTAGCGACCATATCAATCGCTCGCCTCATTCCAAACTTCGGAGGGCCCAAGACCTTACAGGAAAACGCTAGGCACGGTCGTGCAAACGATCGGATTTTACGCTCACGAAGCCATAATTATTTTGGGAAGCAACACCAGGCCCTTCAAAGTCTAGCGACGCATGGCCCTGAGGGTGACGTACGCGTACAGGACAGTCTCCCATCGATAGTAATATCGTCGACCTCTTCGCACCGGCGAGACACTCACGAAGTGACCTCCCAAAAATCCAGCCTTGGGCCTCCAAAGAACACAGGGAGATAACGTATCATCTCACCCAATCGATCACTGATCATAATTGAGGGGTCTGGAAGTAAAAGGGTTCAAGTGCACTTTTAATAGTTCTGAGAAACATGACTTTAAAGTTAACTGGAAATTCAAAATTCCAGGAATAAGTTTAGAAAATACAATTTTACGACCCAAGGGGACGTAAAATTTACTAAAATCATTTTACCTTTATGTTAGGATACCCATTAGGTATGATATTCTGCACTTATATCATTTCAGGTTCAAGTGCACTTGAACCCCTTTACTTCCAGACCCCTCAATTGCTTCAACCAATACCTACACCGATTCGAAAAGCTGACCTCCCCGAAATGCAGCCACTGCGACGAAGAGGAAGATACCGCTGAGGATACCCTGTTGCATTGCCGGAAATAGAGAAACAAACATGTGACTTCATCCGAAGCAGTCAGGCAGGTGATCATATCCGACGAAATTGTTGCCATCATACTGAAAGACATCGTAACCAGTTGGAAAACAGCCATCATACGAGGGAAAAGTAGGAAGCAGAAAGGAAAAAACAAGCCCCCAATGGACGCCTTAACCATCCATAAGGAACTTGACCTTTCCTACAAGAAAAGGCTTAGACTAAACATTGAGAATGGCAGAAGTAAAGCCGTCAAACATAATCTCGATTCTCGGAGATAAAGGGCGGGGGGAGGAGTTTAGTGGGTGAACTCACACTACCAACTCAGGTCAAATAGATGGGATTCATTTTGCTACGAAAAATTACCGCAGATTAAGTTGATTTTTTCTCAAATATCTCGAAAACTAAGCCATGTAGGGCAAGAAACAATACGTACCTTTTTTGTAAAGCGTACAAATATCTACAATAATGACCTTAAGAACATTTATCGTCAAGTCAGTAGTTTAGCTTGCACGCGCCGTCAAACTTAACAACTTGGATCTTAAAAATCGTTGATATCCTCGGTTTTTTGATATTGCGCGGTTATTTTTTTCGGGCATCTAGAGTGGAATTAAAAATTTACAAAAAATCACGCATCATTTGAGAACTTCAAAAAATATTTCTCATGAGGAAACACAGTTTTCGTCCTTCCCCTATCTATTTTCTGTAGCTGTGTTAACAAGGTACTTTTATTTTCTGGAGTAGTTTCAGGTTTTTGCTATTTTCTTGTCTGAGAATTCATTTTAGACGAATCTTATTATATACATCTTATTGAGGATACAATTTTAATCAAAAATTGACTACTCAATTTTTTTGTACGCCGAACGTAGAAATTTTTATTGACGCAAAACTTTTTTCTGATCTATTTTCCGACCCGATAACTTCGTGCGTTAATAAAAAATTCTACGTTTGTTGTACGAAAAAAACGCAAGGACCATTTTTAGTTAGAATTTTGTCCCCAATAATATGCACATAATCTTCTTCTTCTTCGTTTTCCTCTTTGCAGAGGAGTCGTGGTCGCATCTCACACCCTTCTATTCACGGCTTCATGGATAATACTGCGCCATCTATTCCGATTCTGGGCACTTCTTGTGGCCTGATGGACCGTAGTGTTGGTTGACTCCTTAACCTGATCAGTCCATCGCTTCGGGGATCTTCCTCTCTGCCTGGTTCCCTCAATTCTTCCCTGGACCACCAGTTTTTCCAAGTTATCACCTTCTTTACGAGCTATGTGACCAAAGTATTTCAGTATGCAAGCATATACTACTTGCGATAATCGCTGTGGCTCTCTTATTTGTTCTAAGATTGAGACATTCGTTCTTCTGGCTGTCCATGGCACGCGCAGCACTCTCCTCCAGCACCACATTTCAAAAGCGTTCACTCTTCTTCTGTCTCTAGCCTTTAGTGTCCAGGACTCTGCCCCATACAGCAATACTTGAAAGATTAATGTTTTAATTATTTTCTTTTTGGTATTTAGAGTAATATCGCTGTCTTTCCATGTTTTTTGGAGGCCTTTTGCAGCTCTTCTAGCCATTTCGCACCTTCTCCTTATCTCTTCCGAGCTTCTACCCTCATTCGTTATCAGTGCTCCCAGGTAGATATATCGATTTACAACTTCATAGTCACCTATATGGGTTAGGTCCCGTCTGTTGTCATTTGCCCTGTCCACTATCATGACTTTCGTTTTGTCGCTATTGATCCTCAGTCCACACGCTTCGCTCTCCACTTCCATCCTCCTCATCAGCTCTGTCAGTTCTTCATTCGAGCTCGCGAATAGAACCGTGTCGTCAGCGTATCTCAGGTTGGTTACACGAGTACCGCCTATTACGAAACCTCCCGTCCAGCTCTCCATCACTCCTCTCATAATATATTCTCCATATATGTTAAAAAGAAGCGGCGACAGTATGCAACCTTGTCTAACACCCCTACATATAGCACTAGGTCTCGACATGTATTGGTCTATTTTTACTAAAGCCGTATTATGCGCATATAGTCGTTTTATAATCATGATAAGATGCAGGGGGGACTCCCATTTCCTTCATTATATGCCACAGCTTTGTCCATTTAATGCTGTCGAAAGCCTTGTGATAGTCAATGAAGCACATATTATATACAGGTTTCCTGAATTCACGGGATTTCTCAATAATCTGTCTCAGGTTCAGAATGTGTTCTCTAGTGCCACGCCCTGCAACGAAACCGGCCTGTTGTGTTGGTATTTGCCAGGATAGATATGCTTTTAGTCTTTCATTGATGACACTTAGGAGAATCTTGCTAGCGTGTGACATTAGCGCTATTGTTCAGTAATTCTCGCATTTATCTTTAGCGCCTTTTTTATATATAGGTACAAATATGGACTCTGTCCAATCCTTTGGCCATTCTCCGGTTTTCCACACTTTTTGGCATATGTCATGCATTATTTTGATGCCATTCTCACCCATCTCTTTTAAGACCTCCGCGTTAATGCTATCTGTTCCTGGTGATTTGTTCAGTTTCAGTCTGTTGATTGATCTTCTTACTTCATCTTTAAGTATTTCTGGTTCCAGTTCACCATTCTGCTCAGTGTTCACTTCCTCATGGTCTTGATCTTCGTCATGATATAGTGTCTCGCAATAGGCTCTCCAAACTTCCAGCACCCGCGCTATATCCGTAACTCTGTCTCCTGATTTGTTTATTATTGTCCATGATTTTGGGGCACCAGTTTTGTTTATTTTCTTTATGATCTTGTATAAATCTCGCGTATTATTATGCTCGGCGTGTGCCTGGGCTTCCTTGCACATCTCAAGTAGATAGTTATTCTTGTCCCTTCTGCAGGCTGTCCGTATTTCCTTATTTATCTGTGCGTATCTGTTTCGCTCTGCTCTCGTCCTTATACCCTTATCTCGCAGTTGGCGCCTCTTGTTCACTAGTTCGAGAGTTTCGTCCATCATCCAATGCTGATGTTTATGGGGGTTTTGCTTTTTCTTTGTTTCTTCCAATGTTTCTGATATGGCTTTCTTTGCAGTTTGCCATACCTCTTCTGTTGATTCACTGTTCAATTCGTGGGTCTGCAGCCTCTGTATTCTTTCATCTAGTCTCTCACAGAATTGTACTTTATCCTCAATCTCCAATCTCTTTGGAGGACTTCTTTTAATTGGCACCCTAAGCTTGAGATGGAATTGTGCTGTCAGTAGTCTGTGGTCACTACCACATTCTGCTCCAGGTAGAGTCTTCACCCTCTTTATCGATGTTCTCCATCGAGCTCTTATTATGATATAGTCAATTTGGTTTCTGCTTCTTCCATCCGGGGATTGCCAGGTATATAAGCGTCGTTTATGTTGTTGGTAAACCGTGTTTGTTATGGTTAGACTGTTTTCTATGCAGAAGTTCAGAAGCATCTCTCCCCTCTCGTTTCTACTTCCCATTCCATATCTTCCCACTTTGTTTCTTATATGGGAGTCTTCCTGTGTTTCCCCCAGCTTTGCATTGAAGTCTCCCATTATGACGGTCATTTCTCTGCTTGGTATATTTTTTATGGTTTCTTCCAGTGTTCTGTAGAACTGTTCAGCTTCTTCATCACTGGCCCCACTAGTGGGTGCGTATACCTGTACAATGTTAATGATTATAGGCCTAGCGTGTAGTTTGATTGTCATAATCCTTTCACTTATTGCATCATACCCCAATAGGCTTTTTGCGATTGACCTTTTTAATATAAACGCAACTCCGTGCCTGCTTTTATCTCCGCCAGATAACAAGATCATATTCCCATTCGTTGTAGTGAAATGGCCCTTTCCCTTCCAATGTGTTTCTGATATACCCGCGATGTCTACCGCATATCTTTCCAGTTCTTTCTCTACTATATGTGTTTTATCCGTTTGTAAGAGTCCTCGGACATTCCATGTCCCCATGTGCACTGTGTTCAACTTTCGGTTACCTAGCCGCTCTTCCCCTCTCAATGCCATCCCCCCCGGAGATCCGATTGGGGGATTGATTTTACCTCCTGAACATTCAACTTTGAGTGGATCCATACGACTTTCATGGGAGTAATATCTATTCTGATATGTTCATGGTCGAGGTGGTTTCCGTTGCCTTCCCCGACGCCAATACTCGGTCGCCAGAGCCTCGTTGGTTTTCTAGCAGGGTGTACCACGTGCAGGTGAGGTTGACAATTGGGTGGCTATGGTGTTTATGAGTTGTTGTTTGCCACCCCTTACACCCGCACATAATGGGATTCCCCTAAAATGAATTTTCAGACATGAAAACAGCAAAAAACTACATCTACTCCAAAAAGTCAGATCTTATTGTTTACATAGCAATAAAATAGATAACGAAAGGTAAAAAAATTTGGTTGAATTTTGAAAAGTACTCTTGAAAGTTCTCCGATGATGTGTGGTTTTTCTTGGAATCTTAATTCCATTTTAAATGGCCGAAAAAATTAGCGGCGCAATATCAAGAAAACAACGAAATCGACAATTTTCGGGATACGATTTTCAGAGTTCGGTGGCGCCTGCTAGGTAAACTACTGGCTTGACGATGAATATTAATATAATCATTATTGTGGATAATTTTGTGCTCTACAAAAAAGATACGCATAGTTTGTTACCCTATCTAGCTTAGTTTTCGAGATATTTGAGAAAAACAAACAGTATCACGTATTTTGTTGTGTGGATAACTTTTTAGTCCGGACACAAGTTTAAACGGAAACCGCGCATTTTAATTATAATTAAAATCCATAATTTTATAATTTCTTAGCCCTACACCTCTGAAAACCCTAAGTACGGTTCTGTAAAACCGTTCTGGAAAAAATGTAGATTTCATTTCTTTTAAACAAAAAAACAATTTTCTGGTATTTTCTACTAAAAACTTAATAAGCACATAATTAATAAAAAAATTCTGTCGTCAATTTAAAAATCAATTATAATTTTCTGTTTTTGCAATAATAATCAGTTTTAGGTAGACGGCGACCTCTTTTGGCGGTGACATGTGATAACCGGATCTAATACAGTTTCCTTGTAAACAAACCGCTGACGCATCATTTTCTTGCATTACAGACAAAATTCCAATTTGACAGTTATAACCTCAAAGTCACAATTGCACTTTGTTAGAAGTTTTGTTAGTAATCGAAGTGTTTAAATATGTTCCGAAATCAATACGACAGTGATGTTACAGTTTGGAGCCCCCAGGGTCGCCTGCATCAAGTGGAGTATGCAATGGAAGCGGTAAAATTGGGATCGGCTACGGTGGGTTTAAAAAATAAAACTCACGCCGTATTGCTGTGCTTAAAACGAGCTTCGTCCGAACTGGCCGCATACCAGAAAAAAATCATTGGCATCGACTCCCACTTGGGTTGTTCCATCTCGGGGCTCACGGCCGATGCTCGAATTTTAAGTCGTTACATGCGAACCGAATGCTTGAACTACAAGTTCTCTCACGATACGTTACTACCGGTGGCTCGACTAATTGGACAATTGGGTAACAAAATGCAAATGTGCACGCAGAGGTACGATCGTAGACCGTACGGTGTCGGTCTTTTGGTTGCCGGGTTCGACGACCAAGGACCCCACATTTATCAGACCTGCCCTTCGGCCAACTATTTTGATTGTAAAGCTATGGCGGTTGGTGCAAGATCGCAAAGTGCCAGGACGTATTTGGAGAAGCATTTAGACGAATTTATGAGTAGCAACTTGGAAGATTTGTTGAAGCATGGTTTGAGGGCTCTGCGAGACACTTTGCCAAACGAGGTGGAATTGAGTGTTAAAAATGTGTCTATTGGAATTGTCGGTGTGGATCAGGAGTTTAAAATTATGGATGAAGCCGAAACCGGCACGAAGTTGGCTTTGATCGAAGGTGAAGAAAGGCGTGGAGGATCTGGTTCTTCTGAAGGCAATGCTGCACCACTGAGAGAAGAAGCGGGGGACCAGGACGAACCAAAGGACCCAATTCCAGCCGTCGCCATGGACACGGAGTAAGAAGTCTGCATCGAGTAGAGATTCCTCGAGAGGATGAACCCAGTAATCGTCCTCTCGATTTTTCTTTTGTTTACTTCAGGCGCACTTTGCCGTGACTGTTTTGGTTTTGTTAAAAAATCGGAACAGTCACGGCAGAAAAACTCAAAAGAAGTGCCTTAATTTTCATTAATTACAATGAAACGGTTTCCTGTCATTTTTTGCGTTATTTTTTTGCTATCTTTTTGTTGTACAATTGTTTGCATTATTCTGGCCAATAAAATTTTTCTATCAGATTTTTGTTGTACTTTTCTAATTAAAATTTTCAGGAGTGGAAGAAGTGGTGATCAGAATAGGATCTTTTTTTTCAGAGGGTTTTTTTTGGGGGGTGGGGGGTATTGGATATCTTACGGACCCTTAGAGGGGGGGGGGGTCCGACGTATTCCTTATGTAAGTTTGTTAAAATATTTTTTTTAAATAATTTTTATTAACTTTAATTAATTTATTCTGGCCAATAAAATTTTTCTTTAAATTAATTTTTATTAACTTTAATTAATTTATTCTGGCCAATAAAATTTTTCTATCAGATTTTTGTTGTACTTTTCTAATTAAAATTTTCAGGAGTGGAAGAAGTGGTGATGTTCAGAATAGGATCTTTTTTTTCAGAGGGTTTTTTTTGGGGGGTATTGGATATCTTACGGACCCTTAGAGGGGGGGGTCCGACGTATTCCTTATGTAAGTTTGTTAAAATATTTTTTTTAAATAATTTTTATTAACTTTAATTAATTTATTCTGGCCAATAAAATTTTTCTTTAAATTAATTTTTATTAACTTTAATTAATTTATTCTGGCCAATAAAATTTTTCTATCAGATTTTTGTTGTACTTTTCTAATTAAAATTTTCAGGAGTGGAAGAAGTGGTGATGTTCAGAATAGGATCTTTTTTTTCAGAGGGTTTTTTTTGGGGGGTGGGGGTATTGGATATCTTACGGACCCTTAGAGGGGGGGTTCGACGTATTCCTTATGTAAGTTTGTTAAAATATTTTTTTTAAATAATTTTTATTAACTTTAATTAATTTATTCTGGCCAATAAAATTTTTTTATCAGATTTTTGTTGTACTTTTCTAATTAAAATTTTCAGGGGTGGAAGAAGTGGCGATGTACGGAATAGGTAACTTTTTTTTCAGAGGGTTTTTGGGGAGGGGGTATTGGATATCTTACGGGCCCTTACAGGGGGGGGTCCGACGTATTCCTTATGTAAGTTTGTTAAAATATTTTTTTTAAATAATTTTTATTAACTTTAATTAATTTATTCTGGCCAATAAAATTTTTCTTTAAATTAATTTTTATTAACTTTAATTAATTTATTCTGGCCAATAAAATTTTTCTATCAGATTTTTGTTGTACTTTTCTAATTAAAATTTTCAGGAGTGGAAGAAGTGGTGATGTTCAGAATAGGATCTTTTTTTTCAGAGGGTTTTTTTTGGGGGGTGGGGGTATTGGATATCTTACGGACCCTTAGAGGGGGGGTTCGACGTATTCCTTATGTAAGTTTGTTAAAATATTTTTTTTAAATAATTTTTATTAACTTTAATTAATTTATTCTGGCCAATAAAATTTTTTTATCAGATTTTTGTTGTACTTTTCTAATTAAAATTTTCAGGGGTGGAAGAAGTGGCGATGTACGGAATAGGTAACTTTTTTTTCAGAGGGTTTTTGGGGAGGGGGTATTGGATATCTTACGGGCCCTTACAGGGGGGGGTCCGACGTATTCCTTATGTAAGTTTGTTAAAATATTTTTTTTAAATAATTTTTATTAACTTTAATTAATTTATTCTGGCCAATAAAATTTTTCTTTAAATTAATTTTTATTAACTTTAATTAATTTATTCTGGCCAATAAAATTTTTCTATCAGATTTTTGTTGTACTTTTCTAATTAAAATTTTCAGGAGTGGAAGAAGTGGTGATGTTCAGAATAGGATCTTTTTTTTCAGAGGGTTTTTTTTGGGGGGTATTGGATATCTTACGGACCCTTAGAGGGGGGGGTCCGACGTATTCCTTATGTAAGTTTGTTAAAATATTTTTTTTAAATAATTTTTATTAACTTTAATTAATTTATTCTGGCCAATAAAATTTTTCTTTAAATTAATTTTTATTAACTTTAATTAATTTATTCTGGCCAATAAAATTTTTCTATCAGATTTTTGTTGTACTTTTCTAATTAAAATTTTCAGGAGTGGAAGAAGTGGTGATGTTCAGAATAGGATCTTTTTTTTCAGAGGGTTTTTTTTGGGGGGTGGGGGTATTGGATATCTTACGGACCCTTAGAGGGGGGGTTCGACGTATTCCTTATGTAAGTTTGTTAAAATATTTTTTTTAAATAATTTTTATTAACTTTAATTAATTTATTCTGGCCAATAAAATTTTTTTATCAGATTTTTGTTGTACTTTTCTAATTAAATTTTCAGGGGTGGAAGAAGTGGCGATGTACGGAATAGGTAACTTTTTTTTCAGAGGGTTTTTGGGGAGGGGGTATTGGATATCTTACGGGCCCTTACAGGGGGGGGTCCGACGTATTCCTTATGTAAGTTTGTTAAAATATTTTTTTTAAATAATTTTTATTAACTTTAATTAATTTATTCTGGCCAATAAAATTTTTCTTTAAATTAATTTTTATTAACTTTAATTAATTTATTCTGGCCAATAAAATTTTTCTATCAGATTTTTGTTGTACTTTTCTAATTAAAATTTTCAGGAGTGGAAGAAGTGGTGATGTTCAGAATAGGATCTTTTTTTTCAGAGGGTTTTTTTTGGGGGGTATTGGATATCTTACGGACCCTTAGAGGGGGGGGTCCGACGTATTCCTTATGTAAGTTTGTTAAAATATTTTTTTTAAATAATTTTTATTAACTTTAATTAATTTATTCTGGCCAATAAAATTTTTCTTTAAATTAATTTTTATTAACTTTAATTAATTTATTCTGGCCAATAAAATTTTTCTATCAGATTTTTGTTGTACTTTTCTAATTAAAATTTTCAAGAGTGGAAGAAGTGGTGATGTTCAGAATAGGATCTTTTTTTTCAGAGGGTTTTTTTTGGGGGGTGGGGGGTATTGGATATCTTACGGACCCTTAGAGGGGGGGGGTTCGACGTATTCCTTATGTAAGTTTGTTAAAATATTTTTTTTAAATAATTTTTATTAACTTTAATTAATTTATTCTGGCCAATAAAATTTTTCTTTAAATTAATTTTTATTAACTTTAATTAATTTATTCTGGCCAATAAAATTTTTCTATCAGATTTTTGTTGTACTTTTCTAATTAAAATTTTCAGGAGTGGAAGAAGTGGTGATGTTCAGAATAGGATCTTTTTTTTCAGAGGGTTTTTTTTGGGGGGTGGGGGGTATTGGATATCTTACGGACCCTTAGAGGGGGGGGTCCGACGTATTCCTTATGTAAGTTTGTTAAAATATTTTTTTTAAATAATTTTTATTAACTTTAATTAATTTATTCTGGCCAATAAAATTTTTTTATCAGATTTTTGTTGTACTTTTCTAATTAAAATTTTCAGGGGTGGAAGAAGTGGCGATGTACGGAATAGGTAACTTTTTTTTCAGAGGGTTTTTGGGGAGGGGGTATTGGATATCTTACGGGCCCTTACAGGGGGGGGTCCGACGTATTACTTATGTAAGTTTGTTAAAATATTTTTTTTAAATAATTTTTATTAACTTTAATTAATTTATTCTGGCCAATAAAATTTTTCTTTAAATTAATTTTTATTAACTTTAATTAATTTATTCTGGCCAATAAAATTTTTCTATCAGATTTTTGTTGTACTTTTCTAATTAAAATTTTCAGGAGTGGAAGAAGTGGTGATGTTCAGAATAGGATCTTTTTTTTCAGAGGGTTTTTTTTGGGGGGTGGGGGGTATTGGATATCTTACGGACCCTTAGAGGGGGGGGGGTCCGACGTATTCCTTATGTAAGTTTGTTAAAATATTTTTTTTAAATAATTTTTATTAACTTTAATTAATTTATTCTGGCCAATAAAATTTTTCTTTAAATTAATTTTTATTAACTTTAATTAATTTATTCTGGCCAATAAAATTTTTCTATCAGATTTTTGTTGTACTTTTCTAATTAAAATTTTCAGGAGTGGAAGAAGTGGTGATGTTCAGAATAGGATCTTTTTTTTCAGAGGGTTTTTTTTGGGAGGTGGGGGGTATTGGATATCTTACGGACCCTTAGAGGGGGGGGGGTCCGACGTATTCCTTATGTAAGTTTGTTAAAATATTTTTTTTAAATAATTTTTATTAACTTTAATTAATTTATTCTGGCCAATAAAATTTTTTTATCAGATTTTTGTTGTACTTTTCTAATTAAAATTTTCAGGGGTGGAAGAAGTGGCGATGTACGGAATAGGTAACTTTTTTTTCAGAGGGTTTTTGGGGAGGGGGTATTGGATATCTTACGGGCCCTTACAGGGGGGGGTCCGACGTATTCCTTATGTAAGTTTGTTAAAATATTTTTTTAAATTAATTTTTATTAACTTTAATTAATTAACTTTTAGGGTACTCGATCACTAACTCAGCCACCCGAAACAAAATTTCTTCTGCTACACACTAAAGAACACACTTATTTTAGCAAATTGTAAAAATAAAAAGTGTGGTTGGGGCTCAAACTTTTGAAAAAATCGAATTTGAACTTAGCAAATTTAACGAGATTCAGTGTATTAAAATTAACGAGATTCCCGCGCGTCGCTCATTCTGTTGACAGTCCGTGCAGTTCTAATGACCCTAACACTTAGATTATTTCGCACCGGCAGATGCAGTTCGTCTCTCGTACATGTAACATCGATTATTTTTTGTTTTTACGCGACTTTTTGGGGGGTTAAACGTAATAGTTTACTGCCCCATATCGCAACTATACTTTTTAATGCTATTTCAAGAGTCTCTAAGCTCCCGGTTTCATTTATCCCGGTTTTCTAGATGGGTGGCGCCTTCTCGTATGTTTAGCTTAGTAACCAGAGTCAAAACCGCCCTGGAGGGGTGCAGAGCGAAGCGGTGACCCGGAAGGGTAGGTTTTGACGATGGATAACCCTCCTTATCGAATGCACACCCCAAAATTCGAAGAAAAAATAATTTAATTTTTTCACTTTTTCGGCAATACACGGGTTATTTTCCATTTTTTGGATTATATTTATTACTAATATCCACTAATTACACCCCCATCTATCCGAATTTCAAAGAAAAATTCAAATCGAAGCGAAAAAATTTTACGCGTTTTCAAGGGACCCTCTTTGAATTGTATAGCGTCTGCCGCATATTCGATGCTACTTTCCCGTACTTTTCAAAAGTCGATATTGGGGTTGTTTTTAAACAATGTACAATTTTTTTTGTTTTAATAGACAAATATAAGCATGTTCTTTAGTGTGTAGCACTCGAAAATTTTTTTCGAGTGGCTGAGTTAGTGAAATAGTCCCCAACTTTTATCTATGTAAATAAAAATTTAATTTAAATTTTTGTATTATTATCTATATAATAAATTATTATTCATATTTTATCAATATAAGGAGTGGAGAGGGGGGGGTCAAAATTAATTTTCTTTTAAATAATCCTGACGCAAGATGTACGTGAGGGGGGGTTGCCACAATCTTACGTACCCTTACGTGGGGGGGTCCAAAATTACAAAAATCATCCTTAGGTAATTAATGGACGGCCCCTAAGGTATCTGGGTGGGGCTTGACAAGATTTTTAGATTTGCTTTTAGGATGGTAAAAATGATCTTCAGATGTTGCCAGGCAACGCCCCCCCCCCCCTAAATGTTCAAAAGAAACAAAAATTTTGAAAGTAAAATAGGTATATTTTGGAAAAACTCTTTCCAAATTTATTTGGCGTAATTCATTGTTATTTACCTTGTCGGCTTATGGGCCGACCCTGCTTAAAACGAAGACAGGTTTGGCTCACCATTCTATCGAAAAACACCACAATTTTAAAGATGAGGATATAACGATACTGGCGTCGGAGAAGTGCTACTGCAAGATGATGTTTATAGAAGCTGCCCTAATATCTACCAGCAGCAATAATATCAACATACAAAGTGATTATTCTAACATAAACAATGGTTACCTTAACCTACTGCAGAACTTTAAAATCAAGACCAAAAGACCGCAGAGGTAGTTGCGTTTGTTGCCTTGGCAAGTTGAAAGATTACTAATGTTTGTTTTACTTCTTTGTTGGACAAGTTTGGTGCGTTGTGACGACGATTACGTGATGTGATGTTATAAGATCTGATGTTTGACAATCTTTTGTTTGTTTACATCTCGGTTTGTGTTTTCGCGGCCAGATGGCGCGAACGAATTTGCTTCACCTGTCGAGTTGATATGCGGTTGGGATTTTGCGGGAATTTTTAAATTTTGTACAATTTTATTGGACACGATTTATCTGTTTGTTATCTGTTTCAGGGGCAGATAAATTATTTTATTGCAATTAATTTATTGATTTATTTGACTACTATTGTTATATTTTTAAATTTTAAATCGTTATACACTGTGATTTGTCCCATATATTTTTACATAATTTTACAATATTGTTAAGTTTTTAACCCATTTTGACGATGATCGTGTCCACAATTTCATCACTTGTTGCGCAATACCTTTCCCGATGTCTATAGTTGTGCATTGTCAAACATTATCCATCACCTACTGTGTATGGTATGTAGTTGCCGATCCATAATACCTTAATCGTTTATTGAGCACCTCTGTATTTTTTCCAGCCCTGAGGATGATTAAATACATTAATCGAAACGTTGGCTAAACGGTAGATAAGTTTGTTTGATTGCTTTCCTTCACACCCAAAAAGGTTTTTTACAATATAGTTTTTAGACCCCCCAAGATTGGATGGATCTTTTTATAGAAATTACAAGGGCACTCACAGTATTGTTCTTTTTGCACTACGTGATGCAAAATTGTAAATTTATATGTGTAGATATAGGCACTAATGGGAGAATAAGTGACGGAGCAGTATTTTCTCGAAGTGAAATGTCTGCAGCAATTTATAATAATACTCTGAATTTTCCTCCTGATAAACCTTTGCCAGGAAGTCAAATGCCAATGCCTTTTGTAATTGTCGCAAATGACGCTTTTCCCTTAAAGGAGCGCATAATTATAAAGGTTATACGTATACTACCTCGAAAATTAGAGGGGTTACAAGAATTTCTTTTTACTTATGATTACAGTATTGTTCAGTTCAATTTAGCTTACACCAACTTTGGAACCTTCTGCAAATTTGCCTGTTCCGGTTACAACCTGATGTCGAAAATTTAGGGATTCTTTTCTGATGCAAAACTAAAAGAATTTTGGGTGAAAAATCTCAAAACCGTAGATACTCCGTTTTTACGAAGTCAAGATATTTATTTTAAAATTGAATAAAATTCAAAAAATTAAAACCGAACTTTAAAATACCAATAAATAACAAATTAAAGTCATAAAAAACTTTTTCTCAAAACTTCACAAACGATTGATTGTGAAGTTATCGGCTATCCTATTTAACTAATTAAGTCACGAGGCCATTTTCTTCTCAAGCGCTGTATACATTTTCTTCTAGGAGTCTTGTGGTTTTAGGATTTGAATGATCTTACAGTTTAAATTCATGCTTTTCTGCACGATTCCTAATTTCTTCCTGTATGTAGTTCATTTTTAAGTCCTTGTGAAGAGTATCATTATTTACATACCATGGTGCATCGATCATCATTCTCAGAGCTTTAGATTGAAATCTTTGAATTACTTTAATGATTAACATACTAGCGCATCCCCAGAGCTCTAACCCATATGTCCACACCGGTTTAATAACAACCTTGTAAATAAGTATTTTATTTTCTATGGAAAGGATAGACTTTCTTCCCAGTAACCATTTTATCTTCAAGTCCATTTCTTTTCTCTTCTTTTTGATGTTGGTCTTCCATGTTAATCTACTATCAAGATGCTCTCCTAAATATTTCGTATTTTGGCTCTGTGGTATTTGAATTTCTTGATGAATATTGGTGGACATTGTGTACGATTGAGCGTAAATACCACATGGCTGGATTTGTTTTCATTGACTTTTATTCTCCACTTCAACATCCAACTTTGAAGCTGGGACAGTAAAATAAAGTAGTGAAGGAACGAACACAACACGCTTAAGTGCCCATTCACAATAGACGTAAACGTAAGAAATAAGTAAGCGTAACATAAGCATAAGAAATACATAAAGTAGGATACCCGGTTTTAAATGGGAGTGTTTACAGTGCAGTTATGTTTATGTTACGTTTAGGGAAGCCCGTAACATCTACATAACCCTCAGGGGCTTAGGCTGAAATAACCTAAGTACGGGTACAGCGCACCCGAGGTACCCTAGCTACAGACGAAACTCGCCACTCGTCTGCTTAACACCGTAGGATGTTCATTCCGCAACAACAACCGACAATAGGCGAGGTGCCGGTACGCTGCGGAAAGGAACATCGCGGGGGGCTGGGCTTAATCGCCTGACTCGCGAGGAGAAATCCTCTATAAAAAACCCTAAAGTCACGGTGGAACAGCATATGCCAAGACTGTATGGCTGGGAAGGTAATCTCAGTCTCTAATATGCGAACTCCGAGCACCCGGCGCTGTCTCGGTTTTACATAGCCTCCCTGTGGTAAGCGGGGCTCTGCTGCAGGTGATAAATTTTCCCTAGCTTCTCGTGGGAACAACATGGAGGAAAATCAAAAACCAAAGGGAGACTCGCCCTTAACAGAGTCAACAACAAAGGCTCCCCAAGGCCTTAACCCAATCCTAAAGCCTATGGCTCAGGATGAAAATTCTGGCCAAAAGGCTGAGGAGATTATACCAATGGAACTGGGTGAAAATCCAGACTAAGGTACAGAGGAGATACTTCTCGCGAGCAGCGACGAAGAAGTCAACACAGCCTTGCAAAGCCTACAAATAAAGGCTAAAAAGGCAAGACTCAGTGGAGCTGCTCGCAAGCGAATGAAATACTTCATCCAAAAGGGTCAACCGGCTGATAAAGCCAGGGAACTTGCCCGTGAAGGATATAATCGTAAAACTGCCAAAAGGAACAGATCGGATGGCAGTACCCCGGAAACCCGTGATAAAAAGCGGGCAAGGACCGATGAGGATGGGGCGGCACCTGTTGGGGTGGCTAAACCTACCTTCAGCCAGGCCTTAACCGGGGTTAAGATAGGAATCACGCATTCCTTATATCCAAAAGAGCTCCTGACTATGGAACAACTTGAAGCCATTCAGGAAGCAATAGTGGATAATATAGTGGTGAAAGGAAAACTGGCTGCTACAAAGCCACAATTCCAACAAATCCACAAAAGACCAGGCTGGCTCGGTATCACGTGTACCAATGCAGCCACAGCCGAATGGATAAAGGGCCTAGAGGCCGAACTCAAACCCTGGGATGGGGCCACACTGAGGATCGTGTCAGAGGCAGAAATGCCTCACACAGAAATTCTTGTGGCATACATACCAGGAAGCCAAGGCTATACGGATGAAAAAATCCTGGGTCTCATGGAAGCCCAAAATGAGGAAATTAATGCCTCAAGTTGGCGGATTATACGCAAAGTAGCATCCGGCCAATCTCTAGAGGTAACTCTATCAGTTGACGCTCAGTCAGCTGAAAATCTTAAAAAGCTGAACTACAGGATCGGCTATAGATTTGGGCAGATTCAGCTCCGCCCGAAAAAGGGCAAACAAGAAAAGCCCAAAACTACTACGGGGCCAGATGCAGATGCCTCAACATCTGCAGCAAGCACCTCCACTTCACTCCACTCTGCCGAAATAGGGCAGCAGGGAAGCTCCGGTACGCGCCCCAAAGTGCCCAAAACGGGCAATAGGGGAAGTCGGCCGGGCACTGCTGCAAACACCAAAAAACCGCTGAAAATAAGCGGTAAAAAGGAACGCCCAAAATCGGAGCAGAAAGGGGCGAAAAAAGAGCCCCCAAAGTGAAGTGTATCCAAATAAACCTCCAGCACTCAAAGGCATCCTCAAGTGCCTTATACTGGAGGTTTATAAAGAAACAAATCTCCATAGGGCTAATACAAGAGCCCTGGATAAATGGAGACAAAATCAAGGGACTACCTGAAAGGACAGCTAATGTCCTTGCCGATTACAGGTATGGAAATCCAAGAGCAGCACTATTGCTCAGGAAAGACATTAACTTTGTTCCCATTCCAGAATTCAACACCAGGGACCTGGCATCCGCCGTGGTCGAAATTCCAACGGAGGGGGGCAAGAGGAGCATAGTAATAGCCTCGGCCTACTTTCCAGGAGATGAGACCAAGGTTCCACCAGAGGAAGTACAACGCCTCATAAGCTGGTGTCAAAAGGGGAACAAACACCTACTTCTGGGCTGCGATGCAAATGCGCACAATGAGATCTGGGGCAGCACGGACACCAATAACAGAGGTAAGGATTTACTTGATTATATTTGTTCTAACAATCTAGACATTATAAACAAAGGTAAAAAACCAACCTTTATAAACGCGATTCGCCAAGAGGTTCTTGACCTCACATTGGCCACTGTGTTTATAAGTCAAATTCTAAGAAATTGGAAAGTGATGGAGGAGGCATCCTTCTCAGATCACGCCTCGATTACATTTGATATAGAGAGCAAAAAAGTGGAAGTAGTGAAATGTAGGGTGCCCAAAAAGACGGACTGGAACCTCTACAAAGAGGTACTAAGGACCGAGCTAGAAGGCATCCAATACGAAGTAGCTACCACAGAGGAGGTAGAAACAGCCTCTAACCACATAAGTCAGTGTATAGCGAACTCTTATGAGACTAGTTGTCCACTGAAGAAAAGAACTGTCTCTCGAGACGTACCTTGGTGGAATGCAGAACTGGAGAGACTAAAGGTCACAGCCAGGAAAGCATTCAATAAGGCTAAAAGAACAGGCCTATGGGAATACTATAGAGAAGCCCTCACCAAGTACAATATAGAATTGAGGAAATCCAAAAGACAGTCCTGGATGCGCTTCTGCGAGGGGATCGATAAAACGGCCCCAGCAGCGCGCATTCAGAAGGCTCTGTCTAAGGACCACTCAAATACTATTGGACTTATAAAACAGTCCAACGGTGCTTATACTGAGAACATCGGGGAAAGTTTAAATGTGCTGCTAAAAACACACTTTCCTGGATCCACGGTAATGGCGACAACAAACCAGATGCATGAAATATCCCCAGCCAATGGAAATCTACATTCCAGCAGGGATAGCAGAAGGTTAGCAAGAGAAATCTTTACTTTGGAAAAAGTAAAATGGGCAATAAATAGCTTTCAGCCCTACAAATCACCTGGATGGGACGGAATCTTTCCGGCCCTACTCCAAAAAGGAATAGATTTGATCGCTCCATGCATAACAGCAATTTTCAAAGCTAGTTATGCAATGGGATATATACCCACATCATGGAGGAGGGTGAAAGTGGTATTTATACCAAAAGCGGGCAGAAGGCCTCCTGAAGAGGCTAAATCTTATCGCCCAATCAGCCTATCCTCCTTTCTCCTCAAAACGATGGAGAAAATTGTTGATAATTATATAAGAAGCGAATCCCTCAAAAGGATGCCGCTTCATAGAAATCAATTTGCCTACCAACCAGGCAAAAGTACGGTGGATGCACTACACCACCTTGTAAGAGAGATAGAAAAATCTCTCGAAACAAAAGAAAATGCGGTCGGAATATTTATAGATATAGAGGGTGCCTTTGATAACACCTCAAATAAATCTATAAAAACAGCCGCCGTAAGACACAGCATTGAGGCACCCACAATAACGTGGATAGAATCAATGCTGGAAAGCCGAATAGTAACGGCTTCCTTAGGAGGGGAGGAAATCTCGGTGGCCGCGGCAAGGGGATGCCCACAAGGTGGGGTGATATCACCTCTTCTGTGGTCTATCGTGGTAGACGACCTACTGAAGAAATTAACTGACGATGGATTCTGCGTACTAGGATACGCGGACGACATTGTCATTATAATCAGGGGCAAGCATGAAGGCATAATCTCAAACCTAATGCAAACAGCCCTAAACAAAATAAAAGAATGGTGCGAAAAGGAAGAACTTACAGTGAATCCTTCAAAAACCATTATAGTTCCATTCACAAAGCGTAGAAAAATAAACCTAAAAGCTCCACAGCTTCGAGGTTTATCGATACCTTTTTCCGGAGAGGTAAAATATCTGGGGGTAACCCTGGATGCAAAACTCACCTGGAAACCACACATGGATAAAATTCTTTCCAAAGCAACAGGAGCCTTCTGGGCTTGTCGCAAACTTTTTGGAAGGACCTGGGGACTAAGACCAAAAATGATCTATTGGTCATATACATCAATAATTAGACCCATTGTCACATACGCATCGCTCGTGTGGTGGACAAAAACTAACGAAATCACGACACAAAGCAGGTTGCAGAAATTGCAAAGGCTAGCGTGTCTGGGTATAACAGGGGCTATGCGCACAACCCCAACCGCGGCTATGGAGGCACTCTTAGATCTGCCACCCCTTCACCTACGAGTGAAAAGGGAAGCCATACAAGCTGCTATAAAAATTACCCAAGTCAAGAAATTCAAACCAGGAGACAAGACAGGTCACCTAAAGATACTGGACTTCTTACAGCCAGATCTGTTTGAAAAACCTTCGGATATCATTCCGAAAATCTTTGATTTTGAAACACCGTTTGAGGTCATCATTCAAGACCGAAGTACGGCTAGATGTCAAGAAATACAAGTGGATACAAAATCCTCCAACTGGTACACAGATGGATCAAAAACTGAACAGGGAACAGGCATAGGCATATATGGCCCAAAATATGAGGCATCTATAGCCTTAGGAACCTATCCCACAATTATGCAAGCTGAAATACTTGCAATTGCACTATGTGCCCATGAATGCCTGCAAAGGAACATTAAGGGCAAAAAAGTCAATATAATGTCTGACAGCCAAGCTGCGATAAAGGCGCTCCAAGCAAATAGCTTTGAGTCCTTATCCACATGGGAATGCAGACAATCCCTCAAGAAACTGGCCAAAGGCAACAAAATTGCCCTCCACTGGGTGCCGGGTCATGAGGGAATTGAGGGTAATGAGATAGCCGATAAACTGGCTAGATCAGGTTCAAGGGCCTCCCCGACTGGGCCCGAACCATTCTGTGGATTGTCCAAGACACGCAGGGGGTTGGGGGTCCAGAAGTGGGAGGAGGAGAACAAAAAAACCCTATGGCATAATACACCAGGTCAAAAACAGGCGAAGAAATTTATAGAGTATTCGACTGCAGAAGCTAAAAAGCTTCTTCTACTACCAAAGAACGAAATCAGGCTCATCACGGGGTTGCTCACCGGACATTGTCAGGTGAGATATCACCTCAAGAAAATGGGAATGGAGGACGATGACATGTGCAGACTCTGTGAATCGGAAACTGAATCGGCCGAGCACATTCTCTGCAGATGTGATGCCTTAGCCCGATCCAGGCTAAAATATTTGGGAAAAACGCAACTAACACCCAAAGAGGTGCAACAAAAACCTCTCAGGAAAATTCTATGTTTTGCCAGCAAAATTGAATTCCTGAATACCTAATTAGCAGGGTAATGAACAAAAGATCAATACTGGTCGCAGTTCTGAAAGGCCCTTGCGGCCAATCGACCCCTAAGTACAATACAATACAATACAATAGTGTGTAGCACTCGAAAATTTTTTTCGAGTGGCAGAGTTAGTGAAATAGTCCCCAACTTTTATCTATGTAAATAAAAATTTAATTTAAATTTTTGTATTATTATCTATATAATAAATTATTATTCATATTTTATCAATATAAGGAGTGGAGAGGGGGGGGTCAAAATTAATTTTCTTTTAAATAATCCTGACGCAAGATGTACGTGAGGGGGGGTTGCCACAATCTTACGTACCCTTACGTGGGGGGGTCCAAAATTACAAAAATCATCCTTAGGTAATTAATGGACGGCCCCTAAGGTATCTGGGTGGGGCTTGACAAGATTTTTAGATTTGCTTTTAGGATGGTAAAAATGATCTTCAGATGTTGCCAGGCAACGCCCCCCCCCCCCCTAAATGTTCAAAAGAAACAAAAATTTTGAAAGTAAAATAGGTATATTTTGGAAAAACTCTTTCCAAATTTATTTGGCGTAATTCATTGTTATTTACCTTGTCGGCTTATGGGCCGACCCTGCTTATCCCTTTTTGCCTGAAAGCCATGGAATTAATTTAATAGAAAAAAAATAAAAAAAGAGTTCAAATTATAAAGTAGCGAGCAAATAACTGTTTTTATGTAACGTTTGTTTTAAATAAAAATAAATTAAGAAAATAAAATATTGAAAAAATTTGTTTGTAATAAAAATTCCCGGAAGGGTAACCCCCGAAAATTTTACTTTTAAAATACTATTTGTAATAAAGTAGTTTAATATAAAAATAAATAAAACTTTAAAAAATTTGTAATAAAAATGGGAACCCCCTTTACAAGTGCCCCCCTCCCCAATGAAATCCTGGCTACGGGCCTGGATGTTGCACTCTGAGATGCTCTCATTGATGCACAAAAGCAACGTTAAAATAATGTTTCAAAATGTAATTTTTTGAATAAATTTTATAGGCAACCAATTTACCTTTGATTAGGTAAATTGTTTGAAATTTCGTCTAAAAAATGTGATTTGGCCATCCACATGACTTTGCTACATTTGACTCATTTAAAAATGATTAAATTAAAAAAGAATAAAATAAAATGGGGTACTGACAGAAAACAATTTGGACCCGTTTATTCTTCGAAAATTCGATCTTTACGATATCCTTTGCCAAGTTAGTTTTTTTTATAGTTCATTTCTATGTAATTAAATAATCAAATTAAACATTTATTAAAAGAGATATAAATTTCCGTAAGCTTTCACTGGAAACACTGCTGAAACCATACCAGATACGAAAAAATGCTATATATCGAGTTTTGTAGAGAATTTAATTTCCAAAGACAGAATATTTTTATCTTTAATAGTTTAGGCGTTGAGGACATTCACAGTCGTAGAGAACAAATACGTCCAAACACAGCCGTGTTGTTAGTGGCGCCACCAACGGTAATGTAAATCGCGAATAGTTTTTGCCAAAGGACATCCTAAGGATTGAATTTTCTTAAAAAAGCCTAAAAGAAATTGTGTCGGTACTCAAAAAAGAATTGGTTTTGAAATTCTTATGGATTTTTGAGTTAGCACGCACACAAATTTGACCACAGAATTTTTTTGGAAATGGTAATTTTCGACTTCTGTGATCTCAAAATGTGTAAATTCTCAAATTTTGTATTAGTTTTTTCAGTGTACGCTCATTTCGAAGGTGACGCCCTCTTCCATCGGAAGTCTGAACTAAAAACTCTGTCATCATAATATGTACAGGGTGGCAGCTCGTGACTTCTTTCAATGGGAGGGCACAAAATTTAAAGAGAAAGGTAAAATATATCTTGACTGTATTTTAATTTACTTATTAACTCAAACTTATTATTTTTAGATAGTTTTTTCCAATTTTGGATAGGAGGGCGCGTGCCAGTGTGCTCTTTGGACTAAACCGCCACTGATCAATTCGAAACATAAACATATTATAGCCAATAGAAACGATAAAGTACAGGCTCCACGCTCCAATGTCTTTTTCTTGACATAAACGACACACTGGACAGCCAGTGTTTGTTTGTGTGGCCAGCCACTAATTTGTTTATTTAGTGAATCGTTAGCGGGGGGACGAGTGGATAAAATAATTCAAATTATTGTTTTATTGGACTCAGGACTGGGTGATAGGACGCATACAATAGCTTAAATGTATCCTGGAGTGTGTGTATTTCTGTTATGTTAAATGATCCAATCCCTCAGTGCGGCCTTCAGGCCGCACAACCGGGACCATGCCGAATCGGTGCGCCCTTAAAACACCACTTCTGCCTATTTTGTTCATAACGTATCCTCATTGGTTTATTTCCGAGGTTAAATTAATATAATAATTATATAGGTATTAAACTTTATTAGAATTAATTTACTTAGTACAAATATTTTTATAAACAAAATTTCTAAAACTATGGAATCTCAACGCTCAGTATTCTGTACATCGCTTGACTTTTCCTTTTCGTCCAACTTCTTTTCATTGTCTTGCCTAGCCGAATTTTTACTACGGATTTCCAAAATTTCCTTAATCTCGACCACAATTTCGGGAAAAAGTTCACAAAACAACTTATCGCGTAAGTTAAATTCCAACGACTTATAAGCAAATTCTTTTTTAATCTCGTCTGATGTTTGTAGACTCCCCATTCCCCTATTAAAATCATTAAGCTCTTCGCACATCACACCCATGAAGCAAGCCAACATTCCCGATATACTCACTGCCGGATTCCAATCCTCTTTGTGATAATTTGATATTATACCAAGACATAATTTTGCTGTAGAAAAACGACCATTCGGTGTTATTACATATAACGACGGTGACTCAAATGGAAATCTTGCTGGAAACAATATTTTGCCGTAATAGTAACCACCTGCAAAAGGAGTTTCATTACCACCTCTGATAACGTAACGCCATTCTAAAATATTTGTCGGTAAAGGTTCAGCAACAAATGACGGATCGGGATTTTTTTTAAATTGCAGATATTCCTTCTTCAATCTGTAAGTCGCAGTTTTTAATTGTTTGGCCAAAGTTTTTGAACTTTGTTTGGAAGCCATCGTGAGTTTAAGACAATCTGTATTTCAGTTCATCTACGCTGTCCCTCTAGAAAATTTAAAGAAACTTATCTAAATGCTTAAATATTTGAATTCTGATATTAAAATATTTTCGTCCTCGCAACGATGAAGAGTAATGTATACAGTGAGCTCGTTAAGTTTGGACAAATATTATTTAGAAGGGTTTTCTCAGAAAATCCTCGGATCATACATTTTTTATCGTGCTTTCGTTTGGGAGACGAGAGATCGTCCTAGTTCGGGGCGTCCACCAGTTCAAGATGATGTTTAACTAAATATTTTACTCGAACTTGAGGAAAATCCCCATTTATTCCCCCATCCCCAAAGTGGCGGCAAATAATGCGATAGTTCAGAGCTCCGTTATAAAATAATCGAAATTGAGGAAGTGGCATCCTTTATAAAGTGGTTCTGATTCAAGAGCAAACGAAGATGATCCTGACCGCAGGTTAGATTTTTATGAACCACATCGTGCCCAGTCTAAAATTTGGTATACAAGAAGCCAAAAGTGTAATAAACACAATGTATTTTTTTGAGAATTTTAAACTACCCCATTCTTGGTGGAGGGGCACTCAATGCCAAAATTTGATCAGGGCCTCAATTTTGTGTCATTAATTATTAATGTAGAAAAACTCACTGAAAAGGCCTATTTAATATCTTCATGTTATAAAAAAAAATCGTGTCTCTATGTGGTGCGGTTCGGCAAATAGAAATAATTTATCAAAGTTCTACAAAGCCAAATTTGAATTATTTTGGAGGGCTGTACAATGTAAACGGACCACTTTAGGGCCAAATAAAAAAATACGGGTCCGCTTATTTCGCATAACTTAGAAATATATAAAATTGGAGCAAAATCGAAGGACATGAAAATAATTGCAAAAAATTGAGTTATTTCATATGGAATGACCCCGTATGTAGTATAATATTTTTATTTATTTTTATTTTATACTAGCTGGCACGGGCGGCCTAAGGCCGCCCTAAGCCATCTAGACCCATAATAGATCCGTGAAGGCCATAGTTGTTCGGCCTTCGGCCTCACAGGGGGAGGACCATAATAGATCCGTGAAGGCCATAGTTGTTCGGCCTTCGGCATCACAGGGGAATACAATAATAGATCTGTGAAGGCCATAGTTGTTCGGCCTTCGGCCTCACAGGGGAGGACCATAATAGATTATATTTATATGCCTTCGGCTGCCTTGACTGCTAGTCGGTAATTGCCAGTGGTTGTTCGGCCTTCGGCCTCACAGGAAGGACCATAATAGATTATATTTCTATGCCTTCGGCTGCCTTAACTGCTAGTCCGTGATTGCCAGTGGTTATTATAGTATTATGCCAACCAATCACTTTCCGTACATACAGGGTGGGATAACTGATCGCTTTTAAAAAATACAACCACTTTCCGTACTCTACAGGGTGGGATAAGTGATCGATTTTAAAAAATATATTTACATTTTTGGCCACCAATCAGTACCCTTGTATGATAGATTAAGTGCACCATCTAGCGAAAGCGGTGTGAGCAAGAATGGCCAGGTAAAGTAAGGGTATCCGTATAGGGTGTGTCAAAAAAAATCGATAAACGCGAATAACTTTGTTCCCCGCGCGAATTTTTTCTCCATTTATGCACGAATAGTTGCGCCTGGACCTACAAAATAACTGTGCAAAATTTGGTTGAGATTGGTCAAAGGGTCTAAGAACGTATAGCGAACAAACAAACACGCAGAGAAGTTCTTTTATATTTAGACTAGCTAAACTTCTATCTATCTATCTATCTAGACCCAGAATAGATCCGAGTAGGCCATAGTTGTACGGCCTTCGGCCTCACAGGGGGAGGACCATAATACATCCGTGAAGGCCATAGTTGTTCGGCCTTCGGCCTCACAGACCGGACCATAATAGATCCGTGAAGGCCAAAGTTGTTCGGCCTTCGGCCTCACAGGGCGGACAATAATAGATCCGTGAAGGCCTTAGTTGTTCGGCCTTCGGCCTCACAGAGCGGACCATAATAGATCCGTGAAGGCCATAGTTGTTCGGCCTTCGGCCTCACAAACCGGACCATAATAGATCCGTGAAGGCCATAGTTGTTCGGCCTTCGGCCTCACAGACCGGACCATAATAGATCCGTGAAGGCCATAGTTGTTCGGCCTTCGGCCTCACAGACCGGACCATAATAGATCCGTGAAGGCCATAGTTGTTCGGCCTTCGGCCTCACAGACCGTACCATAATAGATCCGTGAAGGTCAAAGTTGTTCGGCCTTCGGCCTCACAGACCGGACCATAATAGATCCGTGAAGGCCATTGTTGTTCGGCCTTCGGCCTCACAGACCGGACCATAATAGATCCGTGAAGGCCATAGTTGTTCGGCCTTCGGCCTCACAGACCGGACCATAATAGATCCGTGAAGGCCATAGTTGTTCGGCCTTCGGCCTCACAGACCTGACCATAATAGATCCGTGAAGGTCAAAGTTGTTCGGCCTTCGGCCTCACAGACCGGATCATAATAGATCCGTGAAGGCCATAGTTGTTCGGCCTTCGGCCTCACAGACCGGACCATAATAGATCCGTGAAGGCCATAGTTGTTCGGCCTTCGGCCTCACAGACCGAACCATAATAGATCCGTGAATGCCATAGTTGTTCGGCCTTCGGCCTCACAGACCGGATTATAATAGATCCGTGAAGGCCATAGTTGTTCGGCCTTCGGTCTCACAGACCGGACCATAATAGATCCGTGAAAGCCATAGTTGTTCGTCCTTCGGCCTCACAGACCGAACCATAATAGCTCCGTGAAGGCCATAGTTGTTCGGCCTTCGGCCTCACAGACCGGACCATAATAGATCCTTGAAGGCCATAGTTGTTCGGCCTACGGCCTCACAGACCGAACCATAATAGATCCGTGAAGGCCAAAGTTGTTCGGCCCTCGGCCTCACAGAGCGGACAATAATAGATCCGTGAAGGCCATAGTTGTTCGGCCTTCATCTGTCATCTTTCATCTGTCATCTGTCATCCGTCATCTGTCACCCGTCATCTGTCACCCGTCATCTGTCACCCGTCATCTGTCATCTGTCATACATACATAGTGGCGGCCACATAATTAACAACGGTTGCTATATAAAGAAATTTCAAAGTTTTTATTTGTATATTTATGATAAATTCATGTTTAAATTACATCAAGTCGTGATATATTTCACACTAATTAAATAGTAAAGGTAAGCTAGTGAAATTTTTAATGACAACCCATATAAAGCCATTAATTTTCTTTTGTTTAAAAAAAGGAAAGGGACATATAATTAACAACGAATTAATTTTGATAGAAAATTCTTTATTAAAACGTTAAAAGTAAACAAATATTAGTTAATACTTAGTAGGGAATCCTTTATTTTTAATTACTGCATCACATCTTGAGCTCATCGATTTAATGAGGGTTTGACAATACTCAATAGGTATTGAATCCCATGCTACTTCAATAGCTTCGTACAGTTCATCAAGATTTTTATATTGACCCTTACCCACTTCTTTTTTTACCTGTCCCCAAAGATTTTCTATGGGGTTGAGGTCTGGACTGCATGATGGCCAGTCAACTACAGATATAGATTTCTTTTCAAACCACTTTTTCACCATCTTTGCCGTATGCTTAGGATCATTATCTTGTACCAGTTTCCATGTGATAGGCAAATACTCGTCAGCATATGGTTCAAGAACATTTTCTAAGATGTCGATGTATAGGTGTTGATCCATAATACCATTTATACGTTGAATGGCACCAACCCCTCTCCATGAAAACGAACCCCAGAGGAGGACACTACCTCCCCCGTGTTTAACAGTTGGTGTGGTAAATCGGGGATCAAATTCAGTCTTTGGTGGACGTCGGACATATAATTTTCCATCAGAACCAAATCGATTTACTTTGGTTTCATCCGTGAAAAGTATGTTTTTCCATTCTTTTGTACTCCAACCAATATGTTCTCTAGCAAATTTTATACGACGTTCCCTATTTCTTTTGTTGACCAATGGTGTCTTTCTTGCAACTCGACCGAATAGGTTTGCTTCGTTCAATCGTCTTCTAATAGTGCGGACAGATAATGCCTTCTCGTTTCCAGAAAATAATTGCCTGTGTATATCCACAGCTGTTTTTTTTGGATCAATTTTTGCGATACGAACGATCTCACGATCTAACCTTATAGATGATTTTCTACTTTTTTCTTTCCTTGCAACAGTTTCTGCAGTTCCATTTTTATTAAAATATCGTACAGCGTTAAATACCATTCTTTTAGAACACTGGATGTGTTCTGCAACTTGACTATAAGACCACCCTTTACTTATCAAATTTAAAATTATTTTCCTAACTTCTGGGGTGCAATTTTTTTGTTTTCCCATGGTGAACTGAATGACACGATTTTTAATACAAGACTGGCACTTATTATATTGCTTTCTTGTACTAAGGTATCACTTTTCATTTGATTTTATCAACCTAGCAATATATTAAACACGTCGTTGCTAATTATGTGGCCATGACAATTTTGCTGAAATTGCTAAGATAAGCATTTACACTTTTGCTTAAAAGAAAAATTAAAGAAAGATGTTGTAATTTGAATCGTCTTAGGGTGTATCATCATTTAAAAAAAAATTAAGTGGCTGATAGGACAGTTTCTGAATAAATATTTTAATAATGAATGAAAAAGACATCGTTGTTAATTATGTGGCCGCCACACATACTGTTGTGTCCACCGTGTTACCCCTATTATGAGCGAACAGTGCAAGGGTAAACGGTCGGAGAGTTTTTAAATGTTTTAGTTAAGTTTTGTTAGATTAAGTTTTGTTAGATTAAGTTTTGTTAGATTAAGTTTTGTTAGATTAAGTTTTGTTAGATTAAGTTTTGTTAGATTAAGTTTTTGTGATGATAAAAATGAAACGCCTGATGATAACTTGGATAGGCAACACAAAAGACATGACAAAATAATAAGATAAAATCAAATAGGAATAAAAAAATAAGAGGTTGTCATAGAGATATAAACAGGAGTTCGATTTAAATAAGCGACCGAGATAGTCGGAAAATCGTGAGTTAAATTAAAAGAGGTTACAAAAAACGGTCTCATACAAAGACTCATATAAAGGAGTTCAATTAAAAGACGCTACAAAACCGGTCTCATATAAAAGTGAGTTCAATTGAAAGAGGCTACAAAACGGTCTCATATAAAGAGAGAGTAAACTAAAGAAGCGAAAAATAATCGCATAATAAATAAACGGGAGTGCGAATGCACGCAGCGAAAAGGAGAGTCGCAAATTGGGAGTGCGATTTGATAAGGCGACGAAGATAAACAATTTAAACCAATTTAAATTGAAATTAATTAAATTTAAAGAAGCGACAAACTAGCCGCAGAATAAATAAAGAGAAACGAGTTAGAGAGCTTATAAAGAGGACGTGTGTGGGTGATTAACGCTATATAAAAGGTTAGCATAAAATTTGTTTAATTTTAAGTTGTTCGATTTTTATGTTTATGTTGTTTTTGATTTTGTTATTTTAATATTGATGTTATTAAATGTGTTTTGGCTATCCGATTGTTTTCTGTTGACTGTTGGCTTATAAGACGTTTTTAAAGCGAGTTTTAATCCTGAGGAAGAGCGAAGTGTTCGAAGTGAATCCTTTCTTGGTTATTTCTCAAATAGCCAAGTGGGGGACCACAACAATACATACATACATAATCTTCACGTAAAGTTACATCTTCATGTAAAGTTAAATCTTCCGCAAAGAGGTGGATCTTCCACGTTCTGCGACCTATATAAAGTGCCCCGGTCTTATTCGCGGCATTCAGATTAATTTGTTAGTGGTTTTTTGTTAGTGGTTTGCATTTTTCGAATTAAAGCCGCCATCCCCGCCATCTGTTGACAGTATTTTGAATCACTGACTGTACGTCAGATTAATTATTTGACAAATTAAATTTTTTGTCAAACTTGTGATTTGATTTTCGAAAAAAGCGAATAACTTTTTTCCCCGCTCGAATTTCTTCTCCATATATGCGAGAATAGTTGCGCCTGGAGCTACAAAATAACTGTGCAAAATTTGGTCGAGATCGGTCCACGGGTCTAGGAACGTATAGTGAACACGCACGCAAGCACGCAAACACGCAGATCTTCTCTTTTATATATTTAGATAGAAAAAGAAGATATTACGACTTAGGTATTTTTTATGTACAGGTAAATATAAATTCGAAATGAACAAAATTAAACTAAAAAATCCAAATTTCTCCCAAAAATAACGGAGTTGTGGGGGCCCAATGATAAAATATTTGGGCCCTCCTAAAATGATACGAGGATAATTTTTTTAAAGTTTATTGTTTTTTCTCCGTTTCTCGATTACTGAACCTACGCTCGTATAAAATTTCAGCGCCGCAATAACATTCGAAAGTGAAAATATTTACCAACGGGGAAAAAATATTTTAATAAAAATTCATTAATTTATTAGAATTTCCTTAGGGAGCGTTCAAGTATTACGTAACGCAAATTTTGGAGATTTTTTACCCCCCCTCCCCCCATGTAACGCACCGTAACGTTTTTCTGTACCCCCCTCCCCCCTTTACGTAACCACCAAGTGACCAATTTTACCTAAGTCACAATTATGTGGCAAAAACATTGTTACGTAACGCGTAGTTCAACCCCCCCTCCGCCCCTATAACGCATCGTAACGTTTTACAGGACCCCCCCTCCCCCCAAATTCGTTACGTAATACTTGAACGCTCCCTTAGGTTTTTTATTTAGATATTATGTTAATTGTTTAATTTTAATAATACCAAAAAAATCAAACATCCTTTGATAAATAACGAAGTCATTTCAGCCCCCCTAAAACAAAAAGCCGATACTTTTTGTAAGTTTTTTGATTATCGGCCGATTATACAATACTCAACCTATGTCCATGCAAAATTACAACTCTGCGTCACGCTCGGTTGATGAAATAAATCAGGAATAAGCACAAGTTCGACTTTTCGCAATTGGGCGAAAAAGCAGGCACTTCCCTAACGCAGAGGTGTTCGAAAAGTAGATTTTTCGCACTGTAGTAGATAAACGCTTTTTTGTAACTTTGCGACTTATTATCTTAAAAACTGTTCTCTTCAAGGTCAGGGGTTTTTCCATTTTTATACTCATAAAATTGTGTTCCTTCGGGATTCGTAAAAATAAGGGTTGCCATTTAAAAAAGTTACGATGACGTCACAGCTCCAAAGAAAAACACGTTAGAAATACGTCAATTTCAGAAAAAGAGATTTTCTGAGAAAATTCAACTAAAATTTTTTTATAGAATTTGCTGCAAACTTTGTGAGCTCACTGTATATAATGAATAATGATGACTAACAAAATAATTATAAATTTAAAGAAGTTCTACTTACCCGGTCCCCTTATGGGGCCAATTTAACAATTAATTTACACAAAACATAATTAAACTACCGCTATCAGGTCAACATGCTGTGGTATTATAAGCGAAGGTTATTAATCTCAATATTATATCACCTACTGCTAGATTACCAACTACAAAACAAACAATAGTAGCTTAGTACAGGGGCGGACTTCCGGGGTTGCTAAAAATATGCAACGAGCAACCGATTAATGTGAACGAATCAAAGTTTTCTAGAGCTTAAAAACTTTATCTACGAGGATTAGACAAGTCAAAAAAATTAATATAAAATATTTAATTTAATAATTAATTAATATTATTTTAATAATTTTTCAACACTTTAGTTCGTTTCTTTTACAATAATATTAACAATTATTTTTTTTAATTAATCTTTTTAAGTTATATTTTTTTAATTTTCGAAATTCAAATTGTGGCAACTCCTCTGCCGCCCATAACCACAAACCATCACGCAGGTCGAACCATTCCAAAACAATTTTAAAAGTTTTTGGAGTAGTGTGAACTGCAATTTCTACACCTTTACCAGATTTATTTCAGAAACGGTCATGTATTTGAGAAAGCGACAATTGAAATTCAGATTTGTCAATTGTATTTCAGAAAGCGATAATTGAAATTCAGATTTGTCAATTGTATTTGAGAAAGCATCAATTGTATTTCAGATCCACAAATTATAATGCTTCTGAAAATATTCACAATTTTGAATAACCTTCATGCTTGCTGAAATTATAGTCAACTAATCTGAATTTCAATTGAGGCTTTCTCAAATTGACTTTTAAAGATATGCCTACAATATATAACTCAAATTTTACAAAAATGCGACTTACACCACTATGGCTTTAACCCCCTCAAATACAACTGACTAATCTGAATTTAAATTGACGGTTTCTCAAATACAACTGACTAATCTGAATTACAATTAACGCTTTCTCAAATAAAAGTGGGAAAGGTGCAGTAGTGTATTTCTAGAGAGTAGTGTTTTGAAGGCAGTTTTCATTATCCATAGATTTCGCATATTTTTAATAAGTTGGAATATTCTTAATCAATTCATGCTCGTCAGATAACTGAGGAGATTGACAAGGGGTGAGGTTAAATAATTGAATTGAATTATTAGTAACTAGTCGGTCGTGGTTGTGCGGCCTGAAGGCCGCACTGAGTGAATTGTGACAGCTATCTATCTATCTTCCATATTAATATACTGATTTTTTCACATCTCACCTATCATTAAAATTTACATGACATTCGTTGCTCTCTTGTTATGTTTCTTACCATCTAGTTCAAATATTCGATGAAGAGATACCATGGACCAGCTCCGTCAAATACCTTGGTGTGACCCTCGATAGTCGATTAACTTGGGTGAAACACATCGACAAACGAGTGACTCTGGCAAGGGGTCTAATGTCTTCATTGGCCCCCTGATAGGTCGCAAAGGCGCGATGTCAAAATATCTCAAGGTAAGAGTCTATAAGGCGATCATCCTCCCTACCGTTACGTACGCCGCCCCCGCGTGGGCCTTCGCGAGTGAACGTCAGTTAGAGAGGCTAAAAACAATTCAGAACACCTGCCTACGCAGGGCACTGGACGCGCCATGGTTTGTCACCAACCGTCAAATCCATCAGGATACAAAGACGGAACAGGTAAGTAAGATGATATACAAACTAACAGAAAAACTGTACGACCGGAGTCACGACTGCGAAAACCCTCTAGTAAACCAACTAGGGAAATACGAAATCGTCGATTTCCACAGGTTTAAGAGGCCGAAAAGCATCTTGGCTCCAAGAAATACAGGATAAACTGGTAGCAAACAATTTCATGAGATAATTATTAGTATAACCACTTTTCTTTCAGCTTCTGGGACAGGTGCATACGTCCCCTCGACGATACTAAGGGTAGGTGTTTTCACCCTGAATTTCTGGGAGCAGGTGCTTTCGCTCCATCCACCTCGCGACCTTCGATAACAGCGGCATTTTTATTTTGTGAGCCCACACTTCGCATCAAGCATGGATCATGGACAACCGGGCCTCACCCGGCGGTCTGATGATGTTTATTCTTTCTTTTATTCAATTAATATCATGCCTCTCGGGGCATAATGCGACTGGCTTCTACGTCTTTTCAGGGTTTTAACCCATATTACATCTTCAACGAGAGTTTTTATTCAATTTTTGAGCGTTGGAGGAGACAAAGCTGGGCTCCGCCCAGCACGTGCTCCGCTTCGCGAACCATGCTTGCTTGCTTGATGCGTTTCCGCTTATTGTTAATCTATGATTCGCTCTATTATATAACCGGCTGTTTTCCGGAAACTCGAGCACGCAGGCACGAGCTCCACCTAAGGGGGGAACTCCCCCTCCAGTAAGTAAAGCTAGCCTGGCCAAGTCGTGAAGAAATCGGAGAGGATCTACCGGAGCGACTGATACTCCTCCGAAGGGAAATCCCCGCTCGACGGAATCTCAACTTTGCCACTCATACGAACGATTTGCCTTTCTTTTTTCAACTACAACGTTCTTTCATCGAAATGACCCAGTCAAGTTAAGGCACAGTAGATGATGTCAAACATGCAGAGCCAGCACTACGGGACAGCGACTGCGGTTCTCTTGCCAAAAATAAATCAATGCCATTCCGTCGATAACCAGGAAGGGGGTAAAACCAACCTTGATTACCGACGGTCTTAGGTTGCAGGAGGGGGCCTCAAAACCCAACCCTGTCGCAATCACAACTTTAATGGTGCGTGGCGCACCGGCCAATCAAGGAAGGATGTGATGGTAAGACCAGGTATTCTACTCATTAATTCACGATTTGGATTTGGATGTGTCCCCGTACAATCATGTTTTTGTATTTGACAGTCCCAAACCAGGTCACTTGAACCAACCAGTCAGGTCCAAAACCAGCATCGTGAGGCCAGAAGCCCTCCTAAAAATTCAACAGCTCGACACCTAAACCAGATGAAGGAGATATGGGGTATTACCTTGGCGCTCCATTTTACGAATATGGTTAGGAGTCACCGAGAAATTACTGAAAGTTTTTCTTTAAAGTAATTTTTCGGCAACTTCCAGACATATTGGTAAGATAAATGCTTAGTTTGTAGCTGGAAGTCTTAGCTATCGCCTCGTCCAACCTGGAGGTTGCTGGAGTAAAGGGTTCGCGAGATATATGCGTTTCTAGTAACACATCGAGGGGGGGGGTTCGAATCAAATCAGATTTCTCGCAAGCCTTTCCTTCATTGTACAAAATTTATAGCTCCCACGAAATTCAAAATTTAGCCGTACCATAGGATAGGCCTTGTTTACATGTCTGTAAAATTTCAGAACGGTACGTGCCTAAACAATTTTTTTTCTTATATCGAGGCGAATATACATGCTATGCATGGATATAACTTGCTCGGAGCAAAAAATTTTTTTCTAATATTATTATAATGTTTATTTGCCCAAATTTTATTATTTATCAAGAAATTTTCAGGTTTTCGAAAAATCTATCGAAATACGCAGATATCTCGCGAACCGTTTCCATCTCGAAAACTATCGATACCATATATTTTTTTGGATAGGGGGGTCGGGTACCTTCATATCTAGCCACAGCTTCAATTTTAGACCAAAGAAATTATATACTATTTTCTTGTTTTCGAAGGGTTTATGAGATCTCGAAAACCGTTTGAGCTAGCGACCTCCGGTTTGGACGAGGAGATAGCCATGAGTTCTGTCTAAAAATAATCGCTTTTATGTTTTTTACGAATATGTTTAGCAGTCACCGAAAACTGACTTTGAAAAAAATCAATTTGTCGGCGACTTCTAGACACACGATATTTGTAAAATACATAACTGGGATTATTTTTAGATAGAACTCTTGGCCATCTCCTTTTTCAAACAGGAGGTCGCTAGCTCAAACTGTTTTCGAGCTATTCGCGATCTAGTAAACCCTTCTAAAACAAGAAAATTGATAATTTTTTTGGTCAAAAATTGAATATATGGGTAGATATGAATGTACCCGACCCCCACTATGCAAAAAAATATGTGGTACCCAGTGGCGTAGCTAGCATGAGTGTCACCCCCACCTAGGCTGATGACCTTTTTTTGTGTCACCCCAAAAAACCAAGAAACGAGGTAATTTTAGTCAGTAAATTTAAATAATTTAGGGTCGGGTGTCACCCCTACCTAGGCCGATGACTTTTCTTTGAGGTGTCACTCCTAGTAACCTAAAAAACCAAGAAACGCGTCAATTTTACTCAGGAAATTTAAATAATCTACGCCACTGATGGTACCGATAGTAACTTTTTTTGCATAGGGGGGTCGGGTACATTCATATCTAGCCACAGCTTCAATATTTTACCAAAAAAATTATATATATTTTTGTTTTAGAAGGGTTTACGAGATCGCGAATATATCGAAAACCGTTTGAGCTAGCAACCTCCGGTTTGGATAACGAGATAGCCAAAAGATCTGTCTAAAAATAATCTCTCTTGTGAATTTTGCGAATATGTCTAGAAGTCACCGGAAAATGACTTTGAAAAAAATATTAAATTTTTCGGTAGATGAAGATTGTAGTTTGAGACGTGGTAATTGTTTGTAAACAAGCGAATTGAAACGTTAATTAATCGTGAGTATATTTAATTTTTCTACGGAAGGTATAAAAGTAGGTGAGCAATAGTGAGTTACCAAAAATTTTTATATGATGGTAAGCTTCTGAGATGGAAATGAGATGAGGGGTGCTTGCGTGAGGTTCCAAAAACTGACAAAGCAAGTCTACCAAGTAAAATTTAAGACGGACCGGCGAGAAAAAGGAAAATTCAATGGAAAATCAAGGAACACACATAATGGAAGAGAAGTAGAAAGAGAATTAGTTGTGGCCACGTGGAATGTAAGAAGTTTGTATACTGAAGGAATAATGAAACAACTAACAAGAGAACTGAAAAGATATAGTAGAATAGATTTGGTGGCATTACAAGAAACCAACAAAAAGTTAACGAGGTCTTCTGGATTCCAGAATTGGAACTCTGGAATCCATTACTCCAATTTTCAGCAATCCATTTATGAAATAAAGCCAGAAATATTGGACAAAGTGGTCAAAAATTGGACTGATCGGATCCGCTTCGTAACGATTAGTCGTGGTGGTTACAAGCCGGAAATCATTTTCAAATTATAAATGGCATTAAATTTACTTTTATCAAAAAATAATGAAAAAAAAACATTCCATCAATATTTTAATGTTTTATTTCAATTTGAAGTTCTCATGCAGCAAAACAAACACCCGACCCCCAATTTCTTGACAGATTTTCATGTTGTGAGGTTCTTGCATCCATTTTGATAATTTTTGGAAGGATGTCTGTATGCACATCACTGAAAACGATAGCAACCAAATCACTCCAAATTTTGAATTTAAGCTTTTGTGTGCCGTGGCAGGAAACCAGATGGGAAACGAAATTGAGTTCGTTTCGGCTACAACTCAAATTTAGAGATTTCACTGTAATTTCAGTGCATACTATTGAAAAAAATCCCCCCCCCCCCTAGCTTTTGTAGTAAAACCTACATCAATCAATTAAGTTTTGTTTGAGCTTCCACACCCATTGTTAGAATCTCCTTGTAATATAAACTGATCTGTTTATTTCAGTTTTTATTTTCAACATATTACAATAATTAAGTCGGAACGAAGCGGAGCCTTTCTGTAACGTGTATTAAAAGTCAGTTTTATATGACGATCTGGAGCTCAGATCGATTTTAGCCACCGTTTGAGATTTATCCCAAGATCTTTCTAAACGCGAATATTTATCTATCTTTGGATGTACTACAATCTTTTCCACTTTTACCTATCGTGTGCTGCCACCCTCTCCTTGTTGATGTCATTCTATCTTAACGGTCTTTCATCACCTATCCGCTCCCCTTCAGTCTTTCTACCTCTTAAGAAGTATTTGCATGGAAGTAACTCGGAAATGCAATTTTTTTACATAAACCCTTCAGTTTTGTATTGAAAACACCCCTAAGATTTCAACATCAAGGTCGAACCTGAACAGAGTGATATGTTTTATTTTTGTCGAACGAGGTTTCACGTTTGACCATTGGGCGTTTCCTTATTATTTTCAATTTATGGAATTTTATTTTAGTTCTTATTATAATATAAATCCATAAATACTCATAAATTATAATATTATAAATACCCCTCCCTTCCTATAAATTAGATATGTGACCGCCCCTACCTGTTCCTAATAATAATAATCATTCATTAAAGTAATTAAATCTAGAAATCGTTCATAATCGCCACATTATTCAATTATTTCGTTAATTAAAAATCTCGACGAAACTTTCTCCCACCCCTCCGATAAGATGGGTCTAAACTGAGTTTCAATAGCGGCAGCTTTTGCCAAATTTTGTCTACAATCGGTATATTCCTACATTTTAAAGACATCTAGGGCATGTTTTTAGATTTTTATAGGGAAATCTGAATTATAGACTTCTAAACCCATGATAAACACAGCCTCATATAAGCTACGGTTCCTTGTCTCCGTTGTCATGCAATTATTTTTTGCAATCATAATTTTTAATCGGGTTAAAAGATAAAAAATTAATAAACTAATTCAAATGTGGTTTGTAGAACTTTGATAAATTAGTTCTACTGCCCGAACCCGTGCCCCTTGAGTTGAGTGCCTCTGCACCAAGAAGGGAGTATTATAAAATTCTTAAAAAAATATTTATCTTTATTATACTGTTGGCTACTTGTATACCAAATTTTTGATTCGGCACGCTTTTGGTTTTCTTGGTACTTTTGGTAAAGTGTTTCGATTTATGACCACGATCATTCATTTCGATGTCACTCCTAAACTGAAAGTGCGCCCACTCTAAAATTTGGTATGCAAGTAGCCAAAAGTATAATAAAGATAATATATTTTGTTGAAAATTTTAAATTATCCATTTTTTATGAAGGCACTCCAAGTCAAAATTTGATCAGGGCCCCCCCCCCATTTGAGATCTTAATTATTTACACCAAATAAACTCACTGAAAAGGCTTATTCAAAATCTTCATTTTACAAAATAAATCAGTTCGGCCAGTAGAAATATTTTATCGAAGCTACAATGTAAACGAGCCACTTTAAGAAAAATAAAAAATACGGGGCCATTTATTTGGAAACTTAGAAGTATATCAAACTTAAGCAAAATCAGCATAAATAAGGCTTCTTGTTATACTTTGTATAGAAGCCTAAAAGTGAGATTATGTAATGTCGAGAATTGCATTTAGAAATTACAATTTTAAACCGGGGGGTCTGGAAGGTTCCCGTCTACTGGACCGATTTTCAACTGACCGACTCAGCTTGAACCGACCGACTTTCAACGGACCGACTTTCAACCGACCGCCTTTCAACCGACCGACTTTTAACGGACCGACTATTTTTTCGACCGACTTTCAACGGACTGACTTTCAACCGACCGACTTTTAACGGACCGACTATTTTTTCGACCGACTGTCGATACTACCCGAAGCATTCACTACAAGAATGATTTCCAATTCGACTATTTGTCACATCATACAGTTTCATTTTACAGCCATGACAACTGTGAGATGTCTAGGAATCCTTCGGGAAACCTGGCCTCAATCGTTTATTTTTCTTATTAAGCAATAATAAACGATTGAGATCAGGTCTCCGTATGGATTCCTTGTCACCTCTCGTCAGGGCTGCCCACGGTTGAGGTCACCTAGACTTCCCAGACACCTGTCGCTATGGCATCTCCACGAAAACCAAACCAACAGAGTTATGGATCTGCCAAGGTTAGAACTCCCCCCCCCCCCCAACGACGCTTTAACAAAAAATTCACGATATTGCTTAATGAGAAAGATAAACGATTGAGTCCAGGTTTCCCGAAGGATTCCTAGATACCTGTCGCTATGGCATCTCCACGAGAACCAAACCAACAGAGTTATGGATCTGCCAAGGTTAGAATCCCCCCCCCCCAACGACGCTTTAACCAAAAACTCACGATATTGCTTAATAAGAAAGATAAACGATTGAGGCCAGGTTTCCCGAAGGATTCCTAGACACCTCACAGTTGTCATGGCTGTAAAATGAAACTATATGATGTGACAAATAGTCGAATTGGAAATCATTCTTGTAGTGAATGCTTCGGGTAGTATCGATAGTCGGTCGAAAAAATAGTCGGTCCGTTAAAAGTCGGTCGGTTGAAAGTCGGTCCAGTGGACGGTCACGGTCTGGAATACCCCCCAGGTACACTTGTATTATTTATTCTTGATCTTTTAGCACTGAGCGGCTTAAAAGTTGGAAAGTTTTCCTTTATAGTTTAGAAGTGTGTGGGGATCTCCAACCCCCCCCCCCCCCCGTTTTTGTTAAATACATACTAATTTTTCACGGTCTATACCTTCTCCAGCAGTAATTCAGAAAACCTCACCTGCTGTTCAGAAATCGTGAATTGTAATTATTGTAACGCCACAACTTAAAAGCACAACATCACATACGAAAATCGACATTTCAAACGCCAATTTTAATGTCGAAAATGGTGAAACAAATTGACCATATCGCATCACAATCATTGCAAAAAAAATTTCGTTAGTACCGAGGAAAATGGAAGCATAAAATCGCACTAAATTTGTAATATAAAATTCGTTAGAAGTACATTGCTTGAAGGGGGTATTACGTTTTTTCGCGCATAAATCTAGGCAATTTTCAGGATTTTTTTTTTAGAAAAATGAAACAACATAGAAATATTTCTGTTATGGTGGGATATTTATTATATATTGAATACACAATTGTGAATTTTTCATATAAAAATAATAAAAATTTGTGCTGCTACAGCCTCCTGAACGTAAGTCTATTAAAAAGGTGGTGGGCATTCTCAGGTCCTTTGTATTTGTTCAAAATTAAAAAACAAAAGATTTTCGTATTCAGCCGAGTTGTCGCTATCGTCCGAACTACGATCATAAAAAAAAATTACAGAGGAAATGGCAGCGTTTTTTAAAAAAAATTTGAAATTTTCAACATTTTTTTCAAGTTGAAACCACAAAAAAGGACCTAAATTTCGTAGGAATGCATTTCTTTTAGTTCGGACGATAGAGAATTTTATATAAAATCGAATGCCGCAAGATTCAATTGAATCGGATTATTATTTTTTAAGATAGAATGCCCACCACCTAAAAAAATTTCATTCGGAGAAAATCGCATTTAAAATTATTCGATAAGGTTCTTGTAGTTCAGGTTTCCCATATACGAATTTGCAACTGCGTTATTATAAACCCTCATAACTTACTCATCATTTAAGTTTTCCACGAAATTCTTTCACTAACATGTGCTAGAAAGATTCCAGTAGATTAATAATCCATAAAAAAAATAAAACGTATTTTTTGAAGTAAAAAAACCGTAATACCCCCTTAAGTCAACTCGGGTGGGAACTAATGCGTTGAACCGGTTTCCTACATCGCATCGGTTGCGAGGTGCGTTAGTCACGTATGTATTCTTTTACGACCCACTACAAATATTCGATTTTCACCATGCACCATAGGGTATATTGCGAGATATTTTATTACGTATGAATTCTTTTACGCCCCACTACAAATATTCAATATTCTGGTAGGGTATTTTGAATATTTTTTATTTTCGAATATTATTCGACTGTGCATGCGTCGTATCCATATAAGTACAATGTAAAATAGCGCACGCTGATTGGTCGGAACCACTCTAATATGACCCTGAGTGGAATTATCGTGAATATCTCGATTTAGGTTCAATTTAAAGCAAAATATCAAATTATTTAAATTGAAAAAAACTAAATTGTCTGTAGAAAGGACGTCATACTGTTTTCTTGTTAATTGATCAGTTGAGGAGTTACAGTCAAACGAGTGTGCGATGTGCATTTCCTATTCTTTAATATTTGGAATAAGGGAATTGTTTATAGCAATACATGTTCTTGTTATAATACAAATCTTCCTAAGTGGGTCCAACACGAAGAAATTGGCAGCTTCAAAGCTATGGAAATGCATATAATATTTTCCTTGATCAAATTGTATTTAAAATGAATTCTTCCTGCCTTGGAATTTTATGATTTTGGAAAGTTCTGCATCATAACTTCGAAACAAAATTAAATACGTAAAATATCCAGCATCCAAAATTTTCGCTATAAAATTTCCTACACATTTTATTCTAAAAGTATTTATCTAAAATTTACGGTTGAGATAGACCTGCAATTAAAATATACAAGGTGTTTTTAAAAAAATCCAATTTTTTGACGTATTCTACTAATAAACAAGGTGGAACTCGCTTTAGCGGCAGTTCCTAGGCTTCTATACAGCTACCTTTCTGGTGTGAAAAGTTGTTATTGCTAGTTATTTTTGGTCGACATAATATTTATAATGTATTCACTTCACTTCGTACTTTCGTCGTAAATGGCGTAGATCTCGATTTTCGTAAACTTCGTAGAATTTTTAGTTTACGAAATCTACTAAATTCGTAGATGTTGGCTGTGGTTGGTAGCAGTTTCGTAGATGTGGTACATATACAAAAAACCTAATTTGAAGTTAACAAATAAAAAATAAACCCAAAATAACAATGAATAACGTAAGTAAATGTGAATTAAATATTTGAATGAATAAATTAATTATTAATCCCTTAAAAATTCCAATACAAACATCAACTGTCAAATAAACATAACCTCAAATACAAGTATGAAAGAATTTACGCAACATTCACAAGGAGTATGTTCACGTCACGTAATTCTACGAAAATTACAAGTATTAAGTATTCGACAAGATACTCTATCTGTATTATTTACTTTATTATTTACAAAAATATACACTGACTTTTCAATATAAAATAACTATTCACACTGGGTTCACACACCTAATCTCCCAACATGGTCAGGGGTATATTCCATTATTTAGGATTCCGTAGGTTGGTATCTGGCTAACCAACCTACTGAATATTCAAATGGTTAATACCCGCCATGCAGGGACGGCTCCATACACTACATTTACTCCCCCTTTAAATGTTGAGACGATCAGGAGGTCGTGTTACTCGAGTGGACCTTCTAATCGGGATTTCTGTAGGTGCCCCTTGACTTGGCGGAATGCCTATACGCGGCGGTCGAGGTGACGACATATCTTGACTAGAATTACTATCCCCCACCACTCCGGTTTCTCCTTGTCTTGGACCATGGTCGACCTCCTTTGCCTCCCCCATGAAAACGTCTTTCTGCACTACGTCCTCGTTCGGCTGACTTGTGATAATAACTTCCCTTTTATCTGACAACATTTCCGTTCTTCCTACTGGTTGTTGAATCTGGGGATCCTGGACGCTGGGTTCTCCGGCAGGTGCACTTCTTAGCATATCCTTGTGAACATGCTTTATTGTCCCATTTACCGATACTAAGTATGTGTTGAAACTAATCACCCTCACGACTTTCCCTTTTACCCATTTGATTCCAGAGTGCTCATTTTTATTTTTCACGTACACCATTTCTCCATTACTGTACAATTTCGTATTGCGTACCGACCGCGCCACCGTTTCCTTTTGACCAACCCTGATACCTTCTTGTACATTAACTGCTGGCTTGATCAAATCGAATCTTACTCTTGGTTTCATTCTTAGCACGCATTCTGATGGACACATCCCCGTTACCGTGCTTGGCGTGTTCCGATACGAGAATAAGAAATGCGCCAAACGTTCTTTTATTTCGTTCTCTGTCAGTCGCTGTACTGTCCTTGGTATTGCTTTCTCCAGCGCCCTTTTGACCGTTTGTACCCCCCTTTCTGCTAGCCCATTTGACTGAGGATGATATGGTGGTGATTTTACTGGCCTTATGCCATTTGATTGACAAAATTTCACAAATTCTTGCCCGCTGAAGGGGGGGCCGTTGTCTGATACTAGCTCCACTGGTAAACCTACGACCGAAATGATCTCTTTTAGTGCCACTATTACCTCTTTTGCTGCCGTTCCTTTGTTCATAAATTTCACATCTATCCACTTTGACTTGCTATCTACCCAAATCAAAAAATTGTAGCCGAATTTATGAAATAGGTCGATATGTACCCTTTGAAAATTGTTGGTTGCACTTGGCCATGGTTGTAGCGGCGCGTCCGCTCTATAATTTTGTACTTCTTGGCATCGGTCACACAATGTGATAAACTTTTCGATGTCCTCGTTCATCCCTGGCCACCAACAATATGAACGCATTAACATTTTGGATCTTACCACGCCAATGTGTTGGTCGTGAAATAGTTCTAGAACCGACTGACGTATCTTCTCCGGGATGACCACCTTATTGCCCCACATTAAACAATTGGATTCCACCGACAACTCCTGTCGCTTTGCAAAATAAGGCTTAAATCTTTCATCTTTGACTGCTCCCGGCCAACCTTTCCATGTAAGTTCCAATACCTTTGATATTACCTCATCTGCCTTAGATGCCGCTGCTACGTCTATATGGCTCAGAGGTGCGCACTCGACTGTGTTAAACGAGTACAATGCTTCTGGTATATTAGTAGTTTCTTTTAGCGGTAACCTTGACAGTGCATCCGCATTACCGATATTTTTCCCTTTTCTGTATTCTATTGTATAACTATAACCCGATAGAATAATTGCCCATCTTTGGAGGCGATTTGCCGATGTTATGGGGATTCTCGAATTACTGCCGAATATGTATTGCAGTGGCTGATGATCGGTGATTAACGTAAACTTTCGCCCAAATACAAACTTATGGAACTTCTTTACAGCGAACATTATTGCCAGTGCTTCCCGTTCGATCTGTGAATACCCTTTCTCCGCATCCGATAGCGTTGATGACGCGAACATTATCGGTCTATCTTGGCCCTCCATTCGGTGACTTAGTACTACTCCTACTCCGTAAGAGCTGGCGTCGCTTGTTATGAATAGAGGCGCTTCGGGATCATAATGTACTAATACCTTATCCGTGATTAATAGTTCTTTACTTTCTTCAAAACACTTCTCGCACTCCGCTGACCATACGAATGGCACCTCCTTCTTGCACAATTCGTATAACGGTTTCAACTTGGATGACAGCATCGGAATGAACTGCCCGTAATAATTTAATAAGCCCAGGTATGATTTTACTTGCGATACGTTTCCTGGATTGGGTGTGCTTCTAATAGCTTCCAACTTGTCTTCGCATGGACTTATGCCTGCTTCACTCACTACATGCCCAAGAAATTTAAGCTTCGTCTTAAAGAATTCACACTTCTTGCCATTGACCTTGATATTGTATTTCTGTAACTGTTTCAGCACCTTAGAGACATTTTCATGACATTCTTGCAATGAACTTCCCGAAATAACTACATCATCCAAATAACATCTGGTTCTTGGCAACCCCGCTGTTACAGAATCCATGAACGATTGGAAAATACCAGGCGCCGAGCTGACTCCGTACGTTAACCTTAGAAATCGAAACAAGCCCAAATGTGTATTTATGGTCAGCAGTTCCCTTGATGCCTCATCTACTTCTAACTGCTGATAGGCCCCCTTCAAGTCTAACACCGTGAAGTACTTACTTCCACTCAGAGTCGCGAAAATATCCGATGGTGTTGGTAGCGAACAGCAACTAGTTTCCAAATTTGGATTTAAGGTCCGCTTGAAGTCCACGCATATCCTTACTTCTTTGTCCTTTTTCGGTACTACCACGATGGGACTTGCCCACGCACTATGTTCTACTTTCACCAAAACCTTCGACTTGACTAACCTGTTTATTTCTTCTTCTACTTTTGCCTTCAGTGCGTAGGGCATCTCGTATGCCCTGTGGAATACTGGTTTTACGTTTTCTTTTAATCGAATGCTGGCTGTGAATTCTTTGATTGGTGGTACCATATCTTCGTCGAATACACTCTTAAACGTATCTGCCAAACGTTTTCTTAATTGTTCACTGTCGACCGTGATATTCCCCCTTTGAAGTATGTGGTTAATTCTATCTTCTTTCGTAATCTGTTCGCTTAGTAACTTCTGCCAACCTGGTTTCATCGCCGATAACCAGTTTCTTCCTAACAACGGCGTGAATTTGTTCACACTATCTATTATTACCAACGGCAATTCTTTGTACCATTTATCGTTTATGCATACGTTCACATGCGTTTCACCTACGATCTTGACCGTTTCTCCTGTAACCACTCTGAGTTTGAATGGAACCGGCTTAATATCACATAAACCCCGTAACCGACTGAAATCTTTAATGTGTAGTACGGACTTGCATGCTCCTGTATCAATTTCGAATTCGAACTGGACCTTTCCTAATATCGCTTTGACCATCACCGGTGAATCACTACTTGACTTTCCTAGGTGATTCAGATGTGATAGGATTTTAACTTCTTCTTCCTCGACATTGGCTACCCTTTTTGTGCTCCTGCATACGTATTTGGTGTGACCTTTCTTTTTACACATAAAACATTCCCAATTGATGGCTGGACACTTAGCTGGATCATGATACCTTCCACAACGAAAACAATCTTTACTAGGTCGAGCCTCTTTCGGCCCTCCCTGACCTTGATCCCTTCTTTGAAATGTCTTTCTTTGCAACTGGTTGACTTGCGCATCATCGTGAATTATCCGTCTTTGATTCTCTGCTGCTTCATCGTTAATCGCAATTTCGCTTGCCCTGCTAAATGTTAGCGTTTCCGATTCGCCAAATAGCTTCTTCTGTGTATCCGAATTGACCAGCCCACACACCAATCGGTCTCTCAGCGCTTGATCTAAGAACCCTTCGAACTTGCAGTCACGAGCCAGATCTTTTAACGCCGAAATAAATGTCTCAATCTTCTCGTATTCATCTTGCTTCCGATTATAGAAGTTGAACCGCTTTACAAATATACTCGATACTGACCTGTATTTTTCTTTCAATACTGTTACTAATTCTACATACGTTTTTCCCTCAGTAGTTCCAGGATATAGTGCATTCTTTATTACCTTGTAACTTTTCGCGCCTATGCATGACAACAGATACGCCGCCTGCACGTCTGGATTGATCGCATTTGCTATAAAATAAAACCTTAACCTTTCTTCCCATGATTCGAAATCTTCCACTTCTTCGTTAAACTCTTGAATCTTTGCCATTACATTTCTTGACTGTTGAATTCGTTCCGTTTCCCGTCGCCAATATTAAGTATTCGACAAGATACTCTATCTGTATTATTTACTTTATTATTTACAAAAATATACACTGACTTTTCAATATAAAATAACTATTCACACTCGGTTCACACACCTAATCTCCCAACATGGTCAGGGGTATATTCCATTATTTAGGATTCCGTAGGTTGGTATCTGGCTAACCAACCTACTGAATATTCAAATGGTTAATACCCGCCATGCAGGGACGGCTCCATACACTACAACAAGTACGAACTTTAAGTAGTGAAGTGAATACCCCTAATATAACATCAGTTAATCCGATAATCTGCACCAATTAAATTTTTCGAGATAACTTCTTATTAGGGTATCAACGTCTTAACGGATCAAACGATCAACGAATCAAAGGATCAACGGATCAAAGTATCAACAGATCAACGTATTTAAATTTCCTATATAGGTGAAAAATCCTATATTATAAAAGGCCAAGTCTTTCTTTCTGTCTGTCCCACGGAAATACCCGAAGCAAACCGAACCGAACCGAACGCACAACGTATCATCGGATCAACGTATCATCGGATCATCGTATCATCGTATCAACGCATCATCGGATCAACGTATCATTTTGTCTATATAGGACAGCTATTTCCAAAAAAAGCATTATGTGAACTTCCATAATGGATAATGAAAATTTTGAAAATCCTGCTGCAAAGCGACGGCGATTGAATCGTGAGAGAAAAGCACGTACAAGAGCTAATAACACAGAAGAACAGCTTCGATCACAGCGACAAGCTGACGCTCGGTCTCATGCGATACGTCGACAACGTGAAACTTTGGAACAAACTCAAGCGCGGCAAGCTGCTGACGCTCGGTCCCATGCGATACGTCAACAACGTGAAACTTTAGAAGAAACTCAAGCGCGGCAAGCTGCTGACGCTCGGTCCCATGCGATACATCGACAGAAAGAAAATCGATACCAAAGTCAAGCAATTCAACTCCAAATAAGAGCATTGAGATTTGATGAATCTCACGTTACTCGACACGATTGTGGAGAAATGAATTCCATCTGTCAGTTCTGTGGCTCCAAGAATTTCGCCAAGGAGCGTCCAGTTGATAAACAATTTAACAACTGCTGTCATAAAGGAAAAGTGAAGATTCCGCAACCGCTCGATCAACATGGGAATCTATTGTTATATCCCGAATTTCTTCGCTCTATGCTTTCAGATTCAGAAAATCCTTACTACAAGAACTTTCGTAAGCACATCCGCTCTTACAATTCCTCGGTTTCTTTCGCTTCAATGGGAGCAGAGATTGTTTCAATGCCGGGTAACGGACCATACGTTTTCAAAATTCATGGACAGACGCAGAGCCGTATCTAGGTACGGCCGCGCCCTTGGCGGGACTTAACATTTGCGCCCCCCCACACCGGGGTGTTGGGGAGGTATGGAATACCCCCCAACGAAAACTGGGGATCCGGGGGTCCTTCCGCGGAAATTTTACAAAATTAAAGTGCAAAGTTGTAGGTTTAAAGTTTTTTGATCAATCATCAATCAATCATGAGGCAAAACTGTACTTTTCTTGCTTTTACCAGGACAAAATCGTCGATGATATCGTTAAAATCAATCTGAAACGCAATGTCGTATTCTATATTCAGAATTGCTAAGTTTGTCAATCTGTTTTCAGACATACTTTATCTTAAATAGTTCTTGATCATTTTTAACTTGCTGAACGAACGCTCACAAGACGCCACACTTACAGGCATTGTTAAAAATATCCTCAACGCAATTTCAATGTTCGGATAGGCGTCTCTTAATTCATAATTAGAAATAACGTTCAGAACATCCAAATGGGAGGCCTTATTGATGTCCTTTATCAGCTCTTTTGCATGATACTTGAAAGTAACTACTTCGTTCACAAGCTCTAACGTATCAATCTATATCTTTGGCATACATCGCACCAAGATTAGCTGCACACTTTTCAAGAAGAGAATCAGAATACTCACTTAAAGACTTTCCGGATAAAAAATTAAAGTCAGATGAAACCGAATGGTAGATGTTTTCCCTCTTGTCCATTTCGCTTCTAATCCTATCAAACACAACGAAACACTCTCTCTCAAATGATTTTTCAGCACTCAGCAAGTGGGATTCATCTTCAGCCATTTCACCAGCCATTCTTTTGACTTTTTCAGTCTCTTAACAGGAAAACAACTTGTAATTTCCAAGAAACCACATGTAGCTTTGGACAGTAACTTAACAATCTGGAATAACATTCATTTCAATAACGTGAAATTTTTGTCCTTAACAAAATGCACTAATCTAGAAAAAAAAATTATTTTTCATGGCCGATTTTGCGCCCCCCGGGTAGCTGCGCCCTTGGCGGGCGCCCATCTCGCCACCGCCTAGATACGGCTCTGGACAGACGTACCACAGAACCACAAACCTGTATCCACCTGAAGGACAAACAAGAAAGTTTGCACAACTGTATGTAATGGACACGACAGAAGCGGTCAATGAACGAGTAAATCTGCTTGAGAATAGAGGTTGTCTACCTGAAGTGATTGAGAAAATCGATCGTTTCTTCCGCGTCAACAATCGTATCGCAGCTTCATATTGCCTGATGAAAGAAATTGAGCAACAAGAGCGTTTACGAGCAGAAGAAGAAGGACAACCAGTTCCGGTCGTCAATATGGTGATGCGGCGCGATCGGCAGTCTGATCAAAGACGTTACAATGCTCCAACGTCCAATGAAATTGCAATGGTGTTCGTAAATGATGACGGCGAACCTCAATTTGAACGTGATATCCGTATCTATCCTCGAAATCCCGTCGACAATGCACAACAATTCATTCGTATCAATATTCTCAGTCCAAATCTTGACCCTATGACTTATGGCATTCTTTATCCGTTTGGCGAACCGGGGTGGCAACCCAATTGGAGTTGCGAAGGATATCGGCAATCCCGTAATAAAATCAGCATGTTACAATTTAAAGTTGCGCAAACAGCAATTAGAAACGATTTCAATCCGATCATGAGTGCGGGAAAACTTACGACGCAACAGTGGATTGTCGACTCATATTTGCAAGTGGAAGCCAATAATTTGAACGTCCGTCCGCATAATTCAAAATCATACAGAGCGTTTCAAATCGTGTTGGAAATACCCTGTGTGTATAGAGGTCTAAGAACTGGGTAGGCAGTGCGCTACTTTTAGGCTTCTGTACAAAGTATAACAAGAAGCCTTATTTAGGCTTCTATGTAAGGTATAGAAAGAAGCCTTATGGTCTGGCTTCGTGTCCGTCCGCATCTTTCAGAGAAAATCATAACGTTGTTATATTGTAAACTAGATGATACCCCGTCCGAGGACGGGCAGCTACCCAAGGTAACTTAAGTTGAATGAAGATTAAGGAAAGCTCTCAGTGCAATCCAAAAGCCATATGACCTTGGCTGCTGTAATGTACGGTCCAATTTTTGAGGTGGATCAATCCTCTTCTTTCTCTTTTACTTACAACTTAACTTCACCAATTAGCCACTGCTGTGGTTAACAATAAATAAATTTAAAACAAATTATTTTATTATACATAGGTACGATGTGTTTACAATCACAATTTCGAGGGTTCTGATTAGATTTGAATTATGCGAACAGACACACGGAGCCAGATCGTAAGGCTTCTTGCTATACTTTGTATAGAAGCCTAAAATTCTGATTAGATTTGAATTATGCGGACGGACATGTCTGTCATTGTTCATTGTTATGAAACAATTTGGGGGATTATTAGAACACTTCAATATACATCTTTGCCAAATTTCAGCTTGCCCGGACCTTCTGTAAGCTCAAACCATAATTTCGGTTTCGTTACTTGGAAGATACTAAACTTGGGCAAATTTTGAAAAAACCTATTTTTCTCTTCATTTTCCAACCTTGGCCACAATTTCAATTAATTTATTATGAAAAGCATTTCCCGTACCCGAAAACATTTCTCTCCCTGCAACAAATTAATATTGTGCCATTTTAAGGGTGGGTTGTGTTTTTGGTTAATAATTTAAATATTAGTGTGCCATGGAAAAATATGAAAAAAAACTATTTTATAGAGAATTTAATGCTCTTCAATTATGGTCTGATCATAATTTTTCATACAAGCATAAATAAGCGAGTTATCGGCACAAATCGCGTGGGGGAGCTAAAACCCCGATTTTAAGGAGACGCCGGCGTGGGATTTTATGGGACTTTTGGGGGGTTCATTAGAACACTCCAATGTACATCTCTGCCAAAATTCAGCTTGCCCGGATTTTTTGCAAGCTTGAGCCAATTTTTCGACTTCGTTGCCTGGACTATTGGCGGTTTACATTACCGTTGGTGGCGCCACCAGCAACACCAACATGGCTGTGTTTAGACGTACATTTCAAAATTCAAAGTCATAGCCTGGTGAAAATTTGCAAACATTTCAGTATGGTGTTAAATTTATTGTAATACGTTTTGTTAATTAGTTGATTTTGTTATGTTTTGAGCTTGAAGAACGAAGTTTTATTTTCATTTAATACGTCATTTACTAATTTGAAATTTTCCCACATGGTGGCGTTTGCTTAATGTAAATTACGAATAATCAAAGTTTTGATAAACTTCTGAAAAAGCAAAAAATATAACCCAAAAATTTAAATTAACATAAAAGGAATTTAATCATAAAAAAAGTAAAAGAAGCTTAAAAATCACTGCGGTAGTACTACATAACTCAGCCTTCTACCTCAATTTGTCGGTAAATATTTACACAGGAAAATAATAACACACCAAAATTATTAAACCATTTGTTTTGCTTAATTTGTACCCAACAATTCATGCTGTTTGTGTGTCATAATCTTTTCAGCTTCACCGATATAATTTTCTGCAATAGCACCAATTTGTTCCTCGACATTTTTGACCGTATCTGACGAGACGTTCTCCTTTTTCTTTAACAACTTGAAGTTCTTATTTTGCACATCTTTTATACTATCTCGACACTTAATAAACAGCGTTTTTGCATTTTTAGACAAATTTTCACGGTGCTCCTTTGTGACCCTGAAAAATGAACATCATATAATATCGGATATGCCAATTTTACGAAAGATTAAAGCAAGCTTACACTGGAACGGGTATATACAAAGTCGTGCCGTCTTGTTGAGGATTCAAATTCATACCAGATTGATTTATTGCCTTGATAGCTTCCGGTATGGCTTGCGGAAACACAGCCATATTCACAACAATGAGTTTCGGGCTTTTCCTAACAATTTGAGCCAGTTCTTGTAAGGTGTGTTCCTTCCCATCTAGTTTAACAATAATAGATTCGATTGAGCCAGCATTTGATCGAACGGATAATTGCTTGGTGTATTCGTCCTTAAGAAGTGCAATGGCCTTCTCCATGTTTGTCTTCAAAATTTGTACATTGATTAACTCGGCTAGTTGATTCTCGTTGATCTGAACCTTCGACTTACCTAAAATTTAAGACGGTTTAGTCAACAAAATTAATTGTGCTCTCACATTTACCTTTTTCCTTTTTTTTGTCGCGTCCTTTGGCATAATTTTGAACCAAATTTAGTTGAGATGAAGTAGATGTTAAAATCTGGAAGTTGTTTTTGTGGTAACCCGATAAACTTGCGATATTTTTGACTTGACGAATGTTCGTCAAATTTATAAATTTTCTCGCGAGTTTAAACATTTTTGGTTGAAAACTAAAAGTTAAAAATATGCGATTAGAGGTTATGTTGATTTGCAAGGTTAGTTTGACTGTCAAATGCATGGGCGTAGAAGTAAATTTTTTTAAGGTACTTTCTCACCAAAATTTTAAAATTTAGTTTTCTGAATACATCAGTGAGAATTAAAAAAATTTCACTGCATAAATCGGGAGATAATCGCCATTAAATTTTAGATTTTTGAAACTATTTTACATAATTAGGAACATAGGGAATAAAATGGTGTTAATTTATATTTTTTATTATAACATGAAAATGGCTGTTACCAAATTGATAAATGTCTAACGTAATAAATAAATTCAATAAACAGGGTGGGGCAAACCGCTCGCATTAGGCATTTTTTCAAAAATGGTTAGTCATAGAGGGTTGGGAAAACAATGTTGATGACAAAAACCCACATACAGGAAGAATCAAATAGTTTTACTGGCATTACTCGGAAATGTTGGCATCCCGAAAAGTTTTCTCCAAAATATGTCGAAAACTCAAGATTTTCAAATATGACGGGGGGGGGGAGAACTACAATGGTATTGTTGAATAGTCCTTTATGCACCAAGGGAGCAAAGTGACATTTTTTTGGCCCGAGAGTAAAGGATTGTTTACACGAGGCCATCACGTGGCAATCTTCTTTCTTTTCTTCTTTATCAGCCTTTACTAATCCAGTGTTGGACATAAGCCTCCCCTCTCCGTCTTCAGGCGTTGCGGTCCGCCGTCAGTCTCATCCAGGAAAACCCGGCAATCCTCTTCAAATCATCTGACCATCGCATCTGTGGGCGTAACTCTTCCCCTTTTGTCCGTCCATGGTCTCCATTGTTGTATCTCTCTGTTCCATCGTCCGTCCGTCGTTCTCATTATATGGCCAGCCCACCTCCATTTCAACGATGCCGTTTGCTCTATTACGTCGATCAATTTTGTTTTTTCTCTAAGGTGTTCATTTCGTACTCTGTCTTGGAGCTTTATGTGCAGCATTTGTCTTTCCATAGCACGCTGTGCCTTGGCTAGTTTGTCGACGATATTTTGTGTCAGGGTCCAGGTCTGAGCGCCGTATGTCATAACAGGTAACACGCATTGGTTGTATACATTTCGTCGCAAGATTAAAGGTATTTTTTAGTTTTTCAATATTTGGCTTTGTTTTCCGAAAGCTGACCAAGATTGCCTTATTCTTCTGTCATTTTCTGCGGTTTGATTTTGTTTTCCGCATTTTACCATCTGACCCAGATATATGTATTTGTCCACATTTTCTAGTTCGATATTATTTACTACTATCTTTCTGCTATCTTCTTGGTTGGTCATTACCTTTGTCTTTTGTATGTTCATATTAATTTAATCCTATATTTTGTGAATGAATATCTAACTTGTGTATCATCGTCTGTATCTCGTCAAAGCTTCCAGCTATCAGTACCACATCGTCTGCGTATCTCAGGTGATTCAGCCTTTTCCCATTAACATTAATTCCTTTCTGGTCCCATTTTACTTTCTTGAACACGTCTTCTAATGTTGTTATAAATAATCTAGGACTTATGATATCTCCTTGTCTTACTCCTCGTTTAATCTGGATCTGGATGGGCTGGGTGTTATCGTATAGCTGGATTGTCATTCGAACGTTGTCGTATATAGACTGAATTAACTGTGCATATCTGTGATCTACTCTGCTATTCTGGAGTGCCTTTAACACCGCCCACAGTTCAATAGTATCAAAGGCTTTTCTGTAGTCTATGAAGGCTAGACTTGCGAGGGCAGAATTTTGGAGAGATGCGATTCCTTCAGAGATTTGGGAGTTATCTTTGACTCACGACTAACCTTCACCGAACACATTAGCGATACCCTAGGTTGTGCGTCCCGCATGTATGGATTCATCTACAGAAACGCACGTGACCTTCAAAGCATTCCATGTTTGAAGCTTCTCTACTATAGCTTTGTTCGTTCAAGGCTGGAATACGCTGCGCTGATCTGGTACCCAACACATGCGTACCACATTAGGCGACTTGAGTCGGTACAACGTCGATTTTTGAAATTCTTGGCATTCCTTCAAGATGGTCTTTACCCGATACAGGGCTATAATCATCGCAAACTCTTGGCTCAATTCGATGTTGAAACACTAGAGAGCAGGCGCTTTGTATCGTCCGTCGTATTTATATACAAACTTCTGAGATACAACATCGATTGTCCACCATTATTGGCAGAGATAAATTTTCGAGTACCTAGAGGTAACTCTAGACAGAGCGACCTGTTCTACTGTAGGTTTAGCCGTACCAACTTCTTGGCCACGTCCCCCATCTCCATCTGCAGCCGCAACTTTAATGTTATTACTGACATTGCCGACCCCAACCACACGGGCCTCAAGGAGTTGGTTGCATGCTGTTACAGGCGAGTTGGGTAATCGCCCCGTCCAAACGATCCAGCACTGACTTATATAAATATGGGTTATTTTATTTTATTTTGTTTGTGCTATGTACTTCTATATATTATAGTTGGTATATATATGTATATACTGTTGTGATACGCGCTATCCATGTCGAGGATAGAGTCGTACCAACAAGGAGAGAACTACAGTTGGGGACCGGAGGTTCAAACACATTTGTTTACATGTGTTTGTTTTTTTTGTCGTTTGAATTTAATTTTAAGTTTGTTCGCGTTGCATGTTGTATGTAAACATTATATACAACATGCCAAAATTAATCAAACGTGCAGAAACCGTCGGCCATATATAAACAACCAGGAATATAAGAAGCTCCATTTTAAAAACAAAATTTCTATGTAACTCAAGTTACATAAAAGTAAATAAACAGTTCGATCAAGTTTACGAAGCGTGAAGGTCGCATATTCGTTACAGCGAGATACAGTAGTGCGAATAATTGCTAGAAAATTTAAATATAACTGAAATAGATTATATACGTGAACGTGATACGGAGGCATTAACCAAGAAGATATTTTCCTTGGAAAAATTAAGATACTGCAAAATAGCAGATAACAAGTTAGTGTTGGCATCGAAGGTTGAGTTCGAGATCGTGTCTAATAGATACGTGAGGAGATACGAATACCAGGTTATTCGAGATTGGAGATTGGGGATTGGAAGTGGAACATTGGAAGAAAGAAGATAGTGCACGACAGATCACAGGTTAGCTACCTTTATCATACCCAGTGCGTAGAATAGTAGTGTTTATAAAGATTATTTGATTGTTTGAATTTTGGTTACATGTCTAAATTTGTTGAGTTAATTAAAAACTTGTTAACGGAATTCCAACTGTAGTTTTATCTTTGTTGGAATCAAGAATTCGTTTTAGTACCATAAGCTCGTATAAAAGTGTTGGTTGAGTCCGATCCCGACGCAAATTATCCTGAGAAATAAGAGTCGATTGAAGGTAGGTGTCGCAAACCGATTGTGTGCGTACTCGTGCATTTTTATAAGCATCAGACGCTACAATACATTTGTATACACACTCCTTGTAATTAGTTTTTACTGTTAGGAGTGTGTCTAAATCTTTAAATAAATAAATAAATAAAGTGGGAATCTATATTCTGTTGACTTTTCTATTAATGTCCTGATTGTGAGTAAATGATCGGATGTACTAAAACCCTTTCGGAATCCCGCCTGTTCAATGGGTTGATATTTGTGATAGCAATGATATAGGTCGGTAGTTGTCAAGATTGCTTTTATCTCCTTTTTTATAAAATAGTACTGTTATTGATGTATTCCATTCTTGTGGGATTCTTCTCTCATGTAGACATTTGTTAAATAGGATCTTTAGACTTTCTAGTATTGCTCTTCCACATTCTTTCATTAATTCGGCTGTGATCTCATCAGGTCCAGATGCCTTATTGTTCTTCGCATGATGTAGAATGGCAATCTAGTGACTTTTTTATCAGTCATCTGGTGACTTTTTTATTGCCCTAGAGCAAAACAAAGTTTTTTCTCCCGTTCCCCCCTATTTTTTAACTTTACTCCGCCAGGGTAAGAAAGTGCTCCTTTACACCCGCAAATCGGGGTAAAAAGTGAGTACTTTACCCCCGGAATGGCAAAAAATGTTTTTCAAAAATAAGCAAGTTTTCTAAGAAAAAAATTCTTTTTGTGGAATATTCCATTACTCTATATTCTGCGTCACCTCGTATAAAGAACATCGTCATACAATTTTAGGACAATTCACTGTCCAGATTCTTACATATATTTTCAAGAATAAGATATATTATCTAAGTTGAAGAATTTTTTTTAAGTCCTTACTAAAAATTGGAATGGGGCGGGGATTATAGGGCTTACACCAGCCACAGGCCCAAGAGCGGCACTACGTTTGTCAAAATGTACATTTACGGGCATTTATTTTGGTAATGTACAATATTCAGTTGTAAGTTTACATTCGTAATGCCAAAAAACTTCACTTCTTCTTGTTTAAATGCCAAAATTTCCAGGGTACAATTTCAAACTGTTATTGATGGAAAAATTACACATGTATTTTTTTTGTAAATTGGAAAAGTAAAAATTACACGATTTTTAATGTATATTTACGTGCATTCATTTCGGTGATGTAAATATACAATATCTCATTATAGTTTTACATTCCTAATGCCAAAACCTGGTAAATTTGTATTCTCTTCTGTATAGCTATCAGTTTTACTTTTTTAAATTCCACAAATCCAGGGTAAAATCACATATCCAAGCAAAATTACAATAAAATCTTAATTTCACACTAATTATTAATGGAATATTACACAATATGTATTTGTTTGTAAATTGGAGACGTCAAAATTACACGATTTTTAATGTATCTATATTTACGTGCACTCATTTCGGTGATGTAAATATGCTATATCCAAATGTGGTTTTACATTCGCGATGCCAAAAATTGATAAATTTACATTCTTTTGTATAGTTTTCACATTTTCTTTTTTAAATTCCACAAATTCCAAAGTAAAATTACATATACATACAACGAAAATGAAAAGAAACCGTAATTTCACAATATTAGTGGAATATTACACAATATGTATTTTTTCATAATGTGGAACGTAAAACTTACAAGTTTTATTTTAAGGTATATTTACATGCATTTATTGCGGTGAACTAAATATACAATATCCAAATGTAGTTTTACATTAGTGATGCCAAAAATTCGTTAATTTACATTCTGGGGACGGACCCCTAAGGGTGACCACTCCAAATAAATTTAAAAATTTCCTATAGCAAAGAGGAAGGTTTATATAGTATACTGTAAAAATTTCACTGGAGATGATATACATAAAATTTCGAGAAAAATCAATTTGAAAAGTACGGAAAAGTAGCATGCAGTATGCATCAAACCGCTGTCGAGGGCGGGCAATCTGCATCAGTCGCCCGTGGTCTAACCCACGCCCAGGCGAGGTTATAAATATATTGTTGTGGTCCCCACTTGGCTATTTGAAAAATAGCCAAGAAAAGGATTCCCACTTCGAACACTTCGCTCTTTCTCAGGATTAAAAACTCGCTTTAAAAACGTCTTACAAGCCAACAGTGCAAAAGAAAACAATCAGATAGCCAAAACACATTTAATGACATCAATATAACGTGGAACAACAAAATCAAAAATATAAATAAACACAAAATATACAACAACTTAAAATTATAACAATTAACAATGCTAACCTTTAATGTGTTGTTGTTGATGATAACTCGACTCAACGCAGGGCCGTCTTAGGTCTATTCTGCGCCGGGGTGCGGGACTCAGCCTGCGCCCTCGTTTTTTTTTACACTGCAGCGTGGCACGCGACCGACGACACACTGCAGTATGAAAGGGGTCCTAGTCAACCAAGAAAACACAATACACGTAATTTTGATAATTTATTTATTTATTACTCTAAAAAACAAAATTAAACTTAAAACATCGATTACTAAATATCTATTTATTACATGTACATACACATACATCAAACAAACTCAATTTTTCTTGCTTTTGAGTTGGCAAAGATTTTAATTAAATCATTTATTTTTATATCAATTTTGGATTCTATACTTATAATGGCTAAGTTTGTCAGTCTGTCTTGGGTCATAGTTGAACGAAGATAATTTTTTATTAATTTTAATTTTGAAAAGGATCTTTCACCTTCTGCTACTGTAACAGGCAGTGTTAAATATATACGCAGAGCTGTTGAGATATTGGGAAATGAGGAAATTAAATTATTAGAATATATATAGCTTAAAATATCAGTGGGAGTACTTGTTGATGCATTGGGAAAAAATATTGGCAACAATTCTAATTCATTATATAAATCCTCCCCGTCAATATCAAATCTATTTTTAAATGTTAGTTTTTCTTGGAGCCGATAACACTGAGATTTTTTTTCATGCATCTCTAATTTATTGCAGCATTCAATGTTTTGGAAGAGTGAAAAAACTGAATTGTGTTCTGTCAGCAAATCGAATCTCTCATTTAATTTGGAGATAGCAGTGTCCAGTAGAAAAAAATAAAAACATACTTTAAATTTGTTGGTTGGGTCTAAAATGGGCTCATCTGCAGCCTCGTAATCAAAATGTCTTTTTCGTGGACGTGGACGAGCAGTTTCTTTAAATTCTGTTTCGCATTTTAATTCTTCAGCAATTAATTTTGCATCAGATAACAACTGTTCAAACGCGCTATCGGTGCGGTATTTCTCCAAATCTTTTTTAACCAGATTAATCATTTTGGTAGCTTCTGAAATAATTACGTCCGATTTTTGCAAATTTTTGCTTACAATATTAATCTTTAGTAAAATATTGAACCATATAACTACTGAACATATAAATCTATAAGACTTTAATTTGGCTATTAATGAACTCGCTATGTTTTTTGTGTCGCTGTCATACTTGTTATTTGTAAAAAATATAGTATAATGCATCGTAAATTTTATCCATGTTAAAACGGAGTGCTCTAAGAGCATCAAATCTACTTTCCCAACGCGTATTTGAAAGAGGTTTTAATGTCGAAGTAGGTATCTGTTTCATAATTACATCCCATCGTGATGTGGATGCTGAAAAAAATGCATAGATTTCTTGGACAATACAGAAAAAGTTTGTAATTTCCAATGAGCTTTTAGCGGCGTCATTTACTACTAAATTAAGGGAGTGAGCAGCACACGGTACGTAAAAAGCACGAGGATTCATGTCCAATTTTTTTTTTTGGAGGCCTATAGTTTTCCCCCTCATATTGGCCCCATTATCATATCCTTGGCCTCGCAAATCATCTAATTCAATATCGCATGATTTTAAGAAATCTAACAAATATGTCGCCAACCCTTGTCCGGTAGTATCAGTTACAGGTAAAAAACCTAAAAAATGTTCTCGTACCTCAGCGCGTTTTGTCGATGGATTTAAATAAATAAACCTCACAATAACAGTAAGTTGTTCTTGGTGTGAAATATCAGGTGTGCAATCTAGAATTACAGAGTAGTATTTACATTGCTTCAGAAGACTAATTATAGTCGTTTTAATTTTTTCAGCAATTATACTAATCAGTTCATTTTGAATGTTATGACCAAGATAATGTGGCATGCGATGCTGAGCTCTTTGAATTCGAGCAATGTGGTCTGATAGTGTACTATCAAAATTAGATATACTCTCCACCAACTTTAAAAAATTACCATTATTTGGGTCATACAACTTCTCGGTTGTGCCCCTAAATGCTATATTTTGACCTGCCAAAAATTTTATAATTTCGATTATCTTTTCCAAAACTGCCGTCCACCTCTTTCTTTCGCGGTCTACTTCAGTTTGATTTACCGAGTCTACTGTTTGCCCTTTCAATAAGTCATTTTTTAGATCCAAATATTTTTTTAAAGAACATATGTGCCCTGAACTTTTTTCATGTCGTTCTATATTTTTCGACAAATGCCCCCAGTCTTTGTAACCAGTGGGGGCATTAAATGCAGTGACATTATTATTAAAAAGCTTACAGTGAAAACAAAATACAGAATCAGTAGATGTGGAATATACAAGCCAAACTCGATGAATAATTTCGTTGTTTTGTAACTTTTTACTGTAATATGTATCTGAAAACGACCTCATGTTACTATCTGAAGGATAGTTGGTTTTTTTTATCTGAATCGGTCGACGTTCTGTTAAAAATAATCTTAAATTATCGGGTATTACTTGCGGACAGAGAGCAGGATCATTCGCGACATTTTCACAAAATCGTACATCTGGTTCTGTTGCTGGTTGGTTAACAATTGGAATTGGTTCACTTGTGAAATACTCGTAGAAGTTTTCTCTTCCAAGTTGACTGTCTCTTCTAACTGTCGGGTGGATGTTGACGAAGATGTACCTAAAAAAACATAAGATAGTCAACAATTTGTGTAACCAAGTGTGGTAACAGGGCCACGCAATAATATTTTAGGACATTAAAAACAGCGCCTTAAAGTTAAGGCGGACAATCGGGCATAGTCTAATCCGTTAGTCCGGGCGAGCGCGCTCAGTGTGGAATTGCCGAGGAGCTTACGCACGCTCTATGCGCAAACAGTAAGAAATTAAAATACTTTAGTTGCGATTGGCGGATCTCGCCTGCGGCTATTTCATGAAAAAACATAATTCATAATCCGCAAAAACAAATCACAAACACACAAGCCATATAAGTACAGATATAAGTACAGACAGTCCACTCCACTGTTAGACATGAACCTCCAAAACTATGGGGTTATTTATTGCCATAATCTCCACGATTGGAACGCGTGTTGGACATATCACACAATACAAAAATTTAACACAAGGTCTGAGAAGGTATGTATTTAAATAAATATTGCACCGGCCGGGATTCGAACCCGAGACCTTTGGCACAAGAGTGATTGTTAGTTACTAACCATTGCGCCTTCCGGTGCGCAATCCGCAAAAAACAATTAATTAGATATTGTCGTAATCATAAAAACCTACTTTATTTAAGACTCATTACTAATGAGTCTTAAATAACTGTATACCTAATGAGTCATTAGGTATACAGTTACAGGTAACTTATACAAAAAATAAGAAGTGTAATAATAATAAGTAGGTAGGAACTTAGGGATCGAACCCAGGCAGGATACACCAGCGACTTCTGTCACTGATTTATGCCACTTCAGATGTTTTATTTATGGTACCAACTGACTGAACTTACCAGGTCGAAAGAAAGAGTCAATCGGAGAAGTTAGCTTTTTAATTTTTTCTTCTTTCTCCAGTTTCCTTTTTCTATTTTGAGCACCCGAGGATTTCTTTTTAGCCCCTAATTCGGCCATCTACAATAAAATCAAATTTCAATTTAGTATTTAATTTTTCTTTCTTTATTCTACATAAAGTAAGTAGTTTTTTTATCAATCACTAACATTAATAATTTGTATTTTTGCAATTATAAACAAATAAACAAAACAGTCATGACTCTCTCTCATAAACAAATGATGTGATGATGATGATGTGATGATAATGATTGTAATGTACCTAACACTAACACTTCAAAAATAAAATTGACTTACCTTTATATTTTTTCTCTAAGAACTTCCGTGCTAATTCGTCGGTTGTCGCAAATGAAATGAGCTAACGAATTCAATTACTTAAAAGAAGAAATCAGATCAATCACTGACCGACACTTACATAGGCGCCGCGCGCCGCGCTGTAAATTCAAATGAACTTACACCTAATTGTAGTGATTTAGAGATCATTTCTCTTTAAGTGCGAGCGCCCGGACGGATATGTCAAAGGACGCAACAGACGTACAGGTGCCGCGCCGCGCGCCCATTTCAAGTGAATGAACTTACACTTTATTGACTTAGACTTAGAGATCATTTTGCTTCAAGTGCGGGCGACCGGGCGGCAACGTGTCAAACGTACATACATACACTCTCTTTGGATTAGAGATTTTGCCGCGCGCGTGTTGTATTAAATAAAATTGTTATTTGTGTAGTGTAGTAATGCGGTATGACAAGCGCCGAAAGCGTAATAAAAGAAAAAAAAAATTATTGTTGATGACTATTTTTTTTTTGCTTGCGCATACATATTTGTCGTAAGTAACAAGTATATAAAACTGTGCAATGGCGTTAAGTTCAATGAAATATCCAAAAATTCAGCGCTCGACAGGCGCCTCCGGGCGCTCCGCGCCCGGGTGCACCGCACCCCTTGCACCCCCTGGTAAAGACGGCCCTGACTCAACGGATACAATAGCGCACATACACTTTCTTCTTATCACGATCCAAATTGTCCTGCCTTCGCTTTAAAATTTCTAACTTGCAACAATCCCACTGAAATTGTAGTGCTCACATCAATTTCCTCCGTGGGAGAAATTCGTTCTTCAAATCTTGGTCACCTTATTAATTTTCACTCGATTTGCGACTCTCTTGGTCGCCTTATTAATTTTCACTCGATTTGCGACTCTCTTGCTCGCCTTATTAATTCGTACTCACGATTTGCGACTATATTGATCCCTTATTTAAATCGAACTCCTGTTTTTTATCTCCTTGACAACAATTCTTTTCCTTTTTTTATTTCAGATTTGATTTTATCTCATCATTTTGTTACGCCTTGTGTGTTGCCTACACAAGTTATCATCAGGCGTTTATTTTATAATAACCAAACTTAATCTAATAAAACTTACTCTAACAGAAACTTAACTAGTACATTTAAAACATCTCCGATCGTTTCCCTTTGCAATGTTCGCCCATAATAGGGGTAATACGGTGGACACAACAATATGTACCGGTACTCGATGATATAGTGCATTTACAAGTCTACTGCCGTGCATAACATAATAAACGTTGGCTTGGCCAGAATTGTGAGCAACAAAAAACCTACCTTACGCCCCTCCGGGGCTCCGGGCGGTTTTTCATGCTCAGAGCCGCTAACGCGGCGGAGCTAAACATACGAGAAGGCGCCACCGATCAAGAACACCGGGATAAAGGCAACCGGGATCTGAAACCCCCTAAAAATCGCATAAAAACAAAAAATAATCGATGTTACATGTACGTCGGTCGAGCTGCATCTACCGGTGCAAATTTTTTTTTTTTTTCGATTTTCTGAACTGACCAAAATGGAGCATCCCGGCGTAGCCGGCCTTCTCCTTCATCTGAAAGAATACATTAGTGAATTGTGGAGGCCGGTGGGCCTCTCGAAATAGCGCTGAGCTAGTCTGACTGGGAAGTACCTGGGCTGTGGCTGTGAAAAATGAGTAGTGAAAAGAGAGAGATTTATTACGTTATTGATATAGTAGAATCCCTAATTCGAAGATTGAAGATATCCTCGTAGAAAGTGGCTCCTACCTGAAAAATTTTGACGGGTGGTGCGGAATGCATCTACCGTCAATGAGTTGGCGTTGGTGAGCTAAATGTATTGGAATCTGGGGTGTGGGAAATTAAGTCGAAGTTACACAAATCTAGTAAATTAAATCCACTTTCGAAGAGAATTTGTGTAATTATACCGGTGTACATGTGTTAGTCTGTGCAGATGAGGGTTGTGGTCATGGATTGTCTTCAGTCAGGATTGATTTAGGTCGGGGGATACGATAGTCTTCAGTATTGTATTGATCTAGTTGTGCTATGAGCGGGTTGTCGGAAAAACTGGATTTCTTGTATAGATTAGTGGCGTGTTTGCGAATGAGGGTGGAAATGGGGTCTAGTTTGGCGTCTGCGTGCAGTCGCCTGTTGGTGACATAGAAGGGTGCGTTGAAGATAGAGCGGAGGTTTTTGTTCTGAATAATTTGGACTTTGTTCATGTATGAGTGGCGGGTGTAGCCCCAGACGGGGGAGGCGTAGGTCATAGTTGGGCGGATGATGGATTTGTATAGTCTTAATTTATTATTGGGAGCCATGGGGCTGTCCCGATTCATAAGGGCGAATAATTTCGAAAAGAGGGCTTTGGCTTTACCGGTAGCGGCAATTACATGGGATCTCCAGTTGAGGCTTCGATCCAAGGTTATGCCAAGGTACTTGACCTTGGTTTTCCAAGGGATCTGTTCCCCAAACATCCAGACGCTGGAATTGTGAGGTTTTTTCCGATTTCAAAACATGATCGCGGAACTTTTGCTCGAGTTTACCTCGATGCGCCAAGTTTCGTACCACCTTTCGAGATCGTTGATCGCCTCCTGGAGGCGGGATGTAGCGATATCTGGGTGAATTGAGGATGAATAAATTGCGGTGTCATCGGCATAAAGTGAGATTTTTGTTTGTGGGTCTGTGGGGGTTGGGATATCGCTCATGTAGATGTTAAAGAGGGAGGCTGAGAGGATTGAACCTTGAGGTACCCCGGAGGTGATGGGGCGTGTGGTGGATCTAGTGTTGGTGAGTTTAATTCTGAATTTTCTGTTATGTAGATAAGAGGCTATTAGTCGGACTAGTGGGAGTTGGATGTTTGACTGAAGCATTTTAAACAGGAGGGCTTCGTGCCAGACCTTATCGAAAGCTTTCGATACGTCGAGTAGCACTAGGCCGGTGAATTCTTTTTTATTGAGGGCCTGTGTGACATGTTCGACTAAGCGGAGGGCTTGGTGGGTAGTGCTGTGACCAGCACGGAATCCAAATTGCTCATTTTGGATGGTGTTGTCGGAAATGGCCTCGTGAAGTCGTGTAATAATGATTTTTTCGGCGAGTTTGCCGATGGAGGGAAGTAAACTGATCGGTCTGTAGCTCTGAGGGAATCTCAGATTTTGACCGGGTTTAGGGATTACCACTACGTCAGCGGTTTTCCAAATCTGTGGGTAATAATTAAGGCGGAGGATTGCGTTAATTATACTGGTGATAGCAGTTACTGCTTTTTTGGGTAGTGCCTTGAGGGCAAAGTTGGTAATGCCGTCGGGACCTGGGGCTTTTCTGTTTTTAAGACGTTTGATGGCTATTGCTACCTCCGTGAAAGAAGCGGGGTTTATGATGGTATTGTCTGTGGTGGAGAGGGCGGTGTTGACGGAATTTTCGACCGAAGTGATGTGGTCGTGGTCAAGTCTCGTGGTATTGGGGGAGCATTGGGATTGAAGGCTGTCGGCAAATGTTTCAGCCTTTTCGAGGTCGCTTTTGGCGAGAGTGCCATCGGGGCGAAGAAGTACTGAGTTGGGGGATTGCTTTTTCTTCTGGAGTGCGCTTGCCATGCGCCAAGCAGACAAGTCTTGGAAAGCAAGGGATTGGATTTTGTCGGACCATTCGTTATCGTGAAATTCTTTAATTTTAGTGTCAACTTGCTCTTTAAGTTGGAGGTATGAAGTATGGTCAGTGGGGTTTCGTGTTCTGCGTGCACGATTTTTGGAGCGGATTAAGTCCTTAAGGGAGGGAGAAAGTTTGTCCCTGGTGTCGGGGATGGGGACTTCGTAAGAGGATTCTGAAATTGAGTTGATGATTTTATCTTGAAAGGTGTTAATGAAATTGTCTAAGTCCGTGGTGGAGTCTATGAAGGGAATTGGTCCCAGATTTTCCTTGAGTTTGTCTGTGAAAGAAATCCAGTCAGTTCTCGTCCTTGTGGGGGGGGGGTTGTGTGGAATTGGCCCTAATGTGATTAGGACTGGGTAGTGATCGGAGTTAAGCTCCTCGCAGGTGGAGATGTCGTGTTGGAGTGGTACGTCTTTGAAGATGGCAATGTCCAAGATGGACGGCGTACCTGCATGAGAAAAGTGAGTAGGGGCGGTTGGGGCAACGATTGTGAAGTTCAGCTCGTTCTCAAGCTGAAGGAGCTCTCGACCCTGGTTATTTGTGTGACGACATAACCAGGCGGAGTGTTTGGCGTTGAAATCGCCGGCGATGATCTTCGCATCGGGGCCTTCAAGGAGGAGTTCGAAATCAGTTTTGACAAAGTGTCTTTGGGGGCGATTGTAAATTGAGGAAATTTGCAACCAACCGTGAAGTGCGGTGCGGATGCTTATCGAGGTGGCCTCGAGGCCTTCGAGGTCGGGAGTGGGTAAGTGGATATGTTCTATGGAGGATTTGACGTAGATTGCGGTTCCGCCGCCGTGTCCGTCCCGATCGTTACGATAGAGGGTGTAATCAGGGAGTTTGACTAGATGTGCTGCTCTGAGGTGGGTCTCGTTGATCAAAATGACATCAAGGTCATGGAGAAACGCGAACGCGAGAAGTTCATATCGTTTGGCAGATAGGCCGTTGGCATTCCAAAATGCCATCTGCAGCGTGGTGGGCTGATGACGTGGTTTAGACATTAACGGCGTCGGTGTTAATGGCATTGAAATTCGTGATTATTTTGAAATCGCGAATGACATCGTCGCTGACTTTTTGACGTTGGAGGAGATCGAGAATTGCTCTCATTTGTCGTGGGGAGGCCTCGTCGTTGGAGGTGGTAGGAATGGGGGTAGCATGAGATGCTTCCCTGTGAGGGGCGTGAATTCTGGCGACTCCTACATAGGATGGTCGACCAGTGCCTTGGGAGGAGGGATAATTGTAAGTGTGGTGGCCGGCGAAGCGGGAAGCTGCTTCTCGGGCTGAGAGTTCTCGCCTCTTGGGCTTGGGGAAAGAAACGCAACCTTTGTAGTTAGCGGGGTGGTTACCTCCGCAATTGGCGCAAGTGGCCGGTTCTTCTCTGACTTTTTGGCATTGATTTGTTAAATGGTCGCCAGCGCATTTAACGCATTTGGGTGGGGCTCGACAGAGGGTTTGGGCATGCCCAAACCGTTGGCAGCGATGACATTGGCCAACTTCTGCCTTTTTATGAGGGGTTTCCGTTCGCGTGTTGATGGAGAGGACGGAGGTCATGTCGAAGATTCGCTTCCCATCAGAATTGTGGGTGAGGTGGACAAGATAGAGGGGCATCGGTTGTCGATCGCGACCGTGGCGCATTTGATATACAGATTGTATATTCGTCAACAAAATGAAAGCTCACTAAATTTTTACATATAAATTAGCAAACTTCAAAATCGATTTACTCAAAATATTGATTATATCATCGCTTGTAAAAATTATGTCAGTATACTGAGTATACTATATAAACCTTCCTCTTTGCAATAGGAAATTTTCAATTTATTTGGAGTGGTCACCCTTAGGGGTCCGTAGCCTACATTCTTTTACATAGTTTTCACTTTTTCAAATTCCATAAATTTCAAGGTAAAATTTCATATACATACAACAAAAATTAAAAAGAAATTGTTACTTCACAATATTATTAATGCAATATTACACAATATGTATTTTTTCTTAATCTTTAACGTAAAATTTACACGTCTTTTAATGTATGCACATGCACTTATTTCGGTGATGTAAATAATACAATATCCAAATGTACCTTTACATTCGTGATGCCAAGTATTGATAAATGTAATACATTCATTTGTATAGCTTTTACTTTTTCTATTTAAATTCCACAAATTCCAAGGTAATATTACATACAAAAATGAAATAAACCGTATTTTTCAATATAAAACCATCAAGAACCATTAGATTAAGTGAGAAAATCGTCGAGGTACATTACATTAAATAAGAACAACGAATTTTTATTTTGACAAATTTGAACGCTTATAACTCTGTACATACGCCATGTAGAGCAATGTTTCTCGCTCGGGTCGCTTCGTCTCGTCAAACTACATTAGAGTAAATCGCAAAAACCTCAAGAACCATTAGATTAAGTTAGAACAACGTCAAGGTACATTAGATTAAATAAGAACATAGAATGATAATTTTGACAACTTTTAACGCCTATAACTCAGTAAATACGCCATTTAGAGCTATGAATCTTGCTCGGGTCGCTTCCTCTCGCCAAACTACATAAGATCATGTGGCAAAAACCATCAAGAACCCTTAGACTAAGTTAGAAAACGGTCAATGTATATTAGATTAAATAAGAACATCGAATTATAATTTTGTGAACTTTGAACGCCTATAACTGAGTAAATACGCCAGTTAGAGCTATGAATCATCTGCTCTAACCAGTCCCTAGTAGCATGATCAGCACAGGAGGCAACCATCAGTCCCCCCTTTGGTTTCACTTCAGAGAACCTCGGAGAAGGTCCTCCGTCAGTGATTTTATCTAGAGCAGTGGTTCCCAAAGTGGTCCAGGTGGACCCCCCAGGGGTCCATAGGAGACCACACGGGGTTCCACGCAGACGTGAAAAGAAAACAGGGGTTCACAAGTTGTAAGTAGAATATGTATTCTATTCATATTATTCTACATACAGTAGAAATGTAGCAGCAGGGGGTCTACGAAAAAAAAGTTTGGGAACCATTGATCTAGAGCATTGATCAACATCCCTCTGACGATGTCGTTTTGTTCAATGCTTAAGTGTTTTTCCGGATATCCTTCTGGAGTAATTGCTATTCGAATATCCGTTAGGGCATCTTTATAAGATACGGCAGGAGTGTTCAAGTGTTAATCATAATACCGCTTAACACGCACTTTGTTGATGAAGACCATCAAATAAAGCTATACTACATAATTCGAAGTGGTATCATTCTTAGTCTGATCTCTCACCTTAGCCATACTGGCCGAAGGATCATCGAGACACGCAAGCCTCCCCACCACGTCAAGGTGATGATACCGTCGAGGAGGAGTTATGTACACACGAGGTGGACATAACTTGTTCACTGTAAAATATTGCTGCATTGATTGGTACTTTATAATGTAAATTTATAGAAAGTGCCATGTAAATTTACATTACGAAACACATGTCACTTACAGTAATTTTTTAGAGTGTAAAAGCAAAATTTTGAAGTGCTCTCTGATGTATACTATTACCCAACTTACTTTAATTGCATACTCTTCTGCATTTGAGAAGAATTGGATAAATCTCCTCAAATGCTTCAGACACCTCAACTTCTCTCTTGGCGCCGGTTAACAACACTTTTCCAGTGTGATGTATCGTGAAACAAATCTTTCGTACTTCTAAACGATATTTCACAGCGGGAAAGCGTTCTGGTGTATAGTCAGCGTCTCCGATAGCAGAAAGTTCATGATATAACTTGAACAAATCTAATTGAAAATTGATGTCACAACTTCCGGATATAGCTCGCACTTTAAACTCGGAAACCCGAACCGGGTAGCCCAGTTCTATTAATTGCTTTGCGATTACGACGACAGCTGTTTTCGAAGAGTCCTCGGTTTTCCCTCCTGTGCAAACAATTTTTCCGCTACGGTAAAGTTGGATGGTGGTTTTGGGTTTCCTTAAGTAGACGAATAGCCGATCGAAGTTCCTCTCTTGCAACTTTTTGCTATCTTTCAAACGTAAATTTATATCTTCAAGTATGAATTGACAATTAAAGTTTGCCGTTACAGTTATGTTAGTAATTTTGGAAAATTGATAAGGCTTAGTCAAATCCGGTGATTCTGCACTTTCCTTGGTTACTACTGAGGAAAGATTGGAATGGCTACTTTTACATAATACCGTTGAAGGGAGAGGTGTTACATGAATCTGTGTCTCGATCAAGGAAGATCTTGACTCGTTTGGTATAGCAGCAGGCGGAGTAACTGAAGAAACGCAAGAGGTGTTGTGAGACAGAGAAGAAGAAATAGCTGTGGAAGAATCGGAGCACAACACCGTTGAAGGTAGAGGTACTACCCGAATCTCTGTCCCGCTCAAGGACGATCCCGAGACGTTCCATTTCTTACCGGATATCCCACTCGGTATAGACGAAGGCGGAGTAACCGAAGAAACGAAAGAGGTGTCGTGAGCTGGAGAAGAAGAAATAGATGTGGAAGAATTAGAAGAGTCGGAGCACAGTACCGTAGAAGGCAGAGGAACTACATGTATCTGGGTCCTGCTCAAGGAAGATCCCGACATGTTCCATTTCTTACCAGATATACCGCTTGGTGTAAGCGAAGAACCGGATGAAGTGTCGTAAGGTGGCGAAGAAGAAACAGCTGCGGAAGAATAAGGAGAGTCGCAGGGCAATGCTGTTGAAGGCAGAGGTGCTACATGAACCTGTATCTTGAGCAAGGATGATCTTGACACGTTCAAAATTTTTCTTGAAATTCCGCTTGGTATAGCAGCAGGCGGAGTAACCGAAGAAACACAAGAGGTGTTATGAGATAGAGAAGAAGAAATACTAGCTTTGGAAGAACCGGGGCACAACACCGTTGAAGGTAGAGGTACTACACGAATCTCTGTCCCGCTCAAGGACGATTCCGAGATGTTCCATTTCTTACCGGAAATCCCACTTGGTATAGAAGCAGGCGGAGTAACTGAGGAAACGGTAGAGGCGTCGTGAGGTGGAGAAAGAGTCGATGTTGAAACATAAGAAGAATCGGAGCACAATGCCGTTGAAGGCAGAGGTACTACACGAATCTGTGTCCCGCTCAAGGACGATCCCGAGACGTTCCATTTCTTACCGGAAATCCCACTTGGTATAGAAGCAGGCGGAGTAACTGAGGAAACGGTAGAGGTGTCGTGAGATGGAGAAAGAGTCGATGTTGAAACATAAGAAGAATCGCAGCCCAATGCCGTTGAAGGTAGAGGTACTACACAAATCTCTGTCCCGCTCAAGGAAGATCCCGAGACGTTCCATTTCTTACAGGATATCCCACTCGGTATAGACGAAGGCGGTGTAACCGAAGATACGAAATAGGTGTCGTGAGCTGGAGAAGAAGAAATAGATGTGGAAGAATTAGAAGAGTTGGAGCACAATACCGTGGAAGGCAGAGGAACTACATGTATCTGGGTCCTGCTCAAAGAAGATCCCGACACGTTCCATTTCTTACCGGAAATCCCGCTTGGTGTAAGCGATGAACCGGATGAAGTGTCGTAAGGTGGCGAAGTAGAAACAGCTGCGGAAGAATAAGGAGAGTCGCAGTACAATGCTGTTGAAGACAGAGGTGCTACATGAACCTGTGTCTTGAGCAAGGATGATCTTGACACGTTCAAAATTTTTCTTGAAATTCCGCTTGGTATAGCAGCAGGCGGAGTAACCGAAGAAACACAAGAGGTGTTATGAGATAGAGAAGAAGAAATACTAGCTTTGGAAGAACCGGGGCACAACACCGTTGAAGGGAGAGGTACTATACGAATCTCTGTCCCGCTCAAGGACGATCCCGAGACGTTCCATTTCTTACCGGAAATCCCAGTTGGTATAGAAGCAGGCGGAGTAACCGAGGAAACGGTAGAGGTGTCGTGAGATGCAGAAAGAGTCGTTGTTGAAGCATAAGAAGAATCAGAGCACAATGCCGTTGAAGGCAGAGGTACTACACGAATCTGTGTCCCGCTCAATGACGATCCCGACACGTTCCATTTTTTACCGGAAATCCCGCTTGGCATAGACGAATCCGGAGTAGCCGAAGAAGCGGAAGAGGAGTCGTGAGATGGAGAAGAACTAATGGCGGTAGCGTAAGAAGAGTCGGAACTCTTTACCATCGAAGGGAGAGGTACTACACAAATGCGAGTAGCATTCAACGATGCTCTAGATACGTTCCAGGTGGCGTCGGTAAAAGACATCCTAGTGAAATTTGTAAAAACTTGACAAAAAATAAAGCGATGTTAACTATTCGAGATCAAGGCTTTGAATGACCATTGAATGTAGCAACCGGAGGGTTATAGGTTTTTTTTTATCGGTTGGTAAAGCATCAAACGCACAGGATTGTGGGGGATTAGGCGGGAAAGTTTCTTGAGGCTTTAAAGGAAATTTTAAATTTTATAAAGATAAACTAGAAATTGATATAACAAACAGTAAATTTAAACATGTAATTTGTATATTATAAAATATGCGCTTTGGCCATATTAGTGGGACACCCTTTAAAATCGTACGGTATTCGTATTTAACTTCGACCGCCGGATCAGGTGGACAATGGTTGTTGACAATGGAACAATCTTCAAATCGAATGCACACCTAAAATAAGTGATAATTACACCAAATTTATGGTGGGCGTGGCCGACACTTTTCCGTTAGGCAAAGAGCTCCTCCGCTCGCCAATCTTCCGCCTCGTAATGTACAGCTTTGGTCGAACCGGGTTCGGGTATACGCACGAGGTAGTAAACGGCCTTAAGGTGGTCGAACGAAGCATTGGTGGCGGGATCTACGTTTGGTTTGCCAACAGAAGTTGTTAAGCTAACGTCGAACTGAGGTCGATCGGACAGTACCGGTGCAGGATCGTCTTGCGCCGTCGATGTGGCGACGGTTGGCGAACTCGAAGCTGCATCGATATCTGTCCGATGGGGAGAGGCGGTGATGTCGTACCGCTCGCCGTCGAGATCCTAGTAAAACTCGGTGGCGAGTGGTTCGGCGGATGCCTTGACGGATAAACAGTTGTCGTCGTCTTCCTCGTCTGAGGACGATGTGGAGGTGGTGGCAGAAGAGAACTGATTCGAGTCGATGTCGAATGGCACGGACGCTTCTGGGAGGTCGAATAAGACCTCTTGCAAGCCCGGGTCTCCTGAGAACTCATCTTCCGCATCGTCGTCAAGCGTAAGAACTTCCTCCGGGTCGTCCTCATCGGAACTACTTTCCGATAAGGATGAAACGGAGGGGTTTTCAACGTTTGATTTGTCGACGGGAGTTGCCGTCAACTGGAGGCCGAGCTGAAGCCGATCGGAGATTATCGGTGCAGCGTCGTCCTGCGCCGTCGATGTGTTGATGTGGTGACGGTTGTTGGAGTCAGAAGATGGCGATTGAAAATCTGTCATGGGCATAGAATAATTCATGATAAAATGAGATAGTGGAGAAAATATAAGAACACGTCCGAATCTGTTGAAATGCTGAACAATTATGACTCGTAGTTAGGAAGCGATTTGGTAGGTACAAAAGCTATACCAACCTCAAAATATTAACGCAGGGCGCCCTCTACCGTTAAGTACCTTCATTACTACTTTCAAATATTTACGGTTAGCATTTTGTTCGCCATCCCCAGTCCGGCGGTTTCCCTCTTAAATACGTTTTAGTAGCGCACAAAATAATCACGCATTGAAAGTTAATAAAATACAAAATATAAATTTAAAAATATCATATGATCTAAAATACATAGTAAAATATATTACAGTATATAATTAGAGTCGGTCATAGCTTTGGCAGTTAAATGCGTCTACTGCTAATGCGAAACGCTCGGATCGAATCCGGCCAGGGTAAGAATTTTATTCTGACCGTCTCTCCTCGGAAGGCAATGGCAAACCACCGAGGTAATCTGCCAAGAGAATCCATCTCAAAATGAAGTGAATTACACATCCCGTGGTTCGGAGCCCACGTTAAACAAGTAGGTCCTCTATGTATGCGAGAACATATTGAACGCATGTCACATGCATAGAAGAGATGGATCACGATGCTTCTGTTAAGAAGCTAAACGACTGGATCATAATAAAATTACGTACAAAATTACATAAGTGGAAAATTAGTTTATAGGTTTACATAATATCTACTTATGCAGTTGTTTCGTAAGTACCTTGTCCGCGGCTGCTTATTCGATATACTCGCAGCTGACCAAGTGCGCAAATTGCGCTTGGCCGTTCCCCTATCCGCAACCTGGGGACGCGCCACGTAGCTGGTAGGGCATCGTGGAATTAATTCGGTTGTGAAACCGAATTAATTTGATCTATTTTATTACCGATTTGATCAATGTTATTACAAATTTGCAGTATTTTATTTTATTGAAGTGGTTTAAAATACCATTGGCTATTATTGTTCATCGATCTTAAAAGTACCGTTTGCCGCGCTTGAGCACAACCCTCCTATTTCTAAACCAATTGGTGACCGTGTCTTTCCTAAGTCCGAGTTTGCGCATTAGCTCTTCCTTCTCGTCAGGTGTCGGGTAATGCATACCACCCGAGAACATTTCCTCTAAGAAATCTTTATGTTCGGGTTTGAACACGGTCCTATCGTTGACGGGATTCCGTTTTATCTTATTAATACCACCTTCTTTTCTAACAATCGACGAAGTCGCCGGATAAGGGCGGAAACGAGTAGAAGACCTGTGGGGTACTTCGCGGCGCGATTCCGCCTTCTCGCAATTATCGACCGAGGTCGCCGGAGGTTTCGGAAGGACGGCGGGGGGTTTCGGAGGGACGGCCGAAGGAGCTAAGAGCTCCTCCGCTCGCCAATCTTCCACCTCGTAATAAGTTACAGCTTTGGTCGAACCGGGTTCGGGTATACGCACGAGGTAGTAAACGGCCTTAAGGTTGTCGAACGAAGCATTAGTGGCGGGATCTACGTTTGGTTTGCCAACAGAAGTTGTTAAGCTAACGTCGAACTGAGGTCGATCGGACAGTACCGGTGCAGGATCGTCTTGCGCCGTCGATGTGGCGACGGTTGGCGAACTCGAAGCTGCATCGATATCTGTCCGATGGGGAGAGGTGGTGATGTCGTACCGCTCGCCGTCGAGATCTAAGTAAGACTCGGTGGCGAGTGGTTCGGCGGATGCCTTGACGGATAAACAGTTGTCGTCGTCTTCCTCGTCTGAGGACGATGTGGAAGTGGTGGCAGAAGAGAACTGATTCGAGTCGATGTCGAATGGCACGGAAGGATGCCGGAAGAGCCAGAAGATGGCGATTGAAAATCTGTCATGGCCATAGAATAATTCATGATAAAATGAGATAGTGGAGAAAATATAAGAACACGTCCGAATCTGTTGAGAATCTGAACAATTATGACTCGTAGTTAGGAAGCGATTTGGTAGGTACAAAAGCTATACCAACCTTAAAATATTAACGCAGGGCGCCCTCTACCGTTAAGTATCTTCATTACTACTTTCAAATATTTACGGTTAGCATTTTGTTCGCCACCCCAGTCCGGTGGTTCCCCTCTTAAATACGTTTCAGTAGCGCACATCATAATAATCACGCATTGAAAATTAATAAAATACAAAATATAAATTTAAAAATATCATATGATCTAAAATACATAGTAAAATATATTACAGTATATAATAAAATTACGTACAAAATTACATAAGTGGAAAATTAGTTTATAGGTATCTCTTATTATAAAAGGCCAAGTCTTTCTTTCTTTCTGTCTGTCCCACGGAAATACCCGAAGCAAACCGAACCGAACCGAACGCACAACGTATCATCGGATCAACGTATCATCGGATCAACGTATCATCGTATCAACGTATCATCGTATCAACGTATCATCGGATCAACGTATCATCGGATCAACGTATCAAGGGATCAACGTATTAAAATTTCCTATATCGGTGAAAAATTATGACAGCTATTTCCAAAAAAGCATTATGTGAACTTCCATAATGGATAATGAAAATTTTGAAAATCCTGCTGCAAAACGACGGCAATTGAATCGTGAGAGAAAAGCACGTACAAGAGCTAATAACACAGAAGAACAGCTTCGATCACAGCGACAAGCTGACGCTCGGTCTCATGCGATACGTCGACAACGTGAAACTTTGGAACAAACTCAAGCGCGGCAAGCTGCTGACGCTCGGTCCCATGCGATACGTCAACAACGTGACACTTTAGAAGAAACTCAAGCGCGGCAAGCTGCTGACGCTCGGTCCCATGCGATACGTCCACAATGTGAAACATTAGAAGAAACTCAAGCGCGGCAAGCTGCTAACGCTCTATCCCATGCGACACGTCAACAACGTGAAACATTAGAAGAAACTCAAGCGCGGCAAGCTGCTAACGCTCGATCCCATGCGATACATCGACAGAAAGAAAATCGATACCAAAGTCAAGCAATTCAACTCCAAATAAGAGCATTGAGATTTGATGAATCTCACGTTACTCGACACGATTGTGGAGAAATGAATTCCATCTGTCAGTTCTGCGGCTCCAAGAATTTCGCCAAGGAGCGTCCAGTTGATAAACAATTTAACAACTGCTGTCATAAAAGGAAAAGTGAAGATTCCGCAACCGCTCGATCAACATGGGAATCTATTGTTATACTAGATGATACCCCGTCCGAGGACGGGCAGCTAGAAGGACGGGCAGGCAGCCAAGGTCATATGGCTTTTGGATTGCACTGAGAGCTTTCCTTAATCTTCATTCAACTTAAGTTACCTTGGGTAGCTGCCCGTCCTTCTAGCTGCCCGTCCTCGGACGGGGTATCATCTAGTACATAATATCTACTTATGCAGTTGTTTCGTAAGTACCTTGTCCGCGGGCTTATTCGATATACTCGCAGCTGACCAAGTGCGCAAATTGCGCTTGGACGTTCCCCTATCCGCAACCCGGGGACGCGCCACGTAGCTGGCAGGGCATCGTGGAATTAATTCGGTTGTGAAAGGCACAACAACGCTACCATCCGGTCGAAGTTTTTCTTCGCCAAACCTTTTGACTTCAACCATGGGCAGACCAGAGGGTTTTCAGAAACCCCTAATGAAAATTGACGCCAACTTTTAACCTCAAGATGGGCGAATCCAGATAACATCTGTCTGTGAAATTTTATTCTTTCAACGGCGTGCAATATGTTTTACGAATTATTACAACAACTAATTCAACAATCTGGTGATATTGTCGATTTTAATTATTTTTTATTCAAAGAGCAAATAGCTATTTTTTTGTTTATAACATTTTCGTACAACTGTGTTTTTTTGAATGCTTTTAGGTAAATCATTTCTATTAACAGAAGCACTGTCAATCCTTTTTAAGAGACGAAGGCATGCCATCTAATCCAAATTTTTCATAAAGAACGTTAACGACATTAATCGTAAGTATTCGTTTTCAAAATTTCGCTTTTTGTGCAAACTGTTAAATAAGCAACACACCTTTTTGAAGTCATAGCTAATAATTTTTATCATCTACTTATGTTTTTGTCTACCTTCAGTAGGATAAGTATCTTCAATTTTTTTGCTGATTTTAAGTCAGAGAAAAGCGTTAGTTGTACGCTAATTTTTTTGTAAAGTAATTAATATTCGTTACTACGCCAGACAAGTTTAAAATCCAACCAACCAAAAATCCAATTTTTGTAAATATATTGCTATGTACTCCCTAACTAAATATTTGCCTTGGCTCCAGCCCTTAAGTTTGCTAGTCAAAATATGCTGAGGTAAAATGGTTCGTAGTGATAATTTTTAGCTAAGGAGTTTAACAATATTGCCCTTCCTTACTAAGCTCCGGTGATGAGTCGCACAAGGGTGGGTTCCTTGTAACATTCAATATTAGAGGCGATTTCAGGGTGTTATTTGGCTCTCTCGGGATACTTATTGCTTTCTTATTGAAAAATAAATAAAGATTTCAATAGTCTCAAAGAAATTGCTTATATTCAACAAAAAGTGATGTTTATATTTACATAAATAAATGTTCATACAATTATTTGTAGATCGGAGATCTACCATTAATTAAATTTTTAAGTAAAAATAGTTAATGCAAAAATTTGTTTTCAAAACAAAGCGGTTTCCTCACTTTATTCTGACGTGCTTGTTTTAGTTGCAAACTAAAACAAGTCTTTCGCTGTACATTAGCGTGTAAAATGTTTTAAATTATATTTGTGCTTATTTAAAGCTTAACCCTGAACAAATTAAATAATAAATAAAGTTTGAATAAAAAACTATCAATTAGGGTATTGGAAATTACACTTTCGTAGAAGTCTTTTTTCGCAAATCCTGTATTTATACGCAGAAGGCAAAGTTTATAATAAAATTAACAAAATAATAATTTTCACTGTACCTTTTTCACATCGGCAAATCGAAATTTTAATTTTATAAAAAGGATATTTTGTGTGTGTGTGTCCCCCTTTAGTTGGCATCACATGGGTGAGTCATCGACCTTGCATTCAATTATACCAGTTATCAGCTGTTTGTCGTGGCGTGAAGTTGTTTCATTGAATTAAATTTTTTTTTATATTGTTGTTGTTGTTTACCAAATCGTGGATGTTTAAAAATTGAGAAAAAGGTAAGTCACATATCCTTGACAATATGTTTTGGATCCAGTGTTGTTGAATTAAATCTGTGAGTTGTGATTTTGTAGAGGCATCTCGTGCACGGCCATTGTTATTGTTGAGTCTATTTATAAATCCATTCCAATCCAGCATCGGACAAGAAACATATCAACTGAAATTTGGTTAACCTCCAAAGATTTGTAAATATTATTTTCTGGAGCACATTCGAATTGCGTGCACTTTGTTGGGATGCCCGAGGTCAACTGAAATTCGATCTAAAATCGATGAAATTGGCACCATTGTTCTTTCAAAGTAAGTCAAATCTTATTCTTTTGGATTTTTGATCTTTCCATTAATTCGTTTTTATTCCAGATTCATGATCTGCATTGAAATCCATGTCTCCCGATGTGCTTTCCATGCTGTATTACTGGTATATTTGGTTTTTATGCCTTTATTTGGACGGCTCTTTGACTCATATCTGCCATTTTATATGAACTCTTGGATTTTACACAAAATTGACCTTTATGTACCAATTTGACGATTTTCGTCTTAAAAAGATTCACTTCAACTACATGAAATAATTACATAATTTTTGGTGTGAACAGTTTTGTACAAATCATGTTATTTATCAAATAATTCAGTTTACAAGATGTTACATTTTTATAGGTTATGACGATTTACATATAATATGATTTATTTATCGATTTTGAGCTAATTCAATCTTTTTCATTATTTTTGATGTGACAATCATCAATCTATTTACTCTTAGCAATATTTATCATCTTTATCTTATCCTGAGAGACTCAAATTTGGATGTGAAATTGAAATTTTAGAAAATAAAATTTTCTCGTAGAGCAAAATTTTTAAAGTGCCTACCGATTTAGAATTTTATGCTTTATTTGAATTTATTATTCATTTTTGTATCGGGAGCCTTTATTTTTCATTTTGAATCATAGCAATATGTTCCCATTTTTGTAATTATTATTATTGTGTGTATCCAAGAGTCTGTCCATTTATTTACGATTAATTCTGTGTTAATTTTCATTAAAAGTGTGTATTCTGAACCGTCGATTTTATTTTATTTTAAGTTCCATTTTGTCCCGATAAAAGCAACTAGTTTAACGAAAGCTTCTATTCGAGGCTGGCGCCCAAAGGAAATAATTATTGAGCAGAGCAAGGTTCCGTTTAAGAACTCACGACTACCGAAAGGTAACCCAGCATCTTCGATGCGGGGTAATTCCCAAGAGCTAGCTGCTCCGTACCGTACATCTACGAGCATGACAAGAGGCAGGTGCGACCGAAACTATTTTGTGGTTCCATTTTTCAATTTTATAGCCACCGAGTTTCGACCACCTCAACATCACATAATCAGATAATCTGCACTAATTATTTATTATTTTATTTTAACCACAGCAGTGGCTTGATGTGGATATTGAAGTTAAGTTGTAAATAAAAGAGAAGGAAGAGAATGGATCCACCTCAAGAAATGGACCGGACATTACAGAAAAGTAAAGTTACGAATGGAATGAAAAAGTTTGATTATTATTACTTATGTAGTAATTGATAAATACCAACCGCAAAAATTTAATTAGTGCAGATTATGTGATCATGTGATGTTACATTATATGGCGACCAAAAATAACCAGATAATAACAACTTTCCACACCAGAAAGGTAGCTGTATAGAAGCCTAAGAACTGCCGCTAAAGCGAGTTCCACCTTGTTTATAAAATAGTACTGTTATTGATGTATTCCATTCTTGTGGGATTCTTCTCTCATGTAGACATTTGTTAAATAGGATCTTTAGACTTTCTAGTATTGCTCTTCCACCTTCTTTCATTAATTCGGCTGTGATCTCATCAGGTCCAGGTGCCTTATTGTTCTTCGCATGATGTAGAATGGCAATCTAGTGACTTTTTTATCAGTCATCTGGTGACTTTTTAATTGCCCTAGAGCAAAACAAAGTTTTTTCTCCCGTTCCCCCCCTATTTTTTAACTCTACTCCCCCAGGGTAAAAAAAGTGCTCCTTTACACCCGCAAATCGGGGTAAAAAGTGAGTACTTTACCCCCGGAATGGCAAAAAATGTTTTTCAAAAATAAGCAAGTTTTCTAAGAAAAATTCTTTTTGTGGAATATTCCATTACTCCATATTCTGCGTCACCTCGTATAAAGAACATCGTCATACAATTTTAGGACAATTCACTTTCCAGATTCTTAGATATATTTTTAAGAATAAGATATATCTAAGAGAGAACAAGGTTATCGGCAACAGCCATGTTTGTATCAAATACAGACGGAAAAACCATACAACCCAGTTTGAAAATGCAAACTCGAGTTTCGGACTTATTAGTCCTCATCAGTGCAATATACGAAAAGGATTGTATGAGTGCGCATTGCTGGCTTTTAACTTTCCACCTACATAGGATAAAACTTGTCAAATTGTAGGTTTCAGTAACGCCATCGCACGGTTCTCTCTATCAAGAAAATAAAAATATTAAGTGAGAACAAGGTTATCGGCAACAGCCATGTTTGATAGCGGCACTACGTTTGTTTCCCATTGCTATCTGCGTTGGTTAATTTATTCTTTCCTGCAGAGGTATAGTAATATTTAGCTCTTCTCGAATATCCTCGTTGCGGATTCTATCAGCTCTCGTGCAGCCCTTCACTGCTCGTTATTTTTTAATTTTTTAACTATTTTAAAATCGTTCGTAGCTTGTGTGAAAAGCAAAAAATTGAAATTCTGATAATTATCGGCTACTATACACCAGAACCAGAAAGTTCATGATATAATTTGAACAAATCTAATCTAAACTTGATGTCACAACTTCCGGATATAGCTAGCACTTTAAACTCGGAAACCCGAACCGGGTAGCCCAGTTCTATTAATTGCTTTGCCATTACGACGACAGCTGTTTTCGAAGAGTCCTCGGTTTTCCCTCCTGTGCAAACAATTTTTCCGCTACGGAAAAGTTGGAAGGTGGTTTTGGGTTTCCTTAAGTAGACGAATAGCCGATCGAAGTACCTCTCTTGCAACTTTTTGCTGTCTTTCAAACGTAAATTTATAAGATATTCAGCGTCCACTTAACTTCGAGTTTTGTGCTGTTAATTTCAATTTTGTTCATTTTTTATTGTTAAGCAGCTAGTGTAAAAATATAGGTGCAAATTGTGCTTTAAAATGCCTTTTTTTTAAATTTTGCTCAATAATTAACAAATTTTAATAACATTTCAGTAGTTTTATTAATTTTCCCTTCATTCACTGGATGTTATAAAGGAGTTGGGCTAAGCTTAGCAGTTTGTACTTCGTTCAGCAGATGTCGCTTGTTCCTGATTTTAGCCACATGAGTGTTCTTGGGAAATTGCCTCTACCTTAATGAGATCCTTCTAAGCACCTATCGGTCGGATTGATTGAGTAAGTTCCTACTGAGATTGTATTAAGAACCTGTTCTTGTTCTTGCGGTTCTTGTGAAAATTGAAAATGCAGTTCACTTTGAGTTTTCACTAATAAAGAGACATGTGAAAATGTGGAAAGAAGGGGATTGTTTTCCCCAATTTTCTAGTAGCCTTCCACAACGAGTAATCAGTCACTTCTGTAAGTGTTAGATTTTCTAACGAATTATTTTTTAATTCTTGTAATTTATTCTTGAGTATTTCTGTGGCACGATTTAAGTTCGTCTTATCGCTCGGATGTCTTGTATTCTGCCATATACGGTATTGCTTATTGTTTATCCTGGTGAAATAATATTAATATGTAAGTATAACAAATTTTTTAATGTGTTTTCATATTGTACGTAACCATATTCAAAACTTAACCTTACTATTTTTCTTGTATTGTGTATTATAAACGTGTTTTTATCAGAGCAATGAGTTCAAGGTTAAATTAATTAAAATACGTTAAATTTTTTTTTATAAAATTATTTATATATTACTTAGTTGTAATGTATTACTATCGTTCAAAGCCAAATCAAAGCATTTCTGAGCGAGGTCAAGCGAGGTTATATCCTTATCGTGACGTCACGTTTGTTGTTGCTTACAGCGCGCAACCGGTAATATTTTATCCCTATTTCAGTAAAATTTTGCATGACATTTTATTGGTGAGCATGCGCAGTGTGATTGTATGACTCGTAATAATTGGTCATGGCCATGGTTGATTTTGTTAACCTCAAATTTTTAGAAATTCTTTTGTTCAGTTTTTGTCTGTTCTTATCTAGTTTTGTACATATGGGTGACCGGACCGTTCGCTACGGGACATTTCGTGCCCGGTCAGTTCGTTCCTGGACATTTCGTTACCAGGCCATTTCGCTACCAGGACATTTCGATACCAGGACATTTCGCTACTAGGACATTTCGCTACGGAGACATTTCGTTACCTAATTTTCCTACCACTTTTAGCATATTATTTACTATAAAATAAAATATTGTTTCGAACCATCTATATTCTCTCTATGCTTGTCATACACGTAATTTAAATCGTCCACTAATTTCTTTTTATTTCTTACAGAAGTTATTAAACGTGGCATGATAATAATAATAATAATAATTTTATAATTTATGTTTATAATTTTTGTAACTTATATAGTGATCTATTTACCCGATGATCCGATATTCCGAGCTAATCGGTACGTATTAAAGACTGTTTTATACTGAGGTGTTGTGTTACGGGTTAGACATGGGCTACTCTTATGTTAATGCCACGTTTAATAACTTCTGTAAGATATAACAAGGTGGATATCGCTTTTTGCGGCAGATCCTAGGCTTCTATATCGCTAGCTTTCTGGTGTAAACAAGTGATAGAACAAACGCCAACAATAGAGAACGATCAACAAGTACTATGTCTTTAGGCATAGAAAGTAATACAAAATGAAAAAAACATGTTCCATATTTGTAGAACGTGGCTAGAAAGTCGATTTTAAATTTTAACCGAATTATTGTTTTATTATACATACGATACGAGGTGTTTACAATCACAATTTGGAGGGTTCTGGTTAGGGATCCTGTGCCATAATGTTAACCGCCGAAATCAAAATTTCTTCTGCTGCACACTAAAGAACATAGTTAACATAGCAAATTTTAAAAATATTCAGGGTGAAAGGGGCCCAAACTTTTGAATAAAACGAATTTGATGTTAGCAAATTTACATGTAAAAACCGAACGAGATTCCGCGCGTCGTTTTTTTGTTGACGGTACGTGTGGAATGAATGACCCTAACACTTAGCAAATTTCGCACCGGAAGATGAAGCTCGTCTCTCGTACATGTAACATCTATTTGTTTTTGTTTTGTTCGATATTTTGGGGGTGAAACGTAAAAGTTTACTGCCCCATACCACGAGTATAGTTTTTAATGCTATTTCGAGGTTCTCTCACATCCCGGTTTCATTTATCCCGGTTTTCTTGATGGGTGGCGCCTTCTCGTATGTTTAGCCTAGTAACGGGGGAGCGGCGCCCCGTAAGGGTAGGTTTTGACGATGGATAAACCTTCTAATCGAATGCACACCCCAAAATCGAATTAAAAAAAATTTAATTTTTTCACTTTTTCGGCAATACACGGGTTATTTTCCATTATTTTGCTAATATTTATTACTAATATTTACTAATCACACCCCTACCTATCCGAATTTCAAAGAAACAATCAAATCCGAGCGAAAAAATTTCACCCGTTTCGAAGGGAAAGCCGATGCATTTCATCGCGTCTGCCTGGGGGGCGCGGCCTATTCGATGCTAATTTTACGTACTTTTAAAAAGTCGATATTGGGGTTGTTTTTAAGGATTTCACCCAAAATATTTTTTCTATAGACTAATATAAGCATGTTCTTTAGTGTGTAGCGCACGAAAATTTTTTTCGGGTGGTTAACATTATGGAACTCTTCCCCTGGTTAGATTTGAATAATGCGGACAGACAGACACGGAGCCAGATCATAAGGCTTCTTGCTATACTTTGTATAGAAGCCTAATAGCATATTATCAAATATAAATCTCAGAATATTTCATTTCTTAAATCTGTGGTAATTCTGATAATCTGAAATTTTAATACCTACCAACCTAAAAAATATTCTATATAAGTAAAATTTAGTGAAAGAAATTAGTGGACGATTTAAATTACGTGTATGACAAACATACAGAGTATGTAGATGGCTCGAAACAATATTGGATATGCGAAAATCGAGTATGTAAAGCTCGGGTGCATACCAAAACCGTAAACGATGAATACGAAAAATAACATAAAGATAATGAGAAATAATATGGTAAAAGTGGTAGCAAAATCAAGTAGCGAAATGTCCCCGGTAGCGAAATGTCCTAGTAGCGAAATGTCCTAGTAGCGAAATGTCCTGGTAGCGAAATGTCTTGGTAGCGATAATGTCCGGGAACGAAATGACCGGGCACGAAATGTCCGGGCACGAAATGTCCCGTAGCGAACCGTCCTAGAACTGTGCTTATGTACTTTATTGACTACTACTTATTTTGCCACAAAAACTAAAATCTAACCAAAGATTTTAACATAATTTTATTCTCAACACTGTCATATGTCATTAAAAATGCAATACAAATATCCAATAGTGTAAATGCGTTTATATTCGAGCATGGGATATAAAATCCTATACAAATATCGAATACAAAAGCCCAATACAAAATCTAATAATGTAAAGGTATCTTTAGTCCCCACGTTTTTCCAATCGTGCATCTACAGGACCAAAGGGCCCGTATCGCTTTGTTTGTTATATTTTGGACATGAGATGTGAAGGTCAGCCCGTAGTCTAAAGTTAGTCCCAGATACTCGACCTCTTTGACCTCGAGCTTATGAATCTTGCTCGAGTCGCTTCCTCTCGTCAAACTACATAAGATCAAGTGGTAAAAACCCTCAAGAACCATTAGTCTAAGTTAGAAAACCGTCAAGGTACATTAGATTAAATAAGAACAACAAATTTATTTTAATTTTGACAAATTTGAACGCTTATAACTCTGTGCATGCGCCATGTAGAGTCGCTTGAGTCGCTTGAGAGCATTGATCAACATCCCTCTGACGAGGTCGTTTTGTTCAATGCTTAAGTGATTTTCTGGATATCCTTCTGGTGTAATTGCTATTCGAATATCCGTTAGGGCATCTTTATAAGATACGGCAGGAGTGTTCAAGTGTTAATCATAATACCGCTTAACACGCACTTTGTTGATGAAGACCATCAAATAAAGCTATACTACATAATTCGAAGTGGTATCATTCTTAGTCTGATCTCTCACCTTAGCCATACTGGCCGAAGGATCATCGAGACACGCAAGCCTCCCCACCACGTCAAGGTGATGATACCGTCGAGGAGGAGTTATGTACACACGAGGTGGACATAACTTGTTCACTGTAAAATATTGCTGCATTGATTGGTACTTTATAATGTAAATTTATAGAAAGTGCTATGTAAATTTACATTACGAAACACATGTCACTTACAGTAATTTTTTAGAGTGTAAAAGCAAAATTTTGAAGTGCTCTCTGATGTATACTATTACCCAACTTACTTTAATTGCATACTCTTCTGCATTTGATAAGAATTGGATAAATCTCCTCAAATGCTTCAGACACCTCAACTTCTCTCTTGGCGCCGGTTAACAACACTTTTCCAGTGTGATGTATCGTGAAACAAATCTTTCGTACTTCTAAACGATATTTCACAGCGGGAAAGCGTTCTGGTGTATAGTCAGCGTCTCCGATAGCAGAAAGTTCATGATATAACTTGAACAAATCTAATTGAAAATTGATGTCACAACTTCCGGATATAGCTCGCACTTTAAACTCGGAAACCCGAACCGGGTAGCCCAGTTCTATTAATTGCTTTGCGATTACGACGACAGCTGTTTTCGAAGAGTCCTCGGTTTTCCCTCCTGTGCAAACAATTTTTCCGCTACGGAAAAGTTGGATGGTGGTTTTGGGTTTCCTTAAGTAGACGAATAGCCGATCGAAGTTCCTCTCTTGCAACTTTTTGCTATCTTTCAAACGTAAATTTATATCTTCAAGTATGAATTGACAATTAAAGTTTGCCGTTACAGTTATGTTAGTAATTTTGGAAAATTGATAAGGCTTAGTCAAATCCGGTGATTCTGCAGTTTCCTTGGTTACTACTGAGGAAAGATTGGAATGGCTACTTTTACATAATACCGTTGAAGGGAGAGGTGTTACATGAATCTGTGTCTCGATCAAGGAAGATCTTGACTCGTTTGGTATAGCAGCAGGCGGAGTAACTGAAGAAACGCAAGAGGTGTTGTGAGACAGAGAAGAAGAAATAGCTGTGGAAGAATCGGAGCACAACACCGTTGAAGGTAGAGGTACTACCCGAATCTCTGTCCCGCTCAAGGACGATCCCGAGACGTTCCATTTCTTACCGGATATCCCACTCGGTATAGACGAAGGCGGAGTAACCGAAGAAACGAAAGAGGTGTCGTTAGCTGGAGAAGAAGAAATAGATGTGGAAGAATTAGAAGAGTCGGAGCACAGTACCGTAGAAGGCAGAGGAACTACATGTATCTGGGTCCTGCTCAAGGAAGATCCCGACATGTTCCATTTCTTACCAGATATACCGCTTGGTGTAAGCGAAGAACCGGATGAAGTGTCGTAAGGTGGCGAAGAAGAAACAGCTGCGGAAGAATAAGGAGAGTCGCAGGGCAATGCTGTTGAAGGCAGAGGTGCTACATGAACCTGTATCTTGAGCAAGGATGATCTTGACACGTTCAAAATTTTTCTTGAAATTCCGCTTGGTATAGCAGCAGGCGGAGTAACCGAAGAAACACAAGAGGTGTTATGAGATAGAGAAGAAGAAATACTAGCTTTGGAAGAACCGGGGCACAACACCGTTGAAGGGAGAGGTACTATACGAATCTCTGTCCCGCTCAAAGACGATCCCGAGACGTTCCATTTCTTACCGGAAATACCAGTTGGTATAGAAGCAGGCGGAGTAACCGAGGAAACGGTAGAGGTGTCGTGAGATCCAGAAAGAGTCGTTGTTGAAGCATAAGAAGAATCAGAGCACAATGCCGTTGAAGGCAGAGGTACTACACGAATCTGTGTCCCGCTCAATGACGATCCCGACACGTACCATTTTTTACCGGAAATCCCGCTTGGCATAGACGAATCCGGAGTAGCCGAAGAAGCGGAAGAGGAGTCGTGAGATGGAGAAGAACTAATGGCGGTAGCGTAAGAAGAGTCGGAACTCTTTACCATCGAAGGGAGAGGTACTACACAAATGCGAGTAGCATTCAACGATGCTCTAGATACGTTCCAGGTGGCGTCGGTAAAAGACATCCTAGTGAAATTTGTAAAAACTTGACAAAAAATAAAGCGATGTTAACTATTCGAGATCAAGGCTTTGAATGACCATTGAATGTAGCAACCGGAGGGTTATAGGTTTTTTTTTATCGGTTGGTAAAGCATCAAACGCACAGGATTGTGGGGGATTAGGCGGGAAAGTTTCTTGAGGCTTTAAAGGAAATTTTAAATTTTATAACGATAAACTAGAAATTGATATAACGAACAGTAAATTTAAACATGTAATTTGTATATTATAAAATATGCGCTTTGGCCATATTATTGGGACACCCTTTAAAATCGTACGGTATTCGCTACAGGGCTACGTTTTATGACCAAAGAAGTTTTAAAGGGCGATTGTAATCTCCACCGATGGTCAAGGGTTTCTATAATCATATATTTAACTTCGACCGCCGGATCAGGTGGACAATGGTTGTTGACAATGGAACAATCTTCAAATCGAATGCACACCTAAAATAAGTGATAATTACACCAAATTTATGGTGGGCGTGGCCGACACTTTTCCGTTAATAAACGGGTTATTTAGGATTTTTTTGCTAAAATTTTTTACTAGAACGATACAATTTTGTGTTACTTCTATTTATCTGCTTAAGTTGTTGTAGCATATATCCCCAAATGGAAAAATCCAGAGGATTTAAGTATGGTAAGCTTGGTGGCCATTCATTCTTAGCTATAAAATCAGTCAAATTATCTTGACATCAAGCTTACACTATACCAGCGGTATGCAATGGGGCTCCGTCTTGCTGGAAGCAATAATATTCATCACCATACATTTTTGAAGTGCTGGTAACATATGTTTTTGTAAAACGTCTTCTAAATAATACTTTGTATTCACTTTAACCCTTTTTTCTATAAATAGCAGTGGCACAGTCTTCTTTTGCATATAGCACCCCAAACCATTTCCGATTATGCATTTTGAAAACGTGAAACATATTTTTTTGTTTTTAGGAACATATTTAAGCGAATCAATACAGATCCTATCGTTCTGAGAATTGTAGGTCGCTTGTAAAAGAAATAATTTCTCATCTGAGAATATTATTTCGTCACCACCGTGCCATGATAGCAACATCTTACTTCTTTCGAACCTTTTCACTGCAGTAGCATCTGTAAGCCCATGAACTTTTTTTTTCTTGTAAGGCTTTAATGTAAGGTCTCCACGAAGTATTTTTCAAAGACATTCGCGGTTTATTTGAAGATTTTGAGCCATTTTCCTTGCCGCGCGGTCACAATTCCGTCTGATACGTTCACGTACAATCTTAATTGCTTATGGTGTCCTGCCTGATTTTTTCCTCCGGTTTTTTTCGGTTTTCATTAGGGCTTGTGTCCATAAGTCTTTTTGTAGTACGATAAACATAAATTCGAGTCACTTTTAAATGCATTACTTGCCGAAAAATATCACCTCTAGTTACACCTAATTTAAATTTATTAACAATAATGTCGCGTAGACTTGTCATGTTTCATTGAAGCAACTATAACAAACCATATGAGAATATTTTGTTTTATATAATGTCAAAACATCCTAACGGGCTACTGCGATTAAAAAATTTTTTCATTTTTGTTCTGCAAAATAAAGTTTTAACAGTTGCAAAAGTTGTATCAATACATACGGGTCACAGAGTATATAGTAAATGAGAATTACCAATCGCAAAAAATTTTATTGGTGCAGATTATCTGATTATGTGATGTTACATTATATGGCGATCAAAAATAACCAGATAATAACAACTTTCCACACCAGAAAGGTAGCTGTATAGAAGCCTAAGAACTGCCGCTAAAGCGAGTTCCACCTTGTTTATTGTTAAGCAGCTAGTGTAAAAATATAGGTGCAAATTGTGCTTAAAAAGCCTTTTTTTAAATTTTGCTCACTAATTAACAAATTTTAATAACATTTCAGAAGTTTTATTAATTTTCCCTTCATTCATTGGATGTTATAAAGGAGTTGGGCTAAGCTTTGTAGTTTGTACTTCGTTCAGCAGATGTCGCTTGTTCCTGATTTTAACCACATAGGTGTTATTTGGAAATTGCGTTTGGAATTGGAAATGGAAATTCCATTTCGGAAGCACGGCCGGTGGTTTCGGAGGGACGGCCGAAGGAGCTAAGAGCTCCTCCGCTCGCCAATCTTCCGCCTCGTAATAAGTTACAGCTTTGGTCGAACCGGGTTCGGGTATACGCACGAGGTAGTAAACGGCCTTAAGGTGGTCGAACGTAGCATTGGTGGCGGGATCTACGTTTGGTTTGCCAACAGAAGTTGTTAAGCTAACGTCGAACTGAGGTCGATCGGACAGTACCGGTGCAGGATCGTCTTGCACCTTCGATGTGGCGACGGTTGGCGAACTCGAAGCTGCATCGATATCTGTCCGATGGGAAGAGGTGGTGATGTCGTACCGCTCGCCGTCGAGATCTAAGTAAGACTCGGTGGCGAGTGGTTCGGCGGATGCCTTGAGGGATAAACAGTTGTCGTCGTTTTCCTCGCCTGAGGACGATGTGGAAGTGGTGGCAGAAGAGAACTGATTCGAGTCGATGTCGAATGGCACGGACGCCTCTGGGAGGTCGAATAAGACCTCTTGCAAGCCCGGGTCTTCTGAGAACTCATCTTCCGCATCGTCGTCAAGCGTAAGAACTTCCTCCGGGTCGTCCTCATCGGAACTACTTTCGGGAGTTGCCGTCAACAGGAGGCCGAGCTGAAGCCGATCGGAGAGCATCGGTGCAGCGTCGTCCTGCGCCGTCGGTGTGGTGACGGTTGTCGAGCACAAAGCTGTGTTGGTGGTGGGCTGCTCGCCCTGATATAAGTAAGTCTCGGCGAGTGGTTTGTCGGTTGTTTTGTCGTTCGCAGAACAGTTGTGGTCATCATCGTCGGAGGAGGACAGGTCCATCCCGTAGTCATCATCATTCAACTGGTCGTAGAACGTAACATTACCGTGGTGGTGGTTGGGCAGACCGTCTTGCGATGCTTCCTGCACAACCACCTCCTTTGGAGGAACATCTTGCGGCGGAAGGATGCCGGAAGAGTCAGAAGATGGCGATTGAAAATCTGTCATGGCCATAGAATAATTCATGATAAAATGAGATAGTGGAGAAAATATAAGAACACGTCCGAATCTGTTGAGATGCTGAACAATTATGACTCGTAGTTAGGAAGCGATTTGGTAGGTACAAAAGCTATACCAACCTCAAAATATTAACGCAGGGCGCCCTCTACCGTTAAGTACCTTCATTACTACTTTCAAATATTTACGGTTAGCATTTTGTTCGCCACCCCAGTCCGGTGGTTCCCCTCTTAAATACGTTTCAGTAGCGCACATAATAATCGCGCATTGAAAATTAATAAAATACAAAATATAAATTTAAAAATATCATATGATCTAAAATACATAGTAAAATATATTACAGTTTATAATAAAATTACGTACAAAATTACATAAGTGGAAATTTAGTTTATAGGTATACATAATATCTACTTATGCAGTTGTTTCGTAAGTACCTTGTCCGCGGGCTTATTCGATATACTCGCAGCTGACCAAGTGCGCAAATTGCGCTTGGACGTTCCCCTATCCGCAACCCGGGGACGCGCCACGTTGCTGGCAGGTCATCGTGGAATTAATTCGGTTGTGAAAGGCACAACAACGCTACCATCCGGTCGAAGTTTTTCTTCGCCAAACCTTTTGAATTCAACCATGGGCAGACCAGAGGGTTTTCAGAAACCCCTAATGAAAATTGACGCCAACTTTTAACCTCAAGATGGGCGAATCCAGATAACATCTGCCTGGGAAATTTTATTCTTTCAACGGCGTGCAATATGTTTTACGAATTTTTACAACAACTAATTCAACAATCTGGTGATATTGTCGATTTTAATTATTTTTTATTCAAAGAGCAAATAGCTAATTTTTACTTCCCTATAAGGAAGTATTGTAATCATGAAAAAATTCGATGTCGATATTTTAACGGAAATATCCGTTTTGAGCATTTCTGAATCCGTTTTGACTACTTTCGCAATGATGTCTGTATGTATGTATGTATGTATGTATGTCTGTATGGATGTATGTAACGCAAAATGTCTGTAAGTTCTGTATCTCTGGAACGAATTGTTATATAGTAACAAAATTTCATATTTAACACTTTAATCGGTATACAAAGGCACCATTTGATTTTGGAGGAAATCCTTCAACCGGAAGTAGCACTTCACTTGAAGGACGAAATGGTTTTTCTTAAATATCTCAGGAACAAATTGTTATATAGTAACCAAATTTCATATTTAACACTTTAATCAATATACGAAAGAACCATTTGATTTTGGAGGAAATCCCTAAACCGGAAATGGCACTTTACTTGAAGGACGAAATAGTTTTTCTTCAATATCTCAGGAACGAATTGTTATATAGTAACCAAATTTCATATTTAACACTTTAATCGGTATACGAAAGCACCATTTGATTTTGGAGCAAATCCCTAAACCGGAAGTAGCACTTTACTTGAAGGACGAAATGGTTTTTCTTAAATATATTATGATAAATATTTTATTGATGAATTTTTAGTTTTTAAATTTAAATAATATTTCTGCGAATCTTTAGATGAACGATGAAGGAATGATTCCTTATAGGGAAGTCATGTGCTGGCCACATCAGATTTTTGGTTTATAACATTTTCGTACAACTGTGTTTTTCTGAATGCTTTTAGGTAAATCATTTCTATTAACAGAAGCACTGTTAATCCTTTTTACGAGACGAAGGCAGGCCATCTAATCCAAATTTTTCATAAAGAACGTTAACGACATTAATCGTAAGTATTTCAAAATTTCGCTTTTTGTGCAAACTGTTAAATAAGCAACACACCTGTTTGAAGTCATAGCTAATAATTTTTATCATCTACTTATGTTTTTGTCTACCTTCAGTAGGATAAGTATCTTCAATTTTTTTGCTGATTTTAAGTCGGAGAAAAGCGTTAGTTGTATGCTAATTTTTTTGTAAAGTAATTAATATTCGTTACTAAGCCAGACAAGTTTAAAATCCAACCAACCAAAAATCCAATTTTTGTAAATATATGTTCCCATTTTTGTAATTATTATTATTGTGTGTATCCAAGAGTCTGTCCATTTATTTACGATTAATTCTGTGTTAATTTTCATTAAAAGTGTGTATTCTGAACCGTCGTTTTTATTTTATTTTAAGTTCCATTTTGTCCCGATAAAAGCAACTAGTTTAACGAAAGCTTCTATTCGAAGCTGGCGCCCAAAGGAAATAATTATTGAGCAGAGCAAGGTTCCGTTTAAGAACTCACGACTACCGAAAGGTAACCCAGCATCTCCGATGCGGGGTAATTCCCAAGAGCTAGCTGCTCCGTACCGTACATCTACGAGCATGACAAGAGGCAGGTGTGACCGAAACTATTTTGTGGTTCCATTTTTCAATTTTATAGCCATCGAGTTTCGACCACCTCAACATCACATAATCAGATAATCTGCACTAATTATTTATTATTTTATTTTAACCACAGCAGTGGCTTGATGTGGATATTGAAGTTAAGTTGTAAATAAAAGAGAAGGAAGAGAATGGATCCACCTCAAGAAATGGACCGGACATTACAGAAAAGTAAAGTTACGAATGGAATGAAAAAGTTTGATTATTATTACTTATGTAGTAATTGATAAATACCAACCGCAAAAATTTAATTAGTGCAGATTATGTGATCATGTGATGTTACATTATATGGCGACCAAAAATAACCAGATAATAACAACTTTCCACACCAGAAAGGTAGCTGTATAGAAGCCTAAGAACTGCCGCTAAAGCGAGTTCCACCTTGTTTATAAAATAGTACTGTTATTGATGTATTCCATTCTTGTGGGATTCTTCTCTCATGTAGACATTTGTTAAATAGGATCTTTAGACTTTCTAGTATTGCTCTTCCACCTTCTTTCATTAATTCGGCTGTGATCTCATCAGGTCCAGGTGCCTTATTGTTCTTTGCATGATGTAGAATGGCAATCTAGTGACTTTTTTATCAGTCATCTGGTGACTTTTTAATTGCCCTAGAGCAAAACAAAGTTTTTTCTCCCGTTCCCCCCCTATTTTTTAACTCTACTCCCCCAGGGTAAAAAAGTGCTCCTTTACACCCGCAAATCGGGGTAAAAAGTGAGTACTTTACCCCCGGAATGGCAAAAAATGTTTTTCAAAAATAAGCAAGTTTTCTAAGAAAAATTCTTTTTGTGGAATATTCCATTACTCCATATTCTGCGTCACCTCGTATAAAGAACATCGTCATACAATTTTAGGACAATTCACTTTCCAGATTCTTAGATATATTTTTAAGAATAAGATATATCTAAGAGAGAACAAGGTTATCGGCAACAGCCATGTTTGTATCAAATACAGACGGAAAAACCATACAACCCAGTTTGAAAATGCAAACTCGAGTTTCGGACTTATTAGTCCTCATCAGTGCAATATACGAAAAGGATTGTATGAGTGCGCATTGCTGGCTTTTAACTTTCCACCTACATAGGATAAAACTTGTCAAATTGTAGGTTTCAGTAACGCCATCGCACGGTTCTCTCTATCAAGAAAATAAAAATATTAAGTGAGAACAAGGTTATCGGCAACAGCTATGTTTGATAGCGGCACTACGTTTGTTTCCCATTGCTATCTGCGTTGGTTAATTTATTCTTTCCTGCAGAGGTATAGTAATATTTAGCTCTTCTCGAATATCCTCGTTGCGGATTCTATCAGCTCTCGTGCAGCCCTTCACTGCTCGTTATTTTTTAATTTTTTAACTATTTTAAAATCGTTCGTAGCTTGTGTGAAAAGCAAAAAATTGAAATTCTGATAATTATAGGCTACGGAGACAGAATTCGCATTCAATTACGATTGTGATATCTCCTGTTTGCCGATATTAGTACAAACTGCGGTTTAAATCGGCTAAGTGCTGTATTTGTATAATAGTGGGGAGGACGTGCCCTATAAGTACCAAGAGCCAATGAGGGACCCCTCTTTCACTGCTGTTTATGGGGGTTAAACATGAATTTTCCGCAAATATTATTTTTTAATGGGGAACATGCATGAATAAAAAAATTTAGTTAAAACAGTATTTTCCGATTAATCCTATATATTAAATATCAAATCAGCAAAAATAACTTCTATTTATTGTATTTTGTTATAAATAATCCATTTTAAAATTCAATGATAATTTAAAATAAATCATGTGACCTTAAACGCAACGAAGTCACCGGCACAATAACTATAACCTCACTTTCATGTTTATTCTACTCGTGTAGAGTACTTTTTTAACTTTCTTGTTTTTAATTGATTTAATTATGATAAATAAAAGCTTTTAACACTAACAAACTTCAACTTTCAAAGCACAAAACCACAGAAAAATAATATAAATGAATGTAAAATTTAACTTGTGACGTCACAGGTCACTTGGCAAATTGCGCGGTCTTTTCGTTCAATTCAAATTGACGGATTTTTAAATATTTTTTAAATTATTATCAAAACGAAAATAAATAAATTAAATAGCATTAATTAGTATATTTAGTTATTTTTGATCCAACTACGCTATAAAAAAAATTTATGCATCTTCCCTATTCCACTATTTACACTTTCAGCTTTCCAAATATTTATAGGAAATTTTTCAAATCTTGGTACACTATTTCGTGCTATCCCCTCTTGCGCATTATAATAATCGCTTATAGTAAATTATAGTAAAATTACAATTATTAGTGTAAAATTACATTATTATCAATGGAATAATACACAATATTTATTTTTACTACAATTTTGAATGTAAAAATTACATGTATTTTGAATGTATTTTTACGTGCTTTTTCTTTACAGTGCACTAAGTTTTTTTTACTAAAATGTAATTACCAAATTACCGTTTGACTTAAATCATTCCTCCACTATTATTTATAGGTTTTCATTTAATGTATTTCAAAGTTAACTTAAATCGTGATTGCATCATGTAACAACTCTGAACCATGCGGACGGACGTCCACTCAGCCAGCTTCTATAAGGTTTCTTGCGATACTGCGTACGGAAGCTTCAAGTGTTAAACATAATACCGCTTAACACGCATTTTGTTGATGAAGACCATCAAATAAAGCTATACTACATAATTCGAAGTGGTATCATTCTTAGTCTGATCTCTCACCTTAGCCATACTGGCCGAAGGATCATCGAGATACGCAAGCCTCCCCACCACGTCAAGGTGATGATACCGTCGAGGAGGAGTTATGTACACACGAGGTGGACATAACTTGTTCACTGTAAAATATTGCTGCATTGATTGGTACTTTATAATGTAAATTTATAAAAAGTGCCATGTAAATTTACATTACAAAACACCTGTCACAGTAATTTTTTACAGAGTAAAAACTATTACCCAACTTACTTTAATTGCATGCTATTCTGCATTTGAGAAGAATTGGATAAATTTCCTCAAATGCTTCAGACACCTCAACTTCTCTCTTGGCGCCGGTTAACAACACTTTTCCAGTGTGATGTATCGTGAAACAAATCTTTCGTACTTCTAAACGATATTTCACAGCGGGAAAGCGTTCTGGTGTATAGTCAGCGTCTCCGATAGCAGAAAGCTCATGATATAATTTGAACAAATCTAATCTAAACTTGATGTCACAACTTCCGGATATAGCTAGCACTTTAAACTCGGAAACCCGAACCGGGTAGCCCAGTTCTATTAATTGCTTTGCCATTACGACGACAGCTGTTTTCGAAGAGTCCTCGGTTTTCCCTCCTGTGCAAACAATTTTTCCGCTACGGAAAAGTTGGAAGGTAGTTTTGGGTTTCCTTAAGTAGACGAATAGCCGATCGAAGTACCTCTCTTGCAACTTTTTGCTATCTTTCAAACGTAAATTTATATCTTCAAGTATGAATTGACAATTAAAGTTTGCCGTTACAGTCATGTCAGTAATTTTGGAAAATTGATAAGGTAAATTGAAATGTGATAGAGAAGAAGAAATACTAGCTGTGGAAGAATCGAGGCACAACACCGTTGAAGGTAGAGGTACTATACGAATCTCTGTCCCGCTCAAGGACGATCCCGAGACGTTCCATTTCTTACCGGAAATCCCAGTTGGTATAGAAGCAGGCGGAGTAACCGAGGAAACGGTAGAGGTATCGTGAGATACAGAAAGAATCGTTGTTGACGCATAAGAAGAATCGGAGCACAACGCCGTTGAAGGCAGAGGTACTACACGAATCTGTGTCCCGCTCAATGACGATCCCGATACGTTCCATTTTTTACCGGAAATCCCGCTTGGCATAGACGAATCCGGAGTAGCCGAAGAAGCGGAAGAGGAGTCGTGAGATGGAGAAGAACTAATGGCGGTAGCGTAAGAAGAGTCGGAACTCTTTACCATCGAAGGGAGAGGTACTACACAAATGCGAGTAGCATTCAACGATGCTTTAGATACGTTCCAAGTGGCGTCGGTAAAAGACATCCTAGTGAAATTTGTAAAAACTTGACAAAAAATAAAGCGATGTTAACTATTCGAGATCAAGGCTTTGAATGACCATTGAATGTAGCAACCGGAGGGTTATAGGTTTTTTTTATCGGTTGGTAAAGCATCAAACGCACAGGATTGTGGGGGATTAGGCGGGAAAGTTTTTTGAGGCTTTAAAGGAAATTTTAAATTTTATAAAGATAAACTAGAAATTGATATAACGAACAGTAAATTTAAACATGTAATTTGTATATTATAAAATATGCGCTTTGGCCATATTAGTGGGACACCCTTTAAAATCGTACGGTATTCGCTACAAGGCTACGTTTTATGACCAAAGAAATTTTAAAGGGCGATTGTAATCTCCACCGATGGTCAAGGGTTTCTATAATCATATATGTAAGTTCCACCGCCGGATCAGGTGGACAATGGTTGTTGACAATGGAACAACCTTCAAATCGAATGCACACTTAAAATAATTGAAAATTACACCAAATTTATGGTGGGCGTTGCCGACACTTTTCCGTTAATAAACGGGTAGTTTAGGATTTTTTTGCTAAAATTTTTTACTAAAACGATACAATTTTGTGTTACTTCTATTTTTCAATAAAATGCCTTTTCTTATGAATTTAATTTTTTTAATCTCTCTATTGTAGGTACTTTACTAAACATGTAATTTTAAATTTAAAAATCTTTTAATTTAAAAGATTTTAGCCACTTTTAAATCTACACGAATTACCATCGGTGGAATTTACGGGTAATTAACTGTGACCATTTCGGCAGTGAGGATTTTCTATTAACCATCGGTGGAGATTCCGTCAATACGTCCGTTTAAAAATATCTCCTTAGGTACTTAAGTAGGGGTACCGAAGGTTCATTATTTTATTAGTAGGACCAAAAAATACAAAACTGGTAAACTGAACAGTTGTAAAAGATATTCAGCGTCCAGTTAACTTCGAGTTTTGTGCTCTTAATTTCAATTTTGTTCATTTTAGGCTTCTATACAAAGTATAGCAAGAAGCCTTATGATCTGGCTCCGTGTCCGTCTGTCTGTCCGCATAATTCAAAATCATACAGAGCGTTTCAAATCGTGTTGGAAATACTCTGTGTGTATAGAGGTCTAAGAACTGCTTTTTATTTTACTTTGATGTGAAAAAATAATTTTTTATTGATGTGGTTACTGAAGTTAAGTTGTAAATAAAAGAGAAAGGAGAGGATTGGTCCACCTCAAAAAAAGGACCATACATTACAGAGAAGTAAAGTTTCGAATAGAATGGAAAAGTTTGATTGTTATTACTTTTATAGTAAATGATAATTACCAACCGCAAAAAATTTAATTGGTGCAGATTATCTGATTATGTGATGGTACATTATATGGCGATCAAAAATAACCAGATAACAACAACTTTTCACACCAGAAAAGTAGTTGTATGTATAGAAGCCTAGGAACCGCTGCTGAAGCACGTTCCAACTTGTTTTACTGTTAAGCAGCTAGTGTAAAAATGTAGGTGCAAATTGTGCTTTAAAATGCCTTTTTTTTAAATTTTGCTCAATAATTAACAAATTTTAATAACATTTCAGTAGTTTTATTAATTTTCCCTTCATTCACTGGATGTTATAAAGGAGTTGGGCTAAGCTTAGCAGTTTGTACTTCGTTCAGCAGATGTCGCGTGTTCCTGATTTTAGCCACATGGGTGTTGTTGGGAAATTGCCACTACTTTAATGAGATCCTTCTAAGCACCTGTCGGTCGGATTGATTGAGTAAGTTCCTACTGAGATTGTATTAAGAACCTGTTCTTGTTCTTGCGGTTGTTGTGAAAATTGAAAATGCAGTTCACTTTGAGTTTTCACTAATAAAGAGACGTGTGAACAATTTGAAGCGTTTGTAGGAACTGAAGCCTACAGCGCATTCCTACTCAAAATTTCTAAACAAATTCCGCTAGGATGAGGGATTGGATTGACCAAAGGTGACGTAACGGGTTAAATTAAATCTAAAACGTGCAGTAGAAGAAGAAGAATGGGGGATTACGATCAGGTTTTCTAATTGGGGGAAAGAAGGGGATTGTTTTCCCCAATTTTCTAGTAGCCTTCCACAACGAGTAATCAGTCACTTTTGTAAGTGTTAGAATTTCTAGCGAATTATTTTTTAATTCTTGTAATTTATTCTTGAGTTTTTCTGTGGCACGATTTAAGTTCGTCTTATCGCTCGGATGTCTTGTATTCTGCCATATTCTACGAAGTTTGCGGTTATTGGTGAGTTTCCTTGTTATGTGATCTGGGCAGGACTGCGATTAGAAATTTAAATTTTCACATTTTAATGACATGTTTTAAATGCGGTCCACTGCAACGTTGGATTGTCCAATATTCAGCGGCGTATTAAAGTACCTTAACATTATTAGACTTTGCATAGGATATTGTATTAGATTTGGTCTAATGAAACAATTTTCGTGTTTACATTGCACGATTTTACATTGGACTTCGTCCGTTGGATTTTGCATTAGACTGTTACATAAGATTTTTAAGAATAGGACGGTGTCTATTTCAATAGGATTTTGCATTAGATTTTATTGGTGAGCATGCGCAGTGTGATTGTATGACTCGTAATCTGTCATGGCCGTGGTTGATTTTGTTAACCTCAAATTTTTTGAGATTATTTTGTTCAGTTTTTGTCTATAGTCCATCCGTTTTAAGAATGCAGAACTAGATTGTACTAAAATTGTGAACTCGGAACGTGATTGGTTAAAATATTTACAGGTTTACACTGCCAAAATTTTATTTGCGATTGATGACTCACGAATATTTTTTTCTAAAAGTTTCTGGCAAATTTAAATAACTTGTACAAGATAAATTGCTATTTGATAAAAAAATACTTTTAACTCGATTATTTCAAGTATCAAATAAGTGACATTTGGTTTTGTCACTCATACACTTTAATTATTTGACGTTTCCCAGTGTAAATCTGACTTGCCGTTCAAGGCGACCTCTACTGCAATCCAAAACCAGATGGACTATAGTTTTGTACATCTAAAATCTAACCAAAGATTTTAACATAATTTCATTCTCAGCACTGTGAAATGTCATTAAAAATCCAATACAAATATCCAATAGTGTAAATGCGTTTAGATTCGAGCATAGGATATAAAATCCTATACAAATATCGAATACAAAAGTCCAATACAATACAAAATCTAATAATGTAAAGGTATCTTTAAGCAATGTTATTTTGTTTTGGGAGGACCGCGCCCCGTCGCCCACCTCGTACCCGCCGCCATTGGTACTGATAGCAGTGCAATAAAAAAAATGCACATTGAGAATTATTGATACACCATGGAATTGTTCAACATCTGTCAGCGCAATAATAAAATGCTATCTGTCAATTTCAAAGGCCAGTGATCCCGCTGGCAGGATGGTTTCGTATTTTGCGAAGAACTATTGCACAAACCAGAATTATTGAATTATCTATTTATTAAATCGAGCGTTGCGGGTCTACTTAACAAACATAATCTCCAACATTTAGTGAAAAAACGCTTCATTTTTCATTATTATGTGAATATGGACAACGCGACACATGGAGAGGAGTCACAAAATTTGGAAACATTTGTAAGTTCACCTTTCAAAATTAAAGCTGAAGATCTCGACATTAAATTGGAAGACATCGACATTAAATTGGAAGACATTAAATTGGAAGACCTCCATCATGAAATCGAAATTAAAGAAGAGTGGATACCTTTCGATGTAGACCAAACAGCATGGACACCTTTCGCTGAAGAACAAGAAGAGTGGACACCTCTCGGTGAAGACCACACAAACTGGACAGAACAAAATGAGTGGAAACCTCTCGATGAAGAAAAAAAAGAGTTGATACCTTTCGATGAAGAAAAAAAAGAGTTGATACCTCTCGATAAAGAACAAGAAGAAGAATCGATCCCAAACTGTGAAATGCTCCCGACTCTATTTGATTGCCATACCTGTGGTTATCAATATTCGAACAAAAAGAATCTGAAGCAGCACTTAAAAATTCACAGAAGAGAAAATCCATTCAAGTGCAAAATTTGTAACAAAACCTTCTCGACGAGTAGTAAACTGGATCAACATTTAAGAACTCATATAGGGGAGAAACCATTTGAATGTCTATTTTGTGACTTTAAATATTCAACTCGAAGTGACCTGTACATCCACTTGGAGACTCACGATGCAGAATTTCCGCTCGAATCTGAAACTTCTGATAATTCCAATACAGGTACTGTAACTTTTGATTTAAAATTCAAAATCGACGCAAAACCGTTTGTATGTCAAATTTGTAAAAAAGGTTTTTCCACGAGTACATTTAGGGATAAACATTTAAGGTCTCACACGGGTGTGGAGTGGTTTGCCTGTGAATTTTGTGACTACGAAACTTCACAATTAGACGAGTTGAAAGAGCACGCGAAAATTCACACCGGCGAGAAACCATTATCATGTGATATTTGTAACAAAAATTTTGCTGCCGGTACTCATATGGATCGGCATCTACGAACGCATACCGGCGAGAAACCGTTTTTGTGTAAATTTTGTGATTATAAATGTTCAACTAAGGGTTATCTCAAAGTACACGTGCAAGGTCATACGGGGGAGAAATTATTCGGGTGTACAACTTGTGACTATAAATGTTCGACTAAAATCCAGCTGATCAGACATCAGCGAACGCATTCAGGCGAAAAACCGTACCGGTGTCAGGTTTGCAAATATGCGTCGGCAACGAAAAGTCTGCTAAACCGGCATATAAAAACTCATACCGGCGAGAAACCATTTGAGTGCGAAGTATGCGAATGTAAATTTTCGACTAAAAGTTGCCTCGGGGTCCACATGCAAGCGCATTTTGTAGTGGAGAAACCGTTCGAATGTAAAATTTGTGGTTTAAAATATTCGTTCAAAAGTCAACTCTCAATTCATTTGAAATGCCACACCTCTGAGAAGCCATTTGCATGTAAGATTTGCGATTACAGATGTTTAAATCGGGGTAATCTAACCATACACTTAAGAACTCATTCGGGGGAAAAACCGTTGTGGTGTGACATTTGTAACAAAAGTTTTTCGAAAGGTACCCACATGGATCGGCACCGACGAACTCACACCGGCGAGAAACCATTTGCGTGCGAATTATGTGGATACAAATGCGCGAGTAAAAGTTATCTTAAAGTGCATAAACGAATTCATTCGGGGGAAAAACCGTACGTGTGTGAAATTTGTAACTATAAATGTTCCACCAAAAGTTACCTGATGAAACATTTACGCTCACATTCGAGCGATAAATCTTTTTCCTGTGAATTTTGTGACTATAAATGCGCGTTAAAAGGTAATCTGAAACTTCACTTGAGCACTCATACCGGGGAAAAACCGTTATCCTGTCATATTTGTAATAAAAGTTTTTCGATACGTACGCATATGGATCGGCATATGAGGACCCATACGGGCGAAAAACCCTTTTCTTGCGCCATTTGTGACTACAAGTGTTCAACCAAAGGTTACCTTAAAGTGCATTTGCAAATCCATTCTGGAAAAAAACCGTTTAAGTGTAAAATTTGCAACTCGAGATTTTCCACAAAGAATTATCTGTCTAAACACTTAAAAATCCATATGGTCGACAATTGTGCAATCAAATCGGAAGGATTAGTACGTTAGGAAAACGAAAATCCTGTTGTGTGCAGTGTAAACGCGTCGTAAATTTTAATAAAGGTTTTTTTAAAAATTTATAAGGAATAATTTAGTGATGCTAGTAATTTTATGTAAAATCCGCCACCACATTTTAAAAAGTTTTTTAGAATTTATTTAAATTTTATATTATTAATTACATTTTGATTTATCGATTTTATTTGATTGATTATTTTTTACTGTGGATTTGACTTGATTTTTTAATACCCAAGTATCTTATTAATTGTTATTATAAAATGTTGGGTAATAAATGGCGTTAAAAAAATTATAATTTATTGTAAAAATTCTGCTGAGGTGAATACTATGATTTGGTATTTTTGTTTTAAGCAAGAATGTGTTCAGTCAGGAATTATAAGGGTTTGAAAATAATCCGTACAAAGCAAAAGGAGTTATGTCCACGCGGTACAATGCAAGAATGCGTAATGTAAACTTGAGCAGTTGCCAGCAACAAAGACAAAAAAATCTAAGAAAACATCAAATTAATTTAAAAAAAATATTTTCATGTATTTTTATTTTGTATTTTTTATAAATAAAAATTAAGTTCGATTATAAAAGTTAGTAAAAAATTATTTACTATGGTGTATGTGTATGAATTTGGTTGACATTCCCCCTTTTTGCATGTTTAAGTTCGTGGTCAAGTTGAAAATCCGTAATTTTCTCAGCAATTAGAGGTCATAAACCATTTTAATTTTACATAGTGATGTAAAAAACTATAATGATATACAGTGTGAAATATCAAAGAGCTCAGAACTTAATGAAGCAAATGGCATAGGCTCAAATTCTTTAAAACGCTCTCCTGAACATTTTACAAAATGTGACTAATCGCCTTCTTCCCCTGTACCCTTCGTTAATCCAAATAAGAATGTGTCAATCAAAAGATGAAGTTATTTAATTTAAATACAAATTTTCTTCATTTGAAATAATATTTATTTGGAAACAATATGTTTTGTTTAATTTGTTCAAACCAAAAATTTTGTAAGTATGGCAACAAATTTTTTTTGTTAATTTATACAACTTAATTCTTTTGTTTAACTTATTCAAACTAAAAATTTTCTGATGATTGTCAACTAAATTTTTTAAGCCGTGACCGGTATTCTGGGGTCTGGGAGACACACTTGGATGCGTCACACAAAGAGACACACTCTTTGTTGCACTCACGCCTTTTGTAATATAATTGTCATGTTATCAATACTTTCAAATTAAATCATTTCTGATGTTGTTGCAAAATTTGGGCGGTATAGATAAATGTAAAACTTTCTTTTCAATCTACCACTTTCATTATCTACTATTTCTATGTTTTCGAAGTCAAAATTATGTCGAGTTTGTAGATGATGTACCACCAGTGCTGTGCTTCTCTCCATCTTGTAGCCGTCACTCGGTGCTGCTTGATTTTTACTGCTTGAATTACGACGAGCACCGAAAATTGAATTGAATTGTGATTTTGATTATTTAAGTATTTATTTATTATTGTTGTAAAGTTATTAGGAGAAATAAATCATTCTCCAAACTGGTGACCTCCGGACGTGATCAACAGACAATAAATAAATTATGATAAATCCAGACGACGAAACCGCAGCGACGCCGATGCACGCAAACGCACAAGAGATCGCTAGAGTGGCAATCAAAATTCCTCCATTTTGGGAACAAGACCCGGAAACGTGGTTCGCCCAGGTGGAAATGCAATTTGCGCTCAACGGCATCACTCAAGACACCACAAAATTTTATTATGTCGCGAGCAATCTGGAACACCGACACGCCAAAGAAGTGAAGGACATAATCCGAAATCCTCCACCCACAGAAAAATACGTGAAATTAAAGACAGAGTTAATCGCTAGATTGTCGGCATCTGAAGACCATAAAGTGAAACAGTTACTAGAACGGGAAGAAATAGGAGACAGAACGCCGTCTCAGTTTCTTCGACACATCCGAGACCTCGCAAGCAACGTTCCGGATACATTATTAAAAACTCTTTGGTTAGGTCGCTTACCAGGTAGCACACAAGCAATCTTGGCCTCAATGGAGAGCAAAAGTCTAGAAGAAATGGGTCGAGTGGCCGACAAGATCCACGAAACAAACCCATCGAGTACACAAATATCATCAGCCGATTCTTCAGAAATCATAACTGGCAAAAGTATACAACCAAGCCAGTTCGACCTTTTGATGACCGAAATCAACCAGCTGAAGACTGAAGTAAGGAGTAGAGGGCGAAGCTCTAGCCGAAGCAGAGGAAGGTCCACAAGCGGATCAAGAGGCCAAGCGAATCCACATTGGTGCTACTACCATAATAGATACGGTAACAAAGCGCGACAATGTCGAGATCCATGTACATTCAACAAGTCGGGAAACTATTCCGGGGGTCAATAAACGCGGCAATTGACCCCGCAACCACACCACACCGCCTAATCGTAACCGACAGAACGACATCCACGAAATTCTTGATCGACACTGGAGCGGACATCAGCGTATTCCCGAAATCAGCTTGCAAAGACAAACGCATGTTACAAGATTGCAAGTTGTACGCTGCTAACAACTCCGTTATCAGTACTTATGGCTTTGTCACGCTCAACCTTGATCTCGGTTTAAGACGTCAATTGGCATGGCGCTTCGTGGTAGCAGATGTAAACAAAGCCATTATTGGTGCTGATTTTTTACATAATTTCCGCTTACTGGTCGATATTTACAACAGGCGACTGATCGACGATAGCACAGGCCTTAAAGTAACTGGTCAACTGATAAAAGGAATACATCATACCATTCGTACCGTTAACTCCGATAACAAGTACCATCGAATCGTTGAGAAGTATCCTGCTATTACAAACCCCAGTATGGTGAAAGCAGTAGTCTCACACCAAACTGTGCACAGGATCGAGACATTGCCCGGACAGCCCATTACTTGCCGCCCAAGAAGACTCGCTCCTGACCGCCTTCGCATAGCAAAGAAGGAATTCGAATATATGCTTCAACATGGCATCGTTCGACCTTCGAAAAGCAATTGGTGTTCTCCACTACACCTCGTTGAGAAGAAAAATAAGGAATTCCGACCCTGTGGAGATTATCGAGCCCTCAATGCAAAGACAATCCACGACTGCTATCCGATACCCCATATTCAAGACTTCGCCCAATTGCTCGCTGGTAAAATGGTATTTTCAACCATCGATCTCATTAAAGCGTTCAACCAAATTCCGGTCCATCCCGACGATATTCATAAAACGGCGGTTACAACTCCTTTTGGATTATTTGAGTTTACACGAATGCCATTTGGTTTACGGAATGCTGCACAGACCTTCCAACGTTTCATACACGAAGTCACACGAGACCTGGATTTCTGTTATGCATACATCGATGACGTGTTAATTGCTTCGACATCACATGAAGAACACATTAAACACCTACACCAATTATTCCAACGCCTACAAGATTACGGAATCGTCATTAATACAGCAAAATGTATTTTTGGTGTAAGTGAAATTACCTTCCTCGGACACACAATCAACAAGGATGGAACCAAGCCCTTACAAGAGAAGGTAGACATCATTCTAACTAGCGAAAAACCAACAACTGTTAAACAATTACGGCGATTTTTAGGAATGTGCAATTTCTACCGGCGTTTTATTTCAGGTTCAGCAGCAATTCAAGGCCCATTAAACAAACTGCTAACTGGAAAAAAGTCTAGCAATACAAAAATTAGTTGGTCCAGTGAAACCGACATGGCTTTTGTCAACCTCAAAAATGCACTTGCAAAAGTTGCCCTTTTAGCGCATCCTTCACCAACCGCACCGTTGTCTTTGATGGTAGATGCATCCAGTGACGCAGTGGGTGGAGTCCTGCAGCAGAAAATCAATGGTGAATGGCAACCGCTAGGATTTTTCGCCAAGAAATTTAGCAGCTCACAAACAAAGTACAGTGCCTACGATCGAGAACTACTTGCCGCATATTTAGGTATCAAACATTTTCGACATTCTCTTGAAGGACGTGAATTTACATTGTTCACGGACCATAAGCCTTTGGTTTTCGCATTTAACCAAAAGCCTGAAAAGTGTACTCCACGACAATTCAGACATCTGGATTACATTGGTCAGTTCACAACCAACATCGTACATGTGAAAGGTATAGAAAACATTCCAGCGGACACTTTGTCTCGATTAGATATTGTAAACAGCATCAATGTACACGCACTTAACTTGGAAGACCTGTCCAATTCGCAAGAAGTAGATGCTGAAATGAGATTATTCTTGGACCAATCAAAGACTTCACTGAAGCTCAAGAAGGTATACTACCCCGAGCATCATGTAGCCATTTATTGCGACGTCTCAACGAGTAATATTCGCCCGTATGTGACCGAACCATTCCAGAAGCAAGTATTCGATAGCCTGCACGGACTAGCGCACTCCGGCGTCCGTGCAACAACAAAACTGGTCTGCTCAAAATTTGTCTGGCCTACAATGAGAAAGAACATTAGAGACTGGTGCAGAAATTGTATTGCCTGCCAACGTTCGAAAGTACATAGGCACACAATTGCTCCAACTAGTAAGTTCACACCACCTACGCAACGATTCGAACATATCCATTTAGACTTAGTCGGACCACTACCATACTCAAAAGGATTTACGTATTGTCTAACAATCATCGACAGATACACAAGGTGGATCGAAGTAGTACCCATTGATGACATAGGTGCAGAAACGGTTTCCGAAGCATTGTTATCGAATTGGATCGCAAGGTATGGTGTTCCCCTTCGAGTAACAACCGATCAAGGCAGACAGTTCACGTCGAATTTATTTGCAAGCCTTACAAAATTACTTGGTACGAACCACATCCGATCAACTCCATATCATCCCATGGCGAACGGGATGATTGAAAGAATTCACAGGCAACTAAAATGTGCAATTAAGTGTCACGCCATCGACAACAATGAATCGTGGGTAGAAGCCCTACCTATTGTACTACTCGGTATGCGTACTGCCTTTAAAGAAGATCTCAATTCATCGTCAGCTGAACTCGTGTTTGGCGAAATGCTCAGAATACCCGGCGAGATTTTTCAAAGCAGTCACGATTCAACAGAACCTTCTTCAATGATCACCAAATTAAGAGAGCATTTTAAGCTAGTACGACCAACACCTGGAAGTAATCATGACAGTAAAAAGAAAACATTTGTCAGTAAAACTCTAGCAACCTGTTCGCATGTATTCATACGACATGATGCAGTCCGAAAACCATTACAGCCAACTTATGACGGTCCTTACGAAGTAATCAGCCGGGCTAACAAAGTATTCAAGATCAATGTAAGAGGTAAAGCAACTGCAATTTCAATCGATCGCCTTAAGCCAGCTTACACAATCGCGAACAAGTTGTCAAACAGCGAAGAACCCGAAACGTCAAAAATGAAGGACGTGGTTACGCACCGTGATGTTACGCACACACCACCGGCACAAACTACAAGATCCGGCAGAAGAGTTCACTTCCCCCAGAAATATGTATCGTTTTTTACAGCCAACAACTGAAAACACTGGAAAGGGGGTAATGTGGTGAACATTAATTTGAGTTTTTTTAAATCAAGGGGTTGTGACAAAATTGACATTAGTAATAACAAATTACGACGAGCACCGAAAATTGAATTGAATTGTGATTTTGATTATTTAAGTATTTATTTATTATTGTTGTAAAGTTATTAGGAGAAATAAATCATTCTCCAAAGTTTGAAATAATTTTAAGTAATTTATTATGTTTTAAACGTTTTAATGTGTTATTGGAGGTTTTTCTGACGTGTAATTGTGGGTTTTTGGGATGCCGATTGTATGTTGTACCGATGATGTTGGCTTGCACAGCTCTCTTTGTTTATGAGGCAAGTTGTAGACTTATAGGTGAGCAAATTGTATGAATTCGTAATTTTTTCCTAAATAAAGAACAATTTTAGTCCTGAAGAAGCCGTGAGTGACGGCGAAACGTCGACGATAGATTAGACGAGTGTTTCATTTTTGCCAGTCCTATATCCCCATTAATACCAACATTTAATTATTACAAAAACAAGGAAGATATGGAAGTTTTACATAATTTGAAATATGTCTCGGATGTACATGGGCATAATACACGTCAGAAAAACAACTTTAATGTTGAAACATTTCGTACAAATAAAATGAAGAATTCTGTTTTCTCTGATGGACTTGTGAGGTTTAACAAGTTATCTGAAGAGATTAAGAACTGCACCACTGTTAAAAGTTTTAAGACAAAGTTGATTCAACAGTTGATGTTAGTGGGCCAGGAATAATTTCTAGATTTATCTTATTGTTTTTTGTTGGTTTATGTTTTTGTTGGTTTATTTTTAAATTCTATGTATGTAGTATGTTATGCAATAATTGGTAGTTTTTTAATGTATTTTTTGTACTAATTTTATATAATTAAAGAAAGGATATTATTACAGTAAAGTGACCAAATATGGAATACCATTTTGCTTTTTACATCTAAAAAAAATTTGGGTACCTAAAATGGTTCGATATAATGCTAATTTTGTTTAATAACGATCATATAAACATATTTCTGGGGTTATTTTTAATTATATTTCCTGAAACGAAAATTATGAGCAAATAAACAAAAAGTCAAAATATTTTCGTTTTTAAAAAAGTGAGCCTAATATGGAATACCTTATGAAATAACATAAATATGTGAATTAAACATTTATTTGGTACAAAAATACTAAAGTTCAAATAACAAAAGATCTGTTTTTTAACAAAAGATGAAAATAAGCAAAAATGGTGCAAAACTTATTGGCAAAAATCACAAATAAAATGCTCGGTCAGTGCACCTGAGCATTCTTCGTGTGCCCAATGATTGCACAAAATACACTGGATCCAGGTTTCTCCATTAGTGTCTTCGGAATAGTTTCTAGAACAAAACATGCAGTCAACAAATCGTTGGATTGGTCATCGTCAGAAGAATCTTGTAGGTCAACAGCATCATCTGAACTATTTGATGAGCTACTAGATGACACGGGTTTCCGTTGTGTTCTAAGTGATCTTTTGATAGTCGATAATCCACTTGGTCCTGGCTCATCTATGTTTCTTTCTTTATGGTCTTTCTTTTTTGTGTTGTCCCCCTTTGCAAGATTCCTGGTAACTTTTGATTTCTTTTCCTCACTTGTGACTATCGAAGTTTCCAATTCTTTAAGATACGGAGAGGAAGTTATCACATTCGCCTTTCCTGGTTTTCTCCCTCTAGATCCAGCCTTTTTTTAAGCCTTGGTACTGGCATTATTGCTTTGGGTGAAACATAATCAGGGTGATCCAAGTTGACGTCTGATGAGCTGTTCTCGGAGTTTTTTTCGTGATCTATTTCAGCAGCTAGAAATTCTGATTGGTCAAATATTTTTCGGTTGACTGGATATAGACCTGTTGCCTCAAATCCCTTTTTGGCGTAGACACCACTTTGTACCTTGAGGTAGGCTGTACCGAAAACTTCAGCAACGTCAAACTGAGTAACTGCTCGTTGATGTTGCCTCATAAAAATGCGAATCTCGTCAGAGTAAAAAGTCTTTAAAGGGCCCATTACAGACTTGTCTAAAGGCTGCATCTTGTGTGATGTATGCGGGGGTAAACTTAAAACAGTAACATAGTTTGCCTTTGCCAACTTTAAAAATTTGAGGTTTCTTGTGTGAGTGTTGTGCCCATCCAGAATTAATAGCACAGGATCTTCTTTTGATGGTTTTACTTTCGAAAGAAAATGTTTAAACCAGGTCGTGAAAATAGCGGTTTGAATCCAACCACTTATATGGGAAGCAAAAATTGTTCCTGGTGGAGCACCTTTTTCGAGTAAAACACTCATATTTTTCCTAGGAAAAATCATCAGAGGGAGAACAAAAGTGCCCCCAGCGCTCATGCATAAAACTGCAGTAACAAGTGAGCCGCGCTCAGCGGACGTTAACGTTCCTACTTGCCGTTTCCCCTTTAATGAAATTACTTCGCTACATTTGGATTGTACGATACTCAAGCCAGTCTCGTCCGTGTTAAAAACTCTGTCGGGTGGATAGTTATATTCATCCATTTTTGCCTCCAGGAGATCAAAGAATCTGTCAACATTCTCCTTTGTAAATCCAAGAGTCCTTGCTAATGAGGTTCCGGTCGGTTTTCTAACAGTTAACCTGGGGGTGTCTCCGCAAAAAACCCTTCAGCCATTTATGTCCAGCACGCTGAATATGCTTAGAAAACGTATGCTGAATACCGTTTGAAACCGCTAATTGATATGTCAGTCTCCTAACATCCATTCTCGTCAACCCAAAATAATGCTTGTCCATGTCCAACAAGTGCCTTTCGAGCTCATCTTCCAACTTAGAAGATAACACAGGTTTTCTTCCTAATTTCGTTTTTAAAACCTCATCAGGTCTTCCCTCTTTTTGACACACACGAAATAGTGTAGTTCTAGGTACTTGGAATTCTTTGGCTGCCTTTAGGTAGCCCATTTGCTTTTCACGTACTGCTGTAACGGCCGCCAACATTTTCTCATCTCCAGCACTTTCTTCGTTTATTCGAATTGTGGGACATCTTCTTTCTGCAAACTGCAAAGAAACATTATTTTCTGGAGAGATCTACTGCCAAACACTAATAATAATCCTAATATGGAATGTATTCCATATTAGGAATGTTTACATATTCCATATTTGGCGCATCAATCACCTTTTTTTATCAGTAAAATTTTTCCAGAAACATTAAATTGATGAGCAGAATATGCAGGCATTTGAAAACTAATGACCTAAGAGGACAAGCATGCGACTAAGAAAGCTAATAAAACTGAAACATTTAGCTAAAAATAAAAAAAACTTACCAGCGAATTAAAACTTTCAACACCGACACAACGCATTTACCGGCGGTATGATCTGAACTAATTAAAATATGGCTACCAAAACGTTGCGGAGACGCAAACATGCGCCATACATGTTGTGTAGATCTTCCGTTAATAGATAGCGCCAGTAGTTTTTAAAAAAAATCGGTATTCCATATTAGGCATGTATTCCACATTTGGTCAATCTACATAATTTAAAAAAAATTTATGTTGTTCACAATGACATATTTTTGCAAAATTTAAATAAAAATGATTTTCTAATGATCATAAATTTTATTTCTTTTAAAACAAATTAATTTTATTAACAAGCACATTTTTAAACAAATGCAATAGGTAGGGGAGAGTGGTCTAAAAGCGAGGATACAGTAAATAACACGATGCGGAGGAATGTGGGTTGCATAACCAGAATTCCCCTCCACTCCTATAAATCAAAAAGTTTACCCGGGCTTTTGTGTTAAGGCTTGCTTGTGTACCATACATGTTAGAATTTTAAAGCAATCGAAAAATTTTCTACTTTGTTACAAAATGTCGTGATATGGTATTATAAATCAATAATAATTAAACAGCAATTATTCATTGCTACAATAGAACTGTAATACATAATTTTGTGCAGGATACCGGTAGTTTTGTGTTTTATTTTAGGTTAAATTTTGGATTTTATTTACCTCTGCCATGGATTCGTAAGAATTGAAGCAATAATGGGATGGTGGTGGTTTATTTTAGGCGACCCACATCCTAAACTTGAAACCAAGGACTTTGCATTGGCATTTATGAATAAGAGCATGGAAACGAAGCTTAGAGATCACAATAGGATTATTTGCATGGACGGGACACATGGCACGAATAACAAAAAATTTGATTTAACAATTATGATGATTAGGGATAATCAAGATGTGGGTTTTCCTGTAGCTTTCTTTTTATCCAAGGTTAAATTTATTTAATACCTTCAAAAACTTTATGTAACACCTTCATATTGATTGACAGGCAAGACCAAGTTGTTCAAGAAGTTTTTATTGAAGCATTTAAAGAGCGTATCGGAGAAGAAATCAAGCCAGAATTTTTTATGACAGATGCTGACATAAAGTATCATAATGCGTGGGTGAAGATAATGGGAAATACTCCAAGAAGATTGTTGTGTGTATGGCATATTAGGAAAAATTGGATTATACAAGGGAAGAAGAAAATTATAAATACAGATTTAAGAGATTCGATGAGTGGTGATTTAGGTAAAATTATGGTTGAAACCAATGAAGAGAAATTTAAGAATTTGACAAATGATTATATCAAGAAACTTGAAGATACAATTGAAACAAATTTTCTTAATTACTTAAAAAGGTAGATTTAATTTATTTTTATTGATAAGGTTTATTAATTTGTTTATTATAATAACATATAATAATATCAAACATTAAAATGTTCCACAATAACTAGATCCTTCTATTCTGTATCCAAACTGTTATAAGCATGTTAGCCTGTAAAGTTTTGTTTACAGTTTCGTATCTATTATTTTTAATACCGCATAAGCTCTAATATCTGGTTATTATTTCATTAACATTTTATTATTTTAGATTTTACTTTTGCGATGATGAAAGAATAAAGATGTGGGCTTATTGCCATCGGCTGTATGCAGGAATTAACACTAATATGGCTTTGGAAAGTTTTAACAAAACCTTAAAAGATTTACTTTCCAGAAATGCGAAATCAACTGTGGAAAAATTATTGGATACGATAGATCAAGCTGTGGAAGGGAAAATATGGACAACAATTGCTAATAAATATCGCCCTACATCAAATGATAGCAAATCAAGAAAAATTTCTAAAGCACATCGAGCCGCAGTACAATGTAATGTAAATGAATATGTAAAACTGGAAGAATTTGGAAAATTTAAAGTGAAATCTTCAACATGTGAGAAATTTTATTCTGTTTCATATGATAATGTAGCCGTGTGCAACTGCGAGGGAAAGAGATGTCATATATCGTCGGCTTACTGCCAAAACAAGATAACTCCATTTTTGGACAAAATGAGTTATATACATGATTGCATTCTAATAAGAGCAAACTACATTTTGACAAAACCTGATAACTGTAAGTCAAATATTAAAGGAGTATTAAGAAGTTCATTTTTAACTTTTGTTAACTTGTTTATGGTGATGTACAAAACTGGGCACCTGAATTAATAATTTATTCCACCGCTGAGCCCAAATGTACAAAACGGAGCAAGTGGGTTTTAATAATTCCACCACGGACTTCCAGATGTACTTATTTACTTATGGGTTATCGTTAATTAACCCCTTATTTTTACTACAGCTGCCACCAGGACGTCGGTTTTCTATCAAATGGAATTTGATAGCGAGTTGACGATCCAAAACTCGAATACTTACTTCTTCAAAGGTTCGTTTTCTTTTAGGTAGACGTGGAAAAACGGGTGTTTCCTCAAAGACGCAGGATTATATGACAAACAACTTCCTCACACTAGCATAAACACCCAAGTGTTTAAAAGAAAAGATTTTACTTTGATACACACTAATTTATTAAAATAATATGATAATTAAGTATAAAGGGTTGCTTTACATTTACATAAACCCACTAAATATGACTAATTTAATCTTATTGGAATTACCAATGAAATTGACTCTAGACAGTGAAATAATATCAGTAAGATAAAAATAAATCTTGTTATGAATTCGCAGTTTAGGTAAATTTTATGACCGGTACCTTTCTTTTGCTGTTACGGGATCCTCCGGTTGACAGATTTATTGCTCCCTCGGATGCAAGTTTACTAGATGATTGTATATATCCTTGGACCTGAATTTATTTATAATTCACAAAACTCGCGAATATGCTCTTGATGAACAATTGTTGGACCACTTTAATTTACTTGTATTGATTAAAATTGATTAAGAGAACTAAACTTTAACGCGTCTAATTAGATGAATTTGAAACAATAAAAAGGGATAAAATAAAAATGATTTTAGTTTTTAAGACTTGGTGAGCCCTTCTAGTGAGTCGAAGTCGATGATTTATTTTAAACAATAATGAAATAATATTTGACTTTTATTCGAATTAACACTTAGCTGATTTTACTTGGAAAATTCTATAATCACGTCCGATGTCATTAATGAAAAGACCGAAACCGTTCCCGCACGAAGAAGACTGATTAATTTTGGATTTTTCATCCTATATATTGACTTGGGTTGATTATTAAGGGAGTGGGGTGAATGTGTGGAATACATACGTGATTCCCGCTCTCTGAGATGGTGGTAAAAGCTAAATGAAGTTTCTACGATGAGTGTACCCGGTCCATGGACCACCCAATATTTGCCTAAGTGGATATGGTTTCTAAACAAAGGGCGAATTTTTCACCTGCAAGGTGCGGTCGATTAAGTTTACTTGTTCTCTATTTAGGGTACGTCGTATTTAGCAATATCTGTCTTTTTTATTATTGCCCTAATGGCATTTTGCTTTTAACTTTCTGTATTCCTATGTTCCAAGACGAGATAGCATCGTATCTTGGACTTTTTGGCGCGACTTAATGGCCGGGGTCTTTATTTCACTGTCTATTGTCTAGCATTAAAATTACTTTAGACCACCTTGAATGGCCCTTTGTGCTATATCTTTGTATCTAGCACTGTGGGAAATATTCCTACTGCAAAGTTACATTTATGTAAGATTATTATCCCCGGTTACCATAGGCGTACGAGGTAATATTTGTTTCAACTTATTATAAAATTTAATCGCTAATTATTACTAAAAATTACAATTATAAATGACAGTTTTTTTCTTTTTATTTTATAACAAATTAATGATAATACATATGTGGTGGGCGTTACAGTGAATCAAACTGTAAAATCAGTTTTACTCAAAACTATCATTTTGGAGTTATCTTGTTTTAGCAGTAAGCCGACGATATGTTCAATTTGCATGCATACGTATAAATGTGAATGTGTGGAATATGCTGTGAAGAAAATCATATGTAAGCATGCACATATGGTTTCTTTGTACGAAAGAGGAGTGCTGCTGGCGGCTTCTGTTTCAGGTGAAGATAATGAAGAGGAACCGTCTGGAGATATGTTAAAATCAAATGAAGCTATTGCTGAGTTTATAGAAGAAAAATGAGCAACATTAAATGATGGGAATCAAAATCTCCAAGGTAGCATAGATAAGGACACACGGAAAAAAATTCTTATAGAATCATGGAAAAGCAATATATTGAAAGGTTTGGAAGAATCATATGATTTGGATGATGCATCGTTCGAGAAATTTGAGGTCTACTGTAATTTGGTTGTAAATTGTTTTTCCCGATTTCGGCCTGAAAAGAGAAAAATGGAGACACAGACATATTTCCCACGTAAAAAGCAAAGAGAGTAAAGTAAATATTTCAAGTAAATTTTAATTTTCCTTTTAACTATAATTCTAATTTTTTTCAGAACTTCTTTTTGAAGTAATTATTTATTTTTAGAGTAATCGTACTGATTTGTTAATTGTTTTTTGATGTTTTTAAAATCTGTTATTTATATTTATTAGATACTTTATAGAATATTAAATTTGTTAATTTTAAGTTTAATAATTAAGGTAATTTTAAATTGTATAATAAAATATTAGCAAAATAATTAACTATTGTATAGTAGTAAATGAAATTTCGTATTTGAGAACTGTAAAACTGTTAATTTTTCGAAAATTAAACATCTCTTTAATTTTTAAATTTTGATCAATTTAAAAGTGTTACGTTCATACGTAATACAATTAATACTTCAATAACTTATAAATCCGTAGCAGTTTGACTAAAAATGTTTTAAAGAAAACCAAATTAAACTAGGTATATAACATACAAATTCATTTGAAATAAAGATTGTAGTGATTTATGAATAATATCCTGTTTATTATAATTAATTTATAATACTACATCACGAAATTGTAACGAAGTAGAAAAGTTTCCAATAGCTTTAAAATTCTAACATGTGCAGTGTTAAGACAAGAGCTTACACAAAAGCGCGAGTAAAATTTTCAATTTATAGGAGGTGAGGAAGTGTTGTTAGGTTATGCAACCCACATAACCACAGTAAAGAGAAGAGCGTATAACCCCAAATGTTAGTGGGGTATTTACTGTATCCTAGAATAAATGGCTCGGACCTCTTCATGATCCGTGGCACCAATACAATTTTACGACTTTATGTTAACTAGCGCTATCTGTTTTCAGCTAAAAAGGTTTTTCCAAAGCTCGCATAAGATTTGCCAATCAAAACGTAGTACCTATTATATTAAAATTCCGTGTTGGATTCAGAATAATTTGATCTTCACTATTAATATTCTAATTCTAATTGAGTGCGAGTTCTGTCCCCGGAACCGATAATCATCAGAATTTCAATTCTTTGCCTTTGGAACAATTTTAAAATAGTTAAAAAAATTAAATGAATTTTAAATACAATTTAGGCAACGATTAATTAACAAAATACTAGACCATATTACAGAATTCTAATTACTGTCAAAACCGTGTTATTTTTTTCAGCGCCTTCTTGATAAATAATATACTCTAAGAATGTTATCATGCATTTCTGGAACTTTAGGGCTCATTATCTCGAAAATTTTATCTTCAAGGTTATAATTTTTTAATTTTCACACTCAGAAAATTGTGCTCTATACAAATGCGGAAAGAAAATACGTGTTGCAATTTAAAAATAATACGACGACGTCATAGCTTAAAAAGCACGATAAAAAAATTTCAATGTGACACTTAAAAATACATATAGATTAAGGTGTCAGAGAAAATCCTCCTAAAATATATTATCGAATTTGTTCCAAACCCCCTCGAATGTACCTGAACCCCCCTTGAATGTACCTGAACCTTGATGTGGTGAGGGGGCTTGCGTGTTTTGAGGAAGCGGCGGGCGTGCACCTGTTAGGATACGAGCCAGGGACTTAAAACCCCCTCGTGTTCGGTCTGTTTTGGCACGCGGGTCTGGCCGGGGCCTAAAAACCTTTGTGCTTGGCTTGGCTGTCAATGAACCGGGATGATAGTCGTCGTGGAGAAATCTGACAAATACAGGTACCTGCGTGTTTGTGCCGTGCGCGGTGACCCGTAAGGCAGGATGAGGGGATCCAGGTGGCTGAGTCAGCCTGAGGGTGGCTGTTATTCCCACAGGTCTGGCAACACTCCACTTTGGCCCGGATTTCTGCTTAAACGGGAGGTCTAGACTAGTCCACCTAGATCAATCGGCTACGCTGGTCCGTCAGAGGACCAGCAGGACGAGTGTTTAGGGGAGGATGGAGCATGCAAATGCCTCACCTCCTCGAATGCTATATTTCCTGGGCAGTCTTGACGGCGAAGTATCGCGCGTCGCCAACTTTGCGCACTCTATGACGGGTGAGAACCTGGGAGATGAAAAGAATTTTCGCCACATGGATGAGCAAAATAAAAACAAAAAACCAGTCGAGTCATCGACAAAAGTTCAGATGGGCGCGTCCGCTCAGGATACCCCGTCTAAAAATACAAATGAAGAGGTTAGCACTGCAGATCGAAGTCCGCCAAGGCGGAAGGTCTCTGGTGCGGAAGCCAAACGCCGTAGGCGGGCCCGTTTGGCGGAGATATCGAAAGATATCACTGCAAAACGCCCTACCGCTGTCGGCACAGCTCACGAACAGGCCAGGCTTTCAAAGCCACCGGTTCATGGAGCTAAGAAGTCACCCACAGATGTGACGAAGAAACGGGTACGCTCGCAGGACTCGCTCCCCTCGCCCCTGAGCAATCGGGGAAAGAGGCGGAGACCTGCAATAATGCCACCGAAACAACCCTCCACCCGAACGGAGTCTGTCACCTACAAGGAGGCTGCTGAGAAGCACCTTCGAGTAGCAGTGATAGACCGTTCAAATCCCCTGGGAAAGCTCACCGAGACCCAGGTAGAGATTGTGGAAGGCAAACTCACCACTGCCTTGGATGACTTCATTGACACAAGGCCTGGCGAATTAATGCAAGCACCCACTTTCAAAGGGTTCCATCACTCAGGACAGATCCTTCGGATCACCTGCTGTGATCAAGGTTCCCTTGAATGGCTGCAAGCAACCTTTGCAACCCTCACAGGAATGTGGGAGGGGGCAAAATTAGATGTCGTCCAGGTGGATAATCTGCCCAGGCTGACCAAGGCAACTTTTTGGATCCCCGGGGAACCGAAATCCACTGAGGCTGTCGTGAGACGCCTGGCTGCTCAGAAGACCTGGGCAAAAGTAAAAGAATGGTGTGTCTTCTTCGACTCGGTCAAGGAGGAGCCGAAAGGCAAACTCCTTGTTCTCGGTGTCGGGCAGGAAGACAATGCCGCCATCAAAGCGAAAGCAGAGAGGTTGAACTACAAGTTCACCTCTCTGAAAATCAGGTTGCAGAGATTCGAGGATGACTCTGCACTCAAAACGATGCCGACAGACACCACATCCACTCCGATAATACGTGTTAATAAATACGTTAATAAATCCGATAATAAATACGTGTTGCAATTTAAAAATAATACGACGACGTCATAGCTTAAAAAGCACGATAAAAAAATTTCAATGTGACACTTAAAAATACATCTAGATTAAGGTGTCAGAGAAAATCCTCCTAAAATATATTATCGAATTTGTTCCAAACTTTATGAGCTCACTGCCCGGTATCTTAAATGTAATATTTTGTCATTTGAACGGTAAGGGAGCTATGTAGGAAGTCCACATTGCTGATTTACCCTGTACATATGGAACATTAATTATATATTGCTGAAATAAAAAAACTTTTCTGTAAATATTTTAATAAATAGTTTTAGTTATGAATTACTGTATATTGATTAATTGATTTCGGGGGAGGGAAAAGTATATAAACTCGTACGCACTTAGGCCACTCTACTGGGCCCATTGTACTACTTCCGCTTTTTGTTGCTCACCCCCAGCCTGATGCACAATGCCGACATTGCCAGGTATGACCGCAGCCGTTAGGTGGCCTCACCACCTGACCATAACTCCCCAATCAAGGCCGGCACTACAAACCAGGGACGTCGCTCGATGAACGAGCTCTAGAAGTTCTAGATGCAATCGATGCCACCCGGTACGAAGCCTCAACAAAGCCAAGCATTACGCAGTCGAAGGGGGGTGGTGATTTTTATTACCCTGCTTGACAAATTAGATCAGGTCAAATCAGGGGAACCGCCGGCTTTACGTGCCCTCCGAAGCACGGAGATGGTCATTGAAGGAAAGAAAGTCCGAAAGAAGATTGACTCCTGCTGAATTCGAACCAATGACCGCCTCAAATTATTGTATAAATTACTACTCATATTTTTATAAGTTTTAAGTACCAAATATCTTTTTAGCTTGTTATATTCTTTGAAATTTTTTTACTTCTATATATTAATGGCGGGTTTCACAATGATGATTTGTAATATAATCAACTTTTAAATTTAATCAACAATATAACAACAATGCATTTTAAATTGTTGTAACTGTGGTTATAATTCTTGGTCAAATGGATAAAAATATAGAAAACGAATGGTTTGACGAAGAATGTGAAGCTATGATAGAAGCAAAGAGAATGAAACGGTTGAGCTCCCAAAAAACAGAAGATAAAGAAAAATACAAAGAAAAGAAGACATGCTGTTGAAATGTGCAAATATAAGAAACAAGAATGGATAGAAAGAATGATGATTGACATAGAAGAAACCCCAGAGAATTTTACAAAAAAATAAAAGAACAAAAAATCAAAAACAAAACAGAAGTAAGAGGAATGAAGGACAAAAAAATGAAATACCAAATATGAAGAAACGGAGATCAAAAACATATGAGAGAATATTTTAAAGAACTGCTAACTGAAGAGACAGAAGAAAACACAATAGATGATAGAACATCAATCAGAAATGAAGAAGAAACAATGAAGGACTCAGAGTAAGAAGAATTCTATAAAGTTTTAATGTCGATGAAAAATAGAAAAACACAAAACATGATGAGAAGAATGTACGAACTAATGTTGTTAGTATGTAGTGAAGAGAGAATGCCAACAGAGTGGAATATAGCAAAGATAGTCCCAATAATGCACAAACCCCTTTTAAGATAATTTGAAATTCAACGCATGTTGCTCGGAGCTACATTTTCTTCAAGAATAAGATTTAGTAAGGAAAACTTATCGGATTAAGCTTCTTTATATTATGTATAATTATAACAGCATTCGCCAGCATTTCACAAATACTGTTAAATCATATAAAGAAAAATTAAAATTTCGAAAAAATTTGAATAAGGAGGACATAAACTTGACGTTTATGTCAAAAGTCAATATTTCAATACTAAATAAAAATTAATTTAACCCAGCATTTTCAAAAAAATTTACAGCATTCGCCAGCATTTCGCTAGCATTGACGACTGACATTAAAAAAAATAAAATTCGAAAGTGGAGGGGCTGCGTCAAGTTGGCCCCTCCTTGACCAAAAATTTTTATTTCTCAATAAAAATTCAACGGACCCAGCATTTTCAAAATAATTTACAGCATTTGCCAGTATTTCACTAGCATAGGCGACTGAAATTAACAAAATAAAAAATTCGAAAGTGGAGGGGCTGCGTCAAGTTGGCCCCTTCTTGACCATAAATATTTATTTCTTAATAAAAATTCAGCGGACCCGGCATTTTCAAAATAATTTACAGCATTCGCCAGAATTTCGCAAGCATTGGCGACTGACATTTAAAAAAATAAAAAATTTGAAAGTGGAGTGGCAGCGTCAAGTTGGCCCCTCCTTGACCAAAAATTTTTATTTCTCAATAAAAATTCAACGGACCCAGCATTTTCAAAATAATTTACAACATTCGCCAGCATTGGCGACTGACATTAAAAAAAATAAAAAATTCGAAAGTGAAGGGGCTGCGTCAAGTTGGCTCCTCTTTTGACCAAAATTTTTTATTTCTTAATAAAAATTCAATGGACCCAGCATTTTCAAAACAATTTACAGCATTCGCCAGCATTTCGCTAGCATTGGCGACTGACATTAAAAAAATAAAATAAGGCTTCTTGTTATACTTTGTATAGAAGCCTAAAATTCAAAAATGGAGGGGTCAACTTGACGGACCCCAACGAGAGGTTGGGTTGGTACGGACACGTACTGAGAGCACAAGAAAATAGTGCAATTAAATATGTAATGAGGTGGAGACCGAACGTAGAAAGACCAAGAGGAAGACGATATTCCGTCAGGAATGGAGTGCCGTAATGATGATGGTTATAATTTAAATCTTAGATTATATTCTAAATTTGGGAATAGAAAGTATGCGCTAGGGGCTTGGTCTAGACTGTACTGCTGTCCTAAGGAAGAGAGTCCTATCTGCAAAATTTCACTTTTTCATGTTTTGATAATTTCTGTCCCATCTACCTAAATGTGTTCCGACCTATATTTACATTCATCTGGCGAGTTATTCCTAGGAAGAAATGTGGGATGGCCGAAGAAGTGGTGGAGCGACCAATTAGTTGAAGTATGAAGTCGGAATAAGTCACCTATGGCTTAATCCTTGCAGTTGTAGATGATGATGATGATGAGTTATTCCTAAAATTTTATAATTTTAAATTACTTGATTAGCACGGCATGAAAAAAAACGTAAAACATGAAATATTTCAAACCTACGAAAATGCAGATAGGACTCTCTTTCTTAGGACGGCAGTGTAAGGTGTGTGATTTATTTCTTCAAAGCCTTACTTTCTAATAGGAGCTTGTGAAACTTGCGACTTGGAGCAGCAAAAATTGTTATTTAACTTTTATCTGTTGTTTTTGGTACTTTACTTTAATTGTTATTTAACAAAAAAACTGCAAATTAAGCTTTTATTTATGAAAAAATATATTTTTTTTAAGTTGATGCGCTTCGGACCATTTCGCATTCTTAATCACGCGACGCCACTGTTTTCTGCATCTACTCCAATATCGACAAATTTAATAGTAGGTACTTTGAAAAGCAATAAATTTGTTGTTGCGCACTGCAATCAGCCCAAATGGCTGCAGACGCAGGGAAAAATGTTATTGACCCCATTATGAACATCCAACTGGAAGAGTTACGAAATCTGAAGGAAACTGCCACTTCGAACCGCAATTTTGAAACGAAAATGGAAAACATTGAAATCGAGGTAGAAAATTTACAGTGTTCAATTGATATTAAAGAAGACACCGCACCTTTTGAAATGGAAAACATGGCAATTAAGTTGGAAGATTTGTATAATAATTCAGCTAACATTAAAAAAGAACGTACTAGACTGCCAAAAGCAAAGTCGAAAAAATGTTCAGTGACCGATACGAAGCTGAAACTGTTTACGTGTGAAATTTGTAACTATAAAAGTGCTAAAAAAGGACACGTAATGAAACATGTAAAAATTCATACCGGCGAGAAACCATTCGCTTGTAAAGTTTGTGATAAGAGATTTTTAAGAAAGGAACATTTGAACGAGCATGCAAAAATCCATACGGGAATAAAACAGTTTTCGTGTTCACTTTGCTATAAAAGATTTTTAAGAAAAAGTGTTCTGACTATGCATTTGAGAATTCACACTGGCGAAAAACCATTTAAGTGTGACATTTGTGATTTCAAAAGTTCACAAAAAGAACATTTAAGGGGGCACAAAAAAATTCATACCGGAGAAAAATCGTTTGGGTGTGAAATTTGCGATTATAAGTGTTCACAAAAAGCACAGCTCGTACAGCACCGAAGGACCCATACTGGCGAAAAACCATTTGCATGTGATAATTGCGGTTATAAATGCTCTTCTAAGGAAAACTTGAAAAAACATTTGAGGACTCACACCGGAGAAAAACCATACCAGTGTGAAATTTGTGGCCATAACTTTTCGTTGAAAGAAAATTTGATAAAGCACTTGAAACTTCATTCTAGGGAAAAACCATTTTCATGTAATGTTTGTGACTTTAAATGTACCTCTAAGGGAAACTTGAGTACCCATTTAAGAACCCATAAAATCGTATCCAATTTAATTTAATACCATATTTTTTGTTTTAAAATAAAGATGTTTCTTTCAGATTATTGTTTTAATTTGTGATTTTTCAGATGGTTGTGTGTACTGAATACTGAAACGCAAAGCATAAAATTGATTATTTCAGTTTCGGTGTGCTCGAAAGCGGTGCTGTCACTTCATTTTTGGTTATGTACATCTTTTGACGTCTGTCATTGACTTTTAACCTAAAAAATTATTAACTTTTTCGGCGAACCAAATTCTTAAGAACGGTAAGTGAGGTTAACTTTTGAATGGTCTCATTAATACTCAAAAAAAAACATTTATTACACCATTAAAATGAACATCAGTCCACGATCCTCATTAAAAAAAATCTGTGACGCCACTGAAAAATAGTGACGCAATAGCGATAATGCGTCATTTGAGTTACTCCCATTTTACTTAAATTTCACCTGTATTCCACTAATTGAAAAATAACGTAACAATAAAAATGGAGTGAACAGTGTCTCCTGTTTGATATGATTAAATTTATTAAGAAATTTGTTTTACCAACGAAGAACCAAACAACTCATCAAAACATAACCTCACATAATTATTTCTTTCAAATGTTTTAGAAAACATTTACTGCCGATATGGATCAAGCACTGCTTCCAGAGGAGGTGGTACAAGATTCAAACTGCAGTTTTGAAATAAAGCCGGAAGAAATGGAAATCAAAGTGGAAGATCTGTTTCATACGATCGTCATTAAAGAAGAGAACATAACTTTTGAAGTGCAAGATATGGAAATTAAGATAGACTTGAATCATCTGATCGACAGTAAAGTGGAGGTAACAACGTTGCCAACAACTAGTGTACAAGAGGACTTAGGAATTCACATCACCGACAAACCATTTGCATGCGAATTTTGTGACAGCACTTTTTCGGTAAAACAATATTTAACGAGACATTTACTCATTCATACCGGTGAGAAAACCTTCGCGTGTGAAATTTGCGACACTAAATTCTTGAGGAAAGAACACCTTAAAGTGCATTCCAATATTCATACGGGTGAGAAACCATTTGTGTGTGAAATTTGCGAAACGAAATTTACAAGAAGGGGAAGTTTGACCAGACATTTAAGGATTCACACAGGCGAAAAGCTATTTTCTTGTGACATTTGCGATTATAAGTGTTTTCAGAGGGGAAGTTTGCTAAAACATTTGATAATTCACACCGGTGAGAAACCATTTCCTTGTGAAATTTGTGGTAAGACATTTTCAAGAAAAGAGAATTTGCGAAGGCATTTAATGACTCATACCGGTGAAAAACCATTTACGTGTAAAATTTGTGGCCATAATTATTCATTAAAGATGACCTTGGATAGACATTTAAAAACTCATTCACGTCGTTAATACTTATTTGTAGGTGTTAAAGTTGTTAGTGTAGGTAAATATTTTGAATAAAAAGTGTGAAGAGTAGGTACACTTTGTTGGGTTTTACTTGGCACCTTATATATTCTCTAAAATGTTTTTGGCATTTCTAGTTTTATCTGGTTTTAGGCTTCTATACAAAGTATAACAAGAAGCCTTATGATCTGGCTCCGTGTCTGTCTGTCCGTCCGTCTGTCCGCATAATTCAAATCTAATCAGAACCCTCGAAATTGTGATTGTAAACACATCGTATGTATAATAAAATAAAAATGTGTTTTAAATTTAAAATTGACTTTTAAGCTTCTATACAAAGTATAACAAGAAGCCTTATGATCTGGCTCCGTGTCTGTCCGCATAATTCAAAATCATACAGAGCGTTTCAAATCGTGTTGGAAATACTCTGTGTGTATAGAGGTATATTAAGATAGATTACAAAAATATTCTGTGCTTTAAGATAGTAATTTTCAACCTATATTTTTAATCCATCTGCATCCAACATAAAACTTTTGTAGGTATGTTTTGTACGTTTGTTATGTTGATGGCGTAATGTCTTCTCTAAAGTTTAATTAAAATTAAGAATACACTAGACCCTCCATGTACGCGAGTTCGATGTACGCGAATTCAGAATAACGCGAATTAGATTTTGATACCTGAATTTTTTGTACGCGAAGCAAAATTCCATTTAACGCGAATTAAGTTTTCGCGTATCTCTTATTATAAAAGGCCAAGTCTTTCTTTCTTTCTGTCCGTCCCACGGAAATACCCGAAGCAAACCGAACCGAACCGAACGCACAACGTATCATCGGATCAACGTATCATCGGATCAACGTATCATCGTATCAACGTATCATCGTATCAACGTATTATCGTATCATCGTATCATCGGATCAACGTATCATCGTATCAACGTATCATCGTATCAACGTATCATCGGATCAACGTATCATCGTATCATTTTGTCTATATAGGTAAGTCTATTTCCAAAAAAGCATTATGTGAACTTCCATAATGGATAATGAAAATTTTGAAAATCCTGCTGCAAAGCGACGACGATTGAATCGTGAGAGAAAAGCACGTACAAGAGCTAATAACACAGAAGAACAGCTTCGATCACAGCGACAAGCTAACGCTCGGTCTCATGCGATACGTCGACAACGTGAAACTTTGGAACAAACTCAAGCGCGGCAAGCTGCTGACGCTCGGTCCCATGCGATACGTCAACAACGTGAAACTTTAGAAGAAACTCAAGCGCGGCAAGCTGCTGACGCTCGGTCCCATGCGATACGTTGATCCGATGATACGTTGATCCGATGATACGTTGATACGATGATACGTTCATCCGATTGGTTATGAAATTATCCGTTATGCGTTCGGTTCGGTTTGCTTCGGGTATTTCCGTGGGACAGACAGAAGGAAGGAAGGAAGGACTTGGCCTTTTATAATAAGAGATTTTTCACCTATATAGGAAATTTAAATACGTTGATACGTTGATCCGATGATACGATGATACGTTTATCCGATTGGTTATGAAATTATCCGTTATGCGTTCGGTTCGGTTTGCTTCGGATATTTCCGTGGGACAGACAGAAGGAAGGAAGGACTTGGCCTTTTATAATAAGAGATGAGAACAACATTAAATAAATAAACAAAAAACTTACATATATTTTTTTAAATTAAATTAAACTTAATCAATATTTAAAATTTTTTTACTTATTTTAAACTAGATGATACCCCGTCCGAGGACGGGCAGCTAGAAGGACGGGCAGCTACCCAAGGTAACTTAAGTTGAATGAAGATTAAGGAAAGCTCTCAGTGCAATCCAAAAGCCATATGACCTTGGGTAGCTGCCCGTCCTTCTAGCTGCCTGTCCTCGGACGGGGTATCATCTAATTATTAAAATAATTATGTATTATCCAAATAGCATAAACAAATTTCGAGGTATGGGTGTACTAGTCGTGCCATAAGTTCTGACTAACAAAGTACCGTTCATTTTTACTATGAAGATTAAGGGATGGGGGTTGCTAATGGTATTTTTGGAAAGATCATTTGCAGGTATTATAGTGGGCGAAAGTTGAAATTCAAGTCTTAAATAGTAAACATGAATTCGGATGTCAACGATAATCGTATTGTTGTAATTGCTATAGGGATAAAATTCTACCGATCGAGCGCTGTATGCAACAACAAACGTGACGTCAGATGGAGTGACATTAAGGTTATAACCTTAATTCTTTACTGTCGTTTCGAATTTTCCTGGTGAAATAATATTAATATTGTGATTGTAACGAATTAAAAGTATAACGAAAGTTATTTTATAATAACGTGGTTATAAACGTGGTTAATTTGAAACGTGAAAAGCACCACTGATGAAACGGTTGTGACAAAAGCTAGTGCTTCCAGTTCCAATTGCCTCTTTTATGCTCGTAGATGTACTAACGAAGCGGCTTAGCTTTGTATGTTTGATACTAAGTACTGAGAGCTGGGTAGCGACGGGTCGCTTTCGTGGATTCTTGGATGGGTTCTTCTTTGCGTAGTAATCTTTCCCGGAGGGCGCCAGAATCGAATAAGGACGTTCAGGGACCTTAGTTATCCTTATCGAGACAAAATTAACTCAAAGTAGAAAATAAAAAATTACTCGTTTTGAACACACACTTTTAATATAAATTAATATGAAATCAATCGTAAATAACATAAGCGAATTCTTGTTTACACAGATTATATGAATGATAAATGTTTGTACTAAAATATAAAAATTGACAATTATTTACAAATGTTGAACACAAATACATATACTTGGTACCCAGAGCGGATCGACAGATGTCGCTGAGTTGGAGTCGAATTGCCAAACGGGGTGAACCTTCGCACTTGAATTGTCGTGTCTACGAATTTAATTGTCTTACAAAATGCTAGCGATAAAAAAATCGCACTAATACTACCAAAAAAGCAGGAATTCTAGCTACGTCTACTGAAGGTAGATTAGTTTTGGATAAGCAGGTTGACAAAATGTTAGCTACGAGCTTGGTATTTTTGTTAAACAATTCATACAATAAATAGTGTTTATAACTACTTACGATTTCTGTTGAAATGGTTACTGGATTACGTACGATCAGATCTGATGGTTCGTTGTTCCTCCTGGCCAAAATCGTCAGGATTTCAAATGGCAACGTTTGATCTAAAATATAGTTAAAAACACAGTGTACGATATTGTAAAACATAAAAAGGCGTAGCAATTGATCTGAATTATTTAAATAAGCAATTAAATTCGTTTTTGTATCACCAATTTTGCGTTTTGTTCCTCCAGTTGTATTTGGAATAAAAATTATCTTTGCACACATGAAACTTTGAAAAGTTGGCAGATGGTCGACGAAGCGGCGATTCTCGCGGACCCAAAATGGTGGAGATTTGTTCGTTGATGAAATGAAACGAGCAGATGAATTTACGGGTTTTCGAATTTTCTTCTTATTGGAATTTTTACAATTCTCCGGACTTGTCCAATGATATTAGGATCGATATTATAATAGAATAATTCACCTCGAAATATTGGCTGCGGTGTTTTGCGATCTTTTCCGGATTTAGAAGAATGGAGTCGTATCGACTTCGCACATGTGTTTGGACAAAAATTTCTGTTGTCGAAATAAAAATTGATTTTCGGGATCATATATTGATCTCGCTGATCTAAAAAATAACACTTCACTCGGAGTGACTTTACTTGTCATAAACTCGATAATTTTACTCGATGAAACTTGATCTATTATCAATAAATTTATAAATTGCGGAGCTGAAATTTTTATACGTGTTAGCGTTGCTGGTTCGGTTTGGCGAGAGAGCATTACCAATCGAATTTGCGCCGAAGCAAATCGATGCAACCTTGAAAGTTGGTGATCTACTTTACCGATCTCGAATAAAAATCCCATTGATTATAGGTAAGAAAGATGTGTGGTAATCAATGGTTTATGACGAATTACAAGAAAGTGTTATTAAATTTAAAACAATAGTAGCAAATAATAGTGAGCCATAATAATAAAAAATAAAATTAGCTTTGTTATACAAAACTGTTCAAATAAATCGTACATAAAAGTTATTACTAAATTAATAAGCCCTGAAAATAAAATTATATTTTTCATATAGACCAAAATAACAGTAGCCTGTTACAAATTACCGAAAGTTATTTTAACAATATATTTTTGTTGTGTTTAAAAATAACGTGGTTTATCACGTGTAAATATTGAACAGTTATTAACTTTATTTAAATAGTTTAGTTGGATAAGTGGTTATAACTGCAACATAACAAACACGTTTAAACAAAAAAGTAAGTAATAAATAAATAATTTAATAAAAAATAATTAATTTAACGTATTTTAAGTAATTTAACCTCGAATTAATTGCTTTGATAAAACACACAATACAAGAAAAATAGTAAGGTTAACTTTTGAATATGGTTACGTACAATATGAAAACACATTAAAAAATTTGTTATACTTGCATATTAATATTATTTCACCAGGATAAACAATAATCACTACCGTATAAAACCCATATGAAAACAATAAAAAGTTTTATTTTTACTTTTAGCTTTTATATAGTGACGTCAAATATTTAGTTGATATTACAGCCACCAGGGTGCGTACAATTAATATTTTTCCCCTATACATAACTATGATAAAAGTAGTACTAGTGCAATTTTAAATTTGTTAAAAAAAATTAAGGATTACAAATTTTTTTTTGAATTATCCATCGATAGAATGAAACTTCTGGAGTAGATAACCGAAAAAAAAGTGGCCGACCATGAACTCTAAGAACTCTTGGAGTTATTAAAACAGTTCGCGAGCGAATGAGAAGAAATCCCTTGAGGAAACAAAAAATTAAGGCCCGGAAATTCAAATTTCGAAAAGAACCATTTCTCGCGTGTTAAAAGATGACTTAAAACTTGGGGCTTCTCGTAGGATTACAATACATCGTCTTATAATCGCTCTAAAAACTATTAGACAAGAAAGAACAAAACAACTCCTCGACCGGCACGCGTATGAAGATCACAAAAATATTTTGTTTACTGTCGAAAAAATTTTCACAGTCGAAGAAATATTCAACATGTAAAACGATCCTGTGTAGGCTTACAGCTCTAATGAAGCCCCTAAAAAAATTTCGGGGGTGAAAAAAGGCCATTATCCAACAATAGTAATGATTTGGTGAGGTGTGTCGTATGAAGGAGTAACAGCTGTATTTTTGTGAAAAAGGGGAAAAAACGGGGGGAAAAAAATACCAAAAAATGTTACAGCTTGTAGTTAACCCTCTAAATTACAACTTATTTCGTGAAAACCATAGGGTGTTTCAGCGAGATTCTGCACCAGCGCATAAAGTGAAAACAATCCAACGAATGGCTACAAACAAATTTACCTGAGTTTATTGCCGCGGAAGACTGACCTTCAGGCAGTCCTGACTTGAACCCTTTGGATTACAAATTATGGTTGGTTCTTGAGGAACAAGCTTGCAAAGTACCCCATAAAAATATTGAGCTCTTAAAACGGAATTTGATCAAGGCTGGAACATCTATACCAATAAAAGTAGTGCGTGCCGCAATGGAAGACTGCCCGCGACGTTTAAAGGCCCTTGTGAAGGCAAAAGGTGACCATTTCGAATAAATCGTGCAAAATTGAATTCCTTAGAATGTAACGAATAAAATGTAGTAATTTATATATAGGATTTTTATTTTTTCGTCTACAGTCGTGATGCTTCTTAACAGAAGCGTCGTGACCCATCTCTTTCTATGCATGTGATGTGCGTTCAATTTATTTCTCACATACATAGAGGACCTACTTGTTTAACGTGGGCTCCGAACCACGGGAAGTGTAATACACTTCATTGCGAGATGGGCGCTCATGGCAAATTACCTCGGTGGTTTGCCATTGCCTTCCGAGGAGAAACGGTCAGAATAAAGTTTTTACTCTGCCCGGATTTGAACCGAGCATTTTGACTTTGCGTAATGAAAACAGGACTTTCACCTATATTAACAAAGTAGTGGGTTGTAATAGGTGATCAATAAGTCGTTTTTAAATAAATTTTGATAAAACTGGCGTTACAAAGGCACTACCAAAAGGAAGACCGCCAAGGAAAACAACACCAGCTCAAGACCGGGTTCTTCGTCGATTATCGCTAAAAAATCGGTTTAAATCATGTCGATGCCTAAGAATTGAACTTAAGGACCAAAGTGGTATCGATATTAGTGTTGGTACCGTCAAAAATCGTTTGAGAGAATTCGGTTTAAGAGCATATACAGCGGCTAAAAAACCGATTTTAACAAAAGTTATGAAAAGAAACGTCTGCAATTTGCAAAAAAGGATGCCAATTGGTCTCTAGAAGATTGGAGTCGAATTGTATTCTCCGACTAATCAACATTTTTATAACATGGTTCCGATGGAAAGCGGTACATGCGACGCTTTAAAAACGAAAAACTTTCGGAAAAATTCACAATAAGAACATCGCGTGGTAGAATCGGCCTAATGGTCTGGATTGCTTCTCCCAACGTGGATTAGGGAAATTACAAATTGTTAAAGGTAATATTAATGCTGACAGGCACATTGATATTTAAAATACCAATTTGGGACAATCTGTTATGAAATTATATGCAGAAAATGAGGAATGGTACTTTCAACAGGACAATGCACCTTGCCATACAGCCAAGAAGGTAAGAAATATTTTTACAAATAATTTTTTTTTTGAAATTATTCATTGTTTCGTGTTTCTTACACTTAGTATGTTAAATATATTATCTCTTATTATAAAAGGCCAAGTCTTTCTTTCTGTCTGTCCCACGGAAATACCCGAAGCAAACCGAACCGAACCGAACGCACAACGTATCATCGGATCAACGTATCATCGTATCAACGTATCATCGTATCAACGTATCATCGGATCAACGTATCATCGTATCATTTTGTCTATATAGGACAGCTATTTCCAAAAAAGCATTATGTGAACTTCCATAATCTATATAAATAAAAATGAATGTGAAAACCTTTGTCACGGCATCACATGATAACGGCTGGACCGATTTTGTTAATTTTTTAAAAAAAAGTGTTTGTAATAGTCCGTAGTTGGTTCTTACGTAAAAAAAATTGGAAAAGTTGCCCTGGAAGTTGGAAAATTCGGGAAAAATTGGAAGTGCTTTTTATACCGTCAATAGGTGGCGCGACCTTAAGTACCTTAAGTACCTACAGAAGTAGGTAGGTAATTAAAGTACCTACTTTATTTCTATAGTGAAAACCATTGTCAAGGCATCACTTGATAACGGCTGGACCGATTTTGTTAATTTCTTTTTAATGGTTCATCGTTATTGCGCCGATGAACAATACTATTTTTTCATCTATACTATGATTTTTTATCTACAGTGGCGACTTGGACCGATTTTGTTATTTTTTTTTAATGTTCGTAATATATACTCCGAATAAGGTTGTTAGGTAATGAAATGCTGGAAAAGTTGTTCGGAAATTGGAAAATTCGGGTAAAACTGAAAGTTCAGTTTAGTTAAATAAGTGATCAACAGATGGCGGCTCTCATTTGGAAGTCATAAAAAAATTACTTTAAAACCAAATGAAAACCACGAATAAATTAATATATTACGCCTGTCAATTTATTTAGTAGCGCTATCTATTGATAATATGTTTATATTTGATCCGGTGATTGATATAAATCAGGCAGATAATGCCGCTGTAGCATTACAAGGTTTGTTATTTTTTTTTAATTAATTTGTAATTTGGTTATTAGGTTTTGATTGGCGACACGTTAACCGTTAGTACGGCTCTGTCACATAGTGAGGTTTGATAACGTATTTTTGTTTAGTTCGCCTCAATACTGGGGTGATTTAGAAAAAAAGCAAATAAGGAAGAAAGCATTTTGCAAAAATTTACTTCGCGTAGGCGGTTCTCCCAGGGTGAGGCAATTGCTTTAATTCAATTCGTCTGTCGGGTCACCTTATGAAAAACTGAAAGTGCTTTTTTGATTCGACAGTAACAGTCACTCACCAACTTAAAGAATCAAATTTTGGTTGGTAATATTTCTAACTGGCATGTAGCTATATAAGATATACTTCATTGCATGGAGTAAAATAAAACCAAAAGATTTAAAACGCTCAAAATAATACTGATAATTAAAACGAACAGAATGCCGCAAATAAGACGGAGTAATTTAGGTCGCAGAACTCGCAATGCTGCAACCCAAAGATATATTCGAAATAATCGAACTGCAGTGCAACGCGAGGAAAATGAAATTGAACGGAATAGTGCAAGAAGGCCAAGAAATGTTGCGTTGAATACTCATCGAGCTGCTTTCCGTTACAACGTGACAATTGATTACGGTGCAGACCAATCCGTTGCTATTGGATCCATGAGCGTTGTGTGCCCACATTGTAGGCATTGAAATACAAAACTGAAGCCCCTGGATTGTGTTGCGCAAGTGGAAAAGTCAAATTGGCGCCATTGGTCCCCCCACCAGAACCATTGCGCTCATTGGTTTCTGGAGCTAGCACAAATTCCAAACATTTCCTAACACAAATTCAGAAATACAACAGTTGTTTCCAAATGACTTCATTTGGCGCAACAAATGTGGTGCGGGACAATTTCATGCCCACTTTCAAGGTAATTATTACACAATCTTATTTAAACATTATTTGACAACAACACTATTAACATACATTAACATTGACAGATTCAAGGACAAATATATCATCGAGCAGGTTCGCTATTGCCGCCTCCGGATGTAGGCTTTAAATTTCTGCAGATTTTTTTCATGGGAAATTCACCACAAGAAGTAGATCAACGTTGTGCACACAACAGTTCGGTGAAAAGACCAATCGTGGAACAACTTCAAACTTTTTTTCATCAACACAATGAATTGATTGCATTGTTTAAAACCGCACTGGACCGCATGCCAACTGATAATCACAAAATTGTAATCAGAGCCGATAGGACGCCTGCGGGAGAACACGCAAGACGTTTCAATGCGCCAACAATTGATGATGTCGCCATTGTCGTCGTTGGAGAAAATTTGGAATCACGTGATATCGTTCTGCAACGGCGAAACGATCAGCTGCAGCGTGTGTACGAAACGCACCGATCATATGATGCGTTACAATATCCCATCATATTTTGGCAAGGTGAAGACGGTTATGATTTCTCGCATAAGATGGTAAATCCGCTTACAGGCGCTAAAACGAACAAAAAAGTCATTTCAATGAACTACTATTCATATCGATTGATGGTTCGTGAAAATGAGGACAATCACATATTGAAATGTCGCCGTCTATTTCACCAATATGCTGTCGATATGTACGTCAAAATTGAAACTGAACGGTTGCTATTTATCAGATTGAACCAGACAAACCTCCGTTCTGAAGAGTATATTCACCTTCGAGATGCCATCAATACTGACGGAAACGCACATAATATTGGCCGCATGACGATTCTCCCAGCAACGTACGTCGGAAGTCCACGACATATGCATGAATACGCGCAAGATGCCATGTCCTATGTTCGCCATTACGGCACACCAGATTTGTTCATCACGTTCACTTGCAATCCGCTGTGGATAGAAATTCGACACGAGTTATTCCCTGGCCAATCACCCATCGATCGCCATGACATCACAGCGAGAGTCTTCAAACAAAAATTGAAATCATTGATGAATTTAATTGTGAAGCATCGCGTGTTCGGCGAAACGCGCTGTTGGATGTATTCAGTGGAGTGGCAGAAACGCGGATTGCCACACGCACATATTCTCATTTGGTTGATTGAGAAGATAAGACCGAATGAAATAGATGATGTAATATCAGCAGAAATTCCCAATGAAGAAGAAGATGCAGTCTTGCATGAGGTTATTACTAAGAACATGATTCATGGCCCCTGTGGAACATTAAATAACAATTCTCCGTGTATGGTCGACGGAAAATGTTCGAAGCGGTATCCAAGGGCATTAGTTGCAGAAACAATTACCGGAAATGATGGTTATCCAATGTATCGTCGCCGATCGACTGCGGACAATGGAAGATCAACAATTGTGAAAGTTAATCAACAGGAAATTGAAGTAGATAATCGTTGGGTTGTTCCGTATTCGCCATTACTATCGAAGACATTCAAAGGGCACATCAACGTCGAATCTTGCCATGCCGTGAAATCCATCAAATATATCTGTAAGTATGTGACCAAAGGAAGTGACATGACTGTGATTGGAGTTGATGCGGAGAATTCCTAAGATGAAGTCACTCAATACCAATTGGGCCGGTATGTTAGTAGTAACGAAGCAATTTGGCGCATTTTTTCATTCGCCATTCATGAAAGATATCCCACTGTTGTACATTTGGCAGTACATCTGGAAAACGGACAACGAGTGTATTTCAATCCTGATAACTCAGCGGATAGAGCGGCACGGCCACCGTCGACAACATTGACAAACTTCTTCTCGGTTTGTCAAGCAGATGCTTTCGCTCTCACTTTGCTGTATGCTGAAATGCCACGCTACTACACATGGAACGCATCATCGAAATCTTTTCAGCGTCGAAAACAAGGTACACCAGTTGAAGGACATCCAAATGTATTTGCTTCAGACGCTCTGGGTCACATCTACAGTGTGCATCCAAATAACGACAAATGTTACTATCTTCGATTGTTGTTGGTGAATGTTCGTGGTCCGACGTCGTTTCAACAACTAAGAACCGTTAATGGTCATCTGTGTGCGACTTACCGTGAGGCGTGTCAACTCTTACAGTTGCTCGAGAACGATTCGCATTGGGACAATACGCTCAAAGATTCCGTCATATCTTCATCACCGCATCAAATTCGCACACTGTTTGCGATTATCATATCCACATGTTTCCCTTCGAATCCGAACGGTATGTGGGTCAAATATAAGGACGACATGTCTGAGGATGTTTTGTATCGTGTGCGTCGCCAAACTTTAAATCCTACATTGCAAGTGACTGCAGAAATTCACAATGAGACATTGATCATGATAGAAGATATGTGTTTATTGATGGCGAATAAATTGTTGCCGTGTTTGGGTATGATATCACCCAATCGTTCAATGCACGATGCATTTAACCACGAGTTACGAAGAGAACAACAATACGACACCGAAGCATTGAAGTTAAATTTGGGCAGGACAACGTCTGCCGGGTCAGCTAGTGGATAATGAAAATTTTGAAAATCCTGCTGCAAAGCGACGGCGATTGAATCGTGAGAGAAAAGCACGTACAAGAGCTAATAACACAGAAGAACAGCTTCGATCACAGCGACAAGCTGACGCTCGGTCTCATGCGATACGTCGACAACGTGAAACTTTGGAACAAACTCAAGCGCGGCAAGCTGCTGACGCTCGGTCCCATGCGATACGTCAACAACGTGAAACTTTAGAAGAAACTCAAGCGCGGCAAGCTGCTGACGCTCGGTCCCATGCGATACATCGACAGAAAGAAAATCGATACCAAAGTCAAGCAATTCAACTCCAAATAAGAGCATTGAGATTTGATGAATCTCACGTTACTCGACACGATTGTGGAGAAATGAATTCCATCTATCAGCTCTGCGGCTCCAAGAATTTCGCCAAGGAGCGTCCAGTTGATAAACAATTTAACAACTGCTGTCATAAAGGAAAAGTGAAGATTCCGCAACCGCTCGATCAACATGGGAATCTATTGTTATATCCCGAATTTCTTCGCTCTATGCTTTCAGATTCAGATAATCCTTACTACAAGAACTTTCGTCAGCACATCCGCTCTTACAATTCCTCGGTTTCTTTCGCTTCAATGGGAGCAGAGATTGTTTCAATGCCGGGTAACGGACCATACGTTTTCAAAATTCATGGACAGACGTACCACAGAACCACAAACCTGTATCCACCTGAAGGACAAACAAGAAAGTTTGCACAACTGTATGTAATGGATACGACAGAAGCGGTCAATGAACGAGTAAATCTGCCTGAGAATAGAGGTTGTCTACCTGAAGTGATTGAGAAAATCGATCGTTTCTTCCGCGTCAACAATCGTATCGCAGCTTCATATTGCCTGATGAAAGAAATTGAGCAACAAGAGCGTGTACGAGCCGAAGAAGAAGGACAACCAGTTCCGGTCGTCAATATGGTGATGCGGCGCGATCGGCAGTCTGATCAAAGACGTTACAATGCTCCAACGTCCAATGAAATTGCAATGGTGTTCGTAAATGATGACGGCGAACCTCCATTTGAACGTGATATCCGTATCTATCCTCGAAATCCCGTCGACAATGCACAACAATTCATTCGTATCAATATTCTCAGTCCAAATCTTGACCCTATGACTTATGGAATTCTTTATCCGTTTGGCGAACCGGGGTGGCAACCCAATTGGAGTTGCGAAGGATATCGGCAATCCCGTAATAAAATCAGCATGTTACAATTTAAAGTTGCGCAAACAGCAATTAGAAACGATTTCAATTCGATCATGAGTGCGGGAAAATTTACGCAACAGTGGATTGTCGACTCATATTTGCAAGTGGAAGCCAATAATTTGAACGTCCGTCCGCATAATTCAAAATCATACAGAGCGTTTCAAATCGTGTTGGAAATACCCTGTGTGTATATAAGTCTAAGAACTGGGTAGGCAGTGCGCTACTTTTAGGCTTCTGTACAAAGTATAACAAGAAGCCTTATTTAGGCTTCTATGCAAGGTATAGAAAGAAGCCTTATGGTCTGGCTTCGTGTCCGTCCGCATGTTTCAGAGCCAATCATAACGTTGATCAACTGAAACGTTGTTATATTGTAAACTAGATGATACCCCGTCCGAGGACGGGCAGCTAGAAGGACGGGCAGCTACCCAAGGTAACTTAAGTTGAATGAAGATTAAGGAAAGCTCTCAGTGCAATCCAAAAGCCATATGACCTTGGCTGCCTGCCCGTCCTTCTAGCTGCCCGTCCTCGGACGGGGTATCATCTAGTGGTAAAATATGAAGCTACTCTTTCATTTTTATGTTGCAGGTATCGAAGTACTTATTAGACAATGGAGTTCATGTGATAGATTAGCCAGGTAAAAGCCCCGACCTTCACCCCATTGAAAATTTTTGGGCCATTATGAAACGGCATGTTGTGAACGGTCGTAGGTAAATGTGCCACCAAATGTACCTGACCAGAAAAGGGTACCGGTAAATGTGCCACCGACCAAAAGGGTTCTTCAAATAAACACAGGTATTTGTGCCGCGAAGAGTGAAAAAATAAAATTTTTTTTGCCTTCGAATTTTGGGGTGTGCATTCGATAAGGAGGGTAATCCATCGTCAAAACCTACCCTTACGGGGCGCCATGGCGGTTTTGACTCTGGTTACTAGGCTAAACATACGAGAAGGCGCCACACATCAAGAAAACCGGGATAAATGAAACCGGGATGTGAGAGACCCTCGAAATAGCATTAAAAAGTATAGTTGCGGTATGGGGCAGTAAACTATTACGTTTCACCCCCAAAAAATCGCGTAAAATCAAAAAATAATCGATGTTACATGTAGGAGATGCATCAGGTAGATGCCGTTTTCTCCGGTGGCACAAATACCTGTGTACTTTTAATATCCTAAATTCGTAGCAGGTAGAATAACATTTCTGGTGGCACATTTACCTCCGACCGTTGTGAACATATCACCAAACAACTTAGTGGACCTACAGAATTCCCTAAATTTCGTCTGGGACAACAACATAAAACATGATTACCTGACGGACTTAACGAAATCAATACCAAGACGTTTGCAAAGTGTAATAAAGGCCAGAGGGGGTTATACTAAATATTAGTGTTTTCATTTTATGTTAATACTAGCTGGCACGGGCGGCATCCGCCGACCTTAGCCATCTAGACCCAGAATAGATCCGAGTAGGCCATAGTTGTTCGGCCTTCGGCCTCACAGGGGGAGGACCATAATAGATCCGGGAAGGCCATAGTTGTTCGGCCTTCGGCCTCACAGACCGGACCATAATAGATCCGTGAAGGCCAAAGTTGTTCGGCCTTCGGCCTCACAGACCGGACCATAATAGATCCGTGAAGGACAAAGTTGTTCGGCCTTCAGCCTCACAGACCGGATCATAATAGATCCGTGAAGGCCATAGTTGTTCGGCCTTCGCCCTCACAGACCGGACCATAATAGATCCGTGAAGGCCATAGTTGTTCGGCCTTCGGCCTCACAGACCGGACCATAATAGATCCGTGAAGGCCATAGTTGTTCGGCCTTCGGCCTCACAGACCGGACCATAATAGATCCGTGAAGGCCATAGTTGTTCGGCCTTCGGCTTCACAGACCGGACCATAATAGATCCGTGTAGGTCAAAGTTGTTCGGCCTTCGGCCTCACAGACCGGACCATAATAGATCCGTGAAGGCCATAGTTGTTCGGCCTTCGGCCTCACAGAGCGGACCATAATAGATCCGTGAAGGCCATAGTTGTTCGGCCTTCGGCCTCACAGACCGGACCATAATAGATCCGTGAAGGCCATAGTTGTTCGGCCTTCGGCCTCACAGACCGGACTATAATAGATCCGTGAAGGACAAAGTTGTTCGGCCTTCGGCCTCACAGACCGGATCATAATAGATCCGAGTGGGCCATAGTTGTTCGGCCTTCGGCCTCACAGGGGGAGGACCATAATAGATCCGGGAAGGCCATAGTTGTTCGGCCTTCGGCCTCACAGACCGGACCATAATAGATCCGTGAAAGCCAAAGTTGTTCGGCCTTCGGCCTCACAGGGCGGACAATAATAGATCCGTGAAGGCCATAGTTGTTCGGCCTTCGGCCTCACAGACCGGACCATAATAGATCCGTAAAGGCCATAGTTTTTCGGCCTTCGGCCTCACAGACCGGACCATAATAGATCCGTGAAGGCCATAGTTGTTCGGCCTTCGGCCTCACAGACCGGACTATAATAGATCCGTGAAGGACAAAGTTGTTCGGCCTTCGGCCTCACAGACCGGATCATAATAGATCCGAGTAGGCCATAGTTGTTCGGCCTTCGGCCTCACAGGGGGAGGACCATAATAGATCCGGGAAGGAAATAGTTGTTCGGCCTTCGGCCTCACAGACCGGACCATAATAGATCCGTGAAAGCCAAAGTTGTTCGGCCTTCGGCCTCACAGGGCGGACAATAATAGATCCGTGAAGGCCATAGTTGTTCGGCCTTCGGCCTCACAGACCGGACCATAATAGATCCGTAAAGGCCATAGTTTTTCGGCCTTCGGCCTCACAGACCGGACCATAATAGATCCGTGAAGGCCATAGTTGTTCGGCCTTTGGCCTCACAGACCGGACCATAATAGATCCGTGAAGGCCATAGTTGTTCGGCCTTCGGCCTCACAGACCGGACCATAATAGATCCGTGAAGGTCAAAGTTGTTCGGCCTTCGGCCTCACAGACCGGACCATAATAGATCCGTGAAGGCCATAGTTGTTCGGCCTTCGGCCTCACAGACCGAACCATAATAGATCCATGAAGGCCATAGTTGTTCGGCCTTCATCTGTCATCTTTCATCTGTCATCTGTCATCTGTCATCGGTCATCCGTCATCCGTCATCTGTCATCCGTCATCTGTCATCCGTCATCTGTGATACATACATACATACATACATACATACATACATACATACATACATAATCTTCACGTAAAGTTACATCTTCATGTAAAGTTAAATCTTCCGCAAAGAGGTGGATCTTCCACGTTCTGCGACCTATATGAAGTGCTCCGGTCTTATTCGCGGCATTCAGATTAATTTGTTAGTGGTTTTTTGTTAGTGGTTGGCATTTTTCGAATTAAAGCCGCCATCCCCGCCATCTGTTGACAGTATTTTCAGATTAATTTGTTAGTGTTTTTTTTGTTAGTGGTTTGCATTTTTCGAATTAAAGCCGCCATCCCCGCCATCTGTTGACAGTATTTTGAATCACTGATTGTACGTCAGATTAATTATTTGACAAATTAAATTTTTTGTCAAACTTGTGATTTGATTTTCGAAAAAAGCGAATAACTTTTTTCCCCGCTCGAATTTCTTCTCCATATATGCGAGAATAGTTGCGCCTGGAGCTACAAAATAACTGTGCAAAATTTGGTCGAGATCGGTCCAAGGGTCTAGGAACGTATAGCGAACAAACACGCAAGCAGATCTTCTCTTTTATATATTTAGATTACTTATATTTACATAAATAAATTTTCTTGACATTAAAACATGCGAAATTCGTCATTATTGAAAAGCAACAATCGTTTATAAAAAACGCGAATTTTTTTCGCGAATTTAATTTTATGGTTTCTAAACAATTTGTAATTAATTTTATACACTATTGTGGTTCATTTATAGCTAAATTAAAAAAAAATTATTTTGAAATTAAAAAACAAGAATATAAGCGAATAAAATGCGAATAAAACACAAAGAATCCAGAATTTTACGACCGGGCTTTTCATATTGTGTTCACTTAAATAAATCTTACGTCGAAGCTAAAGATATTTATTGACAGTTGTTTACATAATAAATAGAGATGTTTCTACTCCGTTCACAGGCGCTGAAACATAGCACTTGAATGATACAAATACGGTGTCAACGATTTATAGTTTTTTTATGCATTATATTTAATTTTTTAGCAATTAGGTATATTTTAGTGTTTGTATGCATTATATTTTACCTATTTCGTAAATAAACCTTAGTTTTAAACTTTTGTTTCTAGTCTTAAATAAATTTTGGAACCTAACACCCTTTTTTCTATTGCTTCTTTGGTTCCATTTACGCGAATTCCATGTACGCGAGGATTTTGGCGAACGGCACCCTCGCGTACATGGAGGGTCTAGTGTACTTGTAATTATTAAAAAAATGTATTATTAATTCCCCTGCTTAGACGTCTAGAACTAACCAGAAAATGGTTACACGTGACCTTAAACAATAAAATGAACGTAAATAACAATTCATTATTACTTTTAACTATTTTATTAATTAAATAATAAATGTTATATTCAGGGATATGGTAAAAATATTTTTTCTATTTTGCGTCTAAAATAAAGTCATTTCGATACGCGAATGGGTATCGAAATGGACTCATTACGATACGCAATTTTTTGTTTTAAGAGGTTGGCAGCATAAACGTCATTGAAAATAATATTAATTATTGAAACGAATGTCATTTTAAATCACATTAAAAATCTCCAAATTTGTGTTAAACATTTTAATTAACTATAAATCTACTCTATATATATAAAAAGATAAGGGTTTTTATGCAACGTTTTTATGCAACGTTTTATGCAACGATTTTATGCAACGTTTTCGATAATCTACTCTATATATTGAACTGGAAATTTAAGTTTTTGCAGATCTGACTCATTCTCGGTGACTTTACGTTTGAGTTCATGTTGTTCGCAATAGAGCGAAAATTTAGTATTTTCCTGGTACATCCCTTAGTTTCTCGTCATTAATCCAGATCTATGGCATCTGATTAGAAACAAATCTCATGGTTGGTTGAGGACCTCAGCTGTGATTCGAGGTCATTGATCTAAAATATTTGCTTTGATTATGTTTCAATAAATTTTAAGTTTTTAATGATGTAAATTTGAATTCACCTCTGTACATTATTATTATGCTATGTAATATTACGTTTGCTGTGGTTTTGCTCTAATTTTTGTTAAAAATTTAATAAGGTCGCTATTCGCATATCACGATTTAATTAATAGGTTAATTGACTGAAGTTTTGAATTATTGTGAACAATCTAAAATTAAAGTGCTACAAGTGATTCTAAAATATTTTTAACATTTACCACGTACCTAGGAAAAGCGAAGATAAGCTGCTCTATTTTCCAAATATGAAGAATATTGCTCAAGATCAATCACTTCCGGTGAAGATAAGAAATTCATATAAAAGCGAGCGAAGTACGCATCCAAAGGTCAGTTCCTGTCCGCTCTCAGTTGTATTTGGAATGTGCTCGAGTAAGCGTCGAAAAGTTTGGAATATTTTAGTAATTTTTGCAATTAACAGTTGGTACGGGAGAGAAATTTTTGTGCGATTTAAGATTGGATTGGAAAAATTATTTGGATTTTCAATCAATATTGGTTTTATGCTGGTTATTTTTGAGAGCCATTTTTGCGCAGCAATTGGAAAATTTTACTGCTTTTTATTATATCGAGCACGGCTTGTTTATGCTGGATAATTTCGTACCGTTGGATGAATTTTTGAGGTTACCTGGAAATAAATTTTGGTCAAATTCAATAAGTTTCAACATTAATCTATCAAGTAGTGGAATTAATTTTAACGTACCTGGTTATTTTGGATGTATGATTGGATATCATACGAACGTGATACCGTTATTTGGATTTGGGAATACCAAGACATCTGTCAAGGTTGCTGATAACAATACACCTGTTCTGATTGTTTCTACAGAAGCTAATATCGTTCACAGTGGCGTACTAAACGAAGGTAACTGTTATTTAAATTTAGTTAAAACATTCTTAAAAATTTCGAAAATATCTTTTATTTTTAATAATCGTGGACAATATTTGTGTAACAAAACTTTTTATGTATTCTGTAATTTTATATCTTCAAATTTACATCTATTCTATAGCCACAGCAAATATTAACCTGGTTTTGTAATAATAACCAATACAACTGTTTATGAGATATTGTTTCTTTTATTTAATTTCAATAAAAAGGGCTACATTTGCAGAGTAGTACTAGGAATTTATTATAATCAAATCAAGGTAAATCAACGAATTATTGTTATTCGTATGTCGAGTTGCAGTTTTATTAAAGCAACTAACTTAGGATTTGCATCAGATTTGCAAAGACGATCCATCGCAGTTCAATATTCTACAAGAGTCACAATAAAAGAGTCTCAAGTGCTGGAGCTAGTCGAGGTGAGAGAGATCGTGATTATTAAAGCAACATTTGGGCAATACAATAGTTATACCCCAAATATCACAACAATATATAAAAAGATAAGGGTTTTTATGCAACGTTTTTATGCAACGTTTTATGCAACGATTTTATGCAACGTTTTCGATAATGGGATAATCTGACAACCAACAAAAAAATCTATTATATAAGTCAACTGCAATATAAATTAAAAACGAAAATTGGAAAACATCGATTTATCAATTTAACAAGGTAGTTCTCCAAGATTTTCTTCGTTTTAAAATATAAGGTTGGTAATCCCTTATCCATAAAACGTTTTGCAATTTCATTGGATATTGGTTAAAAAAAAGAACCAATCATTAATTTGATTTAAAATTGTTATTCAAAAACGTTCCATAAAAAGTTTGCACATAAAGTTTTATGTTTTACTTATATGGAGTAAAAGAGTACGGATTATCTGACCCGTAATCAGATAATCAGATTATTGCTTTCTTCGGATCACCGGATCATTGGATCACCGTATCATAGGATTATAGCCTATATATATATTTATAGGACGTTGATGTCTATATATTAAGTAAGTTAAAGAAGTTGTACTATCACGATCACAATTTGGAGAATTAAGTACTATAAAAGTAATTGAAGTAAAAAATAATTTAATACTATTGTCCAAAAATTACTACCATTCTACCTTTAAATTCAATAGCTGTTCGAGAGTTAACATCTAATCATTACCTTTCAACTTTGATCATATCACAAAATTAAATGAGATCCTGACGGTTAATACATAGTTTCGGCTAGAGATGAGGACTCATTTAAAAGTTATCTTTAACCAAAAAAGGATTTTACGTTTTCCGACTGTTATAATTAGCGGAGCTTCTTTAATTCTAAGAACAGATGGAATAAAAGCAAACAAAGGAGTGCGACCACAACGGGATACATCCTCAGATACTGAAAGTACACAGAAAGAAAAAAAAGACGAAAAACATCTACTGAACGTTCGAGAAAACACAAAACTCGACAGCAACAACTACAAGAGAAATAAGAACCTTCAACAATCAAGACCACCAGCAACAACTTCAACTGAAAGAAGCAGAAAAAGAAGAACGCTACAGCAACCATCGACAGATCTGGTTACTGTTTTAGAATCGGTACAATTACAAGAGGAACAAGAACCTTCAACATCAAACCCACCAGCAAAAACTTCAACCGAAAGAAACTGAAAACGAAGAGCGCTACAGCAACCATCGACAGATCTGGCCGCTGTTTTAGAATCGGTACAACTACAAGAGGAACAAGAACCTTCAACATTAAAACCACCAGCAAAACCTTCAACTGAAAGAAGCCCAAAAAGAAGAGCGCTACAGCGATCATCGACAGATCTGGTCACTGTTTTGGAATCGTAACTCCTCATGATGCGGGTGAAATGACCGAGAAATGTTCAAATTGTTATGCTATTTTTTGGAAAAATGAATTTTGCAAGAAAAGTTTTTGTCATAATGGAAAAGTTAAACTGTCCAAATTATCGCCAGGATCCAAATTGGATACTGGCGATACATCTGCAAGCGGATTACCATTTGTACTACATAGACGACAATTTCCGATAGTGTTGGCATTCGCTATAACTATAAATAAATGTCAAGGGCAGAGCTTTGACAAAGTTGGTATAAATGTCGATAGGCCTTTGTTTAGTCACGGACAGTTATATGTAGCATTATCAAGATGTCGAGCAAAGGATGGAATACAAATTCAAAGTACAAGCGACATAACAAAAAAATGTCGTATGGAAAGAAGTTTTATAACTCGCAAGATTTCTCATTTATATGGAATTACGAGGTGGCGAAATGGGGGTGGCCAAGAAGGTCATTGGCCGAGTAGTTAGAGCAGTCGACTACTGATGCTAAAGGCATTGGTTCGAGTCCAGTAGGAGTCAATTTTCTTTCGGACTTTCTTTCCTCCAATGAACCGTCTTCGTGATTCGGAGGGCACGTTAAACCGGCGGTCCCCCTGATCTGAGCTGATCTAATATGTCAAACAGGGTAATAAAAAAAAATCACCCCTACTCCCCATCGACTACGCAATCGCGGAACTTCTCAGAACTCGGTCATCGAACGGACGTCCCTGGTTCGTGGTGCCGGCCATTGTTGGGGAGTTTTGGTCGGTGGTGAGGGCGAGAGACCGCCTAACGGCTGCGGTCATACTTAGCAGTGTCGACATTGTGGGTCAGGCTGGGGGTGAGCAACAAAGTGGAAGCAGTACAATGGGTCCGGTAGAGTGGCCTAAGTGCGTGCAGGTTAATACTTGCCACTCCCCCTCCCCCGAAATCCAAAATCCAATGGGGGTGGTTCAACCGTAAACCGGCCGGGAATATTGGGCTGCGAAGCGGCCCAAGGGGGTTGGGCCGCCGAAGGCGGCCAGGGGGGCGGAGCCCCCCTAGTTAAAGATATAATAATAAATATGGAACATTATTAACGGCAGGTATAATTTCGTTACTATGAACAAATCTACAATTTGACACAAACTTCAAAAGTTTTTCAAATTTCAATTGTTTGTAAAAATGTCAAAGTATTACCAACAAACATTAAATAAAACGAAATTTTTAAAATGACAATCATTTAATATTGTCCTTTTTTTTAATTTTAAACCATAAAAAAAGCAAAATAGAAAAAATTGTATAAACTACTCGTTTTATAATTGTTTTTATCGCACTTATCCTTTAGAAAACTCCCCGCTACGCGGGTCGTTTTCTAAACAGATTTCGTGCGATAAAAACATCAATTATAAAACTCGTTCTTTAATATTCTATTACCGAAATCATAAATGAAAATAATTACTTACTTAGTGTTCAGAATTGCAAACATTTTGCATTTCATTTTGTTTTGCGACCGTTTTTTAGTTCGGTTGTGAGGCAACAAGAAAGTTACAAAATAAACATAGTCACATCAAGTACCTAAAAAACAAGTAACAACAATATCTTGTCAACTAAAGAAAAACGTTTTCAACATTACAAAGGGTTACAAAAATATACAGTTGAAAAAGGAAAGAACCGTGTTTTATTCAACCAAACCAAGATATAGTCCATTTGCTACAAAAAGTATCCAAGATTCTTCGCTTGGATAAAGTGATTGCACTAAACATATACGGTGCAATTAACACTTAGCGATCCTAAAAATTCTTCATCCAGGTTGCCTATGGAAAAGAGCCTAGAAGATTCTATTCGAAGTCCAATAATTTTTAATCGAATCTCGTCTCGTGGTCTGATCACAACGCCGCTGTCCGCTGTAGATTTGTAGCATGGTGAATTTGAAACGGAACAAAATTGCAAATCCTTTGGAATATTCTGTCGCGAAATAAAACAATCGAGGGGACCAATTTCGACAAATATACCTAGCTTCGTCATATTCTTTACAACCCCGTCGAACACTTCGCCTTTCATAGGTCTAAAGACTACCGCCCTGTACTTGACACGAAAAGACGCAACAGATCGTCCTTGCATGAGTAGCCCTGAGGTCACCTTATCTATTGCCATTACGGCAATCACAAACCCGTGCCTTCCATTTGATGAGCCTTCCACATCAGTTTTTAACTTATTTTTGATGTTTTCCACTATACCGGGTCCAAAAGTATTTGGGATGTAATAGAATATCATTTTCCAACGTCATGAAGTAGAACATTTTGATGATTTTGCGTATGAAATTTTGATAGTTCAGTAAACTCTGAAATATATTTAGGGAATTTCTACCTATATAGACATTTTATTCGTTGATACCCGGATGATCTCTTGATCCGTTGATACAATGATCCGTTGATACGTTGATACAGCAATCCGTTTATACTCTGGTCCAATAATCTCTTAAACCGTTGATATAGTAGTTGATATCTTCATATGTAATTACAAAAATATTTTATTTTAGCTCCCCTGATAGACGCCTCTGATTAGAGTCCTATGACATTCTGATGACAAATTTTCAAATGTTTATTGCAATATATGCTCTTACTCCGTGATTTGATCTTCCAATTGGTAACTTGAGGTAAAAGCAAGATGGCATGTATTCAAGGTTTACAAAAAAAAATATTTATAAAATCCAATAATTTACGCAAAGTTGCTTGGATTAATGTAATTTTTTAGTTTTATATAATTTATTAATTTAGAAATATATTTTATACATACAGGGTGTGCTAAAAACTGACACTGCAATGGAACTAAAAATAATTAACAGTTTAAAGACCCTAAATAGTCTTCCGCCAAGGTGGCTATCGTGTAAAGCCCAGTAGCTTCGAGTCGGATTCCGATAATCCTTAATCGGATTTGGTCTTCTGGGGTAATCACAACGTCTTCCGATTTAGATTTGTAGCATTGCGGGTTAGCCTCTGAGCAAAATTCAAAATCAGATGGGATGTTGTGGCGTGAAACAAAACAATTCAGAGAACCAATGTCGACAAATATTCCAAGTTTCGTTACCGATTTGACTATGCCATCGAGTACTTCTCCTTTCATTGGTCTAAATACAATCGCACTGTATTTAATATTAAATTTTGCAAAACCTCGTCCTGGTATAAGTAATCCTTTTTCAATTTTGTGTATCGTTGTTACTGCAACCACAAAACCGTGATTTCCATCGGAAGAACCTTCGATTTCCGAGTACAATTTCATTTTTACCTTATCCATAAGGTTGAGCCCAAAATATTTAGGATGTAAGAGAATTTCTTTTTGTAACGTTAAGTGGTAAAACATTTCCAAAGGTTTTGTTAAAATTTTGAACTGATTTCAATAAATATATAGTATTGATTTTAAGTTGGTATATGAGCCATTAAATCTAATCAACCCTGTATATTGTGAAAAGTTCATAACTACTTTTAGGCTTCTATACAAAGTATAGCAAGAAACCTTATGATCTGGCTCCGTGTCTGTCCGTCCGCATAATTCAAATCTAATCAGAACCCTCGAAATTGTGATTTTTTTTTATATATTAGGATAGGTTACAAAAATATTCTGTGCTTTAAGATTGTAATTTTCAACCTATATAGTAGACTTAATCTGACCGATCAAGATATCAACGTATCAAGGTATCAACGGATCAAGGTATCAACAGATCAAGGTATCAACGGATCAATGGATTAAGTTATCAAATTAACGGATACAATTTATTGTCGTATTATTTTTATCTACTACATTTTTCAGAAAAAAAAACTTAAAAAGAAGGCTTCTATGTACAAAGTATAGCACGAAGCCTTACGATCTGGCTTCGTGTCTATCTCTCCGCATAATTCAAATCTAATCAGAATCCTCGAAATTGTGATTGTAAACACATCGTAGTATAATAAAACAATAATTTGTTTTAAATTTATTTATTGTTAACCACAGCAGTGGCTTGATGTAATTGGTGAAGTTAAGTTGTAAGTAAAAGAGAAAGAAGAGGAGCGACCAAAAATAACAACAACTTGTATAGAAGCCTAGGAACTGCCGCTAAAGCGAGTTCCACCTTGTTTATATTATTTATTAGCAAATTGTTTTAGCAACTTTTATTTCAGATATTATTGGCAAAAAAGGAGTGCATATGGAAATAACTCCTCAGTAGTTTGGAATCGGAAATCCGCCCCTAAATTTCTGACATCAGATTCAGCCAGAACAGGGGTCAAGTCGAAGAAGGTCCTAAAAATCACAAGATTAGTTTAGAAAAGTTATTGGAGATAGTGGTTGTAATTTTATTTTTTTGGTAATATTAACTTGTGACTTGTTAGGTGTTTTCACTTTACAAAAAGTTTTTGATTTTAAATATTTTAATGTGTCAGTGGAAGTTTTTTCTAACTTGGAATTTTGGAGGATTTTTGTATTGTTGATTATGTATTGGATTTCGATGATGTTTGCTTGCACGGCTGTCTTCGTTTGTAATGTTGGCAAATTTTTGTTCTAAAGGTGAGCGAGTTTCGTATATTAATGAATTTTGCTAAATAAAGAAATTTTTTAGTTCTGATGAAGCCGAGAGTGGCAGTGAAACGTCGACAATAGGTTAAACCAATGGTTCCCAAACTTTTTTTCGGTAGACCCCCTGCTGCTACATTTCTACTGTATTCCCAAAACTCCTAAAAAATATCACCCTAAATTGGGGGTGTTTTCTTTTTCTGTTTTCTTTTCACGTCTACGTGGGCCCCCGTGTGGTCTCCTATGGACCCCTGGGGGTCCACCTGGACCACTTTGGGAACCACTGGGTTAAACAATTGTTTTATTTTGCCTGTCCTATATCCCATTACAACTATTATTTGATTGTTACACAAGGACGTTTTGGAAATTTTACCTAAAAAATAAAATATTTCAAGAATTGATTTTATTTTAGTTTATTGAAAATATTTGATGTAGTGAATATAAATTTTGTAAAATTCCAAGTTAAATTTAATTGAATAGCAAACTGTCAAATTTGATGTTGGAAGCAATTTTAGTAAAAATCGCTTTTATATCGAGATTTTAGTGATTAATACAGCATTCACACTTGTATGGAAAACCTGGTAAAGTCAGGGAATTTGAAATGTCTCAAATTTGGTCAGAGAAAATCAGGAAATTGTTTTTTTAGGGCTGTCAGGAAAATTAAAACAGCTTAAGCTTCGGTTTGCTCGAAAGCGGCACCGTCATTTTTTTAGTTATGAACTTTTTCACAATTATCAGTAATTATTAAGCCGTCAGTGGTCGCTATGCATTTTATTCCGCCAGTGGTCGCGCGTGAACGATTCGCTCACGGCAGGAATTGTCCATTTTTATGATCAATAAATCGCATTTTTAAGTAAAGTAAGTTTAAAAACAGATTATTTAGGGTTTTTACTTTACACGTAATAATTTATTATTACGATTATTTGCATGGATGTAGGAGTGCACCCAGTGTTTGAGGTATTGTTTTGAGGCGGAAACTCCTGCCTGTAACTCAAAATTGAGCTAACGGTCCGTTACCTCTGTGCGGCCTTTAGGCCGCACAACCGAGGCAATAACCAATCAGTGCAGTCTTACAACAATACTTCTGCCCTTGTGTTTATTCATCACGCATCTCTCATGTTTATTTTTTAGTTACCAACTTAAAAAGGGTTTCGATATTAGATAATTTTATAAATTTACTATGTTTAATGTTGATTTTTTGATTTTCACGCAAAGTGACTTGTACAGAAAACAACGATTACTCATAGAACACTTTAATTGTGAGCCCCAAAACGAACCCAATTGTGTAATTCTGATCAAATTTTGCGATTTCGTAGTGTGGTTCCTTGATAACTTCTTGTTCTTGGAGAACTTTTGGTGTTCAAGAAGTCGTTCATGCGCTGTTTTAGTTGCTTAAGGGCAATGTTTAAAAAGGTACTATGGTTTTGTTGATGTTTCGTTTTTCACCCAAAGTGGGTTTTATTATTGAAAAGTACATAATCAAAATTTCTATCAGTCTCTCGCAATTTCGCAAGGTGGTTACTGAACTACTTTGATAAAAAAAGATTAACACTTGTTATTTTTAGTAAATTTTTTTATTGACTTCTACTTATATTACAATCTGTCTGTATAGACAATAAGTAAATGACATGACAGTGAATAATATAATATAGGAGGAGTTTGCCCGGTGGCTCACTCTCTTTACAATTTAACACCCGAGAATGCTATGTCAGGCTTTCGATATCTTCCGGAATGTACACATTCAGTTCAGATGCGATGGGGAAAGTCCATTGGGTCTTTACGTTTCAGCCACCTGGTTCGATGGGCAGTAAGCAGATCCACCGCATGATCTGGGATGATTCTCTACACGATCACAGTACCTTTTACTATATGATTTAATACATTCTTCGATGGTGGGAATTTCAAGGTCATGATAGATTACTTGATTGGCTACGAACCATGGAGCACCAGTAATAGTTCTTAGAACATTGGATTGGAAGCGCTGAATTTTGGCTGTGTTGGAGTTACTTGCGGCTCCCTATAGTTGGATGCCGTAGGTCCAAATTGCCTTTATGATAATTTTGTACGAGTACATCAGCACTTTATTTTCGGGTGATATTTGAGAGTGACGATGTAACAGCCAATAATGCTTTCTAAAAGTGTGACCCAACTGAAACCTTTTTGTTCCAGATGTGTTTATTCCATGTCAGTCCTCTGTCTAAGTGCATACCTAGGTATCGGACTTCTTCTTTTTAGGGTAATAAATTTCCATTGAGCCTTACTGGAGGACAAGTGGTTCTTTTATATGTAAAAGTTATATGTACTACTGATTTTTGGTCATTTGCTTTGATACGGCATTTTTTAACCAATTTTTGAACTTGGTAAGGTGAATTTGTAGTAGCGCGGACGCCGCTGATGGATCGCGATGAGACGCCAAGATTGCGGTATCATCTGATGCAAAAGTCGCTATAACTGTATCTCTGGTTATTGGTAGGTCAGCTGTGTATATTAGGTAGAGAATCGGTCCAAGTACACTGCCCTGGGAAACTGATGATTCGATGAACAGAAGCGAAGAAATTTCTTGCTGAAATTTCACAAAGAAGTGCCAATTGGTAAGGTACGACGTGAGTATTTCGTAGTAGGTCTGTGGCCTGTATTTTTTAATTTTGAAGTGGAGACCAGTATGTCAAACCTTGTCGAAGGCCTGGGTTATGTCAAGAAATGCAACTGTACAATAACTTTTGTTTTCCAGGTCCTGTATGATACAGGTACATATAACCTGCTCAATTGTTGAATGATACTTGCGGAATTCGAATTGGTACTTTGGGATTATTTTCTGTTCTTCAATTTTTGGCATCAGTCTTCTCAGAAATAAATTTACGATTATCTTCGACAGAATAGGTAGCAAGCTGATAGGTGTGTATGAGCGAGGTTCCGTTGGAGGTCTTCCCGGTTTAGGGATTAAAATAAGTTGGGCAACCTTCCATTGTAAAGAAAAGTATCCCATTCTCAGGATAGAATTGTTTGATTATGGTAATAATTCAGATTCCATTTTCTGGTAGTTCTTTAAGAAGTTTTGCAGTTTTCAGGTCGGCTCCTGGGGATTTTTTGACATTTGTTTTCTCAAAGTATGTTAAAACTCTGCTCTTTTAGATTTTCCTATCGAGGAAATCGTTAATTGAAACATCTTCGTGGGAAACTTCTGTTTGAAAGGGTTTAAAATCTTCTGCTAAGTAAGCGGAAAATGTGTTTGCCTTTTCGTTGTTGCTTCTTGCCCATTCTTGGTAGGGAGTTCTGATAGGTGGAATTGTCTGTTGAGGTATTTTGATTTTTCTTGTTGCCATCCACAGCAAATAGTCCGTTGCCGCGGTTGCTGTCAATCCATATAGGTAATTTTGAATTTTTTGATTTTTGTGGTCCTTTAGTAAAAGTTTAAGTTCCCGAACTGCCCTGTTGAAGTTTTTTTATCACCAGGTGCACGAGTGATCTACCATTTTTTTCTAAGTTTCTCGTTTTCTCTTATTTTTACCTGAATACATCAATGTCGTGATAGACTAGGAACATTTTAACTTCCTGGCTATGATTGACTAAGCCGTTGGCGTTCCAGACTGCAACTTTAAGTTGTGCTGACATTATAGCATTTTACTGATCCTGGCTGTGAGGAGCTTTAGTAAAATATCCATTTTCTTCATCATTTTTCACATCATACTCTTCAAGTTAGAGTTTTGTTAGGATTGTTGTTGGTTTAGTGGAATGGACTGAGAGGTTGGAAAGACATATTGGGACTGCTGGACTCCTCTTGTTATGTTCGCATACGAATCACTCGAGTACGGTTCTGGGTTACTTGTGAAATTGTTTCTTGCTGGTTGATTTTTCGCTCTTAAGGTTGGATTTTTTGGAGATTCTTGTATAATGATATTCACTTCAATGACTTGGAACAATCATAAAAAAACATAACTCGACCAGGATTTGAATCTGGACATTGCTAAATTTAAAATTAAAAACAGCAAACCTTGTGCTCCAAACTACTGTTTTTCTTGGGACGTTGTAACATAAAATTTACGCGACACAAGTGCCCTATTTTACTGCTTGCTCTTTGGGTTAATTCGGAGGCTGGGTCGTGGGTCTAATTCAGAAAACGTGTTTTTGATATTTATAATGGCGCTAGCTAATTTCCAAAACCGTTTTCTATAGGGTCTCCTTTCATTCAGGTGTAGTAGTCGAAAACTACTGTAAAAAACCAAACCAGCAAAAGTAATTTACTGAATGAAAGAGTAAAAATTTTGATTATTCGTGTATTTACAAAAAAATTAAATGTTCGCCCTGTGGAAGAAAATATCGACATATACATACATAAAATACTTAGGCACCTGTCTAATCCAATGACTTAACCGGAAACTTCATATGCATATAAAATCTTCGTTCACATAAAATATAAATAATTGGCGATATTATTCCACACGGTATAAAAGTTTTTACATGAATACTAAAGTTCACTTAAAATGAATATTTGTGTTAACCAATTAATTAAACTTGAAATTTGATTACACTCGTTATCAGACATGGAACCATAATCTTCGTTTACATAAAATATAAATTTTGTCTGACCTTATCTATTATCTACTGCAGTTTTTGTTCACCAGTTTTTGAATTGAGTGAATGATAATCTAGTTGTTGGATGATTGGAAACTTGATAAAATACAGCTACCCTGGGGTTGAATTAATGATGGTGTTGGTAAATGATGAATGATAATAACATAAATGAGAAATCCAGTCGTTCTTTACACGTCCGTCTTAAATTTGGAATCCTTGGATTCTTTGAGTTCCTACTTGCAATTCAAACGAATTGGTATTTGCAAAAATTGGTCCCTTAGAATAGCAATCGGTATGGCTGTTCAGAACGAAATTATAAAATGGTTTTGGACTAAATTTTAGAACCTACATCGGAAAATAAAACAAGTTGGAACTTGCTTCAGCAGCGGTTCCTAGGCTTCTATACATACAACTACTTTTCTGGTGTGAAAAGTTGTTGTTATTTTTGGTCGCCATAATTTTATAATGTGATATCAGATAATCCGATAATTCGGAACTGAGAGTTACCAACTTAAAAAATATTCTATATAAGTAAATTTTAGTGACAAAACATTTAGATTTTCAGATTAGTATCTTTATTATCGGATAAAAATTATTTTTTCAGATACCTATAAGTTCAAATATAAATCTCAGAATATTTCATTTTTTAAATCTGTGTTAATTCTGTAATCTGAATTTTAGGCTTCTATACAAAGTATAACAAGAAGCCTTATGATCTGGCTCCGTGTCTGTCCGTCCGTCTGTCCGTCCGTCTGTCTGTCTGTCTGTCCGCATAATTCAAAATCATACAGAGCGTTTCAAATCGTGTTATTTACATAACTTTTCACCTATATAATTTAAATACGTTGATCCGATGATACGTTGATACGATGATACGTTGATACGATGATACGTTCATCCGATGATACGTTGATCCGATGATGCGTTGATCCGATGATACTTTGATCCGATAATACGTTGATACGTTGATCCGATGACCCGATGATCCGATGATTCGATGATAAGTTGATACGATGATACGTTGATATATTGATATGTTGATCTCGTTATTCACTAATTTGTTATTCGTTAATCTCATTATCCATTTGAAACAGAGCGTTTCAAATCGTGTTGGAAATACTCTGTGTGTATAGAGGTCTAAGAACTGGGTAGCCAGTGCGCTACTTTTTTAGGCTTCTATACAAGGTATAGAAAGAAGCCTTATGGTCTGGCTTCGTGTCCGTCCGCATGTTTCAGAGCCAATCATAACGTTGATCAACTGATACGTTGTTATATTAGGCTTCTATACAAAGTATATCAAGAAGCCTTATGATCTGGCTCCGTGTCCGTCTGTCCGTCCGTCCGCATAATTCAAAATCATACAGAGCGTTTCAAATCGTGTTGGAAATACTCTGTGTGTATAAAGGTCTATGAACTGGGTAGCCAGTGCGCTACTTTTAGGCTTCTATACAAGGTATATTTATGATTAGGGCCAATTTATTTGTCAAATCGTCTTGACGTTTCTTCGGCGAATCGCCCATGAAAGCTGCGGGTCTCGCGGAAGGAGGAACAACCGGTAAAACCGTCACGATCATCCACTCGGGTCGTGAGTATTTCGGATCCATTCCCAGGGCGCTGCAATCTGCATCGCTAATTTGTCTAAAGATATGCAGCACTTCTTCCGCCAACAAATACTTTTTTTCTTGTGGAACCTTTCCGTCGGATTCCTTCCATTCGGCCGTCAAATCGAGACCCGATTTTCTAATTACAGGTTGATGATTTCCACATGCACCATCCGCGTGACATATTGTTTGTTCTTTGCACAAACCGTACACTAGTTCTAAGCGTTTCTTGGAATCGTTCTGAGCGTGTTCGAAGTGGTTTTGTTTTTTTGGGTTCACCAACAATTTACTGCAATTAAAGCAGACGCAGCGTAAAACTTTCATGACATCTTTAATCATGCCAACGTGAAAGTTGGCCAATTTGATGTGACCAAAGTGACCGGGGCAAGTGTCCCGGTCGCCTTCGCATGTTTGACATGGTAAAGTGCTGTCAAACGCTCCCATCCTCGGATCCATCAGGCCGCCCACTTTTGGAAGACTTCCTTCCATAATTTCTACATGATTTATACCTTCTGGGACGACAGACATGCTACGAATATCTTCCAGACTAAAAATGCCAAATTGCACATTCTTTACAGTTTTGAATGCAGATTTGTTTTCGATTAATGCCATTGTTAATAATTTTCTTTTACTTAACGCGCGAAAAATTAGCCAAACTGTTACATCTACTCTGCCGTCATAAGTAAGAAGGCAGTAAGTCCACTTTTGATAGTTTCGAGAAAAACGCAAAAAATTAATCCTAAACTATTTTTTTCATTTTTCATATCGGTTTTATTTCAAATTTTAAAAACTTTTGCAAAATCTGATTACAGATATAGATGCGGTTTTTTACGCTGATTTCAAAATTATAAAAAACTCAATTTCGAAAAAAATGGACTTACTGCCTTCTTACTTATGACGGCAGTACTATACTCATAGGGCGATGTCATATATAAGCAAATTGATCTGATGATACGTTGATCCGTTGATACGATGATCCGTTGATATGATGATCCGTTGATACGATGATACGATGATATGATGATACGATGATACGATGATCCGTTGATACGATGATCCGTTGATACGATGATCCGTTGATACGATTATACCATGATACGATTGTCCGTTGATCCAATTATCTCTTATTATAAAAGGCCAAGTCTTTCTTTCTTTCTTTCTGTCTGTCCCACGGAAATACCCGAAGCAAACCGAACCGAACCGAACGCACAACGTATCAACGTATCATCGGATCAACGTATCATCGTATCAACGTATCATCGTATCAACGTATCATCGGATCAACGTATCATCGTATCATTTTGTCTATATAGGACAGCTTTTCCAAAAAAGCATTATGTGAACTTCCATAATGGATAATGAAAATTTTGAAAATCCTGCTGCAAAGCGACGGCGATAGAATCGTGAGAGAAAAGCACGTACAAGAGCTAATAACACAGAAGAACAGCTTCGATCACAGCGACAAGCTGACGCTCGGTCTCATGCGATACGTCGACAACGTGAAACTTTGGAACAAACTCAAGCGCGGCAAGCTGCTGACGCTCGGTCCCATGCGATACGTCAACAACGTGAAACTTTAGAAGAAACTCAAGCGCGGCAAGCTGCTGACGCTCGGTCCCATGCGATACATCGACAGAAAGAAAATCGATACAAAGTCAAGCAATTCAACTCCAAATAAGAGCATTGAGATTTGATGAATCTCACGTTACTCGACACGATTGTGGAGAAATGAATTCCATCTGTCAGTTCTGCGGCTCCAAGAATTTCTCCAAGGAGCGTCCAGTTGATAAACAATTTAACAACTGCTGTCATAAAGGAAAAGTGAAGATTCCGCAACCGCTCGATCAACATGGGAATCTATTGTTATATCCCGAATTTCTTCGCTCTATGCTTTCAGATTCAGATAATCCTTACTACAAGAACTTTCGTCAGCACATCCGCTCTTACAATTCCTCGGTTTCTTTCGCTTAAATGGGAGCAGAGATTGTTTCAATGCCGGGTAACGGACCATACGTTTTCAAAATTCATGGACAGACGTACCACAGAACCACAAACCTGTATCCACCTGAAGGACAAACAAGAAAGTTTGCACAACTGTATGTAATGGACACGACAGAAGCGGTCAATGAACGAGTAAATTTGCCTGAGAATAGAGGTTGTCTACCTGAAGTGATTGAGAAAATCGATCGTTTCTTCCGCGTCAACAATCGAATCTCAGCTTCATATTGCCTGATGAAAGAAATTGAGCAACAAGAGCGTGTACGAGCCGAAGAAGAAGGACAACCAGTTCCGGTCGTCAATATGGTGATGCGGCGCGATCGGCAGTCTGATCAAAGACGTTACAATGCTCCAACGTCCAATGAAATTGCAATGGTGTTCGTAAATGATGACGGCGAACCTCCATTTGAACGTGATATCCGTATCTATCCTCGAAATCCCGTCGACAATGCAAATACCCGAAGCAAACCGAACCAAACCGAACGCATAACGGATAATTTCATAACCAATCGGATGAACGTATCATCGTATCAACGTATCATCGTATCATCGGATCAACGTATCATCGGATCAACGTATCATCGGATCAACGTATCATCGGATCAACGTATCATCGGATCAACGTATCATCGGATCAGTTGATCCGATTATCCTACTCAAAATTACTATATAAGCAGAATTACATTATAACGAAACTAGCTGATAGCCCGTCCGAGGACGGGTAGCTAGAAGGACGGGCAGGCAGCCAAGGTAACTTAAGTTGAATGAAGATTAAGGAAAGCTCTCAGTGCAATCCAAAAGCCATATGACCTTGGCTGCCTGCCCGTCCTTCTAGCAACCCGTCCTCGGACGGGCTATCAGCTAGTTCTTTGATACGTGGCTTACTGGTCTAACTGCCGCAGGGATTAACGGCCAGAATAAAGTGAAGATAAGCTATTGTTCCAAGGATATGATTTACTAGGATATTGGATATCAGGGGACGTGTTAAAGAAAGACTACGTTCGGAATCGACTAGTTGCGACCCTCTATCGGGGTCATTTTCAAGACTGTAATAAAGAAAAATGTACATAAACAAGCGAAAAAATACAAATCGAATGTAAAATATGTCACCTCTCAAAACATGTAAAATGTTTTCTTGTGTAACACATTGTAGTAAACATACAATGAATATGGTCAGAATAAAGTTATCTCTTATTATAAAAGGCCAAGTCTTTCTTTCTTTCTTTCTGTCTGTCCCACGGAAATACCCGAAGCAAACCGAACCGAACCGAACGCACAACGTATCATCGGATCAACGTATCATCGGATCATCGTATCAACGTATCATCGTATCAACGTATCATCGGATCAACGTATCATCGTATCATTTTGTCTATATAGGACAGCTATTTCCAAAAAAGCATTACGTGAACTTCCATAATGGATAATGAAAATTTTGAAAATCCTGCTGCAAAGCGACGGCGATTGAATCGTGAGAGAAAAGCACGTACAAGAGCTAATAACACAGAAGAACATCTTCGATCACAGCGACAAGCTGACGCTCGGTCTCATGCGATACGTCGACAACGTGAAACTTTGGAACAAACTCAAGCGCGGCAAGCTGCTAACGCTCGGTCCCATGCGATACGTTGATCCGATGATACGTTGATCCGATGATACGTTGATACGATGATACGTTCATCCGATTGGTTATGAAATTATCCGTTATGCGTTCGGTTCGGTTCGGTTTGCTTCGGGTATTTCCGTGGGACAGACCGAAGGAAGGAAGGAAGGAAGGAATTGGCCTTTTATAATAAGAGATTTTTCACCTATATAGGAAATTTAAATACGTTGATCCGATGATACGTTGATCCGATGATACGATGATACGTTGATACGATGATACGTTCATCCGATTGGTTATGAAATTATCCGTTATGCGTTCGGTTCGGTTTGCTTCGGGTATTTCCGTGGGACAGACAGAAGGAAGGAAGGACTTGGCCTTTTATAATAAGAAATGAGAACAGCATTAAATAAATAAACAAAAAACTTACATATATTTTTTTTAATTAAATTAAACATAATCAATATTTAAAATTTTTTTACTTATTTTAAACTAGATGATACCCCGTCCGAGGACGGGCAGCTAGAAGGACGGGCAGCTACCCAAGGTAAATTAAGTTGAATGAGGATTAAGGAAAGCTCTCAATGCAATCCAAAAGCCATATGACCTTGGGTAGCTGCCCGTCCTTCTAGCTGCCCGTCCTCGGACGGGGTATCATCTAGTAAAGTAATAAACATGGCCAGAATAAAGTTTTACTGAGCCCGTAGTGTAACCAGGCATTCAGCATTAGCAGCAACGCACTTAACCGCTATAGCTGACGATCGATATGAAAAATCTAAGCCCTCGTGAATAACTTGATCCAGTACGCCCCTGACTTATTGTATGACAGCTGTTTTCAGATAACAAAACTTAAACAAGGTGGAACTCGCTTTAGCGGCAGTTCTTAGGCTTCTATTCGCAATTTACATTAAGCAAACGCCACCATGCGTGAGAATTTTAGATAGGAAGTGACGTATTAAATGAAAATAAAAATTCGTTCTTCAGGCTCAAGACATAACAAAATCAACTAATTAACAAAACATATATTATAATAAATTTAATACCATACTGAAATGTTGAAAATTTTCACTAGAATATGATTTTGAATTTCGAAATATACGTCTAAACACGGCCATATTGTTGTTGCTGGTGGCGCTACCAACGGTAATGTAAATTGCCGATACAGCTAACTTTCTGGTGTGGAAAGTTGTTATTATCTGGTTATTTTTGGTCGCCATATAATGTAAAATCACATAATCAGATAATCTGCACTAATTATTTATTATTTTATTTTAACCACAGCAGTGGCTTGATGTGGATAGTGAAGTTAAGTTGTAAATAAAAGAGAAGGAAGAGGATGGATCCACCTCAAAAAATGGACCGGAAATTACAGAAAAGTAAAGTTACGAATGGAATGGAAAAGTTTGATTATTATTACTTATGTACAGCGATGCCAACCGTACTATAATTTATTATAGTAGGCATTCTATAAGTAATTTGTACCTTCTGTTGTACAGCACAGAAGGTAAAATAATTATAGTATGCGTACTACAATAAATTATAGTACGGGTTGGCATCGCTGCTTATTTACTTAAATAATACTATACTAGAATATTTTTTAGCTTGGTAGGTATTAAAAATTCAGATTATCAGAATTACCACAGATTTATAAAATGAAATATTCTGAGATTTATATTTGAACTTAAAATGCTAGATTTTTCTTCTAGGTATCTGAAAAAATAATTTTTATCCGATAATAAAGATACTAATCTGAAAATCTAAATGTTTTGTCGCTAAATTTTACTTATATAGAATATTTTTTAAGTTGATAACTCTCGGTTCCGAATTATCGGATTAGCTGATATCACATTATAACAAGGTGGAACTCGCTTTAGCGGCAGTTCTTAGGCTTCTATACAGCTACCTTTCTGGTGTGGAAAGTTGTTATTGTCTGGTTATTTTTGGTCGCCATATAATGTAACATCACATAATCAGATAATCTGCACTAATTATTTATTATTTTATTTTAACAACAGCAGTGGCTTGATGTGGATAGTGAAGTTAAGTTGTAAATAAAAGAGAAGGAAGAGGATGGATCCACCTCAAAAAATGGACCGGAAATTACGCGAATTTCGAAAGCGAAAGCAAATTGCCAACATGACCCCTTCGCAAATATTACATCGTTCACGTAGTCATGCAATTCGCCGACAAAATCCACGAAGTAAAAACGCAGCTGTTCTTGAAGTAGGTAACGTTGTAGAACCAAATGTCGACGTTCATAACGGTAGTTTTACACTACCAGAAAAGTACACTACCACAACTACCAGAAAAGTAGTTGTATTTTATTTTACTTTGATGTGAAAAAATAATTTTTTAATGATGTGGTTAGTGAAGTTAAGTTGTAAATAAAAGAGAAAGGAGAGGATTGGTCCACCTCAAAAAAGGACCAAACATTACAGAGAAGTAAAGTTTCGAATAGAACGGAAAGTTTGATTGTTATTACTTATATAGTAAATGATAATTACCAACCGCAAAAAATTTAATTGGTGCAGATTATCTGATTATGTGATGTTACATTATATGGCGATCAAAACTAACCAGATAATAACAACTTTCCACACCAGAAAGGTAGCTGTATAGAAGCCTAAGAACTGCCGCTAAAGCGAGTTCCAGCTTGTTTATATCTGTGGTAATTCTGATAATCTGAATTTTTAATACCTACCAAGCTAAAAAATATTCTAGTATAAGTATAAGTAAAATTTAGTGACAATAAGAGATTTCGATTATCAGATTAGTATCTTTATTATCGGATAAAAAATTATTTTTTCACATAAAAGCAAAAGAATAGCATTTTAAGTTCAAATATAAATCTCAGAATATTTCATTTCTTAAATCTGTTGTATAGAAGCCTAGGAACCGCTGCTAAAGCAAGTTCCAACTTGTTTCTTTTTCTGTTCGGCAGCAATCAGTTTCTCCACTCTTTTTCTGTTTCTTATACGTTTTGCCGCCACTTTTTTTTTCGCAATATTTAAATCAATTTTACGCATTCCATTGCTGCTAAACTCACGAAGTGCCTCCTTTAACGAATTAATAGTAGCTCGTTTGAATTCTTCTCTGACTTCAAAATCTTCGTATTTTCCGAACGATAAGTCCCTCTTTAGCGCCTGTTCCACATCCTTTATTAATTCACCTGAAAACATTTTTCGTTGACGTTCAACACTTATTATCTCTTATTATAAAAGGCCAAGTCTTTCTTTCTTTCTGTCCGTCCCACGGAAATACCCGAAGCAAACCGAACCGAACCGAACGCACAACGTATCATCGGATCAACGTATCATCGGATCATCGTATCAACGTATCATCGTATCAACGCATCATCGTATCATTTTGTCTATATAGGACAGCTATTTCCAAAAAAGCATTATGTGAACTTCCATAATGGATAATGAAAATTTTGAAAATCCTGCTGCAAAGCGACGGCGATTGAATCGTGAGAGAAAAGCACGTACAAGAGCTAATAACACAGAAAAACAGCTTCGATCACAGCGACAAGCTTACGCTCGGTCTCATGCGATACGTCGACAACGTGAAACTTTGGAACAAACTCAAGCGCGGCAAGCTGCTGACGCTCGGTCCCATGCGATACGTTGATCCGATGATACGTTGATACGATGATACGTTCATCCGATTGGTTATGAAATTATCCGTTATGCGTTCGGTTCGGTTCGGTTTGCTTCGGGTATTTCCGTGGGACAGACCGAAGGAAGGAAGGAAGGACTTGGCCTTTTATAATAAGAGATTTTTCACCTATATAGGAAATTTAAATACGTTGATACGTTGATCCGATGATACGTTGATCCGATGATACGATGATACGTTGATACGATGATACGTTCATCCGATTGGTTATGAAATTATCCGTTATGCGTTCGGTTCGGTTTGCTTCGGGTATTTCCGTGGGACAGACAGAAGGAAGGAAGGACTTGGCCTTTTATAATAAGAAATGAGAACAACATTAAATAAATAAACAAAAAACTTACATATATTTTTTTAAATTAAATTAAACTTAATCAATATTTAAAATTTTTTTACTTATTTTAAACTAGATGATACCCCGTCCGAGGACGGGCAGCTAGAAGGACGGGCAGTTACCCAAGGTAACTTAAGTTGAATGAAGATTAAGGAAAGCTCTCAGTGCAATCCAAAAGCCATATGACCTTGGGTAGCTGCCCGTCCTTCTAGCTGCCCGTCCTCGGACGGGGTATCATCTAGTTTCGTTATAATGTAATTCTGCTTATATAGTAATTTTGAGTAGGATAATCGGATTAACTTATCCGATGATACGTTGATCCGATGATGCGTTGATACGATGATACGTTGATACGATGATACGTTCATCCGATGATACGTTGATCCGATGATACGTTGATGTTCGGTTTGCTTCGGGTATTTCCGTGGGACAGACAGAAGGACTTGGCCTTTTATAATAAGAGATTTGGTATGCATTGAAAAAAACAGATCAACATATCAACGGATCAACGTATTTAAATTTCCTATATAGGTGAAAAATTATGTAAATAAAATACGTATAACTTATATTTGGTCTGCATTGAAAAAACATGCGGACGGACACGAAGCCAGACCATAAGGCTTCTTTATATACCTTGTATAGAAGCCTAAAAGTAGCGCACTGGCTACCCAGTTCATAGACCTCTATACACACAGAGTATTTCCAATACGATTTGAAACGCTCTGTATGATTTTGAATTATGCGGACGGACAGACAGACAGACAGACAGACGGACACGGAGCCAGATCATAAGGCTTCTTGCTATACTTTGTATAGAAGCCTAAAAGGGAGGAAAAATTGGCTGCTGCCTATATGAAGAAGAAACAGAAAGAAGAACAGGAATTGGCAATATCGCTGCGTGCTTTCGAAAATTCCTTATTAGAAGACGAATAATAGTTCATATTACAATATCTTAATATATAAAATGCCAGCTCTCTCCTGCGGCGTGTCAAAACCTAATCTCATTGGTCCAAATTTGATACCAACATAAGCACTAATCGAAGTTATGGAAGGGGAAGGATCTGAACGGAACGAAAAGAAGAAACAAAAATCGAGGAGATAGAAAATAACGGTTATTAATGATTAACTTAAATCCGGATTAACGGATTAACGTTAATACGTTAATCCGTTAATATTTAATAAAAATACTATATAATCCAAATGATTTATTATGACTTAAATGTGTTGAACGTGAACTAAAAATGTCTTTACAAAAAATGGCTTTGCGAGAATTAAATAAGGTTGTGGAAGGGGCGCTAAACAGGGCTTTATCGTTCGCTAAATATGAAGATTTAACATGGAACCTGTTTTTCGGTACCAAACCATTTATCATAGTTTTAGGGGTGCCGCGGGAGTGGCGCCTATCTCGTTTCTTCTTCTTTTTACCGTTTTCCGAAGTGCTGCGTAGTTGTGTAACCGTGTATTACACGTAGTTGTGTTACACGGGGGATAATCCCTAAATTTTTGTGTTGGTAATAAAAAATTTACTATATAAGCAAATTTGCTTTTTGCGATCGGTTTCGGATTTAAATTTTTGGTAATGAAAATTTTGTTATTGAAAATTCATTATTGTGAATGGGAAGATGTTATTCGATAATCTACTCTATTCAAATTATAAACTATAAATTTGAATTATACATGTGGTGCCAATTTTTGGTATCGATTTTTGGTGTCGGTTTTTGCTGTCGGTTTTTGGTGTCGGTTTTTTGGTGTCGATTTTTGCGAGGTAACGACCGTGAAAACATGTTCCATGTTAAAAAACTCATTGGATCAATATCTCAACGGATCAAATAAAGAGATCAACAATATATAGGTAAACCACTCAGTTATGTATATTTCAGCAACCTTCTTCACATATCTACTCATTTTCAGAGTGTTTCCCAACACAATTTGGAGCGCACTGGCTACCCAGTTCTTAGACCTCTATACACACACAGAGTATTTCCAACACGATTTGAAACGCTCTGTATGATTTTGAATTATGCGGACGGACAGACGGACGGACGGACAGACACGGAGCCAGATCATAAGGCTTCTTGCTATACTTTGTATAGAAGCCTAAAACAGATATAAGTCTATATAAGACAGCTATTTCCAAAATAATAGCGCACTGGGTACCCAGTTCTTAGACCTCTATACACACTGAGTATATTCAACACGATTTGAAACGCTCTGTATGATTTTGAATTATGCGGACGGACGGACAGACGGACGGACGGACAGACGGACGGACAGACACGGAGCCAGATCATAAGGCTTCTTGCTATACTTTGTATAGAAGCCTAATATGGCGACCAAAAATAACAACAACTTTTCACACCAGAAAAGTAGTTGTATGTATAGAAGCCTAGGAACCGCTGCTGAAGCAAGTTCCAACTTGTTTAATACCTACCAAGCTGAAAAATATTCTAGTATAGTATAAGTAAAATTTAGTGACAATAAGAGATTTCGATTATCAGATTAGTATCTTTATTATCGGATAAAAAATTATTTTTTCACATAAAAGCAAAAGAATAGCATTTTAAGTTCAAATATAAATCTCAGAATATTTCATTTCTTAAATCTGTGGTAATTATAATAATATGAATCTTTAGTAGCATGTTCTGTTTTCCCTCCTTTCCGTTCCTAATGAGAGAACGGTTTGGAAAGGCAAACAAGACCACGCAGAAGTAAAACTCCTACTTATATTCGTGGTACCCTGATGTTCGTATAAGCCAACTCGCTGTAGCCTGGAAGCGAGGGTCGTAAGTCCAATGAAAATTCCACTCTGTGTTGTGCTGAAAAATGCGAGGATACGCTTCGTCGAAAAATAAAACAATGGTTAAACAATAACGTTTTATTGAAAATTAAATCGATATCGACAATGATAAACGCTTGTGGTAGTGACGTGCCAAGAACAGGAAGCACGTTAATTGATTGTGACAACGGTACGTCAAAGGTGACACAATACGGGACACCAGAATGGTATACCCGTCAATACAAATAATTGACTGTGATTTATTACCACAATACCACAAGAAAATCCAAACAAGAATATTAAAATTTGTCTCACCTGAGCTCAAGATGAGTTTACAATATAATAACGACAGCAATAATCCTTGTGTGGAACGTAGTGGTTGGTGTTGACTTCCAATGGCTCCCAATCTAGAATCCTCGGACTGTTGTACACCGACGTAATACTCGACGAGCAGGTTCTGACAGGCGGATTCGAAGATGGACAGGCGGCACTCCGCTGCGTTGATAGTATGGTACACGATGGCGATTCAAGTAATATAATGTGATCGTCCAAAAATATACGATCATAAAAACTGAAGCTGCGATGACAATAACAATCGACTTCCAAAAAAAGGTAAACACAGACAGCTGTCAAAATCGTCACCAGACGAATGTTACCAAATAAAATATAGTTGGCAATGCTTTGTACTTTGATAATGATAAAAAACAAGGTGGAACTCGCTTTAGCGGCAGTTCTTAGGCTTCTATACAGCTACCTTTCTGGTGTGGAAAGTTGTTATTATCTGGTTATTTTTGATCGCCATATAATGTAACACCACATAATCAGATAATCTGCACCAATTAAATTTTTTGCGATTGGTAATTATCATTTACTATATAATTAATAACAATCAAACTTTTCCATTTTATTAGAAATTTTACTTCTCTGTAATGTATGGTCCTTTTTTTGAGGTGGACCAATCCTCTCCTTTCTCTTTTATTTATAACTTAACTTCACTAACCACATCAATAAAAAATTATTTTTTCACATCAAAGTAAAACAAGTAGTTTATATAGGGAGACCTCTTCGAAAATATCTTTAACTTTGTAATTCTTTCGAACATTTGCGTATTTATAAATTGCATTAGTGAATCGAAGCAACGGATTAACAGATTAACGCAATACTATATAGACGAAGTATCTCTTATTATAAAAGGCCAAGTCTTTCTTTCTTTCTTTCTTTCTGTCTGTCCCACGGAAATACCCGAAGCAAACCGAACCGAACCGAAAGCACACCGTATCAACGTATCATCGAATCAACGTATCATCGTATCAACGTATCATCGTATCAACGTATCATCGGATCAACGTATCATCGTATCATTTTGTCTATATAGGACAGCTATTTCCAAAAAAGCATTATGTGAACTTCCATAATGGATAATGAAAATTTTGAAAGTCCTGCTGCAAAGCGACGGCGATTGAATCGTGAGAGAAAAGCACGTACAAGAGCTAATAACACAGAAGAACAGCTTCCATCACAGCGACAAGCTGACGCTCGGTCTCATGCGATACGTCGACAACGTGAAACTTTGGAACAAACTCAAGCGCGGCAAGCTGCTGACGCTCGGTCCCATGCGATACGTCAACAACGTGAAACTTTAGAAGAAACTCAAGCGCGGCAAGCTGCTGACGCTCGGTCCCATGCGATACGTCAACAACGTGAAACTTTAGAAGAAACTCAAGCGCGGCAAGCTGCTGACGCTCGGTCCCATGCGATACATCGACAGAAAGAAAATCGATACCAAAGTCAAGCAATTCAACTCCAAATAAGAGCATTAAGATTTGATGAATCTCACGTTACTCGACACGATTGTGGAGAAATGAATTCCATCTGTCAGTTCTGCGGCTCCAAGAATTTTGCCAAGGAGCGTCCAGTTGATAAACAATTTAAAAACTGCTGTCATAAAGGAAAAGTGAAGATTCCGCAACCGCTCGATCAACATGGGAATCTATTGTTATATCCCGAATTTCTTCGCTCTATGCTTTCAGATTCAGATAATCCTTACTACAAGAACTTTCGTCAGCACATCCGCTCTTACAATGCCTCGGTTTCTTTCGCTTCAATGGGAGCAGAGATTGTTTCAATGCCGGGTAACGGACCATACGTTTTCAAAATTCATAGACAGACGTACCACAGAACCACAAACCTGTATCCACCTGAAGGACAAACAAGAAAGTTTGCACAACTGTATGTAATGGACACGACAGAAGCGGTCAATGAACGAGTAAATCTGCCTGAGAATAGAGGTTGTCTACCTGAAGTGATTGAGAAAATCGATCGTTTCTTCCGCGTCAACAATCGTATCGCAGCTTCATATTGCCTGATGAAAGAAATTGAGCAACAAGAGCGTGTACGAGCCGAAGAAGAAGGACAACCAGTTCCGGTCGTCAATATGGTGATGCGGCGCGATCGGCAGTCTGATCAAAGACGTTACAATGCTCCAACGTCCAATGAAATTGCAATGGTGTTCGTAAATGATGACGGCGAACCTCCATTTGAACGTGATATCCGTATCTATCCTCGAAATCCCGTAGACAATGCAAATACCCGAAGCAAACCGAACCGAACCGAACGCATAACGGATAATTTCATAACCAATCGGATGAACGTATCATCGTATCAACGTATCATCGTGTCAACGTATCATCGGATCAACGTATCATCGGATCAACGTATCATCGGATCAGTTAATCCGATTATCCTACTCAAAATTACTATATAAGCAGAATTACATTATAACGAAACTAGCTGATAGCCCGTCCGAGGACGGGTAGCTAGAAGGACGGGCAGGCAGCCAAGGTAACTTAAGTTGAATGAAGATTAAGGAAAGCTATCAGTGCAATCCAAAAGCCATATGACCTTGGCTGCCTGCCCGTCCTTCTAGCTACCCGTCCTCGGACGGGCTATCAGCTAGTTTAAAATATAACAACGTATCAGTTGATCAACGTTATGATTGGCTTTGAAACATGCGGACGGACACGAAGCCAGACCATAAGGCTTCTTTCTATACCTTGTATAGAAGCCTAAATAAGGCTTCTTGTTATACTTTGTATAGAAGCCTAAAAGTAGCGCACTGGCTACCCAGTTCTTAGACCTCTATGCACACAGAGTATTTCCAACACGATTTGAAACGCTCTGTATGATTTTGAATTATGAGGACGGACGGACGGACAGACGGACGGACAGACACGGAGCCAGATCATAAGGCTTCTTGTTATACTTTGTATAGAAGCCTAAAAGTAACTAGAATTTTTGTTGGTAAAACCGTGTAAAACTAGCTTTAACTGATTTCGCGGAAAAAAGTTAACCTTAAATACATACCAAAAACAAATGTCAATAATAATTATAACCTACAATATTGACACATAAAAATATTACTTATCAGTCTGTTACCTATGTTGACAGCCCAATATTGCTCTGTTAACTTATCAGACGACTTGACAGACTGGTAACTGCTAAAAGTCATTGGTGAATACAAATATATCACATTAACAGACTGTTATTGACTTGACCCTCTGTTAGCAACTTAACAGAGCTTGGTGAATACGGCTGTAAATGTCACTGATTACATTTTTGCTTGGAAAAACAAAAACACGTCTGGACTAGTCGACTGTTTACTCGCGACACCGGCAGGCCGCTTGTGTTAAATTAATAATTATTATTAATAATATTAAAATTAATTATTAATAATGAAATTATCATCTTAAACCTAGTAAAACACTTAAATATTAGTGGGATATTCGAATGTTTGAATATGCCGTAGTTGGTAATTTGTTCGAGAGAAATTCGTCCAACTCAGCATTTGTACGACTGAACATTTAATCGACAGGGCATTTTCAAACAAATTTCTGTCGCACATAACGCTGTCGAACAAATTACCTAGAATCGAGTATTCGAATACTCGATTTCCCAGCCCTCGTAGATATAACACTACCATAACACACCAGCTACAAGATTTTTTTTTAATTAATTTGATTTTGATTAAAAAATATTAGTTTTTTGATATCTATGATATCAAAACCCTAAAATAGCATCGTCCGAACCAAGTAACGTGATATAACATGCTTCGAAAATATTATTTTTAAAGCATGGTATATAAGTTACGTTCGTAATATAGATTGTACCATAATTGCTGACTTTCGATGTGATAAATACTGAAGAAAGATATGATTTCGCGCTATGCTGAAGAAAAATTGGTCACAAAGTTGCTAATGATTGTAATTTTACATACAATTTCTTAACGGTGTGGATATATTGTTCAAAAGATAAAAATACAAATAACGGATAAGCAGATAATGCAATAAATGGATAAACAGATTAACGGATCAACAGATCAACAGATCAGCGGATCAATGTATCAACGTATCAATATATCAACTTATCAATGTATCAACGTATCAACGTATCAATGTATCAACGTATCAATGTATCAACGTATCAATGTATCAACGTATCAATGTATCAACGTATCAACGTATCAACGTATCAATGTATCAACGTATCAATGTATCAACGTATCAAAGGATCAACAATTTACTATATAGGTTACACTTTGTATTTAAAATTTAGGTAATACTTTTGAAAAGGAATCGATATAGCAAGTACCACTAATTTATAAACATGAACAACTCAAGCAATTATTCTAGCAGCGACTTTTCCGATTCCGATTTTGATTCTGATGAAAGCAATACAAAACATCATCTAACCTGTAATAATAATAAATTGCATTAGCGAATCGAATCAACGGATTAACAGATTAAAACAATACTATATAGACGAAGTATTTACAATATAACAACGTTTCAGTTGATCAACGTTATGATTGGCTCTGAAACATGCGGACCGACACGAAGCCAGACCATAAGGCTTCTTTCTATACCTTGTATAGAAGCCTAAAAGTAGCGCACTGGCTACCCAGTTCTTAGACCTCTATACACACAGAGTATTTCCAACACGATTTGAAACGCTCTGTATGTTTTTGAATTATGCGGACAGACAGACGGACGGACAGACAGACAGACGGACGGACACGGAGCCAGATCATAAGGCTTCTTGCTATACTTTGTATAGAAGCCTAAAATGGACGTTCGCGATAACGAATCGAATACTTTTCCATAAAATGCTTGAACTGGCTAAAACAAAATAGCTACGCACTGAATTCACGAAATCCGTAATGACGGTGGAATTAACTATTGCGTATTACTAATTTTGTAACGAAAATCAACCGATAAAATATCGATTTTCACACGATCAATAAATATCGACCTGTCGTATAGCACTTCAAAACCAAAGTCAATGTCTGACGGCGCGCGTGAGCGTTCGTACCCTGTACTATCAAGTACGTTGCAAAAATGAAATGAGAGATGGCGCTTGGAGTAACAATTTGAATAATTTATTCAATATAGGTGATTATATTTTATTATTATAAAATAGGCCATTATAGGTGACAAAAATAGATAAATTTTGTTACAAGCAACCTAACAAATCTATTTATATTCGTTCATCCGTCGCTACCAGGCCCGATACATTGCACAGACAACCTCAAACCCACCACAAGGGATTATTTTAAGAACGTATAATTATGTTATTAAATTTTGAAGTGATCAAATATAACACCATGCGCAACTCTTGAGGGGAAACAAAATCTTAAAAATAATAGGGTATCAACGTCTTAAGGTATCAACGTCTTAACGGATCAAAGGATCAACGTATCAACAGATCAACGGATCAACGTATCAACGGATCAACGTATCAACGGATCAACGTATCAACGGATCAACGTATTTAAATTTCCTATATAGGTAAAAAATTATGTAAATAAAATATAACTCATATTTCGTCTGCATTGAAAAAAAAACGTATCAACTGATCAACGTATCAACAGATCAACGTATTTAAATTATATAGGTGAAAAGTTATGTAAATAAAATATAACTTATATTTGGTCAATTTCGAAGGTTCTGATTAGATTTGAATTATGCGGACAGACAGACGGACAGACGCGGAGCCAGATCATAAGGGTTCTTGCTCAAAAACGCTCCGGTCATGTTGGAAAGTGCTGTGAGGTAGTTTATCATTAAATTTGGTTCAAAACTTTGAAGAGGGATGATGCGATTTTGTGAGGGTTCCCATCCATCAATACGAATGGTTTTTGGATCTTGCGCTCCAAACCCGTCATGGGGATGTTACATTCGTGGTTTGAGGGATGGTTGATTTTTTCCCGGATCGTACATTTTTTGTTGGACCCATGGTCAATACTTCCTGTGAAATATTTACTTCCTTTCACAATGGTAAGTCACCTAATAATTTTGTTAATTGCTTCGCAGTTACGTGATAATTAATTTGGCCAAATGTTCTTCCGTACACCTGGAGAACGATGACGTTGGAGTTCACCCTTGACCAATTTATGTATTTTTTATATGTAACATTTTGGTTTGCCTTTTTGTCTTGCATTTTTTATTCTTAGAGTGGTCGCCAAGATTGCGATAGCCTTGCAATTTTATATTCCTGCGGCGAGGTGATATCAGTTTATCTTATCCAGTTCGCACTCGCAAGTGTGAAATGGATCGAATGTTCAGGTTGATATTTAATAAACTTTTAATTATTAATTATTGATATTTGTGTTTTATTAATTAACTTGTTCAGGGTATTTATTTCCACTTATAACATCGAATAGCTCATGGTAAAATGCATTGACGGAGGAATTCCAAAATGATCGTAGTACGTTCGAATTTCATATTTGAAATTCTATGTTGAACATTTTTTTGTGTGTTTATTTTTGTTTTTATGTTATTTTTTTTATGAAAGGCTGCGATGTTCGACCCATATACAGGGTGCGGCATTTCACCGAGATTGCTGTCTTTTGTTTTATCATTGGGGATTCGATATGGTTCCACTTTATCGTGGGATTTTTATTTAACCATTCGAATGTGCCCTTGGTTTATGTTTGGGAGTGATTTTCGGTGGCAATGTCGTTGCTACTGTGCTTGTTTTGGTCGGCTAACACCTCTTACATCCGACATCGCGTATATCTTTGCCTTCTGACAATGAACTTCTTATTGTTAATTTTAATTGTGTTGTGTTAGCAAAGCTGTTTCCTTGATCTCTCCGGGGTGTTTCTTTCACACGAGCCACGACTCTCGCTTCCGCAATAAACGAGCTAGTTTAAAACCTAACACCAGGGCCCCACGCAAATTTAAAGTAGATGGTTTATCCTTCTGCGTGGACTTAATCTTTTCCGAGCTGACTTCTCATTAGAGCAGTAAGGAAAGATTTAGTTTCATACTTTGTATAGAAGCCTAACAAGTAGTTTATATAGGGAGACCTCTTTGAAAATATCTTTAACTTAGTAAATTTCTTTCGAACATTTGCGTATTTATTTATTTATTACGGATTAACAGATCAACGCAATACTATATAGACGAAGTATTTAAAATATAACAACGTATCAGTTGATCAACGTTATGATTGGCTCTGAAACATGCGGACGGACACGAAGCCAGACCATAAGGCTTCTTTCTATACCTTGTATAGAAGCCTAAAAGTAGCGCACTGGCTACCCAGTTCTTAGACCTCTATACACACAGAGTATTTCCAACACGATTTGAAACGCTCTGTATGATTTTGAATTTATGACGGATTTTGGATTCTACATCCGTCATTGATCAACCTTCAACAATAATTTGTCTGGCCACTGCCATTTTTATTCAAATATATTGAGATGGTAGTGTATACACTTCCATTACCACTTTCCATTTTCGTTTCTTTCGTGAAAAGCGCATGACGGCTGCCATGTTGGGTAATTGACTTCACTTTTGTTCCGACCGCTAAAGCGTATAGTTCGAGAGTGCGTACAGTGCTGCAGTCTAAGTTAATTTTATTGCGATTGCAAGTAAAAATTATTACATCGAGTTATTTAATATCTACATCGAGTACACAGGGGTGAGACTGATTTATATTTTTTCGAATACGGAAGTTACCGTATCATATTCCGCTTCGACATCTGGTCGTCCATCACCATATTTTGTGCTCGGTTATCTTAAGTCCGATTGCACTCTGCGCATGCTTGAGCGCCCTCTAGGGGATTTTGATGGTGACAAGTTTTGTCAACAAGAGCTCTGCCGAATTATTTTGTGATACCATCCACCCGCTTTTGCTAGTCCGTGCAATAAGTTACAATCGTCGTGTCCGTTGCCAATTGTTGTCGTCGTACTGTAATATTTGTTGTGACACTTCCTGCCGATTAACCGAGCGAGCCAACGTCCTGCGTGCTAGTGAATTTGGATTTAATTTTGGAACCCGTCAATAACCAGAGTATTTTGGAATAACTCTTTGGGGTTAATAGTCCATCGTAGTAGCCAGAGTATTTTGGAATAACTCTTTGGGGCGAAAAGTCCAGCCATTGTCCTGTTACCGGGTTCGTGGGTCGCTGTTGGAACTATCATCACTCAAGGCGTGCAATCCTTCCTAGTGGACCGAGGTTTAGCGGACAACAAGTCAACATCTATTCTCGTGGGCAATCCATTCAAGCAGGTTGGGGTACCTGTCATCTACGATTGTGTGAGCTTACCGAGTACTCAGGTGAGACATTTTTACTTACTGATCTGTTTTGGGTTGTGATTGCTATATTTATATTTACGAGTATTTGTATTAACGTCACTAAGAGGTGTATTATTTTGACACCTCAGTTTTTTTGTTCGCCGGATCTCCCCACGGGAGGATTGATTCACGCAATAGCATTTTTGGCTGGCTTCCTTCAGAAGTCAGCAATTATTTGTATTCGCCACCGAAGGTTGTTGCCACATTTGTTATTTTGTGTAATATTGATTATTTGTGTGTTCATTAAATCAATTATTATTATACCGTATTTTATTTCCCTAGAAGAGGGGGTACATCTAACCTTTTTGGTGAGAGATCGAGATTGGGACCCACGTCCCTCACAGCTTATAACATCTAGGGTTCCCCACGTAAAATAAAGTGAGGTGATTTCCACTTCACGTGGGAGGGGAATTCTCGATCCTGTATCCGCAGGAGAGGAGTTTTCATCTTAAATTATGCGGACAGACAGACGCACGGACAGACGGACAGACACGGAGCCAGATCATAAGGCTTCTTGTTATACTTTGTATAGAAGCCTAAAAGACAACTTCTAACTAATCAATGAATTGGTTATTACATACCAGATGGTCGGTTCTAAGTGAAATTGATTCAGAATTCAGCTGATCATTGACTTTCGACGTGTGAATTCTAACGAATAAATGTAGGAACTGACCTACAATTAACATTTTCGGGAGTCTACCGCGCATCCCCTCTCAAAATTTTCACTAAATTGTTCAAAACAACAATTTTTGAAATCGCAAAATCGGAACGTCGGATCATATATACAGGGTGCGTAAAATAAACTCGGCGCTCCGCCCCTCGCAAAGGGGCTTCGGCTCCTTGACCCCCGCAAGGGGGCTCCGCCCCCTGCACGGCCGGATTCCTTCTATTTTAGTATCCGACTAATATCTTTAACATGGAACATGTTTTTCGGTACTAAACCGTTTATCATAGTTTTCCTCGAGATTTAGGGGTGCCTATCTCGTTTCTTCTTCTTACTGTTGGTCATAATAGGATAATCCCTTATAATTTTTGTGTTGGTAATAAAAATTTGCTATATATTGCCATGTATTGCTACTGTACAGATTAAATTTTGATTTACATAGCGGGGAATACTAATGGCACTTAATTCACTTATGCTCCGACTAGCTATGCACGAAAGACTCGATAGTATGGGTCGTAACTTGGGTCCATCCAGATTAATTAAAACACTCATATACGTCACCTTAAACTAGTGATCTTTCTTATAAAGATAACTAAACCAAATTGAAATTTGTATCTGCTTTTTCTTTGATTTACTACTGCTATGGATAAATTAAATTAAACGCAAACGTTATAAGAACCAAATATAATGCTATTTATTATACACAATAAAAATTTTACCAAGACAAAATATTAGTTTCATTAAACCTAAACAAATTAAATTTAACAAAATAAAGTATTAGCAACAAAGCCCCAAATTAATTTTACGCGCCCGAATTTTAAACGTTTTGTCTATTTACTTAAAATAATCAGTGCGACACATAAAACTCTTACCGAACTAGAATGCTTTTCCGGAGTTTACCGATGCGGCCGATATGATGTCGCAGTAACCAAGCGTAGGAGATTAAGATTGAAATCAGCTTCGAATCTTGCCCCAAAAAACCAGGTAGGAACGACCAGTGGATACTTTTCTGCCTCCAAAGAGCCGAAAGGCAAACTCCTTGTTCTCGGTGTCGGGCAGGAAGACGATGCCGCCATCAAAGCGAAAGGAGAGAGGTTGAACTACAAGTTCACCTCTCTGAAAATCAGGCTGCAGATATTTGAGGACGACTCTGCACTCAATACGATGCCGACAGATACCACATCCACTCCGATGGAGATGGGCGAAGGTTTGGGTGGTGTGTCTGCTGGCACAATGGAGTAGGATGCTCTTCAAGGCAGGCCAAATGGATCCCCTACAAGAGTGGAACCTCCTACAAATCAACCTCCAGCACTGTCGAGGGGCTGTTGCAACCCTATGCCGCCACCTCGACTGCTGCAAGGATACAATCGCTCTTAGTTATTCAAGAGCCATGGTTAGTAAAATCTAATGTGAGAGGTTTTACAAAACTAAACGGCACTGATTTTACAGGAGGTCACACAAACAAAATTAGGACATGTATCTACATACTGCTATGTTCCCTCGGCTTAGCTCAGTTGAAATTTTATCTTTTTTAAGCACAAGTAAACCCTTACCTCAAAAGTAGCATCTGTTAACTTATTCTGAAAAAAAAACGTTTTGAGGAATATAAAATTCCTGAATGATACGCCTTTGAATTGGGAAATTAATTGTTTAATTTGAACACACATAAAAAGTGAATTTTTAAATAACATAAACACAACTTAATCTAACAAAAATAAACATTCAAAAATAATTATTAACAAATCTTAATTCTACGCGAATTTTCCCCAATTGTTATTTTACGTGACGCTTGAAACTTTTTGTTATTTTAAAATTTTTATCACACGCGGTTTTATTAATATAATTAGTTCTCTTACCGTCGGCAGATGTCTCACTTTTTGTTTCTTTTGGTGCTCGATACTCAAACTATCTGTTTGATTTCGGTTCCTCAGGTCTCGTGCAAAAATCATTAATTTACTCCTGGATATTTTATACCAGTGACCAATTCTGCAAGTGATCCAATTCAATATCTCACAATCACGTTCAACCAAATTAAGGTAAGCAAGATTTCTTATACTCTTGATTCTATTTAACCTCACTTTTATTATTACGAATTATTATTTACTTTCTTTTTTAGGAATCCGCTAATATGTGTTGGTTTTTTTACCAAAATTGCCGATTTAGCTCTCGAACCGGTTTTTCGCGTACGTTTTTGATAGCCCGCATTTTTCCGAGTTCCTGTTTATTCGTCTCCTTGGTTTCCGTTCGACCGACTTCCTGTTTTCTCTTACTTGGATCTTTCTTTTTTTTAAGGTAAGACCATGTCGCACTTTTGATAAAATTATTAATTTAAATGTCATTAAATTATTTATTTTTAGCGTTCGCTGTTGGAAATACCTGTCGCTCCGAAAATCGTTCGTTCACACTACACCGCTAGCTTCGGATGATCACATCTGCACTTATTGTCCCTCCAATTTATGAAACCACGTAATCATTTAATTATTCGTTAACGCACCTCTTAAGTCTACCTATTTATACAATTATTAATTTAACTAAAACATCTTACAATTAACCATTTTTTTGTGTGTGTTAAAATTTTATTGTTTCAATTACCCTCAGCAGTATCATTGCGAAATTTAATTCTTTTACCTTAATTTTGTTAAGCTGCGTTCATTTAACTTTTATCATTTCTAATTTGTTCAACTTTTTACTGGGTAGGAGATCACTCGTGCCGTTAGAGTAAATAACATTGCAATACCTAACAACATTCAGGCCAACCTTCTGCCACAGTATAGCGACGGCGACATCACAGCGGTGCGGCTCAGCTGCGACTTTGGCAATGGTCAACAGGATGTCATTATGGCATCAATCTACCTTCCAATAGACTCACCCGAGCCACCACCCCCACGGGGGATGGTGGAGCTGGTGGAATATTGTGAGCAACAGAAGAAGCACCTCATAATCGGTTGCGACTCTAACTCCCATCATCACGCATGGGGAAGCAGGGAATGCAACGGTCGAGGTAAGTCTCCATTAGATTATTTATTAGTACAAACCTAGAAATTCTTAATCGAGGGAATGACCCCACATTTTACGTGTCACCCCAACGCAATTCGGTGATTGATATCACCTTAGCGTCGTTAAGCATTTCAAACTATATATATGATTGGCATGTGTCTAACGAACTGACATTGTCGGATCATAAATGGGTTTGCTTCAAGTTGAAAACTAAACAAGGTGGAACTCGCTTTAGCGGCAGTTCTTAGGCTTCTATACAGCTACCTTTCTGGTGTGGAAAGTTGTTATTATCTGGTTATTTTTGATCGCCATATAATGTAACACCACATAATCAGATAATCTGCACCAATTAAATTTTTTGCGATTGGTAATTATCATTTACTATATAAGTAATAACAATCAAACTTTTCCATTCTATTAGAAATTTTACTTCTCTGTAATGTATGGTCCTTTTTTTGAGGTGGACCAATCCTCTCCTTTCTCTTTTATTTATAACTTAACTTCACTAACCACATCAATAAAAAATTATTTTTTCACATCAAAGTAAAACAAGTAGTTTATATAGGGAGACCTCTTCGAAAATATATTTAACTTAGTAAATTTCTTTCGAACATTTGCGTATTTATAAATTGCATTAGTGAATCGAAGCAACGGATTAACAGATTAACGCAATACTATATAGACGAAGTATTTAAAATATAACAACGTATCAGTTGATCAACGTTATGATTGGCTCTGAAACATGCGGACGGACACGAAGCCAGACCATAAGGCTTCTTTCTATACCTTGTATAGAAGCCTAAATAAGGCTTCTTGTTATACTTTGTATAGAAGCCTAAAAGTAGCGCACTGGCTACCCAGTTCTTAGACCTCTATGCACACAGAGTATTTCCAACACGATTTGAAACGCTCTGTATAATTTTGAATTATGCGGACAGACGAACAGACGGACGGACGGACAGACGGACAGACACCGAGCCAGATCATAAGGGTTCTTGCTATACTTTGTATAGAAGCCTAAAACCACTTCGAACACGCTCAGAAGATAACTTCAGACGATTCCAAGAAACGCTTAGAACTAGTGTACGGTTTGTGCAAAGAACAAACAATATGTCACGCGGATGGTGGATGTGGAACTCATCAACCTGTAATCAGAAAATCGGGTCTCGATTTGACGGCCGAATGGAAGGAATCCGACGGAAAGGTTCCACAAGAAAAAAAGTATTTGTTGGCGGAAGAAGTGCTGCATATCTTTAGACAAATTAGCGACGAAGATTGCAGCGCCCTGGGAATGGATCCGAAATACTCACGACCCGAGTGGATGATCGTGACGGTTTTACCGGTTGTTCCTCCTTCCGCGAGACCCGCAGCTTTCATGGGCGATTCGCCGAAGAAACGTCAAGACGATTTGACAAATAAATTGGCCCTAATCATAAATATACCTTGTATAGAAGCCTAAATGTAGCGCACTGGCTACCCAGTTCTTAGACCTCTATACACACAGAGTATTTCCAACACGATTTGAAACGCTCTGTATGATTTTGAATTATGCGGACGGACGGACAGACGGACAGACGGACGGACAGACGGACAGACGGACAGACACCGAGCCAGATGATAAGGCTTCTTGGTATACTTTGTATAGAAGCCTAAAAAGTGGAACCCAAGCAATTTCGAAATCCTAGGAGAGCTGACAGGTTGGTCTTCTTAGACCACCTCTCCTCGTCCCTGGAGGTCGACATGCAGGCAGAAACTTTCACAAAAGAATATCTAATAACTACTGAGGAGATTGAACTGTATGCAGATACGTTGCAAAACTCCCTCACAAAAGCGTATGAGATGTCCTGTCCCCTACGGACTGCTGGATTACGGGGTCGAGCAACACCTTGGTGGTGCAAAGAACTCGACCAGCTGAGGAGGGTGACCAGGAAGTCACCCAAGGCGCACAGACAATAAGGCAATAAGGCGCAGAACTCAAAAAATGACACTGACTGGACAGCGTTTAAGACGCACCAGTCGGAGTATAAGAGAACAATACGTCAAAAACAACGCGAATCGTGGAGGATCTTCTGCGGTGGCATTGAATCAACTGCAGCCGCAGCAAGAATAAAGAAGATCATTTCAAAAGATCCACACCAGCAGCCAGGCAGTCTGCGTCGAGAGGACGGCTCGTACACAGAGAGCCTCTCGGAGACTGCTGAAATCCTGCTAAAAACACACTTTCCCGATAGTAGACCTGCTTCGGATTTTGGCTGGGACAAGGCGACGGGGCGGTCACTGACGGGGATTGATTGGGAAACTGCAAAGAAGGTCGTGAATGAGACCAAAACGAGCTGGGCAATTAAATCGTTCTGCCCCTTTAAGTCGCCCGGGCCTGACGGGGTATTTCCGGCCCTACTACAGTGGGGACTGGACGTGGTGCTCCGTCACCTGGTGCGGGTGTTCAGAGCATGCATTGCGCATGCCTATATACCAAAAGGATGGCGGACGGCAAAAGTTGTCTTTATACCCAAGCCAGGTAGAAGTGATTACTCCCTGGCCAAATCTTTTAGACCTATCAGTCTCACTTCGTTCTTTCTGAAAACGTTAGAGAGACTGTGTGATAGAGAGATCCGCGAAGTGGCTCTGTTTCACAGACCACTACATGCGAATCAACATGCATACATCCCGGGGAGATCGACCGAATCGGCGCTACACAAGGTAGTGGAGCGCATAGAGAGGTCACTGGACTACAGAGAGTCCACCCTGGGAGTGTTAATTGATATCGAGGGGGCTTTTGACAAAGCCACCTTCGGAAGTATAAATGCTGCTCTGCAGATCCACGGCGTTTCCGCGACCATCGCGAGATGGATCAGTTTTATACTGAAGTGGAGAATCGTGGAGATCAGAGTTGGAGACGTTGACATTAAAGGAGTTGTAACAAGGGGCTGCCCTCAGGGGGGGAGTACTCTCCCCGCTGCTGTGGGACATGGTGGTAGACAGCCTTCTGAAACTCTTAAATGACATGGGATACCACACCATAGGATACGCAGATGACATCGTCATACTGCTCACTGGAAAATTTGAGAATGCCTTATGCGCCCTAATGCAGGATGCTCTCAAGATTTTAGAGAAGTGGTGTAAGGAGCACTCTCTCTCTCGGTTAATCCGGCAAAGACAGAGCTTGTTCTTTTCACCCAAAAGAAAAAGCTACCGACCATGGTCATCCCTAGCTTAACAGGGACTCCCTTAAAAATAGCCGATCAAGTCAAGTATCTGGGAATAATACTGGACAAGAAGCTGAATTGGGGAAAACATTTACAAATGAAACTAGAGAAAGCGAGAATGGCCTTCTGGCAGTGTCGGGGAGCAATGGGACGGTCGTGGGGTTTATCCCCCAAGATCACCCTCTGGCTCTATACGGCAGTCATTAGACCCATGCACTGCTACGGATCCCTTGTATGGTGGCCCAGAACCAAACAAGTAACAACAGCGTCCTCCCTACACCAGACTTAGAGATCAATCTGTCTGGCTGTAACTGGAGTGATGCGAACGGCCCCAACCGTAGCGCTTGAGACCCTTCTCTGCCTCCCTCCACTTGATCTTCATGTGCAGGAAACGGCGGTCAAGGCAGCTCTCAGGTTGCGCAGTTGGAAAGCCTGGACTCATAGGCGAGGAACTGCGGGCCATATGCAGATCTTGGAAGAATATTCCAAAGGAATACCTCTTCTGCTACTTGAATCCGACAGAATCCACCCTAAATATATATTTGACAGGAAATATAATGTACTGTTAAACGCAAACGAAACATTCGATTACGATATACATTTGTTTTCGGATGGCTCCAAAAATAATGTTGGATCGGGTGCAGGAATTTTCTCTGCTGAACTTGATCTAAACATAAGTATACCGCTGGGTAAATATACATCTGTGTTCCAGGCGGAGCTTGTGGGTATACTACACTGCGCAAAAATAGTTCAGGATAGGAGTATTCTGAACAAAAACATACAAATACTATCAGACAGTAGAGCTGCTCTTGTGGCACTTTGGGGCCATAAAGTCACTTCTGGTCTGGTGCTTGATTGCATCCGGGCACTGAATGATATATCAACTCAAAATGTCCTTTCTCTCTGCTGGGTTAAGGGACATAAAGGTAACGAGGGTAACGAAAAGGTTGATGAGCTGGCAAGAAATGGCTCTAATAGTCTTCCCTGCGGCCCGGAGCCGATGATTACGCCCGCCGTCAAAACCATAGATACTCTCCTAAAACACTATACCCTTAAACTGCACACCAGCGGATGGCTACAAGGAACTACATGTAACCAAGCTAGAGCAGCAATACGCGTGCCTTCATGGAAACATGCAAGATACTATATGAAGCTGTCCAGAGTCAATCTGCGGACAATTGCAGGGATACTGACTGGACATTGCAGATTAAATAAACATCTCCACAATATGGGGTTTGCAGATGACCCTTTATGTCGTGGATGCAACGAAGAGGAGGAGACAGCTGAGCATGTGCTTTGTTACTGCCCAGCTTTGACTTCTATGAGAGGATCCATGTTGGGAGACTTCTGGCCTGACATGGCCAGAATCAGTGGCACCCCACCCGCCAGGATCCTGGAGTTCATCCTCCAGTTGGGATGGCTTGAGGAATGACGGGGCGCGGGGTCGCTGAAATTGGAGGTAGCACTATGGGCCCAATTTAGCGGCCTAAGTGCGTGTGAGTTCTCTTGCCCTCCACCTATAATCCAGAATCCACAGGTAAGTAGTCAAACCAATTTTCTTTCAATATTCTACCATTCACAAAACCATAAAACATAACCATTAAAAATTAACATCAGCGGTCCCAAAACTTTCCATAAATTAGTGAATCAAACGCAATATCCACTTTTGACTGTATTTAAATTTACTTTCCAAACAATATCAAAACAATATCCAAATCCAAAATAAATCACTTATGAATTTCTCTTCTATCATCAATAATCCGTCTTTTCTCGATGACGGCTGACTCAAAAACTCCAAAATCCAAAAACTAATTTTCAAACCCCAACAGCACGTTTTGACTCTCCGACGGCTGACTCGAGAATCCTTACTGCTCCCTTATCATTTCAAAACCCCACTAAATTCTCTCCAACTCGAGCATAAACTAATCTCACGAATTGTCACTTTCATTAAATTTAACGGAAAATCCTAATTTAACAAATAAACTAAATAAATTTAATTTGTTTTCTCATATTTCATTGACAAAATCAACCACCAATATTTTATCTTTCACAATTTTCTATTATATTTTTTAGATTCATTAACGTTTGCATATTCCAGATACCTGAGGCAAAAGCAGTTAAACAATCCTTCAACCAGAGAAAATTCAGATACAATCTAATAATTACCTGTTATGGTCTTATATTTAATTAATTAAAGTCATGAGTGCTTTTAATAGATTGACCCAATTACGTCATACCCCTCATCTCTGATCTAGACAGAACATGACAATATATTGTGGTGTTCCGTTAGCTGAATTCGAATCCACGACAGATATTTTTTTATGAAAAATTAATTTTTTAACTTTTATTTTCTCGTTACACTCAAAATTATGTTTTTTCTCATATGTGATAACTTTTTTGTTTTTGAAATAATTCAATTCTTCAATTTTATTAATTTTTTGTTTAATAAAATTTTTTACAATACAAAAATATGGGTTGGTTAATAAAATATTGTTTTTACACATAAAGAAAAATTAATTGCACCTCTATAAAATAAATTGTTCAGAGATAAAAAAGTCATTCAGTTTACAAACACACATGTGATTGTAGCATGTTTTAAAAGTAATAAAGTTCACTGATTTAAATGTTTCAAAAAAAATCTAAATACCTTGTCTTTTCTTTTAAATTTTGTTTATAACACTCGATTAACATACCAACTTCTTATGTAGGTTGATTTCCAATATTTTCCATACCAATTTTTCGTAAACCAAATCCACAATTGAATTTTGCAAATAATTTGTGGTTAATTTTGCAACCATCGATTTTCATTACCATTGACCGCTTTTTATTTCTCTTAATTGTAATTTTCTTAAGTTTCCACTTCTAAAAACCATTTAAGAATCCACTTTGTAACTTTTCTTTGAATATCTTTGATTATTGCATTCAGTGTCACATGACGGTCGTTTCGACCAATCAGCGTGCGTTATTTTACACTGTCGATAAACGAATATAATTCGTGCACCGTCGAATTATATCCGCAAATATTGTGAGCCCTAGGTGAAATATTCAATTATATTGAAATCCTAGGAAAATATTCAAATAAGCATAGGCCACTTTAAAATATTTTGAATATTTTAAATTGCTTTTAAAGAAAATAGTATTTTATATTTAAAACGCACTCGGGAAAATATTTGAATTAATAATATGCTTCTCTATGATTTAAATTTTGGCTTTTGTTATTAATTTAATTTACGTCATTACATCAAAATAATTGCATTGATTTTTCTCGTCAATTTTTGTGTACGAAAAATTAGAAAATAATTGTACTAAAGTAAGTATCTTTGTGCACGTTAGTTTGTATTTAGTGACGCTTTGCTTATTTATCTTGTTAGATGGACCATAACGCTCCTCTTGCCGTCTCCGCTTCCTGCGATGAACCGTCTCCATGTTTGACAGTCGCTCCCTTTCCCGCCACCGTCTCTACCTCTTCCACCACCACCTCCTCCGCTCCTACCACGACGACTCCTGCCACCTCCACCGTCATCACCACCACTCGTAGAGGTAGCTCTACCTCCGTTGCTCCGACCGATCGCTGGGGGCAGTTATCCGCTGATGACGTGGCCCGCGAAATACTCAACGCCGTTCCCGTGAATACGACTCACAGTATTAATTCTAGGAAACGTGCGTTTGATGAATTTTGCTCCATTCGTGGCCACAAGGTGGATAAATATACCACCGCGCTGCAACTCAATACCATCTTGACCGATTACGCATTCAATATGCGAAGGCAAGATGGTACTGATTACAAAGAATCATCGGTGAAGTCCCATTGGAACACCACCGCTGCAGCTTTACAGCGCCAATTTTACACCGGTACTGTATTTCTTACTTTTGTTTTCAATTTTTTTAATGTAATTTTTCTTATTGGTAGAGTACGGAAAAGTGATCGACCCCTTCAAGGGGATCATCTTTGCGGAGTCTCGTAGGGCTCGCGATTCCAAAAGAAAGGTTTTGCAGAAAGATCCAACGAAGCGTCTGCAGAGTGTGAATGCCTTCACCATCGAGGAGCACGCCGAGATGGTGCATTTATATAATGACGAGACTCCCACGGGTCTTTCTCGAAAATTCTTTCTTTTGGCATCGAAAGAATTGGCGTGGAGAGGTAATGAGGGGACAGCCGCCCTCATCGACTACTTCTCCGAAGAACTTGATAACAGTGGGCTTTCCACCAACCGCATCCGCTACAACCCTGTGTTTTCAAAAACCGCACAGGGGGGAAGCAAGCCTTTATCGGAGGACAAATGGCTTACTCCCAATACCGACCAGTCAGTATGCCCGGTCCGGCTGTATCGGAAGTTGTTGTCATTGCGGCCTCCTGATGCACCGAACCGGGTATTCTTGACCGCCAACCCCAACTGGAAGGCAGCAAATTCACACTGGTTTGTGCGGTCGCCGGTGGGTCGAAACACCATGGCCAAATGGACGAAGGAGGCGGCCGCTGCCATCGGTTTGCAAGGGTCCTTTACCAACCACAGCGCGAGATCGACCGCTGTAACTTCCCTTGCAAACTCCAACATCCCGGAACATCAGGTGATGTTGATGACCGGTAAGTTTCTTTTTCTCAATCTGTTTCTTTACATTCTATATGTTTGTATTTTCAGGCCACAGCAGCGCCCGCAGCTTAAAGCCCTACATGAAGGTGCAAGCGTCCCGCCACAGCGAGTTGGTGGCAGTAATGCGCCCAGCTCCGCTTCATGTAGAGGCTACGGATGATGCAACAATCACAGCCAGTACCAGTGCTGAGGATGTCCCCGGGCCGAGTTTTGCCCAAAGCAGTCAGGAGTTGCGTTTGGAGGTGCATGACGCTCGGGCTGCAGAACTCGGCTTGTCCAATAGGAAGAGGCATCAAATGTTTAGCGAGGATGAGAGCAGGCAGACGAGAATATGCAACCGCGAGCCCCCAGCAACCACCACAACAACGCCAACGTGGTAAATGTTTACAACAGTTATCACTACCATTACCACTAGGTTGGCGTTATTTTTGTTCTGGTAAGTGAAGTGAAGTGGTTCTTTTTATGATTTTTCTAACTTGCCATTTTTTTAGTATCCCAGCATCCCTCAATGTAATGGTGGCTGCATCTAACACTCGTGTGGTTTCCATTGTCCCAATATCCCAGTACACACTCCTTGTAATTAGTTTTAACTGTTAGGAGTGTGTCTAAATCTTTAAATAAATAAATAAATATTGGTAAGATAGTTCTCTTTTATCAGCGTTACAAACGAATATTTATCGAGCACAGTTTTGGCATGGCAAGGAATTGCACCAGCAAATGCAAATTCCTGTACGAGATGAATGTCACGAGTATTTTTCAAGCGTAAATTGCAGTTTGCATGATAATTCCGCGATTGGAAACCAGCCAATAATCGCAACATGATATACAAGAAATGATAATTATTTTCACCATTTTTAACATTGCAAATAGTGTTACAAATCTCGATATTTTACAACATTGAAAATGGTGTAATATATTTATGTCGATTTTTGTTTCACCATTTTCGACATTAAAAATGGCATTTTAAATGTCGATTTTCGTATGTGATGTTGTGCTTTTAAGTTGTGTCGTTTCTTCATGAAATAATCATCCAAACAGCAATGCGGGTTCCGAACATACTAAAAGATTCAGCTCGTACAGGTTTTAGCTGCGGAGATTGACACTCACTCCGCTGCGCTACGTTCGTGCAATCTCCTTGCTAAAACCTGTACTCGCTGAATCTTTGAGTATTGTCGGAACCCTTATGCTATTACATACGAATATCCACTTTTAATTCCACTTTTAATTCCACTTAGAAAATCCACTTTTTAAAAATCCACTTATTGATTGAAAAATCACCGCTTGATTGATTGTTCATCCCAGAACGAATACGTCCATGTTCTCTATCGTTGCCGAAAATTCTTCACCACGCGTGTGCAATTTGCGATTCAGCTCTTCTGGTTGGTTGATTTTGTGGATCCTGGCTTGCAATTTTTAAATGTGTCCTGTACTGGACGTCCACGAAACGTTTTCAAAATCTCTCGAGTGCAAGTTACGCGCACTTGTTTTTTATACACTTCACGAATGAAATTAGCCACAAAATTAAATTTTAAATTTTTTGAATACAAATAATGTTTTTGATTTGTTTTAATAAATAAGGCTTCTTGCTATACTTTGTATAGAAGCCTAAAACAAATCTAGTCTTTTTGGAACATACTCTAGACTTGTAACTTGAATAAATTTGAAGAATTATTACTGTTTAAATTTATTGACCATTAAAGATTTTTGTGTACAACGAAATTATAAAGTTGACATTTGACAAAATTATTTTATTAAATTTTTGAATTTATTTTATAGAAAAAAATTTGGTAAATTGTGAAATTTTGTTGAAGACAGTTCAATATATAAGCAAATTTTCTTTTTGCGCTCGGTTTTGGATTTAAATTTTTGCTAATAAAAATTTTGTTATTGAAAATTCATTATTGTGAATGCGAAGATGTTATTCGATAATCTACTATATTCAAATTATAAACTATAAATTTGAATTATACATGTGGTGCCGATTTTTCGTGTCGGATTTTGGTGTCGGTTTTTGGTGTCGGTTTTTGGTGTCGATTTTTGCGAGGTAACGACCGTAAAAACATGTTCCATGTTAAAACGCTACAACGTGTTGCCGAATGAATATACCGATATGCTCACTGTTAGTTTGATAATATATAGAATCAAAAGCCGTTTATGAGATTCCGAGTCTGACAACTGTTGTGATATATCATAGAAATATGATAGTCATAACGGCGGATCAGGTCATTCTTTAACACTCTCGGAAAAACGACCGTAAAAACATGTTCCATGTTAAAAGATTCATAGCTGGTGGTGATTAGAACGCCAAAAATCGATTATGAGGCTTTAGATTGACAACACCAAAGGGCAAAGAACTGGTTGAAGCTGTGAATGAAAATAACATGATGAGCATTACTACAGGTGAACCTACTTATACAGCAAGAGAACTAAATGGAATATGTTCAGAGAAGAACTCGACAAAATGATCGTATTGCATATAATACCTCTTAAGACTGAAAATATCTGGAAAAAGCTCTGGAATATCTGGAAAAGAAAAAGGATTATTACTAAGAACATATACAGCAACTGCCTGGAAGACAACCCCTGACGCCGCAGAAAATAGCTGCAAAACGGGCATTATGCAAGATATGGCAACTAACGCTGGAAATGAGTTGAAAGAAATGATAATGGAAACCAACAACCGAGGTATTGGAGAATACTTGGAAAACTTGATTACAACTGAAGCACCTGAATACTCCTGTAGAAAGCTACCAGAAAATTAAAAAGACCATCACAACGTTTTCCAACAATTAAGGACGAAACTAATAGTGGGCTACAAACAACAAGAACAAAGCAAATGTATTTTCTAAACACCTTTCAACCAAGTTCTTCCTGTACACTAGCCAATGGTGACGACGAAATACGAGAATATCTTGAGTCTTCTTTCCAAATGGACCTGCCAATTATAAAATTCAGAACGGGTGATGTTAGAAGAGTTATTAAAGAAATAAATCCAAATAAAGCTCTAGGATTTGATCTGATTACTAAAAAAGTTCTACAAGAAGCAAACATAAAGTGCATTAAAGACATTACTCAGATTTTCAACGCTATTATTAGAATAAATCATTTTCCTAATCAATGGAAGGTCGCAGAAATTGCTATGATCCCAAAACCAGGAAAAAAAGTTGAAGACGTTATCCTATAGGCCAATAAGCTTGCTCCCTGTGTTATTATGTAAAGTCTCGGATTACGACCATTGAAAATCTTTTAAAATGGTAGTTTTATATTATGGGAGGATGCAATGATGTGATAAAATTCAATAACCTTTACCATTAGCTTTATTTTCTTAGTACCTGTGAAAAAATAAATTATATACAGGGTGAAGTGGACTGCCCATATCAGGCATTTTTTGATCACAAAAACCTACATGAAGAATCGAATGGTGATACTGGTATTCATCGGAAATGTTGGCATCCTCAAAAGTTTTCTCCAAAATGTCGAAAATTCTATACTTTCAAACATGGGGATTAAACAGGTCCCGAAAATAAGCAAGTTTTGTAGGAGAAAAAAAATTGTATTGCCCGTATTCAAGTTAAATTGAATTATAACCGAAGTTTTTCAATTTTAAATTTAAGAAATGTGTTAGAACTTTTCTTTCCTCCCCGTCCCTAATGAGAGGACGGCTAAGGAGAAAGAAAGATTCTCTCCACGTGAACTGATGAACTCCACTTTACAACGTGGTGAGCCCTGATCGAAATTTAAGCTAGCTCTATTGTTTGTAACGTCGGTATGCGAGAGCCGTAGGTTCCGATTGCGAACTTATTTCTGAAAGTTTTTCAAAAGAATACCCTTCTACAAGGGAAATAAACAAGGTGGAAGTCGCTTTAGCGCCAGTTCTTAGGCTTCTATACAGCTACCTTTCTGGTGTGGAAAGTTGTTATTATCTGGTTATTTTTTTTTATTGAATCCATGTAATAGTTACAATCTATTAAAATAACAATAAGTAACACTTTAAGTTAAAGAGTTGATTACACTTATGTTGCTTCTAAAAATCTTCTTACTTTATATAAAGTTATTTACTTTATTCAATAAAACTAGATTTTGTACTTTATACTTATCTGCTGGAAAGTAGATATTTTTCACGGATCTAAGTTTGGTATTTTGAGCCAATTGGCTTAGACTTAGCGTTGGGCTGAGCTTAGTCTAAGCACTAGTTAGGGATGTAATAAATAAACGTTTGGACGTGAAAATGTTGTATATTTTCAGTTCGAAATATGGCTTTTTCACGCCACCTGGTGGACAGGGTTATCACTAAGGTATTGTTCATCTGAGGCTTGAACCTGCGGTTGGCATTCCTTCCTTTAAGGGTCCTTAGTAACAAAATTCTTAATCCCTTATTAAAGGATTAGATTTAGTAACCAACTTAAAAATTTTATTATATATTGAGCAAACCAGTTCATACTGAAATCAACATAAATTACTCAGCAATCAAGTGCCTCAATTCGATTTTAGAAAAAGATGGATCAAAACGTTAGCGAAACTGATGGAACAGGAGAAAATGAAATTGAAACGTGTGCTATATGTTTTGGACCGCTCAACACAACTAGAATGGGAAAACCAAATACTTGTCGCCATACATTTTGTTTCGAATGTATCGAACGGTGGGCAGGAATTAAACAATATTGCCCTTTGGACTTAGTACCGTTTGATTGGATAATAATTTTAAAAAATGGCTCTCGAGTGGGTATTTTGGCTGAATTTAACACCAGAAACGTAGAACGAACTATCACTGAGAGATTCATACCTTCAGAAAATATCTGGGGAGTCGGAATACGGCATTCAAACTATAGAGAAATTGATGAAATCCTGACCGATTACTTGGAGCGTGGTTTAGAAGTATATGACTTTGCTCAATACCCATGTGAAGATGCGATCTATACCGTCTTTTCTTTAGCATGGCCAAGATTTTCACGCAATAACCAAAATCGTGTTATTTGATCAAGTAATACACTTATTTAAAAATTTTTTTTTTTTTTATTGAATCCATGTAATAGTTACAATCTATTAAAATAACAATAAGTAACACTTTAAGTTAAAGAGTTGATTACACTTATGTTGCTTCTAAAAATCTTCTTACTTTATATAAAGTTATTTACTTTATTCAATAAAACTAGATTTTGTACTTTATACTTATCTGCTGGAAAGTAGATATTTTTCACGGATCTAAGTTTGGTATTTTGAGCCAATTGGCTTAGACTTAGCGTTGGGCTGAGCTTAGTCTAAGCACTAGTTAGGGATGTAATAAATAAACGTTTGGACGTGAAAATGTTGTATATTTTCAGTTCGAAATATGGCTTTTTCACGCCACCTGGTGGACAGGGTTATCACTAAGGTATTGTTCATCTGAGGCTTGAACCTGCGGTTGGCATTCCTTCCTTTAAGGGTCCTTAGTAACAAAATTCGTAATCCCTTATTAAAGGATTAGATTTAGTAACCAACTTAAAAATTTTATTATATATTGAGCAAACCAGTTCATACTGAAATCAACGTAAATTACTCAGCAATCAAGTGCCTCAATTCGATTTTAGAAAAAGATGGATCAAAACGTTAGCGAAACTGATGGAACAGGAGAAAATGAAATTGAAACGTGTGCTATATGTTTTGGACCGCTCAACACAACTAGAATGGGAAAACCAAATACTTGTCGCCATACATTTTGTTTCGAATGTATCGAACGGTGGGCAGGAATTAAACAATATTGCCCTTTGGACTTAGTACCGTTTGATTGGATAATAATTTTAAAAAATGGCTCTCGAGTGGGTATTTTGGCTGAATTTAACACCAGAAACGTAGAACGAACTATCACTGAGAGATTCATACCTTCAGAAAATATCTGGGGAGTCGGAATACGGCATTCAAACTATAGAGAAATTGATGAAATCCTGACCGATTACTTGGAGCGTGGTTTAGAAGTATATGACTTTGCTCAATACCCATGTGAAGATGCGATCTATACCGTCTTTTCTTTAGCATGGCCAAGATTTTCACGCAATAACCAAAATCGTGTTATTTGAGCAAGTAATACACTTATTTAAAAATTTTTTTTTTTTTATTGAATCCATGTAATAGTTACAATCTATTAAAATAACAATAAGTAACACTTTAAGTTAAAGAGTTGATTACACTTATGTTGATTCTAAATATCTTCTTACTTTATATAAAGTTATTTACTTTATTCAATAAAACTAGATTTTGTACTTTATACTTATCTGCTGGAAAGTAGATATTTTTCACGGATCTAAGTTTGGTATTTTGAGCCAATTGGCTTAGACTTAGCGTTGGGCTGAGCTTAGTCTAAGCACTAGTTAGGGATGTAATAAATAAACGTTTGGACGTGAAAATGTTGTATATTTTCAGTTCGAAATATGGCTTTTTCACGCCACCTGGTGGACAGGGTTATCACTAAGGTATTGTTCATCTGAGGCTTGAACCTGCGGTTGGCATTCCTTCCTTTAAGGGTCCTTAGTAACAAAATTCTTAATCCCTTATTAAAGGATTAGATTTAGTAACCAACTTAAAAATTTTATTATATATTGAGCAAACCAGTTCATACTGAAATCAACATAAATTACTCAGCAATCAAGTGCCTCAATTCGATTTTAGAAAAAGATGGATCAAAACGTTAGCGAAACTGATGGAACAGGAGAAAATGAAATTGAAACGTGTGCTATATGTTTTGGACCGCTCAACACAACTAGAATGGGAAAACCAAATACTTGTCGCCATACATTTTGTTTCGAATGTATCGAACGGTGGGCAGGAATTAAACAATATTGCCCTTTGGACTTAGTACCGTTTGATTGGATAATAATTTTAAAAAATGGCTCTCGAGTGGGTATTTTGGCTGAATTTAACACCAGAAACGTAGAACGAACTATCACTGAGAGATTCATACCTTCAGAAAATATCTGGGGAGTCGGAATACGGCATTCAAACTATAGAGAAATTGATGAAATCCTGACCGATTACTTGGAGCGTGGTTTAGAAGTATATGACTTTGCTCAATACCCATGTGAAGATGCGATCTATACCGTCTTTTCTTTAGCATGGCCAAGATTTTCACGCAATAACCAAAATCGTGTTATTTGATCAAGTAATACACTTATTTAAAAATTTTTTTTTTTTTTATTGAATCCATGTAATAGTTACAATCTATTAAAATAACAATAAGTAACACTTTAAGTTAAAGAGTTGATTACACTTATGTTGCTTCTAAATATCTTCTTACTTTATATAAAGTTATTTACTTTATTCAATAAAACTAGATTTTGTACTTTATACTTATCTGCTGGAAAGTAGATATTTTTCACGGATCTAAGTTTGGTATTTTGAGCCAATTGGCTTAGACTTAGCGTTGGGCTGAGCTTAGTCTAAGCACTAGTTAGGGATGTAATAAATAAACGTTTGGACGTGAAAATGTTGTATATTTTCAGTTCGAAATATGGCTTTTTCACGCCACCTGGTGGACAGGGTTATCACTAAGGTATTGTTCATCTGAGGCTTGAACCTGCGGTTGGCATTCCTTCCTTTAAGGGTCCTTAGTAACAAAATTCTTAATCCCTTATTAAAGGATTAGATTTAGTAACCAACTTAAAAATTTTATTATATATTGAGCAAACCAGTTCATACTGAAATCAACGTAAATTACTCAGCAATCAAGTGCCTCAATTCGATTTTAGAAAAAGATGGATCAAAACGTTAGCGAAACTGATGGAACAGGAGAAAATGAAATTGAAACGTGTGCTATATGTTTTGGACCGCTCAACACAACTAGAATGGGAAAACCAAATACTTGTCGCCATACATTTTGTTTCGAATGTATCGAACGGTGGGCAGGAATTAAACAATATTGCCCTTTGGACTTAGTACCGTTTGATTGGATAATAATTTTAAAAAATGGCTCTCGAGTGGGTATTTTGGCTGAATTTAACACCAGAAACGTAGAACGAACTATCACTGAGAGATTCATACCTTCAGAAAATATCTGGGGAGTCGGAATACGGCATTCAAACTATAGAGAAATTGATGAAATCCTGACCGATTACTTGGAGCGTGGTTTAGAAGTATATGACTATGCTCAATACCCATGTGAAGATGCGATCTATACCGTCTTTTCTTTAGCATGGCCAAGATTTTCACGCAATAACCAAAATCGTGTTATTTGATCAAGTAATACACTTATTTAAATTTTTTTTTTTTTTTTATTGAATCCATGTAATAGTTACAATCTATTAAAATAACAATAAGTAACACTTTAAGTTAAAGAGTTGATTACACTTATGTTGCTTCTAAATATCTTCTTACTTTATATAAAGTTATTTACTTTATTCAATAAAACTAGATTTTGTACTTTATACTTATCTGCTGGAAAGTAGATATTTTTCACGGATCTAAGTTTGGTATTTTGAGCCAATTGGCTTAGACTTAGCGTTGGGCTGAGCTTAGTCTAAGCACTAGTTAGGGATGTAATAAATAAACGTTTGGACGTGAAAATGTTGTATATTTTCAGTTCGAAATATGGCTTTTTCACGCCACCTGGTGGACAGGGTTATCACTAAGGTATTGTTCATCTGAGGCTTGAACCTGCGGTTGGCATTCCTTCCTTTAAGGGTCCTTAGTAACAAAATTCTTAATCCCTTATTAAAGGATTAGATTTAGTAACCAACTTAAAAATTTTATTATATATTGAGCAAACCAGTTCATACTGAAATCAACATAAATTACTCAGCAATCAAGTGCCTCAATTCGATTTTAGAAAAAGATGGATCAAAACGTTAGCGAAATTGATGGAACAGGAGAAAATGAAATTGAAACGTGTGCTATATGTTTTGGACCGCTCAACACAACTAGAATGGGAAAACCAAATACTTGTCGCCATACATTTTGTTTCGAATGTATCGAACGGTGGGCAGGAATTAAACAATATTGCCCTTTGGACTTAGTACCGTTTGATTGGATAATAATTTTAAAAAATGGCTCTCGAGTGGGTATTTTGGCTGAATTTAACACCAGAAACGTAGAACGAACTATCACTGAGAGATTCATACCTTCAGAAAATATCTGGGGAGTCGGAATACGGCATTCAAACTATAGAGAAATTGATGAAATCCTGACCGATTACTTGGAGCGTGGTTTAGAAGTATATGACTTTGCTCAATACCCATGTGAAGATGCGATCTATACCGTCTTTTCTTTAGCATGGCCAAGATTTTCACGCAATAACCAAAATCGTGTTATTTGATCAAGTAATACACTTATTTAAAAATTTTTTTTTTTTTATTGAATCCATGTAATAGTTACAATCTATTAAAATAACAATAAGTAACACTTTAAGTTAAAGAGTTGATTACACTTATGTTGCTTCTAAATATCTTCTTACTTTATATAAAGTTATTTACTTTATTCAATAAAACTAGATTTTGTACTTTATACTTATCTGCTGGAAAGTAGATATTTTTCACGGATCTAAGTTTGGTATTTTGAGCCAATTGGCTTAGACTTAGCGTTGGGCTGAGCTTAGTCTAAGCAGTAGTTAGGGATGTAATAAATAAACGTTTGGACGTGAAAATGTTGTATATTTTCAGTTCGAAATATGGCTTTTTCACGCCACCTGGTGGACAGGGTTATCACTAAGGTATTGTTCATCTGAGGCTTGAACCTGCGGTTGGCATTCCTTCCTTTAAGGGTCCTTAGTAACAAAATTCTTAATCCCTTATTAAAGGATTAGATTTAGTAACCAACTTAAAAATTTTATTATATATTGAGCAAACCAGTTCATACTGAAATCAACATAAATTACTCAGCAATCAAGTGCCTCAATTCGATTTTAGAAAAAGATGGATCAAAACGTTAGCGAAACTGATGGAACAGGAGAAAATGAAATTGAAACGTGTGCTATATGTTTTGGACCGCTCAACACAACTAGAATGGGAAAACCAAATACTTGTCGCCATACATTTTGTTTCGAATGTATCGAACGGTGGGCAGGAATTAAACAATATTGCCCTTTGGACTTAGTACCGTTTGATTGGATAATAATTTTAAAAAATGGCTCTCGAGTGGGTATTTTGGCTGAATTTAACACCAGAAACGTAGAACGAACTATCACTGAGAGATTCATACCTTCAGAAAATATCTGGGGAGTCGGAATACGGCATTCAAACTATAGAGAAATTGATGAAATCCTGACCGATTACTTGGAGCGTGGTTTAGAAGTATATGACTTTACTCAATACCCATGTGAAGATGCGATCTATACCGTCTTTTCTTTAGCATGGCCAAGATTTTCACGCAATAACCAAAATCGTGTTATTTGATCAAGTAATACACTTATTTAAAAATTTTTTTTTTTTTATTGAATCCATGTAATAGTTACAATCTATTAAAATAACAATAAGTAACACTTTAAGTTAAAGAGTTGATTACACTTATGTTGCTTCTAAAAATCTTCTTACTTTATATAAAGTTATTTACTTTATTCAATAAAACTAGATTTTGTACTTTATACTTATCTGCTGGAAAGTAGATATTTTTCACGGATCTAAGTTTGGTATTTTGAGCCAATTGGCTTAGACTTAGCGTTGGGCTGAGCTTAGTCTAAGCACTAGTTAGGGATGTAATAAATAAACGTTTGGACGTGAAAATGTTGTATATTTTCAGTTCGAAATATGGCTTTTTCACGCCACCTGGTGGACAGGGTTATCACTAAGGTATTGTTCATCTGAGGCTTGAACCTGCGGTTGGCATTCCTTCCTTTAAGGGTCCTTAGTAACAAAATTCTTAATCCCTTATTAAAGGATTAGATTTAGTAACCAACTTAAAAATTTTATTATATATTGAGCAAACCAGTTCATACTGAAATCAACATAAATTACTCAGCAATCAAGTGCCTCAATTCGATTTTAGAAAAAGATGGATCAAAACGTTAGCGAAACTGATGGAACAGGAGAAAATGAAATTGAAACGTGTGCTATATGTTTTGGACCGCTCAACACAACTAGAATGGGAAAACCAAATACTTGTCGCCATACATTTTGTTTCGAATGTATCGAACGGTGGGCAGGAATTAAACAATATTGCCCTTTGGACTTAGTACCGTTTGATTGGATAATAATTTTAAAAAATGGCTCTCGAGTGGGTATTTTGGCTGAATTTAACACCAGAAACGTAGAACGAACTATCACTGAGAGATTCATACCTTCAGAAAATATCTGGGGAGTCGGAATACGGCATTCAAACTATAGAGAAATTGATGAAATCCTGACCGATTACTTGGAGCGTGGTTTAGAAGTATATGACTTTGCTCAATACCCATGTGAAGATGCGATCTATACCGTCTTTTCTTTAGCATGGCCAAGATTTTCACGCAATAACCAAAATCGTGTTATTTGATCAAGTAATACACTTATTTAAATTTTTTTTTTTTTTTTATTGAATCCATGTAATAGTTACAATCTATTAAAATAACAATAAGTAACACTTTAAGTTAAAGAGTTGATTACACTTATGTTGCTTCTAAATATCTTCTTACTTTATATAAAGTTATTTACTTTATTCAATAAAACTAGATTTTGTACTTTATACTTATCTGCTGGAAAGTAGATATTTTTCACGGATCTAAGTTTGGTATTTTGAGCCAATTGGCTTAGACTTAGCGTTGGGCTGAGCTTAGTCTAAGCACTAGTTAGGGATGTAATAAATAAACGTTTGGACGTGAAAATGTTGTATATTTTCAGTTCGAAATATGGCTTTTTCACGCCACCTGGTGGACAGGGTTATCACTAAGGTATTGTTCATCTGAGGCTTGAACCTGCGGTTGGCATTCCTTCCTTTAAGGGTCCTTAGTAACAAAATTCTTAATCCCTTATTAAAGGATTAGATTTAGTAACCAACTTAAAAATTTTATTATATATTGAGCAAACCAGTTCATACTGAAATCAACATAAATTACTCAGCAATCAAGTGCCTCAATTCGATTTTAGAAAAAGATGGATCAAAACGTTAGCGAAATTGATGGAACAGGAGAAAATGAAATTGAAACGTGTGCTATATGTTTTGGACCGCTCAACACAACTAGAATGGGAAAACCAAATACTTGTCGCCATACATTTTGTTTCGAATGTATCGAACGGTGGGCAGGAATTAAACAATATTGCCCTTTGGACTTAGTACCGTTTGATTGGATAATAATTTTAAAAAATGGCTCTCGAGTGGGTATTTTGGCTGAATTTAACACCAGAAACGTAGAACGAACTATCACTGAGAGATTCATACCTTCAGAAAATATCTGGGGAGTCGGAATACGGCATTCAAACTATAGAGAAATTGATGAAATCCTGACCGATTACTTGGAGCGTGGTTTAGAAGTATATGACTATGCTCAATACCCATGTGAAGATGCGATCTATACCGTCTTTTCTTTAGCATGGCCAAGATTTTCACGCAATAACCAAAATCGTGTTATTTGATCAAGTAATACACTTATTTAAATTTTTTTTTTTTTTTTATTGAATCCATGTAATAGTTACAATCTATTAAAATAACAATAAGTAACACTTTAAGTTAAAGAGTTGATTACACTTATGTTGCTTCTAAATATCTTCTTACTTTATATAAAGTTATTTACTTTATTCAATAAAACTAGATTTTGTACTTTATACTTATCTGCTGGAAAGTAGATATTTTTCACGGATCTAAGTTTGGTATTTTGAGCCAATTGGCTTAGACTTAGCGTTGGGCTGAGCTTAGTCTAAGCACTAGTTAGGGATGTAATAAATAAACGTTTGGACGTGAAAATGTTGTATATTTTCAGTTCGAAATATGGCTTTTTCACGCCACCTGGTGGACAGGGTTATCACTAAGGTATTGTTCATCTGAGGCTTGAACCTGCGGTTGGCATTCCTTCCTTTAAGGGTCCTTAGTAACAAAATTCTTAATCCCTTATTAAAGGATTAGATTTAGTAACCAACTTAAAAATTTTATTATATATTGAGCAAACCAGTTCATACTGAAATCAACATAAATTACTCAGCAATCAAGTGCCTCAATTCGATTTTAGAAAAAGATGGATCAAAACGTTAGCGAAACTGATGGAACAGGAGAAAATGAAATTGAAACGTGTGCTATATGTTTTGGACCGCTCAACACAACTAGAATGGGAAAACCAAATACTTGTCGCCATACATTTTGTTTCGAATGTATCGAACGGTGGGCAGGAATTAAACAATATTGCCCTTTGGACTTAGTACCGTTTGATTGGATAATAATTTTAAAAAATGGCTCTCGAGTGGGTATTTTGGCTGAATTTAACACCAGAAACGTAGAACGAACTATCACTGAGAGATTCATACCTTCAGAAAATATCTGGGGAGTCGGAATACGGCATTCAAACTATAGAGAAATTGATGAAATCCTGACCGATTACTTGGAGCGTGGTTTAGAAGTATATGACTTTGCTCAATACCCATGTGAAGATGCGATCTATACCGTCTTTTCTTTAGCATGGCCAAGATTTTCACGCAATAACCAAAATCGTGTTATTTGATCAAGTAATACACTTATTTAAAAATTTTTTTTTTTTTATTGAATCCATGTAATAGTTACAATCTATTAAAATAACAATAAGTAACACTTTAAGTTAAAGAGTTGATTACACTTATGTTGCTTCTAAAAATCTTCTTACTTTATATAAAGTTATTTACTTTATTCAATAAAACTAGATTTTGTACTTTATACTTATCTGCTGGAAAGTAGATATTTTTCACGGATCTAAGTTTGGTATTTTGAGCCAATTGGCTTAGACTTAGCGTTGGGCTGAGCTTAGTCTAAGCACTAGTTAGGGATGTAATAAATAAACGTTTGGACGTGAAAATGTTGTATATTTTCAGTTCGAAATATGGCTTTTTCACGCCACCTGGTGGACAGGGTTATCACTAAGGTATTGTTCATCTGAGGCTTGAACCTGCGGTTGGCATTCCTTCCTTTAAGGGTCCTTAGTAACAAAATTCTTAATCCCTTATTAAAGGATTAGATTTAGTAACCAACTTAAAAATTTTATTATATATTGAGCAAACCAGTTCATACTGAAATCAACATAAATTACTCAGCAATCAAGTGCCTCAATTCGATTTTAGAAAAAGATGGATCAAAACGTTAGCGAAACTGATGGAACAGGAGAAAATGAAATTGAAACGTGTGCTATATGTTTTGGACCGCTCAACACAACTAGAATGGGAAAACCAAATACTTGTCGCCATACATTTTGTTTCGAATGTATCGAACGGTGGGCAGGAATTAAACAATATTGCCCTTTGGACTTAGTACCGTTTGATTGGATAATAATTTTAAAAAATGGCTCTCGAGTGGGTATTTTGGCTGAATTTAACACCAGAAACGTAGAACGAACTATCACTGAGAGATTCATACCTTCAGAAAATATCTGGGGAGTCGGAATACGGCATTCAAACTATAGAGAAATTGATGAAATCCTGACCGATTACTTGGAGCGTGGTTTAGAAGTATATGACTTTACTCAATACCCATGTGAAGATGCGATCTATACCGTCTTTTCTTTAGCATGGCCAAGATTTTCACGCAATAACCAAAATCGTGTTATTTGATCAAGTAATACACTTATTTAAAAATTTTTTTTTTTTTATTGAATCCATGTAATAGTTACAATCTATTAAAATAACAATAAGTAACACTTTAAGTTAAAGAGTTGATTACACTTATGTTGCTTCTAAATATCTTCTTACTTTATATAAAGTTATTTACTTTATTCAATAAAACTAGATTTTGTACTTTATACTTATCTGCTGGAAAGTAGATATTTTTCACGGATCTAAGTTTGGTATTTTGAGCCAATTGGCTTAGACTTAGCGTTGGGCTGAGCTTAGTCTAAGCACTAGTTAGGGATGTAATAAATAAACGTTTGGACGTGAAAATGTTGTATATTTTCAGTTCGAAATATGGCTTTTTCACGCCACCTGGTGGACAGGGTTATCACTAAGGTATTGTTCATCTGAGGCTTGAACCTGCGGTTGGCATTCCTTCCTTTAAGGGTCCTTAGTAACAAAATTCTTAATCCCTTATTAAAGGATTAGATTTAGTAACCAACTTAAAAATTTTATTATATATTGAGCAAACCAGTTCATACTGAAATCAACATAAATTACTCAGCAATCAAGTGCCTCAATTCGATTTTAGAAAAAGATGGATCAAAACGTTAGCGAAACTGATGGAACAGGAGAAAATGAAATTGAAACGTGTGCTATATGTTTTGGACCGCTCAACACAACTAGAATGGGAAAACCAAATACTTGTCGCCATACATTTTGTTTCGAATGTATCGAACGGTGGGCAGGAATTAAACAATATTGCCCTTTGGACTTAGTACCGTTTGATTGGATAATAATTTTAAAAAATGGCTCTCGAGTGGGTATTTTGGCTGAATTTAACACCAGAAACGTAGAACGAACTATCACTGAGAGATTCATACCTTCAGAAAATATCTGGGGAGTCGGAATACGGCATTCAAACTATAGAGAAATTGATGAAATCCTGACCGATTACTTGGAGCGTGGTTTAGAAGTATATGACTTTACTCAATACCCATGTGAAGATGCGATCTATACCGTCTTTTCTTTAGCATGGCCAAGATTTTCACGCAATAACCAAAATCGTGTTATTTGATCAAGTAATACACTTATTTAAAAATTTTTTTTTTTTTATTGAATCCATGTAATAGTTACAATCTATTAAAATAACAATAAGTAACACTTTAAGTTAAAGAGTTGATTACACTTATGTTGCTTCTAAATATCTTCTTACTTTATATAAAGTTATTTACTTTATTCAATAAAACTAGATTTTGTACTTTATACTTATCTGCTGGAAAGTAGATATTTTTCACGGATCTAAGTTTGGTATTTTGAGCCAATTGGCTTAGACTTAGCGTTGGGCTGAGCTTAGTCTAAGCACTAGTTAGGGATGTAATAAATAAACGTTTGGACGTGAAAATGTTGTATATTTTCAGTTCGAAATATGGCTTTTTCACGCCACCTGGTGGACAGGGTTATCACTAAGGTATTGTTCATCTGAGGCTTGAACCTGCGGTTGGCATTCCTTCCTTTAAGGGTCCTTAGTAACAAAATTCTTAATCCCTTATTAAAGGATTAGATTTAGTAACCAACTTAAAAATTTTATTATATATTGAGCAAACCAGTTCATACTGAAATCAACATAAATTACTCAGCAATCAAGTGCCTCAATTCGATTTTAGAAAAAGATGGATCAAAACGTTAGCGAAACTGATGGAACAGGAGAAAATGAAATTGAAACGTGTGCTATATGTTTTGGACCGCTCAACACAACTAGAATGGGAAAACCAAATACTTGTCGCCATACATTTTGTTTCGAATGTATCGAACGGTGGGCAGGAATTAAACAATATTGCCCTTTGGACTTAGTACCGTTTGATTGGATAATAATTTTAAAAAATGGCTCTCGAGTGGGTATTTTGGCTGAATTTAACACCAGAAACGTAGAACGAACTATCACTGAGAGATTCATACCTTCAGAAAATATCTGGGGAGTCGGAATACGGCATTCAAACTATAGAGAAATTGATGAAATCCTGACCGATTACTTGGAGCGTGGTTTAGAAGTATATGACTATGCTCAATACCCATGTGAAGATGCGATCTATACCGTCTTTTCTTTAGCATGGCCAAGATTTTCACGCAATAACCAAAATCGTGTTATTTGATCAAGTAATACACTTATTTAAATTTTTTTTTTTTTTTTATTGAATCCATGTAATAGTTACAATCTATTAAAATAACAATAAGTAACACTTTAAGTTAAAGAGTTGATTACACTTATGTTGCTTCTAAATATCTTCTTACTTTATATAAAGTTATTTACTTTATTCAATAAAACTAGATTTTGTACTTTATACTTATCTGCTGGAAAGTAGATATTTTTCACGGATCTAAGTTTGGTATTTTGAGCCAATTGGCTTAGACTTAGCGTTGGGCTGAGCTTAGTCTAAGCACTAGTTAGGGATGTAATAAATAAACGTTTGGACGTGAAAATGTTGTATATTTTCAGTTCGAAATATGGCTTTTTCACGCCACCTGGTGGACAGGGTTATCACTAAGGTATTGTTCATCTGAGGCTTGAACCTGCGGTTGGCATTCCTTCCTTTAAGGGTCCTTAGTAACAAAATTCTTAATCCCTTATTAAAGGATTAGATTTAGTAACCAACTTAAAAATTTTATTATATATTGAGCAAACCAGTTCATACTGAAATCAACATAAATTACTCAGCAATCAAGTGCCTCAATTCGATTTTAGAAAAAGATGGATCAAAACGTTAGCGAAACTGATGGAACAGGAGAAAATGAAATTGAAACGTGTGCTATATGTTTTGGACCGCTCAACACAACTAGAATGGGAAAACCAAATACTTGTCGCCATACATTTTGTTTCGAATGTATCGAACGGTGGGCAGGAATTAAACAATATTGCCCTTTGGACTTAGTACCGTTTGATTGGATAATAATTTTAAAAAATGGCTCTCGAGTGGGTATTTTGGCTGAATTTAACACCAGAAACGTAGAACGAACTATCACTGAGAGATTCATACCTTCAGAAAATATCTGGGGAGTCGGAATACGGCATTCAAACTATAGAGAAATTGATGAAATCCTGACCGATTACTTGGAGCGTGGTTTAGAAGTATATGACTTTGCTCAATACCCATGTGAAGATGCGATCTATACCGTCTTTTCTTTAGCATGGCCAAGATTTTCACGCAATAACCAAAATCGTGTTATTTGATCAAGTAATACACTTATTTAAAAATTTTTTTTTTTTTATTGAATCCATGTAATAGTTACAATCTATTAAAATAACAATAAGTAACACTTTAAGTTAAAGAGTTGATTACACTTATGTTGCTTCTAAAAATCTTCTTACTTTATATAAAGTTATTTACTTTATTCAATAAAACTAGATTTTGTACTTTATACTTATCTGCTGGAAAGTAGATATTTTTCACGGATCTAAGTTTGGTATTTTGAGCCAATTGGCTTAGACTTAGCGTTGGGCTGAGCTTAGTCTAAGCACTAGTTAGGGATGTAATAAATAAACGTTTGGACGTGAAAATGTTGTATATTTTCAGTTCGAAATATGGCTTTTTCACGCCACCTGGTGGACAGGGTTATCACTAAGGTATTGTTCATCTGAGGCTTGAACCTGCGGTTGGCATTCCTTCCTTTAAGGGTCCTTAGTAACAAAATTCTTAATCCCTTATTAAAGGATTAGATTTAGTAACCAACTTAAAAATTTTATTATATATTGAGCAAACCAGTTCATACTGAAATCAACATAAATTACTCAGCAATCAAGTGCCTCAATTCGATTTTAGAAAAAGATGGATCAAAACGTTAGCGAAACTGATGGAACAGGAGAAAATGAAATTGAAACGTGTGCTATATGTTTTGGACCGCTCAACACAACTAGAATGGGAAAACCAAATACTTGTCGCCATACATTTTGTTTCGAATGTATCGAACGGTGGGCAGGAATTAAACAATATTGCCCTTTGGACTTAGTACCGTTTGATTGGATAATAATTTTAAAAAATGGCTCTCGAGTGGGTATTTTGGCTGAATTTAACACCAGAAACGTAGAACGAACTATCACTGAGAGATTCATACCTTCAGAAAATATCTGGGGAGTCGGAATACGGCATTCAAACTATAGAGAAATTGATGAAATCCTGACCGATTACTTGGAGCGTGGTTTAGAAGTATATGACTTTGCTCAATACCCATGTGAAGATGCGATCTATACCGTCTTTTCTTTAGCATGGCCAAGATTTTCACGCAATAACCAAAATCGTGTTATTTGATCAAGTAATACACTTATTTAAAAATTTTTTTTTTTTTATTGAATCCATGTAATAGTTACAATCTATTAAAATAACAATAAGTAACACTTTAAGTTAAAGAGTTGATTACACTTATGTTGCTTCTAAATATCTTCTTACTTTATATAAAGTTATTTACTTTATTCAATAAAACTAGATTTTGTACTTTATACTTATCTGCTGGAAAGTAGATATTTTTCACGGATCTAAGTTTGGTATTTTGAGCCAATTGGCTTAGACTTAGCGTTGGGCTGAGCTTAGTCTAAGCAGTAGTTAGGGATGTAATAAATAAACGTTTGGACGTGAAAATGTTGTATATTTTCAGTTCGAAATATGGCTTTTTCACGCCACCTGGTGGACAGGGTTATCACTAAGGTATTGTTCATCTGAGGCTTGAACCTGCGGTTGGCATTCCTTCCTTTAAGGGTCCTTAGTAACAAAATTCTTAATCCCTTATTAAAGGATTAGATTTAGTAACCAACTTAAAAATTTTATTATATATTGAGCAAACCAGTTCATACTGAAATCAACATAAATTACTCAGCAATCAAGTGCCTCAATTCGATTTTAGAAAAAGATGGATCAAAACGTTAGCGAAACTGATGGAACAGGAGAAAATGAAATTGAAACGTGTGCTATATGTTTTGGACCGCTCAACACAACTAGAATGGGAAAACCAAATACTTGTCGCCATACATTTTGTTTCGAATGTATCGAACGGTGGGCAGGAATTAAACAATATTGCCCTTTGGACTTAGTACCGTTTGATTGGATAATAATTTTAAAAAATGGCTCTCGAGTGGGTATTTTGGCTGAATTTAACACCAGAAACGTAGAACGAACTATCACTGAGAGATTCATACCTTCAGAAAATATCTGGGGAGTCGGAATACGGCATTCAAACTATAGAGAAATTGATGAAATCCTGACCGATTACTTGGAGCGTGGTTTAGAAGTATATGACTTTACTCAATACCCATGTGAAGATGCGATCTATACCGTCTTTTCTTTAGCATGGCCAAGATTTTCACGCAATAACCAAAATCGTGTTATTTGATCAAGTAATACACTTATTTAAAAATTTTTTTTTTTTTATTGAATCCATGTAATAGTTACAATCTATTAAAATAACAATAAGTAACACTTTAAGTTAAAGAGTTGATTACACTTATGTTGCTTCTAAATATCTTCTTACTTTATATAAAGTTATTTACTTTATTCAATAAAACTAGATTTTGTACTTTATACTTATCTGCTGGAAAGTAGATATTTTTCACGGATCTAAGTTTGGTATTTTGAGCCAATTGGCTTAGACTTAGCGTTGGGCTGAGCTTAGTCTAAGCACTAGTTAGGGATGTAATAAATAAACGTTTGGACGTGAAAATGTTGTATATTTTCAGTTCGAAATATGGCTTTTTCACGCCACCTGGTGGACAGGGTTATCACTAAGGTATTGTTCATCTGAGGCTTGAACCTGCGGTTGGCATTCCTTCCTTTAAGGGTCCTTAGTAACAAAATTCTTAATCCCTTATTAAAGGATTAGATTTAGTAACCAACTTAAAAATTTTATTATATATTGAGCAAACCAGTTCATACTGAAATCAACATAAATTACTCAGCAATCAAGTGCCTCAATTCGATTTTAGAAAAAGATGGATCAAAACGTTAGCGAAACTGATGGAACAGGAGAAAATGAAATTGAAACGTGTGCTATATGTTTTGGACCGCTCAACACAACTAGAATGGGAAAACCAAATACTTGTCGCCATACATTTTGTTTCGAATGTATCGAACGGTGGGCAGGAATTAAACAATATTGCCCTTTGGACTTAGTACCGTTTGATTGGATAATAATTTTAAAAAATGGCTCTCGAGTGGGTATTTTGGCTGAATTTAACACCAGAAACGTAGAACGAACTATCACTGAGAGATTCATACCTTCAGAAAATATCTGGGGAGTCGGAATACGGCATTCAAACTATAGAGAAATTGATGAAATCCTGACCGATTACTTGGAGCGTGGTTTAGAAGTATATGACTTTACTCAATACCCATGTGAAGATGCGATCTATACCGTCTTTTCTTTAGCATGGCCAAGATTTTCACGCAATAACCAAAATCGTGTTATTTGATCAAGTAATACACTTATTTAAAAATTTTTTTTTTTTTATTGAATCCATGTAATAGTTACAATCTATTAAAATAACAATAAGTAACACTTTAAGTTAAAGAGTTGATTACACTTATGTTGCTTCTAAAAATCTTCTTACTTTATATAAAGTTATTTACTTTATTCAATAAAACTAGATTTTGTACTTTATACTTATCTGCTGGAAAGTAGATATTTTTCACGGATCTAAGTTTGGTATTTTGAGCCAATTGGCTTAGACTTAGCGTTGGGCTGAGCTTAGTCTAAGCACTAGTTAGGGATGTAATAAATAAACGTTTGGACGTGAAAATGTTGTATATTTTCAGTTCGAAATATGGCTTTTTGACGCCACCTGGTGGACAGGGTTATCACTAAGGTATTGTTCATCTGAGGCTTGAACCTGCGGTTGGCATTCCTTCCTTTAAGGGTCCTTAGTAACAAAATTCTTAATCCCTTATTAAAGGATTAGATTTAGTAACCAACTTAAAAATTTTATTATATATTGAGCAAACCAGTTCATACTGAAATCAACATAAATTACTCAGCAATCAAGTGCCTCAATTCGATTTTAGAAAAAGATGGATCAAAACGTTAGCGAAACTGATGGAACAGGAGAAAATGAAATTGAAACGTGTGCTATATGTTTTGGACCGCTCAACACAACTAGAATGGGAAAACCAAATACTTGTCGCCATACATTTTGTTTCGAATGTATCGAACGGTGGGCAGGAATTAAACAATATTGCCCTTTGGACTTAGTACCGTTTGATTGGATAATAATTTTAAAAAATGGCTCTCGAGTGGGTATTTTGGCTGAATTTAACACCAGAAACGTAGAACGAACTATCACTGAGAGATTCATACCTTCAGAAAATATCTGGGGAGTCGGAATACGGCATTCAAACTATAGAGAAATTGATGAAATCCTGACCGATTACTTGGAGCGTGGTTTAGAAGTATATGACTTTGCTCAATACCCATGTGAAGATGCGATCTATACCGTCTTTTCTTTAGCATGGCCAAGATTTTCACGCAATAACCAAAATCGTGTTATTTGATCAAGTAATACACTTATTTAAAAATTTTTTTTTTTTTATTGAATCCATGTAATAGTTACAATCTATTAAAATAACAATAAGTAACACTTTAAGTTAAAGAGTTGATTACACTTATAGCCCCTACACACGATCCGATTTCTAGGTCCAACTTGCGACCCGACCAGATTGGAGATTGCCTCCACACGATCCGACCGCGTTGGAGTTTGCCTCTACACGGTCCAATCTCGTCGGCCCGACACCAGCTGCGCCTGATATTACAAGAATAATACAAGAATATTATTCTTGTATTAAATATAATGATTAAATAATCCGTGGTGTTTGGGAGAAAACTGATAAGTGCAAAAGTAATGTCTTTCAGTATAGCTGTTTTAAAGTTCAATATCGTTCAATAAATAGTAAAATATCAATAAAAGATCAATTTATTTTTATTTATTCATTTATTAATTATGTACTTAGAATGTAATAATAATGTTTAATAATCCAGTAATTAATAGAATGTAATAATAATAATAATGTTTAATAATCCAGTAATTTTTTGAAATTAATAACTGTCATATTTGTACCATAATATGTTTAAACTTATCAGTTTTCTCCCAAACACCACGGCATTCATTCTCTTTAAAGCTTTGAACCGATTAACATGGCTCCGAATTTATCGAAATTTAGTATAGCAGGAATTGCGCTAAAGGCTATGGTCAAAAAATGGTTACGCGATCGAAAAAAATTCAGCGTATAGAGATAATAACAAACAGTTACGCATTTTTTAAATTTTGTATTATGTTCATCAATCAAATATATAACAAGTGCTTTCTATAGAAAACTATAAAAATGCTATATTTTGACATGAAATAATTTTCAATTTGTTATCGAGTTATTATAAAAATATTTTATATGAACAGAAAGTGAAAATATTTAAATATTATTCGAGAAACCCTTTTAGACGTTTCATATCTTTTCGTGAGAACTACAAAAATTATCACCTATAATTACATTTTGAAATCCTAAATTTTTTTAAATGATTATTTAAAACATAGATTTTGGTCAGATTATTACCTCCACTTTTCATTATAATTATAATTATGCATTATAATTTTAATATTTCGTGTGATATTTTGAAGGTATTTAATAAAAAAATAATAAGTTTTTATAAAGTAGGTAGATAACAAGTCGGCTGGGTTGGTGGGTCTGGACCTTCCTACATGATCCGACAAGGAATGGCATAAAAAACAGTTTTTATCAAGATTAGCTCGCCTTATCTGCGATCCGACAACGCTCCACACGGTCCGATCTCGCCAAATTCCAACGCGGTCGGATGGCTACATCGGTGACTACATTTCCTACAAGGAAATGTTGCGAAATTTGTAGGACGACAAGCCTCCACACGGTCCAACTTGAGACCCGACCGACGAGATTGGATTTTAGTACCAACCAGATCGGATCGTGTGTAGGGGCTATTATGTTGCTTCTAAATATCTTCTTACTTTATATAAAGTTATTTACTTTATTCAATAAAACTAGATTTTGTACTTTATACTTATCTGCTGGAAAGTAGATATTTTTCACGGATCTAAGTTTGGTATTTTGAGCCAATTGGCTTAGACTTAGCGTTGGGCTGAGCTTAGTCTAAGCACTAGTTAGGGATGTAATAAATAAACGTTTGGACGTGAAAATGTTGTATATTTTCAGTTCGAAATATGGCTTTTTCACGCCACCTGGTGGACAGGGTTATCACTAAGGTATTGTTCATCTGAGGCTTGAACCTGCGGTTGGCATTCCTTCCTTTAAGGGTCCTTAGTAACAAAATTCTTAATCCCTTATTAAAGGATTAGATTTAGTAACCAACTTAAAAATTTTATTATATATTGAGCAAACCAGTTCATACTGAAATCAACATAAATTACTCAGCAATCAAGTGCCTCAATTCGATTTTAGAAAAAGATGGATCAAAACGTTAGCGAAACTGATGGAACAGGAGAAAATGAAATTGAAACGTGTGCTATATGTTTTGGACCGCTCAACACAACTAGAATGGGAAAACCAAATACTTGTCGCCATACATTTTGTTTCGAATGTATCGAACGGTGGGCAGGAATTAAACAATATTGCCCTTTGGACTTAGTACCGTTTGATTGGATAATAATTTTAAAAAATGGCTCTCGAGTGGGTATTTTGGCTGAATTTAACACCAGAAACGTAGAACGAACTATCACTGAGAGATTCATACCTTCAGAAAATATCTGGGGAGTCGGAATACGGCATTCAAACTATAGAGAAATTGATGAAATCCTGACCGATTACTTGGAGCGTGGTTTAGAAGTATATGACTTTGCTCAATACCCATGTGAAGATGCGATCTATACCGTCTTTTCTTTAGCATGGCCAAGATTTTCACGCAATAACCAAAATCGTGTTATTTGATCAAGTAATACACTTATTTAAAAATTTTTTTTTTTTTATTGAATCCATGTAATAGTTACAATCTATTAAAATAACAATAAGTAACACTTTAAGTTAAAGAGTTGATTACACTTATGTTGCTTCTAAATATCTTCTTACTTTATATAAAGTTATTTACTTTATTCAATAAAACTAGATTTTGTACTTTATACTTATCTGCTGGAAAGTAGATATTTTTCACGGATCTAAGTTTGGTATTTTGAGCCAATTGGCTTAGACTTAGCGTTGGGCTGAGCTTAGTCTAAGCACTAGTTAGGGATGTAATAAATAAACGTTTGGACGTGAAAATGTTGTATATTTTCAGTTCGAAATATGGCTTTTTCACGCCACCTGGTGGACAGGGTTATCACTAAGGTATTGTTCATCTGAGGCTTGAACCTGCGGTTGGCATTCCTTCCTTTAAGGGTCCTTAGTAACAAAATTCTTAATCCCTTATTAAAGGATTAGATTTAGTAACCAACTTAAAAATTTTATTATATATTGAGCAAACCAGTTCATACTGAAATCAACATAAATTACTCAGCAATCAAGTGCCTCAATTCGATTTTAGAAAAAGATGGATCAAAACGTTAGCGAAACTGATGGAACAGGAGAAAATGAAATTGAAACGTGTGCTATATGTTTTGGACCGCTCAACACAACTAGAATGGGAAAACCAAATACTTGTCGCCATACATTTTGTTTCGAATGTATCGAACGGTGGGCAGGAATTAAACAATATTGCCCTTTGGACTTAGTACCGTTTGATTGGATAATAATTTTAAAAAATGGCTCTCGAGTGGGTATTTTGGCTGAATTTAACACCAGAAACGTAGAACGAACTATCACTGAGAGATTCATACCTTCAGAAAATATCTGGGAAGTCGGAATACGGCATTCAAACTATAGAGAAATTGATGAAATCCTGACCGATTACTTGGAGCGTGGTTTAGAAGTATATGACTTTGCTCAATACCCATGTGAAGATGCGATCTATACCGTCTTTTCTTTAGCATGGCCAAGATTTTCACGCAATAACCAAAATCGTGTTATTTGATCAAGTAATACACTTATTTAAAAATTTTTTTTTTTTTATTGAATCCATGTAATAGTTACAATCTATTAAAATAACAATAAGTAACACTTTAAGTTAAAGAGTTGATTACACTTATGTTGCTTCTAAAAATCTTCTTACTTTATATAAAGTTATTTACTTTATTCAATAAAACTAGATTTTGTACTTTATACTTATCTGCTGGAAAGTAGATATTTTTCACGGATCTAAGTTTGGTATTTTGAGCCAATTGGCTTAGACTTAGCGTTGGGCTGAGCTTAGTCTAAGCACTAGTTAGGGATGTAATAAATAAACGTTTGGACGTGAAAATGTTGTATATTTTCAGTTCGAAATATGGCTTTTTCACGCCACCTGGTGGACAGGGTTATCACTAAGGTATTGTTCATCTGAGGCTTGAACCTGCGGTTGGCATTCCTTCCTTTAAGGGTCCTTAGTAACAAAATTCTTAATCCCTTATTAAAGGATTAGATTTAGTAACCAACTTAAAAATTTTATTATATATTGAGCAAACCAGTTCATACTGAAATCAACGTAAATTACTCAGCAATCAAGTGCCTCAATTCGATTTTAGAAAAAGATGGATCAAAACGTTAGCGAAACTGATGGAACAGGAGAAAATGAAATTGAAACGTGTGCTATATGTTTTGGACCGCTCAACACAACTAGAATGGGAAAACCAAATACTTGTCGCCATACATTTTGTTTCGAATGTATCGAACGGTGGGCAGGAATTAAACAATATTGCCCTTTGGACTTAGTACCGTTTGATTGGATAATAATTTTAAAAAATGGCTCTCGAGTGGGTATTTTGGCTGAATTTAACACCAGAAACGTAGAACGAACTATCACTGAGAGATTCATACCTTCAGAAAATATCTGGGGAGTCGGAATACGGCATTCAAACTATAGAGAAATTGATGAAATCCTGACCGATTACTTGGAGCGTGGTTTAGAAGTATATGACTTTGCTCAATACCCATGTGAAGATGCGATCTATACCGTCTTTTCTTTAGCATGGCCAAGATTTTCACGCAATAACCAAAATCGTGTTATTTGATCAAGTAATACACTTATTTAAATTTTTTTTTTTTTTTTATTGAATCCATGTAATAGTTACAATCTATTAAAATAACAATAAGTAACACTTTAAGTTAAAGAGTTGATTACACTTATGTTGCTTCTAAATATCTTCTTACTTTATATAAAGTTATTTACTTTATTCAATAAAACTAGATTTTGTACTTTATACTTATCTGCTGGAAAGTAGATATTTTTCACGGATCTAAGTTTGGTATTTTGAGCCAATTGGCTTAGACTTAGCGTTGGGCTGAGCTTAGTCTAAGCACTAGTTAGGGATGTAATAAATAAACGTTTGGACGTGAAAATGTTGTATATTTTCAGTTCGAAATATGGCTTTTTCACGCCACCTGGTGGACAGGGTTATCACTAAGGTATTGTTCATCTGAGGCTTGAACCTGCGGTTGGCATTCCTTCCTTTAAGGGTCATTAGTAACAAAATTCTTAATCCCTTATTAAAGGATTAGATTTAGTAACCAACTTAAAAATTTTATTATATATTGAGCAAACCAGTTCATACTGAAATCAACATAAATTACTCAGCAATCAAGTGCCTCAATTCGATTTTAGAAAAAGATGGATCAAAACGTTAGCGAAACTGATGGAACAGGAGAAAATGAAATTGAAACGTGTGCTATATGTTTTGGACCGCTCAACACAACTAGAATGGGAAAACCAAATACTTGTCGCCATACATTTTGTTTCGAATGTATCGAACGGTGGGCAGGAATTAAACAATATTGCCCTTTGGACTTAGTACCGTTTGATTGGATAATAATTTTAAAAAATGGCTCTCGAGTGGGTATTTTGGCTGAATTTAACACCAGAAACGTAGAACGAACTATCACTGAGAGATTCATACCTTCAGAAAATATCTGGGGAGTCGGAATACGGCATTCAAACTATAGAGAAATTGATGAAATCCTGACCGATTACTTGGAGCGTGGTTTAGAAGTATATGACTTTGCTCAATACCCATGTGAAGATGCGATCTATACCGTCTTTTCTTTAGCATGGCCAAGATTTTCACGCAATAACCAAAATCGTGTTATTTGATCAAGTAATACACTTATTTAAAAATTTTTTTTTTTTTATTGAATCCATGTAATAGTTACAATCTATTAAAATAACAATAAGTAACACTTTAAGTTAAAGAGTTGATTACACTTATGTTGCTTCTAAATATCTTCTTACTTTATATAAAGTTATTTACTTTATTCAATAAAACTAGATTTTGTACTTTATACTTATCTGCTGGAAAGTAGATATTTTCACGGATCTAAGTTTGGTATTTTGAGCCAATTGGCTTAGACTTAGCGTTGGGCTGAGCTTAGTCTAAGCACTAGTTAGGGATGTAATAAATAAACGTTTGGACGTGAAAATGTTGTATATTTTCAGTTCGAAATATGGCTTTTTCACGCCACCTGGTGGACAGGGTTATCACTAAGGTATTGTTCATCTGAGGCTTGAACCTGCGGTTGGCATTCCTTCCTTTAAGGGTCCTTAGTAACAAAATTCTTAATCCCTTATTAAAGGATTAGATTTAGTAACCAACTTAAAAATTTTATTATATATTGAGCAAACCAGTTCATACTGAAATCAACATAAATTACTCAGCAATCAAGTGCCTCAATTCGATTTTAGAAAAAGATGGATCAAAACGTTAGCGAAACTGATGGAACAGGAGAAAATGAAATTGAAACGTGTGCTATATGTTTTGGACCGCTCAACACAACTAGAATGGGAAAACCAAATACTTGTCGCCATACATTTTGTTTCGAATGTATCGAACGGTGGGCAGGAATTAAACAATATTGCCCTTTGGACCTAGTACCGTTTGATTGGATAATAATTTTAGAAAATGGCTCTCGAGTGGGTATTTTGGCTGAATTTAACACCAGAAACGTAGAACGTACTATCACTGAGAGATTCATACCTTCAGAAAATATCTGGGGAGTCGGAATACGGCATTCAAACTATAGAGAACTTGATGAAATCCTGACCGATTACTTGGAGCGTGGTTTAGAAGTATGACTTTGCTCAATACCCATGTGAAGATGCGATCTATACCATCTTTTCTTTAGCATGGCCAAGATTTCCACGCAATAACCAAAATCGTGCTATTTGATCAAGTAATACACTTATTTAAAATTTTTTTTTTTTTTTATTGAATCCATGTAATAGTTACAATCTATTAAAATAACAATAAGTAACACTTTAAGTTAAAGAGTTGATTACACTTATGTTGCTTCTAAAAATCTTCTTACTTTATATAAAGTTATTTACTTTATTCAATAAAACTAGATTTTGTACTTTATACTTATCTGCTGGAAAGTAGATATTTTTCACGGATCTAAGTTTGGTATTTTGAGCCAATTGGCTTAGACTTAGCGTTGGGCTGAGCTTAGTCTAAGCACTAGTTAGGGATGTAATAAATAAACGTTTGGACGTGAAAATGTTGTATATTTTCAGTTCGAAATATGGCTTTTTCACGCCACCTGGTGGACAGGGTTATCACTAAGGTATTGTTCATCTGAGGCTTGAACCTGCGGTTGGCATTCCTTCCTTTAAGGGTCCTTAGTAACAAAATTCTTAATCCCTTATTAAAGGATTAGATTTAGTAACCAACTTAAAAATTTTATTATATATTGAGCAAACCAGTTCATACTGAAATCAACATAAATTACTCAGCAATCAAGTGCCTCAATTCGATTTTAGAAAAAGATGGATCAAAACGTTAGCGAAACTGATGGAACAGGAGAAAATGAAATTGAAACGTGTGCTATATGTTTTGGACCGCTCAACACAACTAGAATGGGAAAACCAAATACTTGTCGCCATACATTTTATTTCGAATGTATCGAACGGAGGGCAGGAATTAAACAATATTGCCCTTTGGACTTAGTACCGTTTGATTGGATAATAATTTTAAAAAATGGCTCTCGAGTGGGTATTTTGGCTGAATTTAACACCAGAAACGTAGAACGAACTATCACTGAGAGATTCATACCTTCAGAAAATATCTGGGGAGTCGGAATACGGCATTCAAACTATAGAGAAATTGATGAAATCCTGACCGATTACTTGGAGCGTGGTTTAGAAGTATATGACTTTGCTCAATACCCATGTGAAGATGCGATCTATACCGTCTTTTCTTTAGCATGGCCAAGATTTTCACGCAATAACCAAAATCGTGTTATTTGATCAAGTAATACACTTACTTAAAATTTTTTTTTTTTTTATTGAATCCATGTAATAGTTACAATCTATTAAAATAACAATAAGTAACACTTTAAGTTAAAGAGTTGATTACACTTATGTTGCTTCTAAAAATCTTCTTACTTTATATAAAGTTATTTACTTTATTCAATAAAACTAGATTTTGTACTTTATACTTATCTGCTGGAAAGTAGATATTTTTCACGGATCTAAGTTTGGTATTTTGAGCCAATTGGCTTAGACATAGCGTTGGGCTGAGCTTAGTCTAAGCACTAGTTAGGGATGTAATAAATAAACGTTTGGACGTGAAAATTTTGTATATTTTCAGTTCGAAATATGGCTTTTTCACGCCACCTGGTGGACAGGGTTATCACTAAGGTATTGTTCATCTGAGGCTTGAACCTGCGGTTGGCATTCCTTCCTTTAAGGGTCCTTAGTAACAAATTTCTTAATCCCTTATTAAAGGATTAGATTTAGTGACCAACATAAAAATTTTATTATATATTGAGCAAACCAGTTCATACTGAAATCAACATAAATTACTCAGCAATCAAGTGCCTCAATTCGATTTTAGAGAAAGATGGATCAAAACGTTAGCGAAACTGATGGAACAGGAGAAAATGAAATTGAAACGTGTGCTATATGTTTTGGACCGCTCAACACAACTAGAATGGGAAAACCAAATACTTGTCGCCATACATTTTGTTTCGAATGTATCGAACGGTGGGCAGGAATTAAACAATATTGCCCATTGGACCTAATACCGTTTGATTGGATAATAATTTTAGAAAATGGCTCTCGAGTGGGTATTTTGGCTGAATTTAACACTAGAAACGTAGAACGTACTATCACTGAGAGATTCATACCTTTAGAAAATATCTGGGGAGTCGGAATACGGCATTCAAACTATAGAGAAATTGATGAAATCCTGACCGATTACTTGGAGCGTGGTTTAGAAGTATATGACTTTGCTCAATACCCATGTGAAGATGCGATCTATACCGTCTTTTCTTTAGCATGGCCAAGATTTCCACGCAATAACCAAAATCGTGTTATTTGATCAAGTAATACACTTATTTTAAAAATTTTTTTTTATTGAATCCATGTAATAGTTACAATCTATTAAAATAACAATAAGTAACACTTTAAGTTAAAGAGTTGATTACACTTATGTTGCTTCTAAAAATCTTCTTACTTTATATAAAGTTATTTACTTTATTCAATAAAACTAGATTTTGTACTTTGTACTTATCAGCTGGAAAGTAGATATTTTTCACGCATCTAAGTTTGGTATTTTGAGCCAATTGGCTTAGACTTTTTTTTTGTGCGCTGGGAGTGGGGAAATCTTCAAAAGACACCACCCCGATGTTTTGGGGTGGTAGTGTCTGATTTTAGGCTTCTATACAAAGTATAACAAGAAGCCTTATGATCTAGCTCCGTGTCCGTCTGTCTGTCCGTCTGTCCGTCTGTCTGTCTGTCTGTCCGCATAATTCAAAAACATACAGAGCGTTTCAAATCGTGTTGGAAATACTCTGTGTGTATAGAGGTCTAAGAACTGGGTAGCCAGTGCGCTACTTTTAGGCTTCTATACAAAGTACGATATAACAAGAAGCCTTATTTAGGCTTCTATACAAGGTATAGAAAGAAGCCTTATGGTCTGGCTTCGTGTCCGTCCGCATGTTTCAGAGCCAATCATAACGTTGATCAACTGATACGTTGTTATATTGTAAATACTTCGTCTATATAGTATTGCGTTAATCTGTTAATCCGTTGTTTCGGATGTTCGAATGTTCGAAAGAAATTTACTAAGTTAAAGATATTTTCAAAGAGGTCTCCCTATATAAACTACTTGTTAGGCTTCTATACAAAGTATAGCAAGAACCCTTATGATCTGGCTCCGCGTCTGTTTGTTTATTTATTTAATGTTGTTCTCATCTCTTATTATAAAAGGCCAAGTCCTTCCTTCCTTCTGTCTGTCCCACGGAAATACCCGAAGCAAACAGAACCGAACGCATAACGGATAATTTCATAACCAATCGGATAAACGTATCATCGTATCATCGGATCAACGTATCAACGTATTTAAATTTCCTATATAGGTGAAAAATCTCTTATTATAAAAGGCCAAGTCCTTCCTTCCTTCCTTCCTTCTGTCTGTCCCACGGAAATACCCGAAGCAAACCGAACCGAACGCATAACGGATAATTTCATAACCAATCGGATGAACGTATCATCGTATCAACGTATCATCGGATCAACGTATCATCGGATCAACGTATCGCATGGGACCGAGCGTCAGCAGCTTGCCGCGCTTGAGTTTCTTCTAAAGTTTCACGTTGTTGACGTATCGCATGGGACCGAGCGTCAGCAGCTTGCCGCGCTTGAGTTTGTTCCAAAGTTTCACGTTGTCGACGTACCGCATGAGACCGAGCGTTAGCTTGTCGCTGTGATCGAAGCTGTTCTTCTGTGTTATTAGCTCTTGTACGTGCTTTTCTCTCACGATTCAATCGTCGTCGCTTTGCAGCAGGATTTTCAAAATTTTCATTATCCATTATGGAAGTTCACATAATGCTTTTTTGGAAATAGACTTACCTATATAGACAAAATGATACGATGATACGTTGATCCGATGATACGTTGATACGATGATACGTTGATACGATGATACGTTGATCCGATGATACGATGATACGATGATACGTTGATACGATGATACGTTGATACGATGATACGTTGATACGATGATACGTTGATCCGATGATACGTTGATACGATGATACGTTGTGCGTTCGGTTCGGTTCGGTTTGCTTCGGGTATTTCCGTGGGACGGACAGAAAGAAAGAAAGAAAGACTTGGCCTTTTATAATAAGAGATACTTCGTCTATATAGTATTGCGTTAATCTGTTAATCCGGTGTTTCGATTCGCTAATGCAATTTACAAATACGCAAATGTTCGAAAGAAATTTACTAAGTTAAAGATATTTTCAAAGAGGTCTCCCTATATAAACTACTTGTTAGGCTTCTATACAAAGTATAGCAAGAACCCTTATGATCTGGCTCCGCGTCTGTCCGTCTGTCTGTCCGCATAATTCAAATCTAATCAGAACCTTCGAAATTGTGATTGTGACCGCAAAAATTTAATTAGTGCAGATTATCTGATATTACATTATAATAATATGGCGACCAAAAATAACAACTTTTTTTTCAATGCAGACCAAATATAAGTTATATTTTATTTACATAATTATTCACCTATATAGGAAATTTAAATACGTTGATACGTTGATACGATGATACGTTGATACATTGATACGATGATACGTTGATACGTTGATACGTTGATACGTTGATACGATGATACGTTGATACGTTGATACGTTGATACGTTGATCCGGTTTTATTGTAACCACAGCAGTGGCTTGATGTGATTGGTGAAGTTAAGTTGTAAATAAAAGAGAAAGATTAGGATTGATCGACCTTAAGAAATGGATCGTACATTACAGAGAAGTAAAGTTCCGGATGGAATGGAAAAGTTTGCTTATTATTGATTATATAGTAAATGATAAATACCAACCGCAAAAATATATTTAGTGCAGATTATCTATTTTCAATGCACACCAAATATAAGTTATATTTTATTTTCATAATTTTTCACCTATATAGGAAATTTAAATACGTTGATACGTTGATACGTTGATCTGTTGATAAGTTGATCTGTTGATAAGTTGATCTGTTGATACTGCTGTGTACTTTTTATCATAAATTGTACACCTCGGGTTTTGTCTTGGGCGCCACTTTCAAATGAAAGGAAATTTTATAAATTAGTAAATAATTAAGTTTCCGAGGGTCCAACTTTACAAAAAACAAGGTGGAACTCGCTTTAGCGGCAGTTCTTAGGCTTCTATACAGCTACCTTTCTGGTGTGGAAAGTTGTTATTATCTGGTTATTTTTGGTCGCCATATAATGTAACATCACATAATCAGATAATCTGCACTAATTATTTATTATTTTATTTTAACAACAGCAGTGGCTTGATGTGGATAGTGAAGTTAAGTTGTAAATAAAAGAGAAGGAAGAGGATGGATCCACCTCAAAAAATGGACCGGAAATTACGCGAATTTCGAAAGCGAAAGCAAATTGCCAACATGACCCCTTCGCAAATATTACATCGTTCACGTAGTCATGCAATTCGCCGACAAAATCCACGAAGTAAAAACGCAGCTGTTCATGAAGTAGGTAACGTTGTAGAACCAAATGTCGACGTTCATAACGGTAGTTTTACACTACCAGAAAAGTACACTACCACAACTACCAGAAAAGTAGTTGTATTTTATTTTACTTTGATGTGAAAAAATAATTTTTTAATGATGTGGTTAGTGAAGTTAAGTTGTAAATAAAAGAGAAAGGAGAGGATTGGTCCACCTCAAAAAAGGACCAAACATTACAGAGAAGTAAAGTTTCGAATAGAATGGAAAAGTTTGATTGTTATTACTTATATAGTAAATGATAATTACCAACCGCAAAAAATTTAATTGGTGCAGATTATCTGATTATGTGATGTTACATTATATGGCGATCAAAACTAACCAGATAATAACAACTTTCCACACCAGAAAGGTAACTGTATAGAAGCCTAAGAACTGCCGCTAAAGCGAGTTCCACCTTGTTTACTGACTAAAACCCCACTCCTAGGAGGTGCCGGGAATCGCTAAAGCATTTCGTCCGAACACACTCCGGCCTCTTCGTGGTTTTCCGCCCTTTCGGGTCTTTGCTCTTCTTGGCGAGATGATTGAAACTCGAGTTCTTCTTTCGCTTTGGTGGACAGGATTTCCACCAGTATGTCTTCAATTGTTGTCCAATCTTTTGCGCTACTCAGCATCAACCCGACCATGTTTTCAGGGCTCAGATCCTTCCCCAGGTGGAGGCGGGCGCTGTCTCTTACGTTGGACCACTTGGTGCAATGAAAGACTGTGTGCTCCGCATCGTCTAGCTCCCCGCAGTAGTAGCAGTTCGGGGTGTCCGCTCTTTTGAAACGATGCAGGTAGCTGCGGAAACACCCGTGCCCGCTAAGTGCCTGTGTGGTTTCGTATGTAACCTCGCCGTGAGATCTTCCGACCCACGGGGCTATGTCCGGAATCAGGCGATGGGTCCATCTACCTTTATCGGACGCATTCCAAGTTGTTTGCCACTTGCTTTCAATTGTCGCCCTCTTGTTTTCGAAGTCGTTTGGTGAGCTTGCTCTATACTTAGCATCCCTCATCTCTGCCTTGAGGTGAATTGGCAGAAGGGATGCCAGCACCAGGACCGCATCTGTTGATATAGTCCTGTATGCCCTGCATATCCTCAGGGCGCTCTTACGTTGGACCTTCTCCAGTTGTTTCCTGTATGTGACTTTATCTAGCGCCTTTGCCCAGATAGGGGCTGCATACAGCATTATCGAGTCCGCGACAGAGCTTAGGAGCCTCCTCCTGGCTTCGCTGGGGCCTCTCATGTTAGGCATAAGTCTATGTAGGGCCTCCGTCGATTTTGCCGCTTTCTGTGATACTCTCGCTAGGTGGGCCTTGAAGGAGAGATTTTTGTCGATATCCACACCCAATACTCTGGCCACATCACCCGTCGGCACCACGATTCCGTTTATCAGGAAGTGGACAGGTCTCATCTTCCTTCTTCCCGACACCATGACCGCCTCTGTCTTCTCCGGAACTATCGTAAGGCCTCTCGCGGCCATCCAGGCGCAGATGTTTGACACCGCATCATTTACTAGGTCCTCCACTTCGCTCTCCGTGCGGGCTTCTGCTACTATGGAGAGGTCGTCTGCGAAGCCGGTGATCAATACCCCGGGTGGTGTGGGGATACGAAGGACTCCGTCATACATGACGTTCCAGAGAAGAGGGCCGAGCACCGATCCTTGTGGAACGCCGCTATATACTTGTACGGTACTTTGCCATAGATCTTCCTCTATTATTATTTCTCTCCTGTTAAAATACGCCGCGATGATATTTAGAAGGCAGGTAGAGATGCCTCTCCAGTTCCGTAAGGATCACATCCCATCTCGCCGAGTTGAATGCGTTCTTTACATCGAGGGTAACCAGGGCCACGAATTTCCTCGTTCTCCGGGTACCCTCTCTCGCCGATACGATGCGTTTGACTATTCCGTCCACCGCATCTACGGTGGACCTCCCCTTCCGAAATCCGAACTGCGCGTCGGCGAGACCCCCCGATCTCTCTATCTCTTGCTGGAGTCTCCGCAGTATTAGCCTCTCGAAGACCTTGCCGACGTGGTCCAACAGGGAAATGGGTCGATATGCGCTGGGAAGGTGCAACGGCTTGTTACCCTTCCTCAGTAGGACAAGTCTCGCTCTCTTCCAATCGCGGGGTAGACCCCCTCTGCCAGGTATTTGTTGTATGTGCTAAGCAGAGCCTCAGGTTTGCCGGAGGCTATCTCGCGCAGGATCAACGCCGGCACCCCGTCCGGCCCCGGGGCCTTGTTTATGGACATCTTCTTAACTGCTTCGGCCAATTCTTCCTCGCTGAATGGTTGGATTTGCTCATCCGTCTGCTTTAGTGTGAACGGCATCTCTGGATGAGCCGGGAAGAGAGCGCTGACTATCTCCTTAAGGCGAGTTTCGGTTAGTCCTGGGATGGCTGGTCTTCCCATTCTTTTTGTCACTATAGTGTACGCTCTCCCCCAGACGTCTCCGTCTACTTCCTCGATCAGCTCCCTCCAGCACCTCTTTTGGCTGTCGCTTATTGTTTTGGCCAAAGCCGTTCTGCACTGGGCTAGATAAGTTCGGGCTTCCTCGGTCGCACTGTTATGGGTCGTTCTTCTGGACCTCATTTATCGTCTTCGCGCCACGACACAACGGCTTCTCGCCGAAGCCACTTCTTCCGACCACCAGTAAACCTCCCTCTTTGCGTTGGTTCTTCTTCTGGGCATGACGAGGTCACACAGTTTGCGAAGGGTCTCCCCCAGCCCCAGAGTTTCTATATCTCTCGTGAAGTTGAGGCTTTGGAGTTCCTCTCTCAATCTCGCTAAGTCTATCTTGCGCCATGCCCAGCCTTTAGGGAGAGGTCGGCTAATTTCTGTTGCCAGGCCGACTTCGAAAGAAATATAACGGTGGTCACTGGCCGTCTCCTCCTCCAGTACGGCCCATCCCGTAGTTTTCCCCGCCAGTTCACGTGATACCGCCGTGATGTCCAGTATAGATGTTGATTCGCCCCTTTCGAAGGTTGGGGCATCACCGTCGTTACATATAGTAAAGTCCAGCTCCGCCAATACCTCCGTTAGAATTATGCCCCTGTTGTTAGTAGTTGGGGATCCCCATTCTACCGCCTTCGCATTGAAGTCGCCCCCCACTACTATTGGCTTTTTTCGAGTTCTGATGTCCTCTTTGAGGTTCCATAACTGTTCTTCGTTCCTCCAGATCAACATTGGGCGAAAAATAGCAGGAATAAATCACCATATTTGGTGTCTCTATCCACGCGAAACACGGCCCACTTCCCCAGCTCAGGACCGCCACGCGTAATTGGCGTAATTAAGTCTAATTGGCTTAGTCTAAGCACTAGTTAGATATGTAATAAATAAACGTTTGGACGTGAAAATGTTGTATATTTTCAGTTCGAAATATGGCTTTTTCACGCCACCTGGTGGACAGGGTTATCACTAAGGTATTGTTCATCTGAGGCTTGAACCTGCGGTTGGCATTCCTTCTTTTAAGGGTCCTTGGTAACAAAATTCTTAATCCCTTATTAAAGGATTAGATTTAGTAACCAACTTAAAAATTTTATTATATACTAGCTGACCCGGCAGACGTTGTCCTGCCCAAATTTCAATATTTGCCTACATGTATTTTTTAGATCCAATCCGCATAATGACCTTGCGACTTATTTGGTCATCGCAAATACCCAACGTATTAAAAAAGGATTAAATAAATAAATTAATAAAAAATACAAATCAAGGTTTAATAAAAAAAAGTTTAACAAAACTGTTAAGTATTCACAAAAACCACAATAATTTCTAATTTTACTTTATTTTATTTTTGCCAATTACTCTTGTTTTTTGTGTTCTTCCTTTTCCTCCTCCCCTTCGTCTTCTAATAAGGAATTTTCGAAAGCACGCAGCGATATTGCCAATTCCTGTTCTTCTTACATACATACATACATACATTGAATTTAATATATATAGATATCGTTCGTTAATACGTTGATCCGTTGAAACGTTGATCCGTTGATCCGCACTAACGTTGGTCAAGCTAATACAGCGCTTGACCAAAGTTCGCGGCAAGATTCTAAAGTAGCCTATGTTTTTCGTAGCATTGTAAATAGCTTCTACACCAAATTTGGTAGAGATTGGTCAAACGGTGTAGAATTGTATAGAAAACAAGGTGGAACTCGCTTTAGCGGCAGTTCTTAGGCTTCTATACAGCTACCTTTCTGGTGTGGAAAGTTGTTATTATCTGGTTATTTTTGATCGCCATATAATGTAACACCACATAATCAGATAATCTGCACCAATTAAATTTTTTGCGATTGGTAATTATCATTTACTATATAAGTAATAACAATCAAACTTTTCCATTCTATTAGAAATTTTACTTCTCGATAATGTATGGTCCTTTTTTTGAGGTGGACCAATCCTCTCCTTTCTCTTTTATTTATAACTTAACTTCACTAACCACATCAATAAAAAATTATTTTTTCACATCAAAGTAAAACAAGTAGTTTAGATAGGGAGACCTCTTCGAAAATATCTTTAACTTAGTAAATTTCTTTCGAATATTTTGCGTATTTATAAATTGCATTAGCGAATCGAAGCAACGGATTAACAGATTAACGCAATACTAAATAGACGAAGTATTTAAAATATAACAACGTATCAGTTGATCAACGTTATGACTGGCTCTGAAACATGCGGACGGACACGAAGCCAGACCATAAGGCTTCTTTCTATACCTTGTATAGAAGCCTAAATAAGGCTTCTTGTTATACTTTGTATAGAAGCCTAAAAGTAGCGCACTGGCTACCCAGTTCTTAGACCTCTATGCACACAGAGTATTTCCAACACGATTTGAAACGCTCTGTATGATTTTGAATTATGAGGACGGACGGACGGACAGACGGACGGACAGACACGGAGCCAGATCATAAGGCTTCTTGTTATACTTTGTATAGAAGCCTAAAAGTAACTAGAATTTTTGTTGGTAAAACCGTGTAAAACTAGCTTTAACTGATTTCGCGGAAAAAAGTTAACCTTAAATACATACCAAAAACAAATGTCAATAATAATTATAACCTACAATATTGACACATAAAAATATTACTTATCAGTCTGTTACCTATGTTGACAGCCCAATATTGCTCTGTTAACTTATCAGACGACTTGACAGACTGGTAACTGCTAACAGTCATTGGTGAATACAAATATATCACATTAACAGACTGTTATTGACTTGACTCTCTGTTAGCAACTTAACAGAGCTTGGTGAATACGGCTGTAAATGTCACTGATTACATTTTTGCTTGGAAAAACAAAAACACGTCTGGACTAGTCGACTGTTTACTCGCGACACCGGCAGGCCGCTTATGTTAAATTAATAATTATCTATATAAATAAAAATGAATGTGAAAACCTTTGTCACGGCATCACATGATAACGGCTGGACCGATTTTGTTAATTTTTTTTAAAAAGTGTTTGTAATAGTCCGTAGATGGTTCTTACCTAAAAAAAAATTGGAAAAGTTGCCCGGGAAGTTGGAAAATTCGGGAAAAATTGAAAGTGCTTTTTATACCGTCAATAGGTGGGCGACCTTAAGTACCTTAAGTACCTACAGAAGTAGGTAGGTAATTAAAGTACCTACTTTATTTCTGTAGTGAAAACCATTGTCAAGGCATCACTTGATAACAGCTGGACCGATTTTGTTAATTTCTTTTTAAATTGTAATAGTCTGAAGACGGTTTTTACGTAATCAAAAATTGAAAAAGTTGCCCCGGAAAGTTGGACTGAATCGAGAAGGCTGCAAGTAACTTATAAAGACATTGCAAAAGGGCTATATAAGCAGCACAGAATAGATTGTGAATCGTAGCTTTTGTTCACTTTGTACCACAAAGTGAATCAATTATCCGTTGGTTCAAAAATGGTTCATCGTTATTGCGCCGATGAACAATACTATTTTTTCATATATACTATGATTTTTTATCTACAGTGGCGACTTGGACCGATTTTGTTATTTTTTTTTAATGTTCGTAATATATACTCCGAATAAGGTTGTTAGGTAATGAAATGCTGGAAAAGTTGTTCGGAAATTAGAAAATTCGGGTAAAACTGAAAGTTCATTTTAGTTAAATAAGTGATCAACAGATGGCGGCTCTAATTTGGAAGTCATAAAAAAATTTCTTTAAAACCAAATGAAAACCACGAATAAATTAATATATTACGCCTGTCAATTTATTTAGTAGCGCTATCTATTGATAATATGTTTATATTTGATCCGGTGATTGATATAAATCAGGCAGATAATGCCGGTGTAGCATTACAAGGTTTGTTATTTTTTTTTTATTAATTTGTAATTTGGTTATTAGGTTTTGATTGGCGACACGATAACCGTTAGTACGGCTCTGTCACATAGTGAGGTTTGATAACGTATTTTTGTTTTGTTCGCCTCAATACTGGGGTGATTTAGAAAAAAAGCAAATAAGGAAAAAAGCATTTTGCAAAAATTTACCTCGCGTAGGCGGTTCTCCCAGGGTGAGGCAATTGCTTTAATTCAATTCGTCTGTCGGGTCACCTTATGAAAAACTGAAAGTGCTTTTTTGATTCGACAGTAACAGTCACTCACCAACTTAAAGAATCAAATTTTGGTTGGTAATATTTCTAACTGGCATGTAGCTATATAAGATATACTTCATTGCATGGAGAAAACTAAAACAAAAAAATTTAAAACGCTCAAAATAATACTGATAATTAAAACGAACAGAATGCCGCAAATAACACGGAGTACTTTAGGTCGCAGAACTCACAATGCTGCAACCCAAAGATATATTCGAAATAATCGAACTGCAGTGCAACGCGAGGAAAATGAAATTGAACGAAATAGTGCAAGAAGGCCAAGAAATGTTGCGTTGAATACTCATCGAGCTGCTTTCCGTTACAAAAATTCGGGAAATATTCGTTAGCAATTTTTTACTTTCAATAGATGGCGTTCATGGCGGACGTTAGCAATTTTTTACTTCCAATAGATGGCGTTCATGGCGGACCTATCGTTTAACAAAATTGCGTCGTCGGCAGGTGGCGCGACAATAAAAAAATATTTTTCTAATAATAAAAATTGTGGCGCCGTGTGAAGACACTCCTATTGACGACAATCGTGCGAGTGGTTTTGCAAGAAGATCATAATGCAGATGTGTTAAATAGCTAATTAAAATTAATTATTTAATTTTTTAAATTGGTTTTAATTTGTGTGCAATTGTTCAGGAATGGCTTTTTGAATGGAAAAATAGAAAATTCTTTGTGGAAAACTCGGAAAATTACGGAAAAACGCGAAAAATTTGAATTTTAAAAGCAATAGTAGTCAAGAAAGATACTTCTGCCTATAAAATGCCCAATAGAAAGAAACATACCCTAGGTACAGACCTGGTAGAATAACATAAGACACACACTATACCCAGACATGCACAAACACATGACCCAATAGTGACGTACGATCCTGTTTTATATTGAAACAAAGTGTAATTAACGCATTATTACCGTAAATTGGTTGTCAACAATTTTGGAAAGTAAGTAAAATTTAGTGATTGAAATTCAATGCGATATTTATCAATTCGATCATTTTTTCTGAAAATAAGTTTGCGTGTAAAAAGTGAGGTTGTCCAATTGGATTGCGGGCATTCATTGCGAAACATTCATTCCGTAAGTGTTTTTTTTAAGAGAATTTTCTTTTAAATAGGATTAGTCAAAAACAACTTTGGTTTTTTTAGGGACAGTTGTTTGCTTGACTAATGCCTCCTATTAGACGATCAAACCTTGGACGACGTACACGTCGTGCAATAATTAGTCAGAATGTCCGTAATAATCAAACGCAAGAGGAACGTGCAGAAGAAAATAAACGGAGACGTGCCCATATTGCACAGGTTCGCGCTGCACAATCACCGCCTCAAATTCGACAAAATTTTACTAGAAGACCAGTCGTAAATGTAGACTTGAATCGCGCTGCTTTGAATACGATTCCGCAATCGCCTACAAAGATCTTCGCTGCGTTGATATCGGTTCATTGTCTGTCGTATTCCAGCATTGCAATGCATTGAAGTTTCAATCGGAAACCCCCGGCTTATGCTGCGCTGGTGGCAAGGTGAAATTGCCCGTTTTGACTCATCCGCCAGAGCCATTGTATTCGTTTCTCTATGGAGATACAATCCAATCTAAACATTTCCTGGCGAATACACAAAAATATAACGGATGCTTTCAAAATTACGTCGTTTGGAGCCGAAGTTGTTGATCAACCCGGTTACAATCCTAGTTATAAGGTAATGACGTCTCATTGTTATCAAAATGAACAATTTTTCTCATTTTTTTCTAAATTGCTTTCAAACTTTCAGATTCAAGGGCAAATTCACCTTCGAGCGGGCGCTTTGTTACCACCACCAAACGAAGATCATAAGTTCCTTCAGATCTACTTCGTTGGTGATTCGGCAATTGAACTAGATCAGCGTTGTGCCATTTTTACCAGTGGCGATCCGTGGCATGAGGCAGGTGAGGCCGGGCCTCACCCAGCATTGCAAAGTATGTCTCGATTCGATTTAAAATCGTTGTTTATTTACCCTGGCCTCACCAGTTTTGTTGCCCACGGATCGCCGCTGATTTTTACTGCGACTAAACGTGAAATGAACGAACAATTGCAAAATCTTCTGCATGAGCATAATGAATTGGTCAGATTGTTCAAAGCCGCATTATTGGATGAAATGCATTCTGACGACCACAAAATCATTATCAGAGCAGACAAAAGACCCTCTGGAGGCCATGCAAGACAATTCAATGCTCCCACTATAAATGAAGTCGCAGTGGTGATTGTTGGCGAGAATGTGGAATCACGCAATATTGTTCTCAATCGTCGGGATGGTGGACAATTGCAGCGCGTGTACGAGACTCATCGGTCATATGATGCACTTCAATACCCGTTGAGGTTCTGTCGTGGAGAGGATGGCTATCACTTAAATGTAAAGATGGTGTTATTATTACAATTATTTGTTTTAATCCTTTTATTTTTAAATATAATTGTTCCTATAATCCTTTTTATTTATAATAAATAAATACTATATAAATCAAATGACTTATTATGACTTAATGTGTTGAACGTGAACTAAAAATGTCTTTACAAAAAATGGCTTTACGAGAATTAAATAAGGTTGTGGAAGGGGCGCTATACAGGGCTTTATCCTTCGCTAAATATGAAGATTGGGAAGTAAAAGAGGAATTCACTCAAGCCACTATAAAATCTTTAAAAAAAGTATTGCAAGATTTTGCCGGAAACACCATGCATAGTGATGCATTAACTATTGCAAAAAGGAAAGTCGCAGCAAAACGTATACAAAAAAGAAAAAGAGAGGAAGAATTGGCTGCTGCCTATATGAAGAAGAAACAGAAAGAAGAACAGGAATTGGCAATATCGCTGCGTGCTTTTGAAAATTCCTTATTGGAAGACGCAGGGGAGAAGGAAATAGAAGAACAGAAAGAAGAAGAGGTATTGCCAATATTGCTGTCCGATTTTGAAAATCCCTTATTAGAAGACGAAGGGGAGGAGGAAAAGGAAGAACACAAAGAACAAGAGTAATTGGCAAAAATAAAATAAAGTAAAATTAGAAATTATTGTGGTTTTTGTGAATACTTGACAGTTTTGTTAAATTTTTTTTTTATTAAACCTTGATTTGTATTTTTTATTAATTTATTTATTTAATCCTTTTTTAATACGTTAGGTATTTGCGATGACCAAATAAGTCGCAAGGTTATTATGCGGATTGGATCTAAAAAATACATGTAGGCAAATATTGAAATTTGGGCAGGACAACGTCTGCCGGGTCAGCTAGTTATTAATAATATTAAAATTAATTATTAATAATGAAATTATCATCTTAAACCTAGTAAAACACTTAAATATTAGTGGGATATTCGAATGTTTGAATATGCCGTAGTTGGTAATTTGTTCGAGAGAAATTCGTCCAACTCAGCATTTGTACGACTGAACATTTAATCGACAGGGCATTTTCAAACAAATTTCTGTCGCACATAACGCTGTCGAACAAATTACCTAGAATCGAGTATTCGAATACTCGATTTCCCAGCCCTCGTAGATATAACACTACCATAACACACCAGCTACAAGATTTTTTTTAAATTAATTTGATTTTGATTAAAAAATATTAGTTCTATATCTAATCTATATCTAATCTATGATATCAAAACCCTAAAATAGCATCGTCCGAACCAAGTAACGTGATATAACATGCTTCGAAAATATTATTTTTAAAGCATGGTATATAAGTTACGTTCGTAATATAGATTGTACCATAATTGCTGACTTTCGATGTGATAAATACTGAAGAAAGATATGATTTCGCGCTAGTGTAACGGTTCGAAATTTGCCGCCGAATTATTTGGGTTTTTGGAACCAGTGACCGTTGGTACGAGCGAGAGAAATGCGCAGGAGTCGGTACGCGAGACTTGACTTGATAGGTTCGCTCGAGTAAGACGTGGTTGTGTGTGTTGTGCAAAAATTTTGTGAAGCCGGATTTTGGAGAAGAATTGGTTAGTTGATACCATCCAGTAGCGAGCTGGGATTATCTTCTCGAATCCGTATGTTTGGAAAGCTCATTTTTTTGATTATTTTACCGGGAGCTCTCATCAGCCTTTATGGGATTCGAAGCTGAACAAATTTTGCATATGCCGCAGATCAACGAAATTTGAGGTATCATTTTTGGTTGGTAATTTATTGTAATAATTATTAATTATTTGATTGATTTGATTCTCAAAATTTGTACATTTTGTATAAATATTCCGTGATTTCGGTTGATAATCAACATATGGTTGATAACATTTTTGTGTGGTCCGCCATTATTTTGTTAGTTCTTTGCGGGACTGCGCGTAAGATATTTGCGCTTTATATTTGAGCAATTATTATTTTCGTTTACAAAATTTCTTCGTTGTTCAAAATTTTCCGTATGCCCTGAACTCATTGCTGGTTTTTGTTTAATTAATTATCTTCCAAGCTAGCCGGCAAGATTTACAAAGATAGCTCGTGATTTCTCGATTTCCCCTTTAATCGAGTTGTCTAATCTTTCATAACGACGTCTTCCTTTTTAACCGAAATCGAGTGGCGCCTTATCCATCTTTTTTTTCTTCGTCGTTTTAATTAACACCCCTTTGGTTAGAAATTAATGTAACATCAATTATTAACGCTAAAGTTCGTGAGGAATTTTAAGCGTCACACTATGCTGAAGAAAAATTGGTCACAAAGTTGCTAATGATTGTAATTTTACATACAATTTCTTAACGGTGTGGATATATTGTTCAAAAGATAAAAATACAAATAACGGATAAGCAGATAATGCAATAAATGGATAAACAGATTAACGGATCAACAGATCAGCGGATCAATGTATCAACGTATCAATGTATCAACGTATCAATATATCAACGTATCAATGTATCAACGTATCAATTTATCAATGTATCAACGTATCAATGTATCAACGTATCAAAGGATCAACAATTTACTATATAGGTTACACTTTGTATTTAAAATTTAGGTAATACTTTTGAAAAGGAATCGATATAGCAAGTACCACTAATTTATAAACATGAACAACTCAAGCAATTATTCTAGCAGCGACTTTTCCGATTCCGATTTTGATTCTGATGAAAGCAATACAAAACATCATCTAACCTGTAATAATAATAAATTGCATTAGCGAATCGAATCAACGGATTAACAGATTAACGCAATACTATATAGACGAAGTATTTACAATATAACAACGTTTCAGTTGATCAACGTTATGATTGGCTCTGAAACATGCGGACCGACACGAAGCCAGACCATAAGGCTTCTTTCTATACCTTGCATAGAAGCCTAAATATGGCTTCTTGTTATACTTTGTACAGAAGCCTAAAAGTAGCGCACTGGCTACCCAGTTCTTAGACCTCTATACACACAGAGTATTTCCAGCACGATTTGAAACGCTCTGTATGATTTTGAATTATGCGGACAGACGGACGGACAGACAGACGGACACGGAGCTAGATCATAAGGCTTCTTGTTATACTTTGTATAGAAGCCTAATACATACATACATACATACATTGAATTTTATATATATAGATATCGTTCGTTAATACGTTGATCCGTTGAAACGTTGATCCGTTGATCCGCACTAACGTTGGTCAAGCTAATACAGCGCTTGACCAAAGTTCGCGGCAAGATTCTAAAGTAGCCTATGTTTTTCGTAGCATTGTAAATAGCTTCTACACCAAATTTGGTAGAGATTGGTCAAACGGTGTAGAATTGCATAGAAAACATACATACATACATACATACAAACATACATACATACATTGAATTTTATATATATAGATTGAGTAAACCAGTTCATACTGAAATCAACATAAATTACTCAGCAATCAAGTGCCTCAATTCGATTTTAGAAAAAGATGGATCAAAACGTTAGCGAAACTGATGGAACAGGAGAAAATGAAATTGTAACGTGTACTATATGTTTTGGACCGCTCAACACAACTAGAATGGGAAAACCAAATACTTGTCGCCATACATTTTGTTTCGAATGTATCGAACGGTGGGCAGGAATTAAAAAATATTGCCCTTTGGACCTAGTACCGTTTGATTGGATAATAATTTTAGAAAATGGCTCTCGAGTGGGTATTTTGGCTGAATTTAACACCAGAAAAGTAGCTCGTACTATCACTGAGAGATTCATACCTTCAGAAAATATCTGGGGAGTCGGAATACGGCATTCAAACTATAGAGAAATTGATGAAATCCTGACCGATTACTTGGAGCGTGGTTTAGAAGTATATGACTTTGCTCAATACCCATGCGAAGATGCGATCTATACCGTCTTTTCTTTAGCATGGCCAAGATTTCCACGCAATAACCAAAATCGTGTTATTTGATCAAGTATACACTTAGTTTAAAATTTTTTTTTTTTTATTGAATCCATGTAATAGTTACAATCTATTACAATAACAATAAGTAACACTTTAAGTTAAAGAGTTGATTACACTTATGTTGCTTCTAAAAATCTTCTTACTTTATATAAAGTTATTTACTTTATTTAATAAAACTAGATTTTGTACTTTATACTTATCAGCTGGAAAGTAGATATTTTTCACGGATCTAAGTTTGGTATTTTGAGCCAATTGGCTTAGACTTAGCGTTGGGCTGAGCTTAGTCTAAGCACTAGTTAGGAATGTAATAAATAAACGTTTGGACGTGAAAATGTTGTATATTTTCAGTTCGAAATATGGCTTTTTCACGCCACCTGGTGGACAGGGTTATCACTAAGGTATTGTTCATCTGAGGCTCAAACCTGCGGTTGGCATTCCTTCCTTTAAGGGTCCTTGGTAACAAAATTCTTAATACCTTATTAAAGGATTAGATTTAGTAACCAACTTAAAAATTTTATTATATATTGAGTAAACCAGTTCATACTGAAATCAACATAAATTCCTCAGCAATCAAATGCCTCAATTCGATTTGAGAAAAAGATGGATCAAAACGTTAACGAAACTGATGCAACAGGAGAAAATGAAATTGAAACGTGTGCTATATGTTTTGGACCGCTCAACACAACTAGAATGGGAAAACCAAATACTTGTCGCCATACATTTTGTTTCGAATGTATCGAACGGTGGGCAGGAATTAAACAATATTGCCCTTTGGACCTAGTACCGTTTGATTGGATAATAATTTTAGAAAATGGCTCTCGAGTGGGTATTTTGGCTGAATTTAACACCAGAAACGTAGAACGTACTATCACTGAGAGATTCATACCTTCAGAAAATATCTGGGGAGTCGGAATACGGCATTCAAACTATAGAGAACTTGATGAAATCCTGACCGATTACTTGGAGCGTGGTTTAGAAGTATGACTTTGCTCAATACCCATGTGAAGATGCGATCTATACCATCTTTTCTTTAGCATGGCCAAGATTTCCACGCAATAACCAAAATCGTGCTATTTGATCAAGTAATACACTTATTTCAAATTTTTTTTTTTTTATTGAATCCATGTAATAGTTACAATCTATTAAAATAACAATAAGTAACACTTTAAGTTAAAGGGTTGATTACACTTATGTTGCTTCTAAAAATCTTCTTACTTTATATAAAGTTACTAGCTGATAGCCCGTCCGAGGACGGGTAGCTAGAAGGACGGGCAGGCAGCCAAGGTCATATGGCTTTTGGATTGCACTGAGAGCTTTCCTTAATCTTCATTCAACTTAAGTTACCTTGGCTGCCTGTCCGTCCTTCTAGCTACCCGTCCTCGGACGGGCTATCAGCTAGTTTCGTTATAATGTAATTCTGCTTATATAGTAACTAGGGGGGCGCAGCCCCCCTGGCCGCCTTCGGCGGCCCAACCCCCTTGGGCCGCTTCGCAGCCCAATATTCCCGGCCGATTTACGGTTGAGCCACCCCATTGGATTTTGGATTTCGGGGGAGGGGGAGGGGCAAGTATTAACTTGCACGCACTTAGGCCACTCTACCGGGCCCATTGTACTGCTTCCACTTTGTTGCTCACCCCCAGCCTGACCCACAAGGTCGACACTGCTAAGTATGACCGCAGCCGTTAGGCGGTCTCTCGCCCTCACCACCGACCAAAACTCCCCAACAATGGCCGGCACTACGAACCAGGGACGTCCGTTCGATGACCGAGTTCTTAGAAGTCCCACGATTGCGTAGTCGATGGGGAGTAGGGGTGATTTTTTTTTTATTACCCTGTTTGACATATTAGATCAGCTCAAATCAGGGGGACCGCCGGCTTAACGTGCCTTCCGAAGCACGAAGACGGTTCATTGGAGGAAAGAAAGTCCGAAAGAAAATTGACTCCTACTGGACTCGAACCAATGCCTTTAGCATCAGTAGTCCATTGCTCTAACTACTCGGCCAATGACCTTCTTGGCCACCCCCATTTCGCCACCTCGTAATCTATTCCATATAAATGAGAAATCTTGCGAGTTATAAAACTTCTTTCCATACGACATTTTTTTGTTATGTCGCTTGTACTTTGAATTTGTATTCCATCCTTTGCTCGACATCTTGATAATGCTACATATAACTGTCCGTGACTAAACAAAGGCCTATCGATATTTATACCAACTTTGTCAAAGCTCTGCCTTTGACATTTATTTACTAGATGATACCCCGTCCGAGGACGGGCAGCTAGAAGGACGGGCAGGCAGCCAAGGTCATATGGCTTTTGGATTGCACTGAGAGCTTTCCTTAATCTTCATTCAACTTAAGTTACCTTGGGTAGCTGCCCGTCCTTCTAGCTGCCCGTCCTCGGACGGGGTATCATCTAGTTTTGAATATGATCGGATATACCTTGATACAATTCAGTACGCAATTTACTTTGTTGATATCGTATGTAGTTCAAATTATTGGCTTCCACTTGCAAATATGAGTCGACAATCCACTGTTGCGTAAGTTTTCCCGCACTCATGATGGGATTGAAATCGTTTCTAATTGCTGTTTGCGCAACTTTAAATTGTAACATGCTGATTTTATTACGGGATTGCCGATATCCTTCGCAACTCCAATTGGGTTGCCACCCCGGTTCGCCAAACGGATAAAGAATACCATAAGTCATAGGGTCAAGATTTGGACTGAGAATATTGATACGAATGAATTGTTGTGCATTGTCGACGGGATTTCGAGGATAGATACGGATATCACGTTCAAATGGAGGTTCGCCGTCATCATTTACGAACACCATTGCAATTTCATTGGACGTTGGAGCATTGTAACGTCTTTGATCAGACTGCCGATCGCGCCGCATCACCATATTGACGACCGGAACTGGTTGTCCTTCTTCTTCGGCTCGTACACGCGCTTGTTGCTCAATTTCTTTCATCAGGCAATATGAAGCTGCGATACGATTGTTGACGCGGAAGAAACGATCGATTTTCTCAATCACTTCAGGTAGACAACCTCTATTCTCAGGCAGATTTACTCGTTCATTGACCGCTTCTGTCGTGTCCATTACATACAGTTGTGCAAACTTTCTTGTTTGTCCTTCAGGTGGATACAGGTTTGTGGTTCTGTGGTACGTCTGTCCATGAATTTTGAAAACGTATGGTCCGTTACCCGGCATTGAAACAATCTCTGCTCCCATTGAAGCGAAAGAAACCGAGGAATTGTAAGAGCGGATGTGCTGACGAAAGTTCTTGTAGTAAGGATTATCTGAATCTGAAAGCATAGAGCGAAGAAATTCGGGATATAACAATAGATTCCCATGTTGATCGAGCGGTTGCGGAATCTTCACTGTTCCTTTATGACAGCAGTTGTTAAATTGTTTATCAACTGGACGCTCCTTGGCGAAATTCTTGGAGCCGCAGAACTGACAGATGGAATTCATTTCTCCACAATCGTGTCGAGTAACGTGAGATTCATCAAATCTCAATGCTCTTATTTGGAGTTGAATTGCTTGACTTTGGTATCGATTTTCTTTCTGTCGATGTATCGCATGGGACCGAGCGTCAGCAGCTTGCCGCGCTTGAGTTTCTTCTAAAGTTTCACGTTGTTGACGTATCGCATGTGACCAAGCGTCAGCAGCTTGCCGCGCTTGAGTTTCTTCTAAAGTTTCACTTTGTTGACGTATCGCATGGGACCGAGCGTCAGCAGCTTGCCGCGCTTGAGTTTGTTCCAAAGTTTCACGTTGTCGACGTATCGCATGAGACCGAGCGTCAGCTTGTCGCTGTGATCGAAGCTGTTCTTCTGTGTTATTAGCTCTTGTACGTGCTTTTCTCTCACGATTCAATCGCCGTCGCTTTGTAGCAGGATTTTCAAAATTTTCATTATCCATTATGGAAGTTCACATAATGCTTTTTTGGAAATAGCTGTCCTATATAGACAAAATGATACGATGATACGTTGATCCGATGATACGTTGATACGATGATACGTTGACCCGATGATACGTTGATCCGATGATACGTTGTGCGTTCGGTTCGGTTCGATTTGCTTCGGGTATTTCCGTGGGACGGACAGAAAGAAAGACTTGGCCTTTTATAATAAGAGATAGTTATAGCGAATTCCAACACTATCGGAAATTGACGTCTATGTAGTACAAATGGTAATCTGCTTGCAGATGTATCGCCAGTATCCAATTTGGATCCTGGCGATAATTTGGACAGTTTAACTTTTCCATTATGACAAAAACTTTTCTTGCAAAATTCATTTTTCCAAAAAATAGCATCACAATTTGAACATTTCTCGGTCATTTCACCCGCATCATGAGGAGTTACGATTCCAAAACAGTGACCAGATCTGTCGATGATCGCTGTACTGCCGTCATAAGTAAGAAGGCAGTAAGTCCACTTTTGATAGTTTCGAGAAAAACGCAAAAAACTAATCCTAAACTAAGCCAAAACCTAAGTTTTTGCGATTTTTTTCATTTTTCATATCGGTTTTATTTCAAATTTTAAAAACTTTTGCAAAATCTGATTACAGATATAGATGCGGTTTTTTACGCTGATTTCAAAAATATAAAAAACTCAATTTCGAAAAAAATGGAATTACTGCCTTCTTACTTATGACGGCAGTGTAGCGTTCTTCTTTTTGTGCTTCTTTCAGTTGAAGGTTTTGCTGGTGGTTTTAATGTTGAAGGTTCTTGTTCCTCTTGTAGTTGTACCGATTCTAAAACAGTGGCCAGATGTGTCGATGGTTGCTGTAGCGCTCTTCGTTTTCTGTTTTTTTCGGTTGAAGTTTTTGTTGGTGGGTTTGATGTTGAAGGTTCTTGTTCCTCTTGTAATTGTACCGATTCTAAAACAGTAGCCAGATCTGTCGATGGTTGCTGTAGCGTTCTTTTTTTTCTGCTTCTTTCAGTTGAAGTTGTTGCTGGTGGTCTTGATGTTGAAGGTTCTTGTTTCTCTTGTAGTTGTTGCTGTCGAGTTTTGTGTTTTCTCGAACGTTCAGTAGATGTTTTTTGTCTTTTTTTTCTTTCTGTGTACTTTCAGTATCTGAGGATGTATCCCGTTGTGGTCGCACTCCTTTGTTTGCTTTTATTAGGTTTCTATACAAAGTATAACAAGAAGCCTTATGATCTGGCTCCGTGTCTGTCTGTCCGTCTGTCCGTCCGTCTGTCTGTCCGCACAATTCAAAATCATACAGAGCGTTTAAAATCGTGTTATTTACATAACTTTTCACCTATATAATTTAAATACGTTGATCCGTTGATACGTTGATCCGATGATACGTTGATCCGAAGATACGTTGATACGATGATACGTTCATCCGATGATACGTTGAGCCGATGATACTTTGATCCGATGATACGTTGATCCGATGATTCGATGATAAGTTGATACGTTGATATATTGATATGTTGATCTCGTTATTCACTAACTAGATGATACCCCGTCCGAGGACGGGCAGCTAGAAGGACGGGCAGCTACCCAAGGTAACTTAAGTTGAATGAAGATTAAGGAAAGCTCTCAGTGCAATCCAAAAGCCATATGACCTTGGCTGCCTGCCCGTCCTTCTAGCTGCCCGTCCTCGGACGGTTGCGGAATCTTCACTTTTCCTTTATGACAGCAGTTGTTAAATTGTTTATCAACTGGACGCTCCTTGGCGAAATTCTTTGAGCCGCAGAACTGACAGATGGAATTCATTTCTCCACAATCGTGTCGAGTAATGTGAGATTCATCAAATCTCAATGCTCTTATTTGGAGTTGAATTGCTTGACTTTGGTATCGATTTTCTTTCTGTCGATGTATCGCATGGGATCGAGCGTTAACAGCTTGCCGCGCTTGAGTTTCTTCTAATGTTTCACGTTGTTGACGTGTCGCATGGGATAGAGCGTTAGCAGCTTGCCGCGCTTGAGTTTCTTCTAATGTTTCACGTTGTTGACGTATCGCATGGGACCGAGCGTCAGCAGTTTGCCGCGTTTGAGTTTCTTCTAAAGTTTCACGTTGTTGACGTATCGCATGGAACCGAGCGTCAGCAGCTTGCCGCGCTTGAGTTTGTTCCAAAGTTTCACGTTGTCGACGTATCGCATGAGACCGAGCGTCAGCTTGTCGCTGTGATCGAAGCTGTTCTCCTGTGTTATTAGCTCTTGTACGTGCTTTTCTCTCACGATTCAATCGCCGTCGCTTTGCAGCAGGATTTTCAAAATTTTCATTATCCATTATGGAAGTTCACATAATGCTTTTTTGGAAATAGCTTACCTATATAGACAAAATGATACGATGATCCGATGATACGATGATACGTTGATACGATGATACGTTGATCCGATGATACGTTGATACGATGATACGTTGATACGATGATACGTTGATACGATGATACGTTGATACGATGATACGTTGATCCGATGATACGTTGTGCGTTCGGTTCGGTTCGGTTTGCTTCGGGTATTTCCGTGGGACAGACAGAAAGAAAGAAAGAAAGACTTGGCCTTTTATAATAAGAGATTTGTTATTCGTTAATCTCATTATCCATTTGAAACAGAGCGTTTCAAATCGTGTTGGAAATACTCTGTGTGTATAGAGGTCTAAGAACTGGGTAGCCAGTGCGCTACTTTTTAGGCTTCTATACAAAGTATAACAAGAAGCCTTATGATCTAGCTCCGTGTCCGTCCGTCCGTCCGTCCGCATAATTCAAAATCATACAGAGCGTTTCAAATCTTGTTGGAAATACTCTGTGTGTATAGAGGTCTAAGAACTGGGTAGCCAGTGCGCTACTTTTAGGCTTCTATGCAAGGTATATTTATGATTAGGGCTAATTTATTTGTCAAATCGTCTTGACGTTTCTTTGGCGAATCGCCCATGAAAGCTGCGGGTCTCGCGGAAGGAGGAACAACCGGTAAAACCGTCACGATCATCCACTCGGGTCGTGAGTATTTCGGATCCATTCCCAGGGCGCTACAATCTGCGTCGCTAATTTGTCTAAAGATATGCAGCACTTCTTCCGCCAATAAATACTTTTTTTCTTGTGGAACCTTTCCGTCGGATTCCTTCCATTCGGCCGTCAAATCGAGACCCGATTTTCTAATTACAGGTTGATGATTTCCACATCCACCATCCGCGTGACATATTGTTTGTTATTTGCACATACCGTACACTAGTTCTAAGCGTTTCTTGGAATCGTCTGTAGTTATCTTCTGAGCGTGTTCATAGTGGTTTTGTTTCTTTGTGTTCACTAACAATTTACTGCAATTAAAGCAGACGCAGCGTAAAACTTTCATGACATTGTTAATCATGCCAACGTGAAAGATAGGTTTGGCCAATTCGATGTGACCAAAGTGACCGGGGCAAGTGTCCCGGTCGCCTTCGCATGTTTGACATGGTAAAGTGCTGTCAAACGCTCCCATCCTCGGATCCATCAAGCCGCCCACTTTTGGAAGACTTCCTTCCATAATTTCTACATGATTTATACCTTCTGGGACGACAGACATGCTACGAATATCTTCCGGACTAAAAATACCAAATTGCACATTCTTTACAGTTTTGAAAGCAGATTTGTTTTCGATTAATGCCATTGTTAATACCGTAATTTACTTTTATATTACACATGCGGGAAAAGTTCTATCTTTGCACACATTATTTTGTTTGCAAAATGGCCGATTGCCCATTCCGCCATTTGCGTGCGACAAAGTACTTTGTCGCACGCAAATGGCGGAATACTTTGTCGCACGTTAATTTCCCACAATTCGAATAAAACACGCAAATCGATACTAGATCTCTTGATATTTTTAATAAACACAATTTATTGAACGTCACTTGAACGTGACTTGTTTTAAATAAATTTAACTAAAATTATCTAAAGGATTTATTCATGTTTCTTTTTATTAATAAATATAGAAATATTCGGACAATTAGAAATATTAAAATTAATATTTTGGGAACTATTTGATGATGCCAATGAGTTCAAATTTGCAATTTCTATGTTTTCTTTGTCTTCTACATAAACGTTGATTGGTAATTGTGTCGTTATATTATGGTCATTTGGGTCGTTTGGGTCATTTCGTGATGTTGATGGGACTTCGGTTATTATGGCATTAGCAATTTGCTGGCCTATTCGTTTTTTATTGCCTACAGAGTCTTCAACGTAACCTTCAGCGACTGTGTTGGATTTCCATCCCCCATGCCTCTTAAGAGTCAAGAGATCAGCACCAGAATCAGCTAGAAGCGTCGCAGAACTTCTTCTAAACGTATGTCCAGTATAAGATTCCGGTTCTTCTAATTTCAGAAATATTGCTACACTTTTAGGCATACTGCCAAAACTATTGATGCCTATGACTTGCTTTGAACATCTGCCATTACGGCAATATATAAAAAATCTGTTCGTCGACACAAGTTTTGGGCGCAAAATAGCATACTTCTTATAGATGTTATAAAAATCACCCGTTACTACAAATGATCTCGGCTTATCATTTTTCGTTACCGGAATTCTGACTAGAAGCATGTCACCTTTGTCCTCAATGTCATTGACAGTCAAGTCACACAGTTCATGTCTTCTACATGCTCCTTGCACTCCAAAAATTAAAGCTACCTAAAATAAATAATAAAAACAAATTGTAAATAAGTTTATGTATTTATTTGTATTATAAATTTAGAATTTTTAGCTAATTTACTAACCTTTACAGCCAGAAATTTGTCGTCTGGAGCTTCTTGGAGAAATCGATTTATGTGTTCAGCATTTAGTACTTGAGCTTTCTTGCTTCTAAATCCTTTATTTTTTTGCTTCAAAAAAGCAATTAAATTCGAGTAATTATGAATATTAAGTTTATGCTTAATATCAATCATGCTTCGAAGCATCGAATAAGTCGACCACATACTCGATGGCTTATAATTTGCAGCCAATTCATTAAAATATGCCAAAAAAATTGGTTCCGAAAAGCTTTTAATATTTTTTTCTGATCGCCATTTCATAAATTTACCATATGAAGCTTCATATTTACCTCTTGATTTTTGCGGAAGTAAATTATTGACGACTTCTTCCGCTGCTTGAATTACTTCCAGTGGTAGTATATCTGAATCACTTTCTGCTTCCATTTTCAAATGTCACGTTTTAAAATAATATTTTCGACTGTGTTTTTTTTTATTATTAATGAACCTGCCTACGTTCTAAGTAATGGTCACTTTTTTTCTGAATTATTTTACCCCAAAAATGCGCGCTATTGATCTAGAATTTTGCATAAGGCTTCCTGCGACAAATTGCTGACGGGGGGTAAAGTACGAACAAGGGGGGGTAATTTTTTCTCTCAGTTTTTCGCTATCTAGCGCCGTTCTCGAGTTATTGCAAATTCAAATTCTCAAATTTAATTATTGATGACACCAATATTAAAATCAGTGCCACGATAGAAATTTTCCTTCATGTGTAATATAAAATAGTATGTACTATTCGTGCGGTTGTCTATTGCCCACTAAAGCGAATGAACGCACTCACTGTCGTTCGTGCGTTCAACTTCGCTCGCGTGGGCAATAGACAACTTGCCGCACTTATTGTACAATATACTATTACTTAACGCGCGAAAAATTAGCCAAACTGTTACATCTACTATACTCATAGGGCGATGTCCTATATAAGCAAATTGATCTGATGATACGTTGATACGATGATACCATGATACGATGATACGATGATACGATGATACGATGATCCGTTGATACGATTATACCTTGATACGATGATTCGTTAATACGATTATACCTTGATACGATGATCCGTTGATACGATGATCCGTTGATACGATTATACCATGATACGATTGTCCGTTGATCCAATTATTCTTTGATACGTGGCTTACTGGTCTAACTGCCGCAGGGATTAACGGCCAGAATAAAGTGAAGATAAGGTATTGTCCCAAGGATATGATTTACTAGTTAGGCTTCTATACAAAGTATAGCAAGAAGCCTTATGATCTGGCTCCGTGTCTGTCCGTCCGTCTGTCCGTCCGTCTGTCTGTCCGTCCGTCCGCATAATTCAAAATCATACAGAGCGTTTCAAATCGTGTTGAATATACTCAGTGTGTATAGAGGTCTAAGAACTGGGTGCCCAGTGCGCTATTAGGCTTCAATACAAAGTATAGCAAGAAGCCTTACGATCTGGCTCCGTCTCCGTCTGTCCGCATAATTCAAATTCATACAGAGCGCTCCAAATTGTGTTGAGCAACACTCTGAAAATGAGTAGATATGTGAAGAAGGTTGCTGAAATATACATAACTGAGTGGTTTGCCTATACATTGTTGATCTCTTTATTTGATCCGTTGATCTATTGATCCATTGAGTTTTTTAACATGGAACATGTTTTTACGGTCGTTACCTCGCAAAAATCGACACCAAAAAACCGACACCAAAAACCGACAGCAAAAACCGACACCAAAAATCGATACCAAAAATTGGCACCACATGTATAATTCAAATTTATAGTTTATAATTTGAATAGAGTAGATTATCGAATAACATCTTCCCATTCACAATAATGAATTTTCAATAACAAAATTTTCATTACCAAAAATTTAAATCCGAAACCGATCGCAAAAAGCAAATTTGCTTATATAGTAAATTTTTTATTACCAACACAAAAATTAAGGGATTATCCCCCGTGTAACACAACTACGTGTAATACACGGTTACACAACTACGCCGCACTTCGGAAAACAGTAAAAAGAAGAAGAAACGAGATAGGCGCCACTCCCGCGGCACCCCTAAATCTCGAGGAAAACTATGATAAATGGTTTGGTACCGAAAAACAGGTTCCATGATAAATCTTCATATTTAGCGAACGATAAAGCCCTGTTTAGCGCCCCTTCCACAACCTTATTTAATTCTCGCAAAGCCATTTTTTGTAAAGACATTTTTAGTTCACGTTCAACACATTTAAGTCATAATAAGTCATTTGGTTAATATAGTATTTTTATTAAATATTAACGGATTAACGTATTAACGTTAATCCGGATTTAAGTTAATCATTAATAACCGTTATTTCCTATCTCCTCGATTTTTGTTTCTTCTTTTCATTCCGTTCAGATCCTTCCCCTTCCATAACTTCGATTAGTGCTTATGTTGGTAACAAATTTGGACCAATGAGATTAGGTTTTGACACGCCGCAGGAGCGAGCTGGCATTTTAGGCTTCTATACAAAGTATAGCAAGAAGCCTTATGATCTGGCTCCGTGTCCGTCTGTCCGTCCGCATAATTCAAAATCATACAGAGCGTTTCAAATCGTGTTGGAAATACTCTGTGTGTATAGAGGTCTAAGAACTGGGTAGCCAGTGCGCTACTTTTAGCTACCTTATGGTCTGGCTTCGTGTCCGTCCGCATGTTTCAGAGCCAATCATAACGTTGATCAACTGATACGTTGGTATATTTTAAATACTTCGTCTATATAGTATTGCCTTAATCTGTTAATCCGTTGCTTCGATTCGCTAATGCAATTTATAAATACGCAAATGTTCGAAAGAAATTTACTAAGTTAAAGATATTTTCGAAGAGGTCTCCCTATATAAACTACTTGTTTTACTTTGATGTGAAAAAATTATTTTTTATTGATGTGGTTAGTGAAATTAAGTTATAAATAAAAGAGAAAGGAGAGGATTGGTCCACCTCAAAAAAAGGACCATACATTACAGAGAAGTAAAATTTCTAATAGAATGGAAAAGTTTGATTGTTATTACTTATATAGTAAATGATAATTACCAATCGCAAAAAATTTAATTGGTGCAGATTATCTGATTATGTGATGTTACATTATATGGCGATCAAAAATAACCAGATAATAACAACTTTCCACACCAGAAAGGTAGCTGTATAGAAGCCTAAGAACTGCCGCTAAAGCGAGTTCCACCTTGTTTTACTTTGATGTGAAAAAAACAAGTTTTTATTTATTTTAACCATAGCAGTGGCTTGATGTGATTAGTGAAGTTAAGTTGTAAATAAAAGAGAAAGAGAGGATTGGTTCACCTCAAAAAATGGACCGCACATTACAGAGAAGTAAAGTTTCGAATGGAATGGAAAAGTTTGATTGTTATTACTTATATAGTAAATGATAATTACCAACCGCAAAAAATGTAATTGGTGCAGATTATCGGATTATCTGATGTTACATTATAAATATTATGTCGACCAAAAATAACTAGCAACAACAACTTTTCACACCAGAAAGGTAGCTGTATAGAAGCCTAGGAACTGCCGCTAAAGCGAGTTCCACCTTGTTCCATCTGTCCTTAGAATTAAAGAAGCTCCGCTAATTATAACAGTCGGAAAACGTAAAATCCTTTTTTGGTTAAAGATAACTTTTAAATGAGTCCTCATCTCTAGCCGAAACTATGTATTAACGAAAAAATCTTCGTACACTGAATCACTCTCGCAAATTGCTAAAATGATCCTCCAATTCCAAATCCAGCAAAACGATTGAATCTTCAAGTTCTAAGAATATCCACGCACCAACGGAATACGTCTATCTTCTCGCGAGAGCCACACCAAAAGTGATCAGGAAATGCCCCTCTACACCGAGCGGACAAAACAAAACTCCACGCGCTAGCGTCGAGGACATGTAGGTCGTGTCTAAAGTAACGCCAAACGGCAAAATAACGGGCAGTGATAAGGTTGACGTTGACGAATTAAAAATTCGTCACAAATGTTAAAAATGTAAGTTAGAAAATGTGTTGTTGATAAGTCTTTGATATCATTTGCATTGATACATTTTTGTGCATACTTTTGCGATAATATTGTGTTAAAATTTAATTCTTATTTACCAACATAATAAAATCATAGGCGTTTATTTTTCCGAAGGGGCCCTTAATGGGATAAAGTATTTTAATTTTTTACGTGGGTGGGGGACAATAATTATTTTCTTATTTTTGGAAAACCTTTGCAACGGCACTATTTTCGACCCCCCATGCTATTTGTAAATATGAAGTTTTCGACATTTTGGAGCAAACTTTTTAGGAGTCCAATATTTCCAGGGAATTAAAATTTAATTTATCATCCATTCTTACTGTATAGGAAAGATTTCAGAATCTGAAATTTGATAGTGGCATATTAAATGAAGTTTTTGAATTTTAAAGATCTAAATTGCAACATTTATTATTTGCATCTCATGAAAATGATTGTGTTCTAATACAAAAGGAAATGGCTCTTTGTTCTGTATACGATTCTGAATCAGTTACATTTTCGCTTCATCAAGCATAGGTCTTCATAAATTTAGAAAAATCCCTTTCAAAATGCAATTCAGAATTTTGTAGTAAATTTTTGTTCCTTACTCTTATAAAACGGTCTCTGTAATGATGAATAAATTTATTATCAATATTTGTTTAGCCTATTTGGGTATCATTTACCAAGTTGCAGAATTTTGGCCAAGTTCTCGGTACTCTGGTCCTACTGTGCGGTGTTGTAAAAATTAAGGATATATTATAAAGTTCTCCTGCTTGTTCACAGTCATGTATCAGGTTGATGTTTTTGGTTTCTAAGGTAAGAGAGCTTTGGAAACAAATTTTTTGGGAAATATCAATGTCATTTTAATGTCACAATATTGTTTTATTGAATACTTCTTGAATTTTTCTATTTTTAGAAATTAGGGCTAATTGTTGGCTAAAGAAAATGGAGTGTCAAGTACAAACAAGTTGGAACCTGCTTTAGCAGCGGTTTTTTTTTTTAATTTAAAATTTTAATAATAAGGAGGGGCCAAAAAGTTGGCCTCTCCTTGACCAGAAATCTTTACTTCTCAATAAAAATTCAACGGGCCCAGCATTTCCAAAAAAATTTACAGCATTCGCCAGCATTTCGATAGTACTGGCGACTGACAAAAAAATATATCAAATTCAAAAAAGTTGTTACGATATTATCTGATTATTTTTGGTGGCCATATAATGTAACATCACATAATCAGATAATCTGCATTAATTATTTATTATTTTACTAGCTGACCCGGGAAACGTTGTTTTGCCTGAAAAAGAGAATATCAAAAATTTGAATTTTAATTGTCTGCAATCTAAAACGGGTACAATGGATTATCAAATTATAATAATACTAGATGATACCCCGTCCGAGGACGGGCAGCTAGAAGGACGGGCAGGCAGCCAAGGTCATATGGCTTTTGGATTGCACTGATAGCTTTCCTTAATCTTCATTCAACTTAAGTTACCTTGGGTAGCTGCCCGTCCTCGGACGGGGTATCATCTAGTTTACAATATAACAACGTTTCAGTTGATCAGCGTTATGATTGGCTCTGAAACATGCGGACGGACACGAATCCAGACCATAAGGCTTCTTTCTATACCTTGCATAGAAGCCTAAAGAAGGCTTCTTGTTATACTTTGTACAGAAGCCTAAAAGTAGCGCACTGCCTACCCAGTTCTTAGACTTCTATACACACAGGGTATTTCCAACACGATTTGAAACGCTCTGTATGATTTTGAATTATGCGGACGGACGTTCAAATTATTGGCTTCCACTTGCAAATATGAGTCGACAATCCACTGTTGCGTAAGTTTTCCCGCACTCATGATCGGATTGAAATCGTTTCTAATTGCTGTTTGCGCAACTTTAAATTGTAACATGCTGATTTTATTACGGGATTGCCAATATCCTTCGCAACTCCAATTGGGTTGCCACCCCGGTTCGCCAAACGGATAAAGAATGCCATAAGTCATAGGGTTAAGATTTGGACTGAGAATATTGATACGAATGAATTGTTGTGCATTGTCGACGGGATTTCGAGGATAGATACGGATATCACGTTCAAATGGAGGTTCGCCGTCATCATTTACGAACACCATTACAATTTCATTGGACGTTGGAGCATTGTAACGTCTTTGTCACCATATTGACGACCGGAACTGGTTGTCCTTCTTCTTCGGCTCGTACACGCTCTTGTTGCTCAATTTCTTTCATCAGGCAATATGAAGCTGCGGTACGATTGTTGACGCGGAAGAAACGATCGATTTTCTCAATCACTTCAGGTAGACAACCTCTATTCTCAGGCAGATTTACTCGTTCATTGACCGCTTCTGTCGTGTCCATTACATACAGTTGTGCAAACTTTCTTGTTTGTCCTTCAGGTGGATACAGGTTTGTGGTTCTGTGGTACGTCTGTCCATGAATTTTGAAAACGTATGGTCCGTTACCCGGCATTGAAACAATCTCTGCTCCCATTGAAGCGAAAGAAACCGAGGAATTGTAAGAGCGGATGTGCTGACGAAAGTTCTTGTAGTAAGGATTATCTGAATCTGAAAGCATAGAGCGAAGAAATTCGGGATATAACAATAGATTCCCATGTTGATCGAGCGGTTCCGGAATCTTCACTTTTCCTTTATGACAGCAGTTGTTAAATTGTTTATCAACTGGACGCTCTTTGGCGAAATTCTTGGAGCCGCAGAACTGACAGATGGAATTCATTTCTCCACAATCGTGTCGAGTAACGTGAGATTCATCAAATCTCAATGCTCTTATTTGGAGTTGAATTGCTTGACTTTGGTATCGATTTTCTTTCTGTCGATGTATCGCATGGGACCGAGCGGCAGCAGCTTGCCGCGCTTGAGTTTCTTCTAAAGTTTCACGTTGTTGACGTATCGCATGGGACCGAGCGTCAGCAGCTTGCCGCGCTTGAGTTTCTTCTAAAGTTTCACGTTGTTGACGTATCGCATGGGACCGAGCGTCAGCAGCTTGCCGCGCTTGAGTTTGTTCCAAAGTTTCAAGTTGTCGACGTATCGCATGAGACCGAGCGTCAGCTTGTCGCTGTGATCGAAGCTGTTCTTCTGTGTTATTAGCTCTTGTACGTGCTTTTCTCTCACGATTCAATCGCCGTCGCTTTGCAGCAGGACTTTCAAAATTTTCATTATCCATTATGGAAGTTCACATAATGCTTTTTTGGAAATAGCTGTCCTATATAGACAAAATGATACGATGATACGTTGATACGATGATACGTTGATACGATGATACGTTGATCCGATGATACGTTGTGCGTTCGGTTCGGTTTGCTTCGGGTATTTCCGTGGGACAGACAGAAAGAAAGAAAGACTTGGCCTTTTATAATAAGAGATAATATTTATAAACTTTTTTATTAAAATTAAAATGGATATATGGAGGAAATGTATTAAAATGTAATTCTTGTAAGTCGTATTGTTCGTTTCCGAACGTCGTGACCCATCTCTTTCTATGCATGTGATGTGCGTTCCAACTGTTTTCACATACATAGAGGACCTACTTGTTTAACGTGGGCTCCGAACCACGGGAAGTGTAATACACTTCATGTTGAGATGGGCGCTCTTGGCAAATTACCTCGGTGGTTTGCCATTGCCTTCCGAGGAGAGACGGCCAGAATAAAGTTCTTACCCTGCCCGGATTCGATCCGAGCGTTTCGCATTAGCAGTAGACGCACTTAACTGCCAAAGCTATGACCATCTCATAGCTTTTTTTCATAGCTCATAGCGGAGCAAAGTAGCAGCTCCGATAAGTATTCAACGCAACATTTGCAACAATTGTTTGCAATCTAAAACGGGTAGAATCGATTATGAAATAATATTTAAAACTTTTTATTGATGTAATATATAAAACATAGCAGATAAGTACATAAAAGTTTATTGAAGTGCTTTCGGATAAACAATGTTTTTGGTCTTTCCATCTTCAGCAAAAGCAAATAAATTTTTTGGCTGTCCGACTCGTGAGCATGCAACATATAATTGACCATGCGAAAAGCATGGATTTTCTAGATTTAAACCACACACTTCAAGCGATTGACCTTGTGCCTTGTTGATGGTCATTGAAAATGCAAGGCAAACGGGGAACTGCAGTCGTTTAAAATCAAAAGGCATGTCGGTGGGAATAATTGGAATACGTGGAATTAACACATCTTCCCCTTTTGACTTGCCATTGAGAATTGTTGCTTTGATGACGTTTGGCATCAATTTTTTGACAGCGAGTCTGGTTCCATTGCACAATCGTGGCGGATTAATGTTGCGCAAAAGAATTATTGGTGCGCCAATTTTGAGTGATAATCTGTGCGGTGGTACACCAGAAATATCCAACGAATTTAAAAATTCAATTGGATAATTTAAAATGTCGCCATCATTCATGACGCTGTCAATTGATTTGTAGGTGACAGACTCGCCCGCAATTTGTTCGTGAATTGTGTGGTTGATCGCATTGACATCGGTGTTTTTTGCTGCCAAAATAGCACGTTCGCAAAGCCATTGATGATTTTTGTAATTAGTGGCAATTTGTGGGAAAACCTTCAGAATTAATTATTGTTCGATCGATGGAATAATGACACAAAAATTCAATGGAAATGAAATACATTTTGTGTCGGCATGAACTGGTATTTTTCCATCACCAATGTCCAATAGCTGCTTTGAAAATATGGATGACGCATTGCGTTGCAAATGTACGCGCATATTAATATTTAATGTGAGTTTCTGCATGTGTCTCCAAAGATGCGACGCTTTGAGGCAAGCGTGGAGTTCATCAGCTGGTGTTGATTTTGGTATGACTGGTAGAGTCTGTCGAAAGTCACCTGATAATAAAATGAGAGCTCCACCAAATGGGTTTGCATTTGCTCGTAAATCTTGAAGAGTTTGATCAAGCGCTTGAAGTGATTTTTTATGTGCCATGGTGCACTCATCCCAAACAATCAATTTGCAAGTTTGCAGCACTTTTGCCATGCCGGAACCTTTGGAAATATTACATGTTTGAACTTGGGAAAATTGTATATTCAATGGCAATTTTAGCGCCGAATGCGCTGTTCGACCACCATCTATTAATGTAGCTGCAATACCTGATGACGCAAGAGCCAAAGCAATTCCATTTTTCGAGCGAATTTGAGCTAATAGCAAACCGATTACGAATGGTTTTCCTGTGCCGCCGGGCGCATCAAGGAAAACAAGGTGGAACTCGCTTTAGCGGCAGTTCCTAGGCTTCTATACAGCTACCTTTCTGGTGTGAAAAGTTGTTGTTGCTAGTTATTTTTGGTCGACATAATATTTATAATGTAACATCAGATAATCCGATAATCTGCACCAATTACATTTTTTGCGGTTGGTAATTATCATTTACTATATAAGTAATAACAATCAAACTTTTCCATTCCATTCGAAACTTTACTTCTCTGTAATGTGCGGTCCATTTTTTGAGGTGGACCAATCCTCTCTTTCTCTTTTATTTACAACTTAACTTCACTAATCACATCAAGCCACTGCTATGGTTAAAATAAATAAAAACTTGTTTTTTTCACATCAAAGTAAAACTAGTAAATCATATCCTTGGGACAATACCTTATCTTCACTTTATTCTGGCCGTTAATCCCTTGTAGAAGTGCTCAAAAACTCGTAAACGAATATGAAAAGTGATGACCCGGCAAATGGTCATCTAAAAAAAGAGTTTCAGCATTCACCTTGCCCTTTTCTTGTTCGTCGATGGAGGATACGTAACGGCTAGGCTCTGTATTTCTCATACCAAGCCAATGAGAGCGTGGGTACCTCAAAGAGGTTCGTGGATCCTTAAATAAAACTTTCCCTGCACAATAGACTACTACCTGGGGCGCCAGCCTCAACCAAAAGTTAGTCATCTACGTTGAGACAAAAATAGAAATTAAAATGAAATAAAACTTGACACGTTGAATGCACACTTTTAATAAAAATAAAAGATGAAGTTGGTTACTAACAAAATAAACAGATTCCTGATCTCACATATATATTGTTGTGATATAAAGGAGCTTTGCTTTTTTATCTCCTTTGATAGTCACACTCTTACTCACCTCGACTTGCTCCCGAGCTTGAGACTCTTTTACTTTTATATTTGTACAATATTGAACTGTGATTTGACGTCTTCGCAAATCTGACGCAGACCTTAATTTTGTTGCTTTAATAAAATAGCAACTCGATATACAAATTATAATAATTTGCTGGTTTACCCCGCTTTGTTTGGAATAAAATCCTAGTACCACTCTGCAAATGTAGCCCTTTTGATTGACGTTAAATAAAAGAAACAATATCTCATAGACAGTTGTATTGGTTGTTTTTATTACAAAACCAGATAAATGTTTGCTGTGGCTATTAAAAAGATGCAAACTTGGAAATATTAAATTACAAGATAAATAAAAAGTTTTGTTATACAAATATTGTTCACGATTATTAAAAATAAAAGATATTTTCGAAATTTGAAGAAATGTTTTAATTAATTTTAAGCAAAAGTTACCTTTATTTAGTGCGCCACTGGATACGATAATATTAACTTCCGTATAAACGAATGAAACAGATGTGTTGTTGTCGGCGATTTGTACAGGTGTGGTGCCGTCGCCAAATCCAAAGAACGGTATCACGTCCAGATAATATCCAATAGAGTATTCCCAATTGTCAGGTCCGTATAATTCAACAGTAATATTTGATTGAGTGATGTTGAACTTTGTTACCTTTAACCAGATTCTACTTTCAGATAACCTCCAAAAACCATCCAACGAAACCAAATTTTCAAGCATAACCAGGCCGTGATTGATATAATAAACTGCAACAATATCTTCCAATTGCTGTATAAATGGCTCCCAAAATAACCAGCATAAAACTAATAGCGATCGAAATCCAATAATTTTTAATCAATCTAATCTTAAAAGCACAAAAACTTCTGCCAACCATAAAATTTTTCTCCAACTACCAACTGTTAAATCCAAAATTACTAAAATATTCTCTACGGCACGACGTTTACTTGAGCACATATCAAAACCAACTGAGAGCGATTAAGTTGCTCCAAGTCCTTTTATAAACTTCGAGCGTGGACCGGAAATGGTTGGATAAAGGTTGCAAAAAATTCAAAATTGTTGATGGAAATCCCAGTGATCCGGACTCGATAGACATTTGGTAAATATTCTTTTGATTTTTAACGTGCACTACACTCGTAATTTTAATCAAAGCACTAATTTTTAATTAATTTTTAGATTCAAAACCGTAATCATAAAACATTCTAGCAAATATGACCCTTATTAAATTCTATACAAAATTGGCGCAAAACCACAGCAAACGCAATGTTACATAATATTACAACAATGTAAAAAGGTAATTTCAAGTCTACATCATCAAAAACTTAATTTTTATTGAAAAATAAACCACATCAAACATTTCAGTTCAATGACCTCGAATACAGATGAGGTCCTCAACTAACCATGAGAATTGCTTCCAATCAGATGCCATCGATCTGAATTAATGAAGGGAAACTAAGCTACCTAATGTTTCGCAGGGATGTACCAGGAAAATACTTTCTTGCTCTATTGCGAACAAACCTGAACTGCAAACGAAACACTACCGATAATGAGTCGGATTTACAAAAACTCAAACCTCAGTTCAATATATACAATTATTATTTACAAAGATTTAAAGAATTTATATTTTACAAAAAAATAAAATTTCTGAAAAATCGGTTATCGTGGTTAAGTTGGTCGTCGATCGAACAGGATTCATTAACGTTAGCTGGTGTAATAACGAAATGTAATTAATACACAAAATTGTCGGCGTACAAATGACGCTCTTCTCTGAATAAAAATCAGCAGAAGGATTACACTACTTGTCCTACTGAAGGTAGGCAAAACACAAGTAGGTTATTGAAAAATTATGATTGACGTTTTATAAAAATTGGTTATTTAACAAATAGCACATATAGTGAAATTTTGGATTACTTACGATTTCAGGTAATATTCTTAAATAAAAAACTGGAGCCGATGGCTAGCCTTCATCTCGCAAAAAGGATTAAAATACATCCATTGATAAAATTGACTTTCCTAAAAGCATTCAAAACAACACAAATGTACGAATGTTATTAACCAAAAAAATGGCAAAAAGCTCTTTGAATTAAAAATAATTAATTTCGACAATATCACCAGGTGCTTAAATTGTTGTTGTAAAATTTTGCAAAACATGTTGTACTTCATGGAAAGATTGAAATTAGATGACATCTGGTTTTGCCCATATTGAAATTAAAAGGTGGCGTCAATTTTCTTTTGGAATTTTATTTTAAAATTCTCCGGATTGTCCATAGCTGAAGTCGAAAGATTCTCTAGGAAAAACCTCGGCCGATGGTAGGCGCTGACTTGCCTCATACCAGATTTATAAAATTTTAACCATCAATGTCCTCTCAAAAATGGCGTAGTTGCATTGAAATTTTTTGAATCCATAAAATTCGATTTTCGATCTTCGTTTAAACATTGGGTGTTAAAAAAATAGGGTTACACCCTTCACGATAACCACTCGCACTACTTATTAACATTCTTAAGCGGCGTGGCTTCAGAAAAACTCAAAAAATAATAAAAATTTGACTAAGCATAAAATTCACGTCATGGTGTCATGGTGTCAGTTTGCTAACCTTCCCGACCGCTTGAACCACGAACCCCTGCCTTCACAACGTCGGCTCGCATCGATTGGTTGCGATTGAAAATCCGATTTTATAAAAATGACAGGCGTGTTGGTTGCCTAACCGCGGGCGTTAAAATTTGAATTATCGATTTAAAATCGAATTGAAATAAAAAGATTGACGTTAAGAAAATTATGCCATGCCGGAAATTAAATTTTTACTTAAAAAAGAAATAAAATTTGCTGACAATTAAAATTTGCCAGCGCAAGCCAAGATGTAACAAAAGTTTGTTACATAACCCCCCCACTAAATCAATAGCTGCCAACAGCTATTGTAAGAAAAAGTCGGTAGTTCAAAAAATTTTAGGGTGAGGTCAAAACAATCTTCGAGCTGGGCTCGGTAGACGGTGGAAACGATGGTACGGACGATTACAAGAAAATATATGACGAATACATAATGGAAAAATAAAAAACAAATATTGGCTTAGTTTGGTGTAGTCGTTGGCCACGGTTCTCGATTCAGGTATCTTATTCAGGTTTGTCTTGGGAAAACCCGTTTAGTTTATCCCAATAACAACTTAAAGCGAATAAGCAAAAAAGGACGACGAGTTGGTGACGGTGCGAAACGTACCGTCTCAAAAATGCGAAAAGCTGGTAACTCGTCTGGGTGCCAAGGAAAATCCAGTCCTTTTAAAGAGGCGTAGGTTTAAGGCTAAAACACTTTAGCTAAATATTTTCTTCCCGGTACAAAAGAGACCGTCTGGAAGACATGATCGTGTCCAACAAAGCAGCCAGAACGCGACAAAGGTTTCTGGGGCCATAGGCGTCGGACACGTCACAAAAAGAAAGGCCGCTGTCTGCTCTTAAGCAAAACTCAGCGCCTGAAAATTGGTGGATGGGAGCTGGTACTCCTAATCAAAAAATAGATTAACAAAAAAACTTGACATCCGGGTGAATCGAGTAATTGAATCTAACTGGTGAATCTCGTAGATTCTCAAAGCCCTAAATCCAACGACTTCCCGAACTAAACTCACATATAAAATTGGGTCAACTGGCTGAACAAAAACAAGCATGACGGAATAAAAAAGCAAAAGAATGTTAAAAATGATTAATTTTAGATTCCCAAAACAGGGAGCCCACCTAGAACCAAAATATCTAGGGTGTATGAAAAGTTTGTAGCGATTGATGGAAAAAGATGTAAAAATTGTAAAAAATGTTTGGCGGTATAAAAATTGAGAACAAATACCAAACTTATGTGGATCAAGAAATCTGTCATTGTGTGCATTCATAAAAATTTAGTAGCTATTGTGCAAAGGTAATCTCGAGCCCCACGTTGGGCGCCATGTGTAGAAGTGCTCAAAAACTCGTAAACGAATATGAAAAGTGATGACCCGGCAAATGGTCATCTAAAAAAAGAGTTTCAGCATTCACCTTGCCCTTTTCTTGTTCGTCGATGGAGGATACGTAACGGCTAGGCTCTGTATTTCTCATACCAAGCCAATGAGAGCGTGGGTACCTCAAAGAGGTTCGTGGATCCTTAAATAAAACTTTCCCTGCACAATAGACTACTACCTGGGGCGCCAGCCTCAACCAAAACTTTCACTGGTTAGTCATCTACGTTGAGACAAAAATAGAAATTAAAATGAAATAAAACTTGACACGTTGAATGCACACTTTTAATAAAAATAAAAGATGAAGTTGGTTACTAACAAAATAAACAGATTCCTGATCTCACATATATATATACAATTATTATTTACAAAGATTTAAAGAATTTATATTTTACAAAAAAATAAAATTTCTGAAAAATCGGTTATCGTGGTTAAGTTGGTCGTCGATAGAACAGGATTCATTAACGTTAGCTGGTGTAATAACGAAATGTAATTAATACACAAAATTGTCGGCGTACAAATGACGCTCTTCTCTGAATAAAAATCAGCAGAAGGATTACACTACTTGTCCTACTGAAGGTAGGCAAAACACAAGTAGGTTATTGAAAAATTATGATTGACGTTTTATAAAAATTGGTTATTTAACAAATAGCACATATAGTGAAATTTTGGATTACTTACGATTTCAGGTAATATTCTTAAATAAAAAACTGGAGCCGATGGCTAGCCTTCATCTCGCAAAAAGGATTAAAATACATCCATTGATAAAATTGACTTTCCTAAAAGCATTCAAAACAACACAAATGTACGAATGTTATTAACCAAAAAAATGGCAAAAAGCTCTTTGAATTAAAAATAATTAATTTCGACAATATCACCAGGTGCTTAAATTGTTGTTGTAAAATTTTGCAAAACATGTACTTCATGGAAAGATTGAAATTAGATGACATCTGGTTTTGCCCATATTGAAATTAAAAGGTGGCGTCAATTTTCTTTTGGAATTTTATTTTAAAATTCTCCGGATTGTCCATAGCTGAAGTCGAAAGATTCTCTAGGAAAAACCTCGGCCGATGGTAGGCGCTGACTTGCCTCATACCAGATTTATAAAATTTTAACCATCAATGTCCTCTCAAAAATGGCGTAGTTGCATTGAAATTTTTTGAATCCATAAAATTCGATTTTCGATCTTCGTTTAAACATTGGGTGTTAAAAAAATAGGGTTACACCCTTCACGATAACCACTCGCACTACTTATTAACATTCTTAAGCGGCGTGGCTTCAGAAAAACTCAAAAAATAATAAAAATTTGACTAAGCATAAAATTCACGTCATGGTGTCATGGTGTCAGTTTGCTAACCTTCCCGACCGCTTGAACCACGAACCCCTGCCTTCACAACGTCGGCTCGCATCGATTGGTTGCGATTGAAAATCCGATTTTATAAAAATGACAGGCGTGTTGGTTGCCTAACCGCGGGCGTTAAAATTTGAATTATCGATTTAAAATCGAATTGAAATAAAAAGATTGACGTTAAGAAAATTATGCCATGCCGGAAATTAAATTTTTACTTAAAAAAGAAATAAAATTTGCTGACAATTAAAATTTGCCAGCGCAAGCCAAGATGTAACAAAAGTTTGTTACACCCTGCGGCAGTTAGACCAGTAAGCCACGTATCAAAGAATAATTGGATCAACGGACAATCGTATCATGGTATAATCGTATCAACGGATCATCGTATCAACGGATCATCGTATCAAGGTATAATCGTATCAACGAATCATCGTATCAAGGTATAATCGTATCATCGTATCATCGTATCATCGTATCATCGTATTAACGTATCATCAGATCAATTTGCTTATATAGGACATCGCCCTATGAGTATAGTAGATGTAACAGTTTGGCTAATTTTTCGCGCGTTAAGTAAAAGTAAATTAAGGTATTAACAATGGCATTAATCGAAAACAAATCTGCTTTCAAAACTGTAAAGAATGTTCAATTTGGTATTTTTAGTCCGGAAGATATTCGTAGTATGTCTGTCGTCCCAGAAGGTATAAATCATGTAGAAATTATGGAAGGAAGTCTTCCAAAAGTGGGCGGCTTGATGGATCCGAGGATGGGAGCGTTGACAGCACTTTACCAAGTCAAACATGCGAAGGCGACCGGGACACTTGCCCCGGTCACTTTGGTCACATCGAATTGGCCAAACCTATCTTTCACGTTGGCATGATTAACAATGTCATGAAAGTTTTACGCTGCGTCTGCTTTAATTGCAGTAAATTGTTAGTGAACACAAAGAAACAAAACCACTATGAACACGCTCAGAAGATAACTACAGACGATTCCAAGAAACGCTTAGAAGTAGTGTACGGTATGTGCAAAGAACAAACAATATGTCACGCGGATGGTGGATGTGGAAATCATCAATCTGTAATAAATTAGAAAATCGGGTCTCGATTTGACGGCCGAATGGAAGGAATCCGACGGAAAGGTTCCACAAGAAAAAAAGTATTTGTTGGCGGAAGAAGTGCTGCATATCTTTAGACAAATTAGCGACGCAGATTGCAGCGCCCTGGGAATGGATCCGAAATACTCACGACCCGAGTGGATGATCGTGACGGTTTTACCGGTTGTTCCTCCTTCCGCGAGACCCGCAGCTTTCATGGGCGATTCGCCGAAGAAACGTCAAGACGATTTGACAAATAAATTGGCCCTAATCATAAATATACTTTGTATAGAAGCCTAAAAGTAGCGCACTGGCTACCCAGTTCTTAGACCTCTATATACACAGAGTATTTCCAACACGATTTGAAACGCTCTGTATGATTTTGAATTATGCGGACGGACGGACGGACAGACGGACGGACACGGAGCTAGATCATAAGGCTTCTTGTTATACTTTGTATAGAAGCCTAAAATGATTGTAATTTTACATACAATCTTTCTAATGGTGTGGTAAAATTGTTCAAAGATAAAAATTGAAATAACGGATAAACAGATACGACAAATGGATCAACAGATCAACGTATCAATGTATCAACGTATCAATGTATCAACGTATCAATGTATCAACGTATCAATGTATCAACGTATCAATATATCAACGTATCAATGTATCGACGTATCAATGTATCAACGTATCAATGTATCAACGTATCAAAGGATCAACAATTTACTATATAGGTTACACTTTGTATTTAAAATTTAGGTAATACTTTTGAAAAGGAATCGATATAGCAAGTACCACTTGCTAATATCTTTATAAAATGAAAATATCTTTAACTCAGTAAATTTCTTTCGAACATTTGCGTATTTATAAATTGCATTAGCGAATCGAATCAACGGATTAACAGATTAACGCAATACTATATAGACGAAGTATTTACAATATAACAACGTTTCAGTTGATCAACGTTATGATTGGCTCTGAAACATGCGGACCGACACGAAGCCAGACCATAAGGCTTCTTTCTATACCTTGCATAGAAGCCTAAATAAGGCTTCTTGTTATACTTTGTACAGAAGCCTAAAAGTAGCGCACTGGCTACCCAGTTCTTAGACCTCTATACACACAGAGTATTTCCAACACGATTTGAAACGCTCTGTATGATTTTGAATTATGCGGACAGACGGACAGACGGACAGACGGACGGACAGACGGACGGACAGACGGACGGACAGACACGGAGCCAGATCATAAGGCTTCTTGCTATACTTTGTATAGAAGCCTAATTATTTTTTCACATCAAAGTAAAACAAGTAGTTTATATAGGGGACCTCTTCGAAAATATCTTTAACTTAGTAAATTTCTTTCGAACATTTGCGTATTTATAAATTGCATTAGCGAATCGAAGCAACGGATTAACAGATTAACGCAATACTATATAGACGAAGTATTTAAAATATAACAACGTATCAGTTGATCAACGTTATGATTGGCTCTGAAACATGCGGACGGACACGAAGCCAGACCATAAGGCTTCTTTCTATACCTAGTATAGAAGCCTAAAAGTAGCGCACTGGCTACCCAGTTCTTAGACCTCTATACACACAGAGTATTTCCAACACGATTTGAAACGCTCTGTATGATTTTGAATTATGCGGACAGACGGACGGACAGACAGACAGACAGACGGACGGACAGACAGACGGACGGACAGACAGACGGACGGACAGACAGACGGACGGACAGACACGGAGCTAGATCAAAAGGCTTCTTGTTATACTTTGTATAGAAGCCTAAAAAGACCTCCTCTACCATTGGCTACCGCATTTGTAATTGTGTCATAAGCTAATTTTTGATCTGCAACTAAGAGTGGTTTATTTGCTTCGACAAATGCGCGCAAGTCATCAGCATTGAATTGTTGTTCTCTCAGTACATCGGCATCACAAAGGTGATACGTAGAACGTTGTGGTGCAACCATCCCAAGTCGAAGAAGCGTTTTGTTGTTGATGGTTAAACACATATCTTCGATTTTTATCAGAGCTTCATTGAAAATGTTGTTCGAAAATGGAATGGTATTATCGTTGCAAACGGTACGAATACGGTGCAAAATGTCTTCGCTCAAGTTCTCCCTGAATTTTTCCCACAGATCGTTAGGGTTGGATGGCGAACATGTAGTCAAAATAATAGCGAATAATGTTCGTAATTGTCGAGGATGACTGCCTACTGAGGCGTCCATCAATGTAATTTCCCAATGTTGGTCATTTTCGAGTAAATGCAGTTTTTGGCAAGCTTCTCTGTATGTTTGACATTCTACGTCATCGATCGTTCTCAAATTTGTAAATGTAGTTGGACCTTTGACATTAATCAGCAGCATTCTTAAATAATAGCATTCGGAATTATTTGGATGTACTGTGTAAATACGGCCCAATGCGTCAGACGAATACATATTTTGATAGCCTTCAACTCGCGCGCCTTGTTTACGTCGTTGAAATTTTTTCGATGTGGCGTTCCAGGTATAGTATTTTGGTACTTCCGCGTACAATAATGTTTTGGCAAATACATCTTCTTCGCACAGCGCAAAAAATGCTGTCAGTGTTGTGTGCGCCGGTGCAGCGGCAACATTTCGTGCGTTCTCTTCCGTGAAATACACTCTTTGTCCATTTTCAAGGTGAACACTAAGATGAACAACAGTGGGATGCCGACAGTGAATCGGGAAACTCAAAATGCGCCACACAGCCTCATTGCTGCTGATATATCGACCTGTCTGAAATTGAATAACTTCATCCGTGCGCGCATCGGAATTATCAACATGGAATACTGCCATATCGCTGCCCTTGTTGACGTATTTGCATAATATGTACTTGATTGATTTGACGGAATTGCAATATTCCATGTTGATATGCGCTTTAAATGTTTTTGATAACAAAGGCGAATATGGCACAATCCATCTGTTGTCGATTTCAATATCGGCATTTCTAGTTCTGATTGTAGCTGTCCGACCTCCATCATCTGGTGAACGGCGTCTGTATTGAGGATAACCGTTATCACTAGTGCGAGTATCATTAATGAATTCCTTGGGATACTTTTTCGTGCATTTGTTATCAGCCATACATGGTGAATGTGGGTTCATTGCACCGCATGGCCCATGCACCATATTTTTAGTAACAATATCGTACAGTAATCGATCTTCTTGAGGATCTGGTATCTCTGCACAAATGACATCATCAATTTGAACTGAGTGTATTTTCGTTTTGAGCCATATGAGAATGTGCGCATGAGGAAGGCCTCTCTTTTGCCATTCAATGGAATACATCCAGCAGCGAGTTTCACCAAAAATGTGATGCTTCACAATCAAATCCATCAATTTAGTGAGTTTTTGCTTGAAAATTCTGGCAGTCAAATCGTGTCGGTCGGACGGAGCTTGACCGGGCAATAGAAGCTCTTTTATCTCATCCCATGCTGGATTGCATGTGAATGTGATGAATAAATCGGGACAACCGTACGAACGCACATATGTCATGGCGTCTTGCGCGTATTCATGCATGTATCGCGGACTGCCAGTAAAAGTTGCTGGAAGTATGACCTTTTTGCCGATGTCGCTGGTGTTTCCATCGTTCGCATCTCGTAAATGGATGTATTCCTCTGAACGCAACGATTTTTGATTTAATCGAATGAAGAGGAGACGTTCAGATTCAATTTTCGCATACATGTCTACCACGTATTGAAGAAAAAGTTGACGGCATTGCAGAATATAATTTGTTCCGTTTTGAGGTATCATTATGCGGTTTGAATAATAATTCATTGCTGATACTTTTTTAGTGAGTTGTTCACCTGTAGCAGGATTAGTTAGCATAATATTGAAGTGATATCCATCTTCACCCTCCCAAAAAAGTATGGGATACTGCAACGCATCGTAAGATCGATGCGTTTCAGCAACACGTACAATTGAGTCATTCCGTAGCTGAAGAATAATATCACGCGTATCACGTTCTTCTCCAACTATAACAATCGCTACTTCATTGGCGGTAGGTGCGTTGTAGCATCCGGCATGCTGTCCGACTGGTGTTTTATCTGCTCTTATACGGATTGCGTAATCATCCGCCGGCAAGTTATCAATTGATGTTCTGAACAACTTTATGAGGGCGTTGTGTTGGTGAAAAAATGTTTGCAAAGTTGATATAATATGACGTTTGACACCTGGAATCGCACGGCATCGCTGATTAGCTTGCACATCATCGTCGCCCATGAAGTAGATTTGTAAAAATTTATGTTCCGCGTTGGGAACTGGTAAAAGTGATCCTACGCGATGATATATTTGCCCTTGGATTTTGAAAGTTGGCATATAGTGGTCCTGGAATACTTTATCGGCTCCAAAAGATGTCATTTGAAACGCGGAATTGTATTTGCGAATGTTATGCAAAAAATGCTTCGAATCAGCTGAGTTGCCCGAAAGCAATGACAGCAGAGGTTCAAGCGGTGAACGCAAAGTAGGTGGTTTAACTTTGCCGTTTGCGCAGCACATTCCTGGTGTTTCATTGTTGAACTTTCGTGCACCGAAATGCCCACACACCTTATCCATTTTTCCGATGACTACATTTGGATGTAGACTGTAGTCGTAATTGACATTGTACTGGAATGCACCAAGATTCAAGTCAGTACATATGGTTCGTCGAGATTGAATATTTCGTAAACGTTGTGCTTCGACTCTTACAGTTCGTTGCTCTTCTGATTCAGACGCACGCGTGTAACAGAATTCTGTTACTCCGATCTCACTGTGAGAACTTAACTTTATTTCTAGGGTTTATGAGTTTATTATTAAATTTATGTACGATTTATTTGAACAGCTTTGTATAGCAAAGTTAATTTTATTTTTTATTATTATGATTACTTATTACTTGCTACAATTATTATTATAAATTAGCAATCACTTATTAACAACTCGATAAAAACCATTGATTAAAACGTATCTTTCTTACTTACTTAATCAATGATCTTTTAATAAAATGTCGGTAGAGTAGGTCGCTAACCGCTAACATTCAAGGTTGCATCGAACGCTTCGACTAAAAATCTCGGCTCTTGCAAACCGACCGTAGTAACGCAAACACGCAAAATTTAAGCTCCACGAGAATTATTAATTTTAATATTGTGCGATTAAGTTTTATCGACAAAGTTTTTAAGTTTATGACTAGTAAAGTCAAAACGAGTGAGTGTTATCTTTTAGATTACCTAAGATCAATATATGATCACGAAAACCGATTTTTATTACGATCATCGAAAATTTGTCGCAACACACGTGCAAAATCGAGCGAGTCCATTCTTTCCAAACCCGGAAAATATCGCAAAACACCGCAGCCAATCTATTGAGGTGAATCATTCTTTTTTTACATTGATCCCAATATCATTGGACAAATCCGGAGAAGTGTAAAATTTCCAATAAGAAAAGAAAACTCGAAAAGCCACCAACACATCTGTTCGTTTAATTTCAAACACGAACAAAAATTCCACCATTTTGGGCCAACGAGTATCGCCGCTTTGCTAAACATCTGCCAGCCTTTCTGAAGTTCATGTGTGTAAAGACAATCGACATTTCGAATACCTCAGGAGGAACAAAACGCAATATTGGTGACAAAACGAATTTAATTGTTTATTTAAATATTTCAAATAATTCAGATTTATTGCTACACTCTTTATGTTATTACAATATCGTATATCGTGTTTTAACTATATTTTAGATCACACTTCGTCATTCAAAATCCTGACGATTTTGACCAGGAGGATAAGGAAACAATCAGATCTGATCGTATGTTATCTAGTAACCATTCCAAGAGAAATCGTAAGTAGTTATAAACACTTACTATATGATTATTGTTTAACAAAAAAATACCAAGCTTGTAGCTAACATTTTATTACCTGCTTGCATGACGTAGTTAGTACTTCCTGCTTTTTTAGTAGTACTAGTGCGATTTTTTGTCGCAAGTTTTTTTTGGTAAGACAATTAAATTCGTAGAGACGACAAACCAAGTGCGAAGGTTCTCTCCGTTCGACATTTCAACTACAAGCAAGCGACGTCTATTGGTCTGCTCTGTGTATTTCAGTATATGTATTTGTGTTCAATTTTCAATTGTAAATCATTATCAATTTTTATTTTATTATACAAACATTCAATACTCATATAATCTGTGTAAGCAAGAATTCTTTTATGTTATATACGATTAACCCCAAATTACTTTATATTAAAATTGTGTGTTCAGAACGAGAAGTCTTTTTATTTTCTACTTTGATTTATTTTATATCGATAAGGATCACTAAGGTCACTGAACGTCCGTATTCGATATTGGCGCCCTACCGGAGAACATTACTACACGAAGAAAAGCTCAACAAGGAACCCACGAAAGCGACTTCGTCGCTACCCCGCTCTCGAGTACTTAGTACTAAACGTACATAGCTAAGCCGCTTCGTTAATCACAACTACGAGCATTAAGAGGCAAATTGTAACTGGAAGCGCATAATTTTTATGCAATTCTTTAAGTGACCTGCCGGTTACAAAAAAGTGGCGCCCAACGTGGGGCTCGAAGTACGAGGTAAAGACACTACAGATTTAACTGTAGATGAAAAACGAGCACTTTTAAGATTAACGCTTAGGCAAAAAGTAAAGAAAATTGACCTACCGGTAGAACAATTAAATCTAGCCGAACAAATTAAAATTTGTCAAGACAAATTTAATCAAATCGAACCATTATTAGTTCGGGAACTAACACATTCTCCTAATACGAGAGCGTGTGAAGGTCATCTTGCCAGGTTAGATCATATTTCTTCTCGATTAGAATTTTATCTCGAAAAATTATCTCCACCAGACCCATATGAGCAAAAAGCTCAAACTTTAAATAACGAATGTATTCAATTGATTGAGAGGGTTGAAATTTTATTAGATTCGCCAGAAACAAGCCGAAACGATATTAGTGAGGCACTAAGTAATTTGTCGATAGACGAATTAAATAATGTACTTGGTCAAGAGCAATTGCAAGCTATTGTAACCACGCGCCCGTCCGAATCTCAGGAAGCCGTGGGTTCGACGCCGACAAGGCCCGAACAAGCTCAAAATTTAGTAACGATAAATCCTCTTCCGCAATCGGAAGAAGCGCAATTTTTAAATATTCCTCAAACCTTAAATTATCAGCCACAAAACGTTAACATTCCTCATAGAAATTTTGATTATTATTCACAAACGCCTGTTTTCAATACTAAACCCGACACTGTCAGTAGGTGGAATTTAAAATTTTCCGGTGACGATAAGTCACTAGGATTGAATGCATTTCTCGAACGCATAGACGAGTTGAGAATTTCTAGACGTGTTTCGGAACAAGCATTATTTGATAGTGCGTTCGATCTTTTTGAGGGCACAGCTTTAACATGGTTTCGATCCGCTAGAAAGCACGTTCGTTCTTGGCGCGAATTAATTCAATTATTAAAAGAAACTTATTTACCGTCGAATTATGACGAATCTCTATGGCAGGAAATTATTAACCGTAAGCAAGGCGAATCTGAGCCAGTGCGCGACTACATCGCCGCGATGAGTAATCTCGTTTCGAGACTATCAAATCCTATGGATCCAGCAAGGGAGTTATATTACATAAAAACAAATTTGTTACCAATTTATCAAAAGCATTTATTATTTATGAAAATCACCACTGTGTTAGATTTAGTAAAAGCTTGTAAACAAGTTACCGAGGTTTTCGAAAACGAAAACACTCGAAAGTTTCACGTACCTACTGTAAATCCGTTAGAACCTGAATTGGCAATGCCAAAAGTACGTCGCCCAGATCTTTGTACCCACAAGAAGCATGAAGTTCATACCATGCAATCCAACGTCAAGAACTACAGTTCTCGGACGTTTGGAAAAAGAGCGACGCCCGCCAACGCAAAATGTTTTAATTGTGCACAGTCAGGACATTATTATCATACTTGTCCAGCCGAAAGGCGCATTTTTTGTTATATTTGTGGAACTCCAGAAGTTACTTATCCAAATTGCACTAAGTGCTCAAAAAACGCAAAAAGGCGAGAATGAGCAGTAGTCCTCTCATTCCTAGCCCTTTTATAATGAAGGCTACCTGTCCTGAATGGCAGTATTGGTTGGCAAACGTCAAATCATTTTGTAGAGCCAAACCCTCTAAAGTTGAGACGCTTTTCGCTCATCGTCCTTTCGACAACCGAGCTTATTTAAATATCAACATTTTGGGGATGGAAGTTCTTGGTTTTCTAGACCCTGGCGCAAACCAATCAGTATTAGGCCGTGACGGGCTGTATATATTAAAAAACTTGAAATTACATGTAAATAATAGTAACATTGATTTAAAATCCGCTGACGGCACATTACAAAATGTTTTAGGTACCAGTATTCTACCGATAACGCTAGACGGTGTAACCAAAAATTTAAATATAATTGTCTCCGATACAGTAGTATATCCACTTATTCTGGGTTACGAATTTTGTAAACTTTTTAAAATTAAAACCGATTTTGGTACTGATTCTTACACAATTCCGTCTACGTTAACTGCACTTTCGACAGAAAAAATTATTCACTCTAGATCAGATTTGAGTTATGATCAAGTTCAAAAATTAGACCAAGTCATCTCTTTATTCAAAAAGCTTGCTCCTAATAAACTAGGACGAACAACTCTGGTTGAACATGTTATAAATACTGGGACAGCAACCCCCATAAAGCAGAGACATTACCCTCTTTCTCCGGCAATGTTGGCTAAAGTCAACGCAGAGGCAGACGAGATGATACGTCTAGGCGTAATCAAAAAATCATTCTCCGCTTGGAACTCGCCGACTGTAATGGTTAAAAAGAAAGATGGCACTTTGCGTTTTTGTTTTGATGGGAGGAAATTAAATGAGGTCACTAAACCCGACGCTTATCCGCTTCCATATATTAATGACATCCTAGACCGCTTACGCGATGCCAGGTATCTGACATCAATAGATCTGCGTAAAGCTTTTTGGCAAATTCCGCTATCTCGTGACTCACGCGAAAAAACTGCTTTTACCATTCCAAGACGTGGTCTCTTCGAATTCAATGTTCTCCCTTTCGGTCTAAATAACAGCGCACAGACACTCCAACGCCTAATGGACTCAATTTTTGGCCCAGAATTCGAAAATGTCTTCGTCTATTTAGATGACATAGTTATAGCGTCGAATAATTTTGATGAACATTTGAACACCCTGACTCAAGTCTATAAAAGATTGAATAAAGCTGGCCTAACAATTAATCTGAAAAAATGTGAATTTTGCCGTGATTCTCTCAAATATCTAGGTTTTGTGATTGATGAGAAAGGTCTTAGAACCGACCCCAGCAAAGTTGATGCTATTGTTAACTACCCAATTCCTAAAACGTCAACAGAAATAAAAAGATTTCTCGGTATGGCGGGTTGGTACAGGAGATTTATCCCGAATTTTTCCTCTGTTGCTGCACCTATTTTACACCTCGTTAAAGGTAAAGCCAAAGGCCAGAAAATCTCTTGGTCCGAAGATGCTCACCGAGCCTTTTTAAATCTGAAAAATTTATTAACTACTTCACCGATATTGACTAGCCCTGATTTTACTCTCCCTTTTATTATACAGACGGACGCAAGTAATTTTGGACTGGGAGCCATCTTAGTTCAAGGCACTGGGGAAAACGAAAAAGTAATAGCTTATGCTAGCCGTACTCTAACCAAAAATGAACTTAATTATCATGCTATGGAGAAGGAATGTTGCGCTATTCTCTTTGGAGTAGAGAAGTTTCGTCCCTATATTGAAGGAACCCGATTTACAGTCATTACCGATAATCAAGCGTTGAAATGGCTGGGTACAGTCAAATCTCCGCTGGGAAGGATCGCCCGTTGGAGTGTACGATTAAACCAATATGATTTCGGTATTGAACATAGAAAGGGGAAATTCAATATAGTGGCCGACGCTCTCTCTCGAGCACCAGTGAACATCCACTTAATTTCTGTTGCACCCGACGATATAGACCCTTGGTATCAGAAAGTCATAAACAAGATCCAGGAAAACCCAAACCTTTATCCTAGCTTTAAAATCGAGGATGGGTATATTTTTAAATTTGTTGCCAACAAGCACAATATTATTTCTAATCTTGTTGAATGGAAACTCCTTGTGCCAAAATCTCGTCGTCGAGAAATTATGATGGACTGTCACGACAACCCGCTCAGCGGACATTTCGGCATTTTCAAAACGCTCAATAAAGTTAGCGAACTCTACTACTGGCCTCGAATGAAATCCGACATCACAAAATATGTTTTAAAATGTGATATTTGTACTGCCAGTAAGGCGTCGAATCAATTGAGACCAGGCCTCATGGGAAAAGAGAAAAAGGTCAAATACCCTTTCCAAATCATTTCTATCGATTTGATGGGACCTTTCCCACGAACCAAAAAAGGTAATTCCTCTCTGCTAGTTATATCCGACTGGTTTACCAAATTTGTGTTGGTTCAACCCTTGAGACAAGCCACAGCATCGGCTATAGTAAAGTTTGTAGAGGAGACTTTCCTGCTCTTCGGAGTGCCTCAAATTGTCACTACCGATAACGGTCCCCAATTCACTGGCAAACTGTTCAAAGACCTGATGACACAGTATAAAGTTCAGAAAGTTTGGCCTACGGCGAACTATCACCCACAGGCTAATTCAGTCGAGAGAACAAACCGTGTCATCGGTACCTGTTTAAGATCATTCGTGGAAGACGATCACAGATCGTGGGATCTTCATATCCACAAGATAGCACATGCTATCAGAAATGCCGTGCATGAAGTGACCGGGTATACTCCATCCTTACTAAATTTCGGTAGATCGGTACCAAACAGTGGCGACTACTATGGTAGATTGGACTCGGCCGAGCCGAGGGAATTCTCCATGGAAAACCGTGAACAACTGGTAACCGACGTTAACAACCTTAGTGATTTGCACCTGAAAGTAGTGGAAAAGATAAGAGCTGCTTATAATCGCAACAAAGCTCGTTATGATCTCCGCAAAAGACCATTATCTTTTAAGCGTGGGGATATTGTTTGGAAGCGAAACTTCGTTTTATCCAGCGCACCAGACAAATTCTCAAAGAAATTAGCTCCAAAGTTCATTAAATGTAAAGTGGCAGAGGTTACAGGTTCCCTCACATATCGTCTAAAAGACGAGAAGGGCAAAGATCTGGGTATTTTTCATATCAAGGATTTAAAATCCAATCCTGTATAATTTCATTTTATTATCGGTGTTGTAAATAGTTGTAAATAATTTTATCATTAATGTAGTTAATTTTAACTACCATTTGTAAATACTTTCCTTTTTGTCGTTGCTACTATATGTAAAGGTTTGGAAGACCAATTTCAGGAATAGCCTGGGAAGTTGTACGGTTCTAGGTCTTTTTTGAGTCTGCAAGATTTTTTAGTCAGATTCTACAATTCGATTCATCAATAGATGACCATTTGAAGCATTTTGTTTTTATTGCATTTTCATTGGTAATTTTGTAAGCACAAAATTAGGAGTACCAGCTCCCATCTGCATTTTCTTTGACGTTATATGTTATTGCCTCAGAGCAAGACAACATCCTTTTTCCTCTTGTGATATGTCCGACGTTTATGGCTACAGGAATATTCACTCGTGTCCTGTTTGTCCTGTCGAACAATCATGACTTCTGTCCGGAGTTTTCCGAGAAGTAACCATTATGGCCCAATTTATTTTTGGCCACAAAAATTATGAACCTTTCTGTAAGGACTGGATGATCCTTAGGTCCACAGACGAGTAAATTCAACTTTTTGTATTTCTGAAGACAGAACGATACGTCCTGTCACAAACTCGTCGACTTTTCCCAATTATCCGATTCTAGGTGTTTTGAGATAACGCTGAGTCGTTAATCCAAAACGAACCGGGATAATTAATCGAATCGATATCCGTAACCGACAACTAAACCAGCTATTTCTATTATATGTTTTTATTTTCTTTCTAGGTATTTGTTATATAATTTCATGATGTACAGGGGGGACACAAAAAGATTCCTCGAATCTTACATTTCTTTCTACAGATTGTTCCAAAAATGTGTGAAATTAAATTGCTGTTTGGCTTTGTTTCTTTCCATATTTTTTGTTTTAAATTTGAATTTAGGTCCGAAAAAACTGATCTTAGCCAACCATCAGAGCATAGCTCGAAGATCTATCTAAGAGTTTCCTCTAGCTTTTCCTTTTCAGGATTTTTTTGATTTTCTTCTTTCTTTTTCTGCGTTCATACAATAGCTGGATGCAGCTATTGCCTTGGCGGCGGGGGAATGTAACAGAATTCTGTTACTCCGATCTCACTGTGAGAACTTAACTTTATTTCTAGGGTTTATGAGTTTATTATTAAATTTATGTACGATTTATTTGAACAGCTTTGTATAGCAAAGTTAATTTTATTTTTTATTATTATGATTACTTATTACTTGCTACAATTATTATTATAAATTAGCAATCACTTATTAACAACTCGATAAAAACCATTGATTAAAACGTATCTTTCTTACTTACTTAATCAATGATCTTTTAATAAAATGTCGGTAGAGTAGGTCGCTAACCGCTAACATTCAAGGTTGCATCGAACGCTTCGACTAAAAATCTCGGCTCTTGCAAACCGACCGTAGTAACGCAAACACGCAAAATTTAAGCTCCACGAGAATTATTAATTTTAATATTGTGCGATTAAGTTTTATCGACAAAGTTTTTAAGTTTATGACTAGTAAAGTCAAAACGAGTGAGTGTTATCTTTTAGATTACCTAAGATCAATATATGATCACGAAAACCGATTTTTATTACGATCATCGAAAATTTGTCGCAACACACGTGCAAAATCGAGCGAGTCCATTCTTTCCAAACCCGGAAAATATCGCAAAACACCGCAGCCAATCTATTGAGGTGAATCATTCTTTTTTTACATTGATCCCAATATCATTGGACAAATCCGGAGAAGTGTAAAATTTCCAATAAGAAAAGAAAACTCGAAAAGCCACCAACACATCTGTTCGTTTAATTTCAAACACGAACAAAAATTCCACCATTTTGGGCCAACGAGTATCGCCGCTTTGCTAAACATCTGCCAGCCTTTCTGAAGTTCATGTGTGTGCGGAGGTCAAAACAGAAATATTAAAATGTTTTTAATGTTAAAAGCGATTCTTGATCCCCATTCCTCACTGGAAAAGATCACCCAGCGATTTTTGACTTCTGGGCATAGCTTTCTTCCCAATGACACCGATTTTGGTAACATTGAATGTGCCTTGAAGTTACAGCAAAAATTATACACTCCAGAAGATTACATGAACTTAATGAAATTCTACAGAAGAAAGAACCATTGTCAGTACAGCGAATTTAGAAAAATTTATTGTCAGTCGAAAAGTAGACATCGGTAATAATAAAATAAATTGGCTTAAGTTTAAAGAAATCGAAAGTCGAAAAGAAAATCCTCACAAACTTTTTGTTAAATGTTATTTTGGGGATGAAACTCAAAAAATCGATATAGAGAAGAAACGTGGAAGGCCGTCAAGAAGACAAGCCAAGAAGAATTTTAGCGAGCTACTTAAAAATCTTTGGCCAAATGGTAAAAGCCCATTCAAGAAAATAAAAATTTCCGACTTGAAATTCCTATTGAATTTGATTCCAAATGATGCTAAACATTTTTATGAAAATTTATTGGGTGATCCCAATGTCGAAGAGGAGATAGAAGGGTTTAATGGAGAAGTTGATTTTGATATTAAAGAAGATCGATTTAAATCAAAATAACATTTTGCTGTATCAGTATTAATTTTTTAATTTTCAATAAATATTTCACTCATTCATTCATAAAAAATTAAGTTGATTTATAAGAAGGTTATAAAGTTTATTGCATTTTTTCAAAAACTCACATTTGACGCTTGGTCGAGTTATGCATAACGCGGTCCAAATGATATAAATATCTATTAATAAAGAAAGATCTTTAAGAATTTTTAGATGTCATTTTCTCAGTTTGAAGTTGGTGTAGGTTGGATCCTTATTGCGTAATTATATTATATTCTAAGAGAATATAATATTTGAATCTCCTCAAGTATCAATTCAAGAAGAAGAAGAAGAACTCAAATCTAATGTAGCAAGTCCCTCCCAAGAGTACCAAGCAAATACCTATTTCAATTCCAAACCACTTCAATCAACTCCATCATCATCAACCAATATTTATCAAACCAAAATTCACCAATTTAAATTACCAAGCTATAAAAGAAACCAGGAAATAACAAACGCAATTGGATACTTAATGGCAATAGATATGGTACCATACAGTATAGTTCAAAAAGAAGGATTTCGGCATCTTTTGAAAACAATTATACCAGGTTGTGATCCACCGCATAGAAAAACTTTTACCGAAGTCATTGTACCAAAATTATACGCAGAAATGTTGGATAATATGAAGAATGTTCTCGGCAGTGCTAAATATTTGAGCTTCACTACTGATTGTTGGACGTCTTGCAATAATGATCCATATCAATTTAGCATTAACAACGCATTTTATAAATGAAGATTGGCAATTGCGATCGATGACATTGAATTGTACATTGCTCGTTGATAATTATACTGCCGAAAATATCAAAGATTGCATCGAAGAAAGTCTGCATAGATGGGAAGTAGATAAGAATAAAATATCGGCATTTACGACGGATTGCGGAACAAACATTTTAGCTGCTGTGAATTTATTAGACTGCAACCACATTAGTTGTTTTGGTCATGTAATCAATACAGCAGCTAACAAAGTGTATCTATTAGATGAAGTCAAGAACGCCATAGCTAAGATTAAAAAAATTTAAAATTCCGCCGCGCATTCATGGAAAATAAACCGAGAACTGGCTAAATATCAAAATCAACTGGGCAAACCCAAGAAAAAAATTCCATCATTTTCAGTTACGAGATGGTGGCCATTGCTACATTTAATCGAGACCATCATAGAACAACACAATGTGCTTGTTCTTTTATTAACTAATTATGAAATGGGAAAATATATTACTAATCTACCAACACCACTTCAGTTAGAGATCTTAACCGAGGTTGGAACAGTGCCGAAGCCATTGGAAGATATCTCTAATAATTTAGCTGGAGAGGAGTATGTGACAGCCTCATTAATATCGCCAATAACTCAAAGACTGATGTCCAATTTAGAAACCCCCGGAACCCCATGTTTTAAAAATTTTTGTCTTCGTTCTTCAGACTTGATTAAAGTCGAACTACTTGAAATAGTGCGGCATTTAGAATCTTCCACAGTGGTGCCGCCAGCAAAAAAGGAAAAAACATCGGCGATCGCTGCACTGCTCGGAAAAAGTTGTTCAAATCAATTAACCACCAGGCGAAAGGGTAGATGAAGAAATAACGAAGCTTTACGAGAACTTGATTTGGAAAAAAATCCTCTTGAGTGGTGGAAGTCTAATTGGTGAACATTTCCGGCACTGGCAACTATGGCAAGAAAATATTTATGTATTCAAGGAACAAGTGTTGCTTCAGAACGAGTGTTTAGCCGTGGAGGCCAAATTGTTACCGATTTAAGAAATTCACTGACATCAGAACATTCGGAACAATTGATTTTATTGTCAATGAATTCCAATTATGTTCCAAAAAGTTCCTAGTTGTAATTGTTAATTACTTCCCTATAAGGAAGTATTGTAATCATGAAAAAATTCGATGTCGATATTTTAACGGAAATATCCGTTTTGAGCATTTCTGAATCCGTTTTGACTACTTTCGCAATGATGTCTGTATGTATGTCTGTATGTTTGTATGGATGTATGTAACGCAAAATGTCTGTAAGTTCTGTATCTCTGGAACGAATTGTTATATAGTAACAAAATTTCATATTTAACACTTTAATCGGTATACAAAGGCACCATTTGATTTTGGAGGAAATCCTTGAACCGGAAGTAGCACTTCACTTGAAGGACGAAATGGTTTTTCTTAAATATCTCAGGAACGAATTGTTATCTAGTAACCAAATTTCATATTTAACACTTTAATCAGTATACTAAAGCGCCATGTGATTTTGGAGGAAATCTCTAAACCGGAAGTAACACTTTACTTGAAGGACGAAATAGTTTTTCTTCAATATCTCAGGAACAAATTGTTATATAGTAACCAAATTTCATATTTAACACTTTAATCAATATACGAAAGAACCATTTGATTTTGGAGGAAATCCTTAAACCGGAAATGGCACTTACCAAATACCATTTAAGAATTACAACAAATTTAATAATTTAATTAAATAATAAAATAAAATTTAAATAATATTTCTGCGAATCTTTAGATGAACGATGAAGGAATGATTCCTTATAGGGAAGTCATGTGCTGGCCACATCAGATTTTTTTTGTTATGTTTTTGTATAATAAATTAGATAGCAACTTAGTAACCCTTAATAGCCCTACCTAGTTATGAGTTCATAATCTACTATGAGTTCATAATCTACTATGAGTTCATAATCGAGTTATGAGTTCATAATCGAGTTATGAGTTCATAATCGATTATGAGTTCATAATCGATTATCTTCAATAAATAAAAATCTATAACTTTTTATAATCGATAATCGATTATGAAATTTCATAATCGCGCACCCCTAATTATCTTATCTATAAGTAGCACACCCCTATTTAAAACTGAAGTAATTATGGCAAAAAGATACGGTGGCAAATCAATTCTAGAAAAAATAACATTTGTGGATCCATGTTTTAAAAATTTTTGTCTTCGTTCTTCAGACTTGATTAAAGTCGAACTACTTGAAATAGTGCGGCATTTAGAATCTTCTACGCGGGTCGTTTTCTAAACAGATTTCGTGCGATAAAAACATCAATTATAAAACTCGTTCTTTAATATACTATTGTCAAATAATTAATCTGACGTACAGTCAGTGGCGGGGAAAAAAGTTATTCGCTTTTTTCGAAAATCAAATCACAAGTTTGACAAAAAATTTAATTTGCCAAATAATTAATCTGACGTACAGTCAGTGATTCAAAATACTGTCAACAGATGGCGGGGATGGCGGCTTTAATTCGAAAAATGCAAACCACTAACAAAAAACCACTAACAAATTAATCTGAAAATACTGTCACCAGATGGCGGGGATGGCGGCTTTAATTCGAAAAATGCAAACCACTAACAAAAAACCACTAACAAATTAATCTGAATGCCGCGAATAAGACCGGAGCACTTTATATAGGTCGCAGAACTCGCCGGAATTGTGCAAGAAGACGCAGATCCACCTCTTCGTGGAAGATCCACCTCTTTGCGGAAGATTTAACTTTACATGAAGATGTCGACACCCCCAAGGAACAAAGCCGTAACTCATTTTTACCTATTTTGCAGGAGAGCCAATTGAAAGTTTCAAAAAGTTAAAAAAAGCGATAAAAACGCTGAGTTACAACTTTGTTCCACTGATTATCTCTGTAAATATTTGTCGTAAATTAAAATTTTTTTTACCAAAAGAAAGATATTTTTGTCAGGATTACAGTGGTAGTCATAACTCAAATTTGTCGTAACTCGAGTTACGGCTTTGTTCCTTGGGGGTGTCGATGTAACTTTACGTGAAGATTATGTATGTATTGCTGTGTGCAGGATGCCTCGACTACTAATAATGCCACACGTTGGGCTAGCCAAATTGCTGTGTGGGTCTTTGCCTCACTGGAGCTAAACGTTTTAATTGTAAATGTCTTGTACGAGTGTACGTAAATGTACCCCGTCAATAGAAATGTATGTGAAATTTTTGATAAACACAAATAAATGAAATTGTACCACGGCTTAGCTATTGCGATGAGCACAGACCTACCTTCTCTCACGTTGGGTTCCTTCCTTGACCAAATTGTAATGCTGAAATAAAATATCGAGGTCTTCGGAATGTGATTACAAAAATTATGCTCCGTTTTAAAATACAAATGGTAATTTATTATGATTTAGTTTTTAAGTGATTTAAATGCAATAAAATTCTTATGCTAATTAACAAATGTCTTATTCTAATAAACTTGAAACGTATTAATGCACGTGTAAATTGGATCGCAAAATTTTCACTAATTTTTATGTTCAATATAAATTTTTAATGGGACGTTACCTTTAACAAAATCTGGGGTATTTCTGGTTACGCAGTTCATATACCATGAAACAATTTATTTCCACTTGATGGATGACCTTCGATGCGTATAATAATTCAAGATGCAAATTTCCTTGTGAGTGCATTTACCTCGTGGTGTGACCAAATTTTTCCAAAAATAATCGTAATCCTTCGTTATCTTCTACCAATTTTACTTTTCAAATACGTAAGTACGTTACTTTTAACTATTAATACACTTTTCTCTTGAATTTCTTTAAAATTTTCACTGTTTTATATAATTTTAGCTGGACGCACACAAAATCACCACCATTAATCAAAAATTAATTAACAACTCTCCCTTTCAATTGTTTTACCATCGCTACCGTTGTATTTTCAAGGCAAATGTGATTCTTCTTTATTGGTCGAAATAAAATCAATACTATTGACGTTTCAATTTGCAGGTTCGGCTCAAGCCCAATGTGACTTTGTAAAATTTTAATACAATTTTTATGTTTTAGATTGAATTAAATTTCTTGCACCACCTGTGATTGTTCAGTAAACTTTTTGAAGAAAATGTCTTTTCCATTTGTGATACATTGAATTGCGACGCACTACGATAGGTGTAAAGATTTTGCTTATTTTAAAATTTTACGTTTAACACATTTTTATAAACTAACATTGAACAATTATTTTGATTTTAAATTACATTTCTTATGATTAATTAATTTGATTTATAATATTAACAAACATTTTTATACGACAAAAATCTCTTCCAACTGATTTAACCAAAGAAAAGGATATCGGGCTATTGGAGTAAATAAAACACTTAATGCTTTTCTAAGTCGACGTTTCAACAAGTCAACAGTTGGTTGGGTCAGCTATGGGAAATGTTTGCTCGCCGATTTTTGCCAACTTTGTCATGAATGATCTCCTCTACAACTTTTTTGGGTCGATCAAGTTTGATTTGCCCTTTCTTCTTCTGTATGTGGATGACATCTTAACAGCAGTACCATCTACAGAGGTGCATAATTGTATTGAGATTTTGGATAGCTATGATAGTTTACTTGATTTTACGTTCGAGTTAGAAGTTGATAATTCGATCCCCTTTTTGGACCTCCTGGTTGAGAGAAAGGAGAATGGAACATTGGTCACGGATGTATACAGGAAGCCTTCAGGAACGGATAGACTTCTCAGTTATTATTCATCTCACCCATTATGTCAAAAGATAAGCGTTATCAATGCTATGAAAAACAGAATCAAGATATGTGTACCTGAACATCTCGTTGGGGTGAGATTACATGATTTGAAGCAACAATCTCTTAAAAACGGCTATCCCAATCGTTTGCTGGATCGGTGTTTGTTTGGTGGAGGTAGAACTTTTGCCTCTAATGAGCCTTCCTTGTCCAATTCTGAAGAACTTAAAGTGGACAAGAGCTACTGCAAAATCACTTACCATCCGTGGTTAGCAATCAGACTCAGACAGGTATTCAAGGAATACATTAAGAATGGTAACTTACAGTTGGCATTCCATAACCATCTCACGCTACATAAAACTGTTTTCTCGAGAACCAAAGATAAAACCCCCATTCTGGAAAAAGCGAATGTGGTATACCAGATCGAGTGTAAATGTGGCAAATATTACATAGGCCAGACAAAACAGCGCCTTGAATCTAGAATCAAACAACATCAAGGTGACATACGGGTTGGTTCTACCAAAACCGGACTAACGGAACACTTGTTGGAAACTAACCATAGGTTCATAACCAATAATACTAAGATTCTAGAATCTAACAGTAACTTCCAGCAGCGATTTTTCCTGGAGGCAGCTCACATCTCTGTTTCTACGAACAACATCAACAAGCAGACGGATTTCGGTTTTATTAACAGTGGTTACCTGGGCGTCCTCAGAAAATACGTAGAAAAAACGAAAATCAAATAGTTTCTGTGTCAATATCACGTCTTGGCAAGTTTTCCTACATATTCCATCAAGTAGTTTGAATTTCTTATTAACGATACTCATCATGTAAACATTTGTGTGTGGTTAGGGTGTGTTTAGGTCATTTTACTAATATTAGAGGACTCTACTCTTTTTAAATAAATATTTTTCGTCTATTGGTTAGTGGCGCAACGGCGGTAATTTGGTATTTTGTTGAACTACAGGGTCAAACCTCTTAATCTATCAATCCTCTGATAACATAAAAGTATGTGTAGTAGTGTAGAGATTTACTATTTACAATTGGTTGTTTTACACAAATTTTGAATATTTGTTGTTATATTTTTATGAGAATTTTTAACGTGAAATATTTTTATGATTTCCAAATTTTTTAAAGTTTGTTGACTTTGTTGAGTGTGATCAAATTGGTGATTTTGACCTTTCCATGTTGCGTCACATTATTATTGTATATTGTTGTGATATAAAGGTGCCTCGGCCTTTTTGCTCCTTTGATAGTCACACTCTTTCTCACCTCGACCAGCTCCAGAGCATTCAGTTTGAATTGGGACTCTTTTAATATTATTTTGGTAAAATGTTGAACTGCGATGTATCGTCTTTGCAAACCTGACGCAGACCTTAATTTAGTTGCTTTAATAAATCTGCAACTTGACATACAAATAATGATAATTTGTTGATTTACCCCGCTATGTTTGAAATAGAATCTTAGTACCACTCTGCAAATGTAGCCCTTTTTATTGACGTTAAATAAAAGAAACAATATCTCATAGACAATTGTATTGGTTATTTTTATTACAAAACCAGATGAATGTTTGCTGTGGCTATTAAATAGATGTAAACTTGACGATATCAAATAACAAAATACATAAAAAGTTTTGGTACACAAATATTGTTCACGATTATTAAAAATAAAAGATAATTTCGAAATTTTTAAGAATGTTTTAACTAAATTTAAATAACAGTTACCTTCGTTTAGTACGCCACTGTGAATGATGACATTAGTGATATTAGCTTCTGTAGAAACAATCAGAACAGGTGTGTTGTTATCTGCAAGCTTGACAGATGAGTTGGTATTCCCAAATCCAAGCAACGGGATCACGTTCGCATGATATCCAATCGTATATCCAAAATAACCAGGTACGTTAAAATTAATTCCAATACTTTGTAGATTAATCTTGAAATTTATTGAAATTGACCAAAATTTATTTCCAGATAACCTTAAATTTCCCTCCAACGGTACGAAATTTTCCAACATAACCAGGCAGTCCTCGATACAATAAACAGCAACGAAACTTTCCAATTGCTGTACAAACGATTCTCGAAAAATCAGCATAAAACCAATATTGATTGAACAATCCAATAATTTTTAATCAATCTGCAAAATTGCACAAAAACTTCTCCTAACCATAAAAATTTCTTCTCGTACCAACCGCCAAATTCAAAATTAACCAAACTATTTTCAATTGTACGACGTTTATTCCAGCACATTACAAATACGACTGAGAGAGATCAAGTTGTTCCAAGTCCTTTTATAGAATTCGTGCGTGGACCGGAAATGGTTGGATAAAAATTGAAAAAAATTCAAAATTCTTGATGGAAATCCCAATGATCTGGACTCGATAAACATTTGGTAAATATTCTTTTTAATTTTAACGTACACTACACTCGTAATTTTAATCAAAACACTAATTTTTAAATAATTTTCAGATTTCAACCCGTAATCATAAAGCATCGTAGCAAAAATCACCCTTATTAAATTTACAACAAAATTAGCGCAAAACCACAGCAAAGGCGACATTACATAATATAATAACAATGTACAGAGGTAAGTTCAAGTCTACATCATCAAAAACTTAAAATTTATTGAAAAAGTAACCAAGGCAAACATTTCAGTTCAATGACCTCGAATACAGATGAGGTCTCAACTAACCATGAGATTTGTTTATAATCAGATGCCATCGATCTGATTTGATGAAGGGAAACTAAGCCACCTAATGTTCCGCAGGGATGTACCAGGAAAATATTTAATTTGTGCTCTAATGCGAATAACATGAACTCAAACGAAAAGCTACCGAGAATGAGTCAAATCTGCAAAACTTAACGTTCCAGTTCATCTCCCCCCAGATTAAATAATAAATTGATAAGCAAAACAATTTATTATCTTAATCTCAAATACTTGGCTAACATGGTAAGTAACTGGCTTAAAAAAAAATTTTAAATTTGGATGGCTTTTCTCTCATGTGAATTTCATAAATTATATCCCCTCATTTCGATGTAATTCCCGTTTATACCCAAAGTCTATTTACAAAAATAATACTATGTACAAATCTACTAAGATTTTACTAATAATCAAAATTTTTTTTTTTTTTTTAATGTTTTTCTTTAAATTTTAATCCAATCATCCCTTACCTAATTCAAACTAAATAGCAAAATTAAAATATGTTTGAACCATGAATATTTAAATATCAATCTGTTGTTTTTCAAAAATTTTATTTGTATTTTAAATTCAGTAATTTATCTTAATTGGCATTTTTCTAATAACAGAATCATCTGCATAAATTACTCAATAAATGAATTTCTCTCTCATTTTCCGTACATGGACTTTACTTGTTTAATTTTAATCTTATTTTCATATTAGACTGACTTCTTTGCAATTTTATAATACCTCTTTAATTCATTAATTTATTAAATTCAATTATTTAAATCCCAATTATATTTTACTCTTAAATATCAACTATTCATTTAAATTTTCCCCCATATTACAAATTTCATATTACATTTCAACTATTAATCATATCCCCCCAAATATTAAATTTCTAAATAACTCCTAATTAGCATTATTCCCAAATTGCATCCTTTATCAATCCGCCATTGTCTTCGGATATTTAAATTAAACGTTTTGGAGTCCACTTCCTTCTAATTTAATCTAATCCATCTAATTTTTCAAAAATTTCAAACAATTCTATTGAGGTGTTCATTTTAATAAACTTCATTTCATCTCGAATCATGTCCATAACCAATTAATTTCAAATCATTTCATTTGCCATAAATTTTTCCATGTAATTTTCTTTCTCAGATTAAATCTTCTTAATATTCATAAATTCAATTTAAAAAAAAAAAATATTAAATAACAAATTCGTTTTCTTATAAATTGACAATCACAAACATAAATTGGTGAATCAAAATGATTCTTATTTTACTCCGTTGTTTCGGGCGAGTCTTCCCTATAGTTCAAATTATCGTATGCATAAATAGAATCAATATGGAAACGACCCCGTATTTTTCCTGAAATCGGGTACATCAACTCATAAGTAGAATTTCCAAATTTTCTTACAATTTTAAATGGTCCCTCAAAAGGTAACTGTAACTTAGCGCATTGATTTGCTGCTCTTTTTCCTACTCGTAGACTTCGAATTATGACCATGTCGTCTACTTTTAATTCGCATCTTTTTTTTATTCGGGCGTTTGCCTTTTTCAAATACTTTTCCCTCCTTGCTTCTAATTTTCTCCGTACCCTTTTTTTTATGTTTTCTAAATTCAAACCATCTTCATCAACCTTCCATGGTCTTTCTGGCAAGATTCCTTTCATTACATAAATCGGCGACTCTTCCGTTACTGTACTGGGCGTATTATTTATTAAATGTTCGACCTTTTCTAATTTGCTATACCAGTCAGTTTGATTCTGATATACCATTAATCTTAAAAATTTTATAACCTCCTGGACATACCTCTCCGACGGATTTCCTTGAGGATGTCTCACCGAACAAAAAGCCACTTTAATACCCTTTTTAGACCAATGTTGAATAAATGCTTGGTTGTTAAAATAGGTGGCATTATCGGCCAATATAGTATCAGGTTTAATTACATTTGCAATAAACTCTTCTATAATGCTGATTGTTATCTTTGTAGTACATGCGCTTGTTGGACATAACTTTACAAATTTACTAAATAAATCGACGATGACAAGAATATTTGTTTGTCCAGGTCCACTACTTATCAAATTACCAATGTAATCTATTGCTATAATTTCTCCTGGATATTTGATTTCAATGCTCTTTATTTCATTCAAATTATGGAAGTTTTTGTACTTTCCCATGATACACAAAGCGCATTTATTAATTACCCTTTTAATGATTTTTACATCCTTCTTGCAAAAATACGTTTCTCTGAACATTAACCATGTTCGTCTTATACCTATGTGCCCAAATTGATTATGTAACTCTAATGAAATCTCTTCAGTCAATTTTTCATCAATTAAATACAACTCCTGATCTCTCAGTTTTTTTATTATTATATCATTTTTATATTCAAAATACTTATATGTTGATTTTTCTTGCAATAAATTCCTAATTTTATTAAATTCTTCATTTTGTTGGGAGCGTTTAACGCGATTTGCTGTGAATATTCCGTCATCATTATAAAAGGAGTTTAGTGCTATTAATACTTCTTTTATGCCTGCTGCATTTGGCTTTTCGATTCTACTAAACGCATCCGCAATAACATTATCTTTGCCCTTTATGTGACTTATTGTGAAAGTGTACTCCTGTATGAGTAACCACCATCTGTAAATCCTATTGTTCGTAAATTTAGTTTTCATTAAGAAGGTCAGAGCCACATGATCCGTTTCAATTTCAAATGATTTACCAATCAGATAAAACTTCAATTTTGTCAATGCAAAAACTATCGCGAGCATCTCTTTTTCAGTTACCGTGTAATTAATTTCACTTCCCCTCAAAGTTCTAGAAGCAAAGCAAATTGGCACCTCCAAACCTTCTCTTTGTTGAATTAATGCAGCTGATATCGCGAAATTTGACGCATCGGTTCGTAAAATAAATTTCTCATTGAAATTTGGGTGAATTAAACTCATATTTTTAAAAACTGTTTCTTTTAATTTCTTGAATGCAGTCTCTTGTGTATCCCCCCATTTCCATTTATTCTCCTTCTTCAGTAATTGTAACAAAGGCAATGTAATGTCAGAATACCTTGGGATAAATTTCTTGTAGTAATTCATTACTCCAAGGAAACCCCTTAAAGTTCTTAAATTCCTCGGACGAGGATAATTATTAATCTCCTCCAACCGTTTATTATCTATTTCAATTTTATTTTTTGATATTTTATATCCCAAATATGTCACTTCTTGCTTGAAAAATTCACATTTTTCCAAATTTAATTTTAAACCTGCGTCCTCTAAATTTATCAGAATTATTTTTACATGTCTTTCGTGATCCTTAGTATTTTTACTAAAAACCAATATATCGTCAATGTAATGAATACAAAAATCTTCAAATTTCTTAAGGATTGCTTGCATTGCTCTTACTAATGCTGAACAACTTGATGCTAGACCGAAAGGTACCACTTTTAACACAAAAGTATGTCCATCGATGCTAAAACCCGTATATTGCCTTGACTCCTTCTTAAGTGGTATCAACCAGAATGAATTTCTAAGATCCAATTTTGTAAAAATCATACCATCTCCCATTTGTGCCAGTAGCGAATCGATATTTTGAGGAGCCTCATTTTGTGGTCTGGTTATCGCGTTCAAACCCCTTGCATCCAAACATAATCTCAGGCTGCCGTCCCTTTTCTTAACTACAACCATAGGATTGATGTAGGCGGTACTTGCTGATTCAATTATCCCTGCTTCTTTCATTTTATTTATTTCCTCCCATACCTTAGTTCGATATGCATATGGGACAGGGTAACTTTTTGATTTAAATGTCTTTTCAGTATCCACATGCAATTCGTGTACGTATCCCCTCGCTACCTTCGTCTCTTGGTTTATTAAAGTTTCGTGTTCATTCAGAAAACGTTTCACAATTTGTCGGTATGTAGGGTCGCAATTTAATTCCATAGTTTTCCAATCTTTATTTTTTTCGGCTATTATTTGTCGATCTTTTCTTTCTTCATATTTTACTTGATTAACAATAACGACATCTTCTTCAGCAACACGTTCTGGTTCTTCTTCTTTATCTTTTATCCATGGAATATTGATATTTTTAATCTTAATTAATTTATTAGGAACATCAATGGTTAAATCAAATTTTTCGATCAGATCCATACCCAGGATGCATTCCAATTTCAAGCCTTGCATTATCATGATCCCCTCTAATGATTTGACATCCCCAATTTTTATTCTTAATAATGCTGTGCGATTCACTGTTGTAAAACGTTTATTATTTGCCGTAATTAAGTTGATGGGTTTAGCTTTAATTACGCACTCGTTAAACTCTTCTGGGTTATTTTCAACAATTTCTTCATTTATTAATGATATTTCTGCACCCGTATCTATCAAAGCATTCACTACTACATCATTAATATTAACCTGAATAAAAGGTAAATTCTTCAAATTATCTATTTGAGTATGTTTAATATTTTCCTCGTTAATAAATTCCCGAGGGTGTTGATAACTGCTTATAAAAAATTCGTTTCTTGTTTCATTTGAAAAATAATTAACCCTTGCTTCTTGGATTTCATCCATTCCTTGGTCATCGACTAATACATTGTTAACCTGGGCATTAACTTGTGCGTTTTCAGATCTTCTGATCGTTTCTCGCACATTACCTTCATCTCGAGGTCTGCCGTTTTCTCGAATTCTGGCACCATTTTGCATTTGGTTGTAACCTTGTCCATAACGATTACCCATACCTCTTCCATTATAATTATTGGCATACCTTCTATTACCGTGCCTATCGTTAAAATTTCTTGAGTTGAAATTGTTCCTTTCTTGACCATAATTATTAATACGATTAACAGGATATTGTGTTTGATTATTAAAATTTCTCCCATTTGGCTGTTGGTTATTTCTATAATGATACCCATCACCTTGATAATGTCGAAATATATTTCTGTCGTTTTGTCGATTATAATTCGGTGTAGTCAGGTGAGCCCTGTCGTCGAATCTCTTCAATAAATTGATGAATCTCTCAATGTTTTTAATATCCTCTATTGCCACTCGATCGATTATCTCGTCTTCAAAGTGTTTGGAGAGGCATTGTACAATATCGGCTTCTGAAAATTGTAGATCCAATTGTTGCGCTGCATTTATTTTGGATTCTGCATAGGTTTTTCGATCTTGATCGATCATTCCTCGATATTTGCCTGCAATCAGTTCCGTTCTCACTTTGCCTTGCTCTACTTCTCCCCAATATCTTCTCAAAAACATATTTTTGAACTCACCAAATGTAGTAAATTTGTCAAAAACGACACCATACCATTGTTCAGCTCTTCCTTTCATTGTGCCATGTATTACTGTTTTAAGTCGGGCAATATCTGTTATTCTGTTTGTTAGTTGTTCCAAATTTTTCAGAAATTGTTTTGGATTTATTCCAATATCTTCAGCGAACTTCATTTTGGTATCGCATTGAAATTTAATATTCATTTCTTGCCATATTTCTGACGATTCTGCGCCGCCAATACTCATCGAACGATTTTTAACCTGCGCCAATTCTTGTGCTAATTTTCGGTACGTTTCAGCGCATTCCAATTTATTTTTGTTTATTTCATCTTCTTTTTGTTCTAATTGTTGAAGTCTTAATCTTTCTTCCTCTTTTTGATTTTGGTGAACCTTATTTATGTTTATTTTTAATTCGTTTTTCAAGTCATTAATTTCCGTTTTCTTAACAAATTGTTTCTCGGTAATTTGTAATATCTTTTCTTCCATTACCGATTCTTCAATTTGTGTAATCCCCATGGAGCTCAATTGTGTAGCATTTCTTAATTCTTCTTGCATATCTCTTTTCAAATTTGCGAGGCTTTCATTCATGCCTTTTTCTTGATCTTCGACTTGCACCTTTAAATCATTTAATGCTCTGTGAAGATTCACCATACCATTGTCAAATTCAATTCTACTCTGCTCCATGTTTTCGAATCTTCTTTCAATTTTTTTTTCTGAGTTATTGATATCCTTTTTTAAATCTTTCTGTCCTTCTATCAATTGTGCGAACATTAATCTAAATGGATCACCTTCGTCGATCGACCCCATTCTAGTACTTGAAAATAGTGGTGTTTTCACAGCACTATCAAATAATTGTTTCTGTATATCAAATTCTTCCATCTTTTCTTCATTTTTCTGTTCAACTTCTTCAATTTTCTCTTCTTCTTTATTTTCCATTTTATTAATAATAAGTTTAAGCGATTCAGGAATAATACTTTTAAATTCGAAACACCTATAATCTAATAATAAATTAAACCAAAATCCTACACCTGTTTGATTGAATTCAATAAATGTGATTAAATAATCTAAATTTTTATGTGCGCCCAATGTATTTGTAAATTTTTTAATTAATCTAATTTCTTTTGTTTCAGGGTTTCTTAGTTGGTTCAAAATTATGCCTCCACCGTTTTGGTATGCCACTACAAATATTATGAATTTTACTGGAATTAGCAAGCCACACGTTGGGCCAGCCACTTTAGATGTTGTGATATAAAGGTGCCTCGGCCTTTTTGCTCCTTTGATAGTCACACTCTTTCTCACCTCGACCAGCTCCAGAGCATTCAGTTTGAATTGGGACTCTTTTAATATTATTTTGGTAAAATGTTGAACTGCGATGTATCGTCTTTGCAAACCTGACGCAGACCTTAATTTAGTTGCTTTAATAAATCTGCAACTTGACATACAAATAATGATAATTTGTTGATTTACCCCGCTATGTTTGAAATAGAATCTTAGTACCACTCTGCAAATGTAGCCCTTTTTATTGACGTTAAATAAAAGAAACAATATCTCATAGACAATTGTATTGGTTATTTTTATTACAAAACCAGATGAATGTTTGCTGTGGCTATTAAATAGATGTAAACTTGACGATATCAAATAACAAAATACATAAAAAGTTTTGGTACACAAATATTGTTCACGATTATTAAAAATAAAAGATAATTTCGAAATTTTTAAGAATGTTTTAACTAAATTTAAATAACAGTTACCTTCGTTTAGTACGCCACTGTGAATGATGACATTAGTGATATTAGTTTCTGTAGAAACAATCAGAACAGGTGTGTTGTTATCTGCAAGCTTGACAGATGAGTTGGTATTCCCAAATCCAAGCAACGGGATCACGTTCGCATGATATCCAATCGTATATCCAAAATAACCAGGTACGTTAAAATTAATTCCAATACTGTGTAGATTAATCTTGAAATTTATTGAAATTGACCAAAATTTATTTCCAGATAACCTTAAATTTCCCTCCAACGGTACGAAATTTTCCAACATAACCAGGCAGTCCTCGATACAATAAACAGCAACGAAACTTTCCAATTGCTGTACAAACGATTCTCGAAAAATCAGCATAAAACCAATATTGATTGAACAATCCAATAATTTTTAATCAATCTGCAAAATTGCACAAAAACTTCTCCTAACCATAAAAATTTCTTCTCGTACCAACCGCCAAATTCAAAATTAACCAAACTATTTTCAATTGTACGACGTTTATTCCAGCACATTACAAATACGACTGAGAGAGATCAAGTTGTTCCAAGTCCTTTTATAGAATTCGTGCGTGGACCGGAAATGGTTGGATAAAAATTGAAAAAAATTCAAAATTCTTGATGGAAATCCCAATGATCTGGACTCGATAAACATTTGGTAAATATTCTTTTTAATTTTAACGTACACTACACTCGTAATTTTAATCAAAACACTAATTTTTAAATAATTTTTGCCCTTTTGGGATTAATACATTGTTCTCTCTATTTTAGTCTTGAAAATGGCGACATAAAGTAGCCGAAACGTCGACTTAGAAAAGCATTAAGTGTTTTATTTACTCCAATAGCCCGATATCCTTTTCTTTGGGAAACATTTTTATTAATGGAATTAAATCGTTGCATTTTGAATTTAATTTGTTACCTCGTTCCGTGACTCTTTCTTTATATAAATTTATGACGTTAAACTAAATTTTTGGTATCGGATAAAACTTTTACGTTCGAACAAATAAGTCATGTGCTCTTTATTAATAAACAAAATTCTGAATCGTGACGTTATCATTTCTATTGACGTGGTGGTCAGTGTCGGACATTGCAGTATGTATTACGATGCCCCCTCTATTGTTGACAATAACGAAATTGTAACAATAAGGTTTCCTTAAGCAAATGGTCTTAAAAACGGTGATGAAACCAATTATGCTCTAAACTGACTAACATCAGCCTCCTATCTCAAATGGGTGTCGGTTCTTATTGCTTTTCTCTGAAAATTAACATTTTTGCAGGAATATAAATTCCCGAATGATACGCATTTGTACATAAATATTCCAATTTAATTTCCCAAAACATTAAATAATTCAAAACACAAAAATCTTAATTCGAAAAAATAACAAACGAAACGAATAAATAAAATCCTTAATCCTACCCGCTTTCTCAAAGTCAATTGCGTGTCGCAAACCCGATTCAATATTGTTTGAAAAATTTGCACTTGCGCCTTTTAAATATTTAAGTTTATCTCTTACCACGCGTGTCTCTCTTTTCTTTGTGCTGTCAGCTTCACACTTAAATGGTCCACTTGTCGAACAGCTGTCATCCAAAAATTATTTGCTTGTATCTCCAATTCAGTTTTGTGCATCGATTCTATTAATTATTATTTCCACAAGACTGCCTTTTTCAATCACCATATCTTCACCATTCAAATTATTACCATTAAAATATATAACCATTATTCAAATTATTCCAGGTAAGCAATATTGCACTTTTTACAACCACACTTATTTTACTCTTTTATACGTGCTTATATTGATTTATCTTTTTAGATCTACACATCCAAGTTTGATTTTTTAATCAATTAAGAAACTTTCTTGTTGCCCAATTTTACACGTTTTTACACATTCGCGTTCTTTTTTTTTTTGAAGCCCCATTTTTTTATTAAATCGTTACCAAGGTTATCCTATCAAAATCCTTTCATCTAACTTTGATTCTTTATGGACTTGGTATGTATTTGGCACCTTTGATAAATTATTAATTGATTCTAATTGTCCAACCGATTTAAGAACCCACGTAAATTATTCTTTTTACGCACGACTTAACTAACATTAACTAACATAATACAATTTTATAAACAATTTCCTAACATTAAACATTTTTAAATTAAATTGTGAATATTTAATTATTTTGCAATATCATTCGTAGAAATCGATAGAAATGATAGAACTCGAAGACTCTTCCACTATGAAAAAGAGCTTTTTCATGTGATTTTTGAACTACATAAAACAATGTAATTAAATTTTAACTTAAGGTGGCTCAAAACACCGCATCTTGCCCCCAAAGTTTTTGTTCTCAATGTGGCTTTAGAATCCTGATTCGTAAGTTCACATTGGAATAAAATCTTTCCCTTTCCTCTCTGCTCATTTATCTAATTTTTTTTTCTTTTTTTATAATTAATTTTTTTCAAATGAATTGTTCCAAATCGAACTGTTTTTAACTCATCTCAACTCAATTTAACTAATGTAACTCAATTTTTTATTAACAATTTCTAATAACAACTTCTTCTAATAACTAATTTCTCAAATTTACAACCTTAATTCTAATCAACTAATCTTAAATATTTAATCCTCTTTATTTAATAATGCATTTTGGTTATTATTGTAGCTGTATATCATATCCACGTGAAATCGTCCTCGGATGACATTCGTTTCTGGATATTTTAGTTGATAAGTGGAATCGCCCACCTTCATGTCAATTAAATAAGGTCCTTCAAACGGAAGTTGCAGTTTTTGACACAGGTCATCTGCTCTTCTTCCCAACCTTAGACTACGAATAATAACTAACTCGTTATTTTTGAAAATGCAACGTTTCTTAATTTTGGCATTCATTCGCCTCAGGTAAGCTTCACTTCTTTTCTTCAGTCTTTGTTTGACCTCGTCCAAAATAATGTGATATTCAATTGCCGGTTGATCTACCAACCATGGTCTATCTGGATGCTGGCCTGTCATTAAAAAATATGGAGTTTGTTCAGTAGTTGTGCTTGGAGTGTTATTTATAAAGCTTTCCACCAACGGAAGCTTTTCATGCCAGGACCTCTGATCATTGTAAACTAATAAACGTAGGAATTTAATGGTTTCCTGTACGTACCTTTCGCAGATATTTCCCTGTGGATGTCTGACTGAACAATAAGTGATTCTGATGCCTTGTGCATTCCAATATTGTTTAAAACGTTGATTATTAAAGTAAGTAGCATTGTCGGCTAATATTGAATGTGGTTTAATAATTTCATTGCAGAATTGCTCTAATTTATTTATGGAAATTTCGGTGTTGCATGCAGTAGTTGGATATAAACGTACAAATTTGGTAAATGCATCTACGATTACAAAAATGTTTTTGTATTTTTCACTAGGTATATTAAGTTTCCTATATAATCAATGGCTACTAGTTGCCCCGGGTATTCTAATTTTAAACTTTTTACAACATTCTTATTATGATAATTTTTGGATTTACCCATCAGACATAAGTTGCATTGGTTAATGGTTCTCTTAATAATTTTTATATCTTTTTGGCAAAAGTAGTTTGCTCTATACAGGAGCCAAGTTTTTCTTATACCTAGGTGTCCAAATTTTAAATGAATGGCGTTTGCTATTCTCACAGTGGTTGCTTCGTCAATCACATACAATTCCAAATTTCTAATTAATTTTATTATTACCCCACTTTTATATTTGAATGATTGTAACGTGTTTTGGTCATTTTCATTTAACTTAATCTTTAAATTCGTAAAACATTCATTTTCTTGTGCATTTTCTACTTCTTCTATAACAAAAGGTATTTCTCCCGTGTGGAATCTGTTAAGTGCAATTAAAATTTCTTTAGTTTTTTCTGTAGGATTATCTTTCCTACTTAACGCATCAGCAACTACGTTATGTTTCCCTTTAATATGGACGATATCAAATGAAAATTCCATGATCAATAAACTCCATCTGTAAATGCGATTGTTTGTGAACTTTGTTCTCATTAAAAACGTTAGCGCTGAATGGTCCGTATGTATTTCAAATCTATTCCCTATTAAGTAAAATCTTAATTTTGTAAGTGCATAAACTATTGCCAACATTTCTTTTTCTGAGGTTGAGTAATTTAATTCGGATTTCTTTAGGGTTCTGGAGACAAAACTAATTGGTACCTCTATTCCTCCTTGTATTTGCATTAGAGCTGCACCCACGGCAAAGAAACTAGCGTCTGTCTTAAGAATAAACTTGTCTTTAAAATTCGGATGAATTAATTTTATGTTATTGTACAAAGCTTCTTTCATACGGATGAACGCAGCCTCTTTCTCTGGACTCCACTTCCATTTTATGTCTTTTCTCAACATCACATTTAGTGTGACTGTCATCTCCGAATAGTTGGGTATGAAACGTTTGTAATAATTCATGAGTCCCAAATAACCTCTTAAAGTTTTTAAATTGTGTGGCCTCCTATAATTCTTTATCTCTAAAATTTTGTTGTCGTCGATTTTGACTCCTTCATTTGAGATTATATACCCTAGATATTGGACTTGTGGTTTATAAAATTCGCACTTTGCTGTGTTTAGTTTTAAATTGGCCTCGTTGAGTGCCCTCAAAATCGTTTCTACATGAACCTCATGTTCTCTTTCATTTTCGCTAAATACAATTATGTCGTCTACATAATGTGCACTGAAATGGTTAAATTTGTTTAAAATTACTTGTAATGCTCCTATTAACGCTGAGCTGCTTGTCGACAAACCGAACGGTACGACATTAAAAACGTAGGTACTACCATCTACTGAAAATCCGGTATACTGTTGTGATTCTTCGTGTAGCCTTATCAACCAGAATGAATTTCTAAGATCTAACTTACTAAATATTTTGGCATTGCCTAATCTTGACAAAAGTGGTTCGATTCCTTCTGGACATTCGAATTGAGGTTTTGTAATTGCATTAAGACCTCTCGCATCGAGACATAAGCGTAAGCTTCCATCCTTCTTTCTGACAATAACTAGTGGATTTAAGTATGCAGCGGGTGACTTTCTGATTATGCCATCGTGTAGCATCTTACTTATTTCTTTTTGAACTTGACATTTGTACACATGAGGGATTGGATACGTTTTACATTTGAATAGTTGGTTATCCATTAATTGTAATTTGTGTACATAATTTCTGGCCATACCTGATTCTTGATTTATTAATTCACGATAACGTTCGAATAAATTGTTAATTTTTTCTAAATATTTCGCTGGACAATCTATTTCAATTTTCTCATCTTCATTATAATTATTAATAACACAAATGTCTTTACTGACACCTTCTAATTCTTCTTCTTCAAATTCTTTATAATTAAACTCATTAATATTATAATCTTCCAATAAATCTATCTCTGTTAACCCTTTATCTCCTTCTCTCTTACTATCTAAATTATTTGTCCAGCTGATCTCTTTATTTAAAACTTTTATTAATTTCTTTTCGGTATCGATTATCATATTGAATTTATTTATTAAATCAAACCCAAGTATGCATTGCATTGTCAAGCCTTTAACAAGTAGTATTGTTTCCTCCACTGTCATATCTCCTATTGTCACTTTTGCGATGACACTTTGGTTGCCAGAAGAAAATTTCTTCTTGTTTGCCGTTACTAAGTTTATTAAATTTGTTTTTAAGATATTATCTTGAAATTGAACCTGGTTCTTTGTGATAACGCTCTGGCTAAGGAGTGAAATCTCGGCCCCCGTATCGATCAAACAGTTCACCTTTACATCGTTGATTGTGGCTGTCACGTATGGTAATGAATCTAGTTGCACGTTTTTAACTTCCGCGGTGTTTTCAATTGAAATAAATTCTTTGGGATGTTGGTACGAATTTATTTCATACTCCATTGGTTTGTCGATGATTAAAAATTTGTCGTAGAGGAGGTTACTGCCTCACCTACGTTGCCTACTTCTGCTACTGATACATTATTTATTTGCTGGGACCCCATGTTTGGTAGTCGTGTATGGCGCTGCCTGTCTTCACCTTCCGTACGATTATTATTACCTGAGGTGTTATTTGCCTGATCACCTCCATTACCGTTGTGATTATTACGTCTGTTATAATAATTTCCATTACCGTAATTATTATGTTCGCTGTGACCGTTGCCATGATTGTTGTAATTGTGACGCCTGTAGCCGTTGTTATATTGATTAGAATTATGATTGCTATTATTGTTGTTATAATTGTTATTCTGACCTTGACTGTAATTTCCTTGATTTAAATTTGTTCGATTATAAGAATTGCCGTTATTGTAGTTATTAACATTTCTGCGGAAATTGTTATCATTGTTTGGATATGAATAATTGTTATGGTTACCGTTTGTCGGATAATTATTAAAATGTTGGTTGCGATAACCATTATTACTGTAGCCGTTAAAATTCGTATTGCGTCTTTCGTTATTATTATTAAAATTTGAGTTTCGGTTTTCATTGTTGTTATTAAAATTCCTGTTTCTAAAATTATTGTTATTATAATTACGATTATTATTTTGATTTCTATAATTACTGTTAGAATTAACATTTTGATCATTTGTGCGAAAATTTGTTTTATCTCCCATGTAAAATGTGTCGAACCTTCTTAACAAATTGGATAGATCTGTGATTGAGGTAACATTTTCTACCGTCACTCTGTTGGCTATATCTCTGCAGAAGTGTTGCGCAAGATACATCACTATATCTCTCTCCGAGATAGCGGGTTCTAATTGCGTCATCTCGTTTATGATGCTCTCGGCGTAATCATTTCTTCTACCTCCTTCTTTGAATTTTCCTGTCATTAACCTCGTCCTGACCCTTCCTTGGACCTGTTCATCCCAAAATCGTGCTAGAAAAAGCTTTTCAAAATCTTCAAACTGGTTGACCTTATCCTGGGCATGGCCGAACCAATTCTTAACGCTGCCCCCCATCATAGTACATATTCGATTTTTGAGTTTATTGATGTCTTTAATGTGGCTAGTGCTTCTTTTTAGATATTTAATAAATTGTTTCGGGTTAAAATTACCACCTTCAAAGAATTGTATGGCCTGTCCATGGAGTGTGTCCCACGATATCTCTTGTAGTGCCGCTAGGTTGATCGTAGCATTCGTTCCATTTGACGAAATGTTCATCTTACTCTTTGATAAGTCTTCTTTCACTTCTTCTATCTTTTTATCGTTACTGTAGATTTCTAGCACTATTTTATTTTCCATTTCGTTGATTCTTTCATTGATGGCTAATCCAAAATTATTATTTTTGTGTTCCAATGTAGTCATTGATGTATTTATTCTTTAGCTTTCGATTTGCATGCTCTCATCAATTTTTCTTTCTATGGCTTCAATTGGGATAATTTTCCGAGTGATGTTATATACTTCTTCATTTAATTTTTCTGTCTCTACCTTTCTTTCTTGTAATTTATTGTTGATGGTCTCTAATTTCAACTTTATTTTTTCTTCTACCTCAGTAGTTTGAACTTTAATCTCTTCGTTAAATTAATAGTATTATTTTGTTGACCTTCAATAATTAATAACAAGAAGAATAGTTGAGTTTGCGGTCAATTAAAACAAACGAATAGTTTGTCCGACGTTTCGGGTTCTTTATTAACCCATTTTCAAGGCTATCAAAATATACAAAAATTAATACAAAAATATAAATGATAAAACGAGAATATTGAAAATATTGAAAAATGTTAAATGGAATACTAACCTAGAAGGAAGAAGGAGGTAAGAGAGTCATCTCCAATGGACGACCCTACCACGTTTTTGAAAACCACACTAAAATTTTTTAAAATTATATCTGCACTGCCATCTACACAAGTGACCAATTTAGAATGAAATTCTTCTAGGTTAACCACTCTAGGAGGTTATGTCTAGTGTAAAAATATAAAAAATATAAAAAAAAAGGTTGGTACCAGTTTAATTTTTAAATTTAAAATTTTTAAAACCGGAGTATGGTTAAAAACGTGTGGAAAAAACAAAAACAAAATGAAAAGAAGTGAAAGTGAGAAATAAATTAGTATTCCATTTAAGACCAAAAAGTATTATACTGAATTCAGCATATCCAGGATACGCTTGTAGCCCCCGTCAAAGGATTCAACATCTCTCTTGTAATTAATTGAAGACCCATGCGAATAGATATGAATCGCCTCCTTAATTTTCCTCTTCTTGTCTATTTTCTCCCTGTCAAGAATGTCAATGCTGTCAAAGTTAATTGTATGGTTATGTTCAACCATGTGTCTGCAAAGAGCCGTAGTGTTTTTACCCTTGTTTACCCCCCCTTCTGTATCTGGCAAACCAAAGACGCGGGCCTTTTTTAGATCACTAGCGTGCTCTTTCATGCGGACACATAATTTCCTTCCTGTTTCACCAACATATACAGCATCGCAATCCATACATGGAATTTTATAGACAAGACCACTATGGTGGTCCCCGGGGATTGGATCTTTGGTTTTTGAGAAAAACCTTGAGTTGCTATTGGGACAACTTAAACCTAATCTAATTTCCGGGGTCGACCTCAAAATCGCAATTAATTGTTCCGTGAGTCCTCGAACATAAGTGAGGCTAAAAAATTTATAATCAGAGCTTTTCGATGTACTTTCCTTATTATTTTTATTTTTATGTCCTTTCTTTTGGGTCAGGGCCGTATCTAGGAGGGAGTTTATGATGGATTTAGGAAAATCATTACAGGAAAGGATATGGGTTATTTTTTGGATATTATTAGTATGGAAGGAAGGATGTGAAACAGTAAGGACTTTGTGAATAAAATTACGTCCAACATTAAGGATCTGGTATTTAGGATGACCTGAAAAATAGTTTAAAATTCTTCCTGAATACGTATCTTTGTGGTACCAATCAGTGATTAGTATACCGCTAGGGTCCCTAATGATGAGTAAATCAAGGAACGGTATTGATTTATTCTTTTCAAGTTCCATAGTGAACTTCCATAGTGAATCATATCTATTCGCATGGGTCTTCAATTAATTACAAGAGAGATGTTGAATCCTTTGACGGGGGCTACAAGCGTATCCTGGATATGCTGAATTCAGTATAATACTTTTTGGTCTTAAATGGAATACTAATTTATTTCTCACTTTCACTTCTTTTCATTTTGTTTTTGTTTTTTCCACACGTTTTAACCATACTCCGGTTTTAAAAATTTTAAATTTAAAAATTAAACTGGTACCAACCTTTTTTTTTATATTTTTTATATTTTTACACTAGACATAACCTCCTAGAGTGGTTAACCTAGAAGAATTTCATTCTAAATTGGTCACTTGTGTAGATGGCAGTGCAGATATAATTTTAAAAAATTTTAGTGTGGTTTTCAAAAACGTGGTAGGGTCGTCCATTGGAGATGACTCTCTTACCTCCTTCTTCCTTCTAGGTTAGTATTCCATTTAACATTTTTCAATATTTTCAATATTCTCGTTTTATCATTTATATTTTTGTATTAATTTTTGTATATTTTGATAGCCTTGAAAATGGGTTAATAAAGAACCCGAAACGTCGGACAAACTATTCGTTTGTTTTAATTGACCGCAAACTCAACTATTCTTCTTGTTATTTTAATCTCTTCACTAAGTATTTCTGCGTTTTTCTCAACTTCTTTCTCTAACTCGTATACTTTCGCTTTTAATTGTAGTCTTTCTTCTTTGGCCTCTTGTGCTATTTTATTGATGTTTTCTTTTATTTCTGCTGTATTTATTATCAGCTTTCTTCTCTAATCTTTCCGTATTTTTGTCAGCTTTTGCTGCATTTTCTCTCGCCTCTTCTATAATTTTTGCAGCATTTTCGCTCGCCTCTTCTTTCATTTCTCTAAACATAGCCATCATTTGTGTGAAATCAAATTTTTCTTCCATTCTTTCTGCTTTCTTTGTTACTTGTTCTTCTTCCTCTGTTACTGGTTCTTCTATAATCGGTGAATAGTCTGGCCTTTCATGATCCTCTTCCTCTGATCCTTCTTCACTCTATGTCGCCTCTTCTTCTTTTTCTAATTCTTCTACGTTCTTCTTCCTTCTTTTTAGCCTCTCTGACCTCCTATCTGTTTTAGTTATTTTGTCGGCCATTGTAAATGGGATTCAATTACGATCAAAATATTAATAATAACTTTTCAAATTTTTAAATTGTTTAATTTTTCTACCCCTAATTGATTTATTGAGCATCCCACGTAACTTCAATAGTGCCACCACGTTTCGGGCGCCAATTTAAGATACGATGCCCCCTCTATTGTTGACAATAACGAAATTGTAACAATAAGGTTTCCTTAAGCAAATGGTCTTAAAAACGGTGATGAAACCAATTATGCTCTAAACTGACTAACATAAGCCTCCTATCTCAAATGGGTGTCGGTTCTTATTGCTTTTCTCTGAAAATTAACATTTTTGCAGGAATATAAATTCCCGAATGATACGCATTTGTACATAAATATTCCAATTTAATTTCCCAAAACATTAAATAATTCAAAACACAAAAATCTTAATTCGAAAAAATAACAAACGAAACGAATAAATAAAATCCTTAATCCTACCCGCTTTCTCAAAGTCAATTGCGTGTCGCAAACCCGATTCAATATTGTTTGAAAAATTTGCACTTGCGCCTTTTAAATTTTTAAGTTTATCTCTTACCACGCGTGTCTCTCTTTTCTTTGTGCTGTCAGCTTCACACTTAAATGGTCCACTTGTCGAACAGCTGTCATCCAAAAATTATTTGCTTGTATCTCCAATTCAGTTTTGTGCATCGATTCTATTAATTATTATTTCCACAAGACTGCCTTTTTCAATCACCATATCTTCACCATTCAAATTATTACCATTAAAATATATAACCATTATTCAAATTATTCCAGGTAAGCAATATTGCACTTTTTACAACCACACTTATTTTACTCTTTTATACGTGCTTATATTGATTTATCTTTTTAGATCTACACATCCAAGTTTGATTTTTTAATCAATTAAGAAACTTTCTTGTTGCCCAATTTTACACGTTTTTACACATTCGCGTTCTTTTTTATTTTGAAGCCCCATTTTTTTATTTATATCGTTACCACGGTTATCCTATCAAAATCCTTTCATCTAACTTTGATTCTTTATGGACTTGGTATGTATTTGGCACCTTTGATAAATTATTAATTGATTCTAATTGTCCAACCGATTTAAGAACCCACGTAAATTATTCTTTTTACGCACGACTTAACTAACATTAACTAACATAATACAATTTTATAAACAATTTCCTAACATTAAACATTTTTAAATTAAATTGTGAATATTTAATTATTTTGCAATATCATTCGTAGAAATCGATAGAAATGATAGAACTCGAAGACTCTTCACTATGAAAAAGAGCTTTTTCATGTGATTTTTGAACTACATAAAACAATGTAATTAATTTTTAACTTAAGGTGGCTCAAAACACCGCAGTATGTATGTACTAGATGATACCCCGTCCGAGGACGGGCAGCTAGAAGGACGGGCAGCTACCCAAGGTCATATGGCTTTTGGATTGCACTGAGAGCTTTCCTTAATCTTCATTCAACTTAAGTTACCTTGGGTAGCTGCCCGTCCTTCTAGCTGCCCGTCCTCGGACGGGGTATCATCTAGTTTAAAATAAGTAAAAAAATTTTAAATATTAAGTTTAATTTAATTTAAAAAAATATATGTAAGTTTTTTGTTTATTTATTTAATGTTGTTCTCATCTCTTATTATAAAACGTCAAGTCCTTCCTTCCTTCTGTCTGTCCCACGGAAATACCCGAAGCAAACCGAACCGAACGCATAACGGATAATTTCATAACCAATCGGATGAACGTATCATCGTATCATCGGATCAACGTATCATCGGATCAACGTATCAACGTATTTTAATTTCCTATATAGGTGAAAAATGTCTTATTATAAAAGGCCAAGTACTGCCTTCCTTCCTTCCTTCTGTCTGTCCCACGGAAATACCCGAAGCAAACCGAACCGAACCGATTGCATAACGGATAATTTCATAACCAATCGGATGAACGTATCATCGTATCAACGTATCATCGGATCAACGTATCATCGGATCAACGTATCGCATCGAATATTGAAGGGCCATTGTATGCTCAAACCCGGTTTTGTTGTTCTTATATTTCATTCTCTCGTTCTGGCCATGGCTCACACCTTGACGAATCTCCACAAATCTCTACAAAAACACCATCACTAAACATATACAGGGCAGGGACAGTCAATCTCTTGCCTTAATATGTGTTTGTGTAATTATTTGTTCTCATTACCATGTTTTATCAATTTTTAGTTTTAATAGTTCTACCAAATAGTTCTACCGAACGCATAACGGATAATTTCATAACCAATCGGATGAACGTATCATCGTATCAACGTATCATTGGATCAACGTATCATCGGATCAACGTATCGCATGGGACCGAGCGTCAGCAGCTTGCCGCGCTTGAGTTTCTTCTAAAGTTTCACGTTGTTGACGTATCGCATGGGACCGAGCGTCAGCAGCTTGCCGCGCTTGAGTTTGTTCCAAAGTTTCACATTGTCGACGTATCGCATGAGACCGAGCGTCAGCTTGTCGCTGTGATCGAAGCTGTTCTTCTGTGTTATTAGCTCTTGTACGTGCTTTTCTCTCACGATTCAATCGCCGTCGCTTTGCAGCAGGATTTTCAAAATTTTCATTATCCATTATGGAAGTTCACATAATGCTTTTTTGGAAATAGCTGTCCTATATAGACAAAATGATACGATGATACGTTGATCCGATGATACGTTGATACGATGATACGTTGATACGATGATACGTTGATCCGATGATACGTTGATCCGATGATACGTTGATCCGATGATACGTTGTGCGTTCGGTTCGGTTCGGTTTGCTTCGGGTATTTCCGTGGGACAGACAGAAAGAAAGAAAGAAAGAAAGACTTGGCCTTTTATAATAAGAGATGACAGATGACAGATGACGGATGACAGATGACAGATGACAGATGACGGATGACAGATGACAGATGAAAGATGACAGATGATGGCCGAACAACTATGGCCTTTATGGATCTATTATTGTCCGGCCTGTGAGGCCGAAGGCCGAACAACTTTGGCCTTCACGGATCTATTATGGTTCGGTCTGTGAGGCCGAAGGCCGAACAACTATGGCCTTCATGGATCTATTATGGTCCGGTCTGTGAGGCCGAAGGCCGAACAACTATGGCCTTCACGGATCTATTATGGTTCGGTCTGTGAGGCCAAACAACTATGGCCTTCACGGATCTATTATGGTCCGGTCTGTGAGGCCGAAGGCCGAACAATTATGGCCTTCACGGATCTATTATGGTCCGGTCTGTGAGGCCGAAGGCCGAACAACTATGGCCTTCACGGATCTATTATGGTCCGGTCTGTGAGGCCGAAGGCCGAACAACTATGGCCTTCACGGATCTATTATGGTCCGGTCTGTGAGGCCGAAGGCCGAACAATTTTGGCCTTCACGGATCTATTATGGTCCGGTCTGTGAGGCCGAAGGCCGAACAACTATGGCCTTCACGTATCTATTATGGTCCGGTCTGTGAGGCCGAAGGCCGAACAACTATGGCCTTCACGGATCTATTATTGTCCGCCCTGTGAGGCCGAACAACTTTGGCCTTCACGGATCTATTATGGTCCGGTCTGTGAGGCCGAAGGCCGAACAACTATGGCCTTCGCGGATCTATCATGGTCCTCTCTCTGTGAGGCCGAAGGCCGAACAACTATGGCCTTCGCGGATCTAATATGGTCCTCACCCTGTGAGGCCGAAGGCCGAACAACTATGGCCTACTCGGATCTATTCTGGGTCTAGATGGCTAAGGGCGGCGGATGCCGCCCGTGCCAGCTAGTTACTTATATTCATAACTAGCTGGAAAGCCTGACCACGGACGGGCAGCTAGACGGTGCCGGTGGGTCTCTATTTTAATGATCTAAATAAAAACAACATTGTTTCCTAATATTGCCAATTTTAATTGTTCATCCTCGCGTTGAAACGTTAATTATAATTTTTTTTAATTTGTTCATTTGTTCTTTTCCATCAACTATTTTTATCTTCAGATCTCCGTACTCTTGACATTGCTACATAGAGATGACCGTGGCTAAACACCGGTTTAGGCTTATATATTCCTACTTATTTTAACGTCTGTCCCTGAGCCTTGTTGATCGTCATGGAAAAGGCAAGTTTAATTGGAAACTGTCGCCGTCTTAAAACAAATGGCCAGTCTGTACTTGTTGGGACTAAATCTATGCGCGGAATAAAAACAGTTTCCTTTTTAGCAGTTCCTGTCAAGACTTCAGCGACGATTAGATTGGGCTATAACGATGGAACAGTTAAGCGCGTCCCATTACAAAGACCACGTTTAGTATTCAAATTCCTGAGCAACATAATCACACTTCCAATCTTCAAGTGCATTCTATGTACTGGCATCCCTGAGGGCGTTTGTTTATTCAAGAATTCCATCGGATAGTTTTCCCTATCGTTAATTCGCAAATATTGTCCATAAAACCACAATTATGAACGTCGACATTTGGTTCTACAACGTGACCTACTTCAAGAACAGCTGCGTTTTTACTTCGTGGATTTTGTCGGCGAATTGCATGACTACGTGAACGATGTAATATTTGCGAAGGGGTCATGTTGGCAATTTGATTTCTTTCGCGATGTTGAGTAATTTATTCTGACGTCATGTTGGCAATTTGCTTTCGTTTGCGATTTTGTTCAATTTGCTCAAGAGTCATATTTTCCACGCGATAACGATTCCGACAACATTCCTTTTGGACATCACTCATATTTTTACGACGGGTCTTTTCTCGCTCCGCCTTCCGTCGTATTACTGTTTCCTGCTGGGGGGCTACTTCCTCATCAGATTTTCTTTTAACACATTTTCGAGCAGCAGCAGGAACATGTGGGGAACAAAGAGTAACTACTTGAATATCCTCCATTTCTGACATTTTCGCTTTAGAAGTGTCTGAAGTTGTGAAGTTATTTTCAATGAAGGTAACTCTCACACCACGTACCTATATAGCGCACAGTGTATCCGTTGATCCGAACCAAAAAAATGATACGCTGGCGCTGGAGCAGCGAGCTGGCATTTTATATGTATGAATGATGTATGATATAGGTTATTAGATTTAGTGTTCAATTGAAGATAGTATTATATCAAATTTTGAAATCCTTCATATGACCGTAGATTTCAATTACTTATACCCTTATGATCAGGGTATTTTAGGATTCTATAGTGATACTGGTGCCAGATATAAAGGGGTTAAGTCAAAAAATTTAATAAAGTGCAATGCAATTGTAAATTAGGCAACTATGAATTTTTTTTTAATTTCCATTAATATTTACAATCTGTTCAAATTAAACAATAAGTAAATGTGATGATAATATACAAGTCATGTTAGAAACATTTCATTAAATGTTTCCTTAAAAATTATTCAAAAGTTTAATTTTGACTATTACCAAGTTTGTTAAATGAATCGAGTAAGTAGAATCTTTTCAATCTTCTTACTTCGTTGGTACTGTCCATCAGTTTATTGGCCAATTTGTTGGGGTGTGCCTCCAATCTAGTTGCATATCTCTTATGGGATTTTTTGATTTCTTCATGAACTGATTTTACTTGTAAATCTTTTTGGATGACATAATTCGGCACATACCATGGAGCATTGACAATCATTCTCAAAAATTTGTTTTGGAACCTTTGCAATATTTCAATATTCGACGTACTAGCAGCTCCCCAAAGCTGTATACCATATGTCCATATCGGTGTAATTATGGATTTGTAGACTAGAAGTTTGTTCTCAAGAGATAGCTGGGAATGTCTGCCAACCATCCAATTCATTTGACTGAGCTTAATACCGAGTTGTTTACGTTTCGTAAAAATATGTTTTTTCCATGTTAGTCGTCTATCGATATGCATACCAAGATATTTGGCATCATCAGCTTGAGGTAATATGCAATTGTTCAGTTTTACCGGCGGACAAGTTTCCCTTCTCATTGTAAACGTCACATGAATAGATTTTGTTTCGTTGACTTTTATTCTCCACTTGTGGAGCCAATCTTGGATTTTGTTTAGGTTATCTTGAAGATTTTTAGAAGCCAACCTAGGGTCGATATGAGATGCCAGTATAGCTGTATCGTCAGCAAACGTAGCTGTCATTGTTAGTCTTGTTGTTGGTAAGTCTGACGTATACAATAGGTAAAGAATCGGTCCCAATACACTACCCTGCGGCACTCCCGAACTGATTGTGTGAAGGTCGGTATATTCTTCATGATGTTTTACCAAGAAGTGTCTATCACTTAAGTAGGATTTTAATATTTGGTAGAAGTGGTACGGTAGATTCTTCTTAAGTTTGTAACACAATCCTTCATGCCACACCTTGTCAAAGGCCTGACTGATGTCCAGAAACGCAGCAGAGCAGTATCTCTTATTTTCCAAGTTATTACTTATCTTTTTAGTGATTCTGTGCACTTGCTCGATAGTGCCATGTTGACCTCGAAAACCAAATTGGTGGCTAGGTATAAGTTTCCTTTTTTCTATTATCGGTTTAAGACGTTTAAGCAAAAGTTTTTCAAATATTTTAGAAAGAATAGGTAGCAATCTGATAGGGCGATACGATGATGCTTCTTCCATATTTTTGCCTGGTTTTGGTAGGAGGATAATTTGAGCAACTTTCCATTGGCTAGGGAAGTATTGTAGTCGTATAACAGTATTGTAGATAAATGTTAGAAGCTTTAAGCATTTTGGTGTGAGTTTCTGTAATATCTTTCCTGTTATTAGATCAAACCCAGGAGCTTTCTTTGGATTTATTTCATATAGTAAGACACGTTTAACTTCTTTTACTTTGAAAGTTTTGATTGGTAAATCCATTTGGAATGGTGATTCCAAGTAATGAAGAATTTCAGAAGTCTCCTCTTCTCTGAGAGTAGAAGGAAATGGTTTGAATACCCCTGAAAGATGTTTTGCGAAAACGTAAGCTTTGTCCTTATCACTTCTTACCCATTCTCCATTGTCATTTTTAATTGGTGGTATATGTTGTTGTGGTCGTTTAATATTCTTTGTAGCTTTCCACAAGGAATAATCGTTTGCTTTTGTTGCTGACAGGTTACCAACATATTCATTAAATGATTGATTTTTGTGGCTACGAAGTAATGCCTTTAGTTCTCTAATTTCCTTATTAAATTTATTTTTGTCTTCTACAGATCTTGTTATTTGCCACTGTTTGCGAGCTCTTCTCTTTTTTGCAATTTTTTCTTTGATTGTTATTTGTGACGATTCCTTAATGAAGCTTGTATTGGAGTCAGGAGTTGCAAACCAAGCCGCATTCTGGATAGATTTTGTAAGGTGTTCAATTGCATTTTCTAAATTTTCGTATGTCTTTAAAACCATATTCAAGTGTATCCTTTCATCTAGTGTTGCTTTAAAAGTTTCCCAGTTGGTGTTCTTACTATATAGCGAGGATTGTTTCTGCCTGTAGATGATTTGTGAATTAAATGTTAATAATATTGGTGTATGATCGGATGACAAGTCCAGTGATGACTCTATTTTGATTTTCTTGGTGTTTATGCCTTTTATAACGCAGAAGTCAATCACGTCCGGAGTTTTGTTTAAGTCACTTGGCCAGTATGTTGGTTGCCCTGTTGATAAGCTCTCCATATTACTATTTTTTATCGCTGCAAACAACTCCCTTCCTTTTGTATTGGTAAGTCTTGAACCCCACTGTTTGTGCTTGGCATTGAAGTCACCTCCAGCAACAAATTTGTTTCCGATTGTGTTAAAAAATTGCTGGTAATGCTCTCTTTTGTTATTATGTTTCGGAGGACAATATATCGCCGAAATTGTTAGATTTCCCAATCGGTCTTCAACAGTTATGCTAATTGCTTGGAGGTAATCATGTTGGTATTTATTTAGTTCATAATGTTTAAGATCACTTCTGATTAATATTGCTGCCCCTCCATGAGCTTTTCCATAAGGATGGTTAGTGTTATACAAAGTAAAATTAGGGATTTTTATGTGGCTTTTTGAGGTAAAATGGCTTTCCGATATCAGCATCACATCTACTTTATGCGTTTCGAGAAATAGCTTAACTTCTTGCGCATGCTGACACAAGCCGTTGGCGTTCCATATTGCTAGTTTGAGTGTTTCAGCCATTAAGCCATTTTACTGACTAGAGTTGTCAGTAGGTTTAGCATTGTTCCCATCTGTTCCATTAGTTGTTTCATCATTATTTTGAGCTCATTGATGTCGTTTGGTTGTTGTACTGGAACGGCTTGTTGTATTTGACTAGGATACGTAGTAAATTGATTTTGTTTAGGTTGACTTGTTTGTTGCGCATACGAGATTCCTGCATGTACCATTTGCGGTGTGATTCTTGGGTGTTGGGTGGTAATTTGATTTATATTATTTTTCTCTCTCAGAGCTGGATACAATCGCTGCTGTATTTGTTTGTGCACTATGCATCCTCTATAATTTGCAGGGTGAGCATTTCCACAATTAACACATTTTACCTCGGAATCTTTTACCTTTCTAGGGCATTCGCTTGTCGAATGATTATCTGTGCATTTAACACATCTTGGGGGTTTATTACAAAAATTTTTGGTGTGTCCAAATCGTTGGCATTTTGCACATTGAGGTATTTCTCTTTTAGTATGTGGTGCTTCAAATTGTACGATAGAATTCATTAGGCGTGTGATCTTATATATTTCTTTATTGTTTTCTTTTGCTTTAATGTTGATGTAAAACATTGACATTGGATTCCCGCTAATTCTATTTCTGATGTTACTCACGTTATCAACGGTGTGCCCTAGTTCAGAGAGCTCGTTCTTAAGTGTTTCCGTATTCATTGTAGAATGTAAACCCTTCAGAACAACTCGAAAACTTCTTTCATGTTTGGGCTTATATGTATGAAAATCAGCTTTCTTGTTCTTTAGCGCTTTGATGATGTCGGTGTAATTTTGACCAGTATTTGACTGTATTTTTACTAGGTTATTATTGATAGTCCTAAAAGTGTAACCATCTTTTGCCACTGTATTGAGCTCTATTAGGCAACTATGAATGAACAAGAATTTATTTTAGAATATTTATTTATTTAATAAATTACTGCAAAAATTAAATAACAATAAAAAATACGAATTTTTCTATTTCATTATCACAACAATCTATATTAATTTCGAACAAATCAGGATTATAGTCATTCGGGGTCTCTGATGTAATCAAATTTTTATTTTCCATCTTTATCCTCACCTTCACTTTGTTTATCATACCCCGATAATTAGGGTATCCTAACTAACAATTTTCATTTACTTAATTTGTCTGTTTATACTGAACAATTTTACCAATATTCATGACTCTGTAGTCTGTATCCTTACAATCTTTTAGGAATGGATTGCTTCGAGGAGACTTAATTAGCTTGTCAGACTTATTTGAATAAAACAGCTTTCAAAATAGAAGCACTTGTACGAGTTAGATACTTTTCCCTAGGGCTTTCTTAACCCTTTTAAATTAGCAGCAGTTGGTGTTTCTGCTATCAAAACGAGCACCTTTCGTAACACCGCAATATGTAGGTATTTTTCTTAGGTGGTTCAACTCGAATTGTTCTGTTTTGTTGATATTTAAGGTCCTGAATGTTTTTATCATTCTCCATTAGTTCAAGATCGACAAAATGTAATGGTAGCGACCCCTTGGTCATGCGATGTTGCACATTGATAACGTTTCGTACAGTGCAACCTTTACCTTTTAATTCGTCTTTTATTTCTGTTATCGGTGTTCATATCGTCATACGAATGCAGAACTAGCTTAACTGATATTTGCAAGATTTTACAGTCTTCTAAATACATATTTTGGGCATAAGGTGATTCTAAGTTTATAACAAAAAAGTGATAGATTCTTTTATTATTTGAATTATTTATTTATATTTTTAAAAAATGCAAGAGCAAACTTTATACAGGTACCTAAATATAAAAATACATAAATAATTTGAGAATTGCTTCTTCTTCTTCTTCTTATTCTGTTATAAGATCTGTTGATCTGTTTTTAAACCGAACTTTGCCGATTCTCCTGTGAAATGGACTGCCAGCTGTCTCTCCATCTCTTGGGTGGTCTACCCGGTTGTCGGTTGCCTACCGGTTTTCCCTCCCGCGCAATGCGCGGAAGTCTTGTTGGACCCATTCTGGTGACGTGCTCATTCCAGTATCGCCTTCTTTGTCTGCCCCATCTGACTATATTTTCGACTCCACATTTCTGCCTTATCTCTGTGTTTCGCATTCTGTCTCTCAGTGTTTTCCCCGCTATCGGCCGCAGTGTCTTCATCTCGGCTGCTCTCAAAGTGCTCTTTGTTTTGGACGTGTCCGCTCGGGATTCTATGCCGTACGTTAGAATAGGCCTTACGCAGGTTTTATAAATGCGTGTCTTACTCTCTATAGCCATATATTTATTACTCCATATTAGATCCCTCATGCTTCCTGATACCACCGCCGCACTATTAACTTGATTTTTTATCTCTCTCATTGGGTCATGGTTGCTAGCTATATCCACTCCAAGATAATTAAAAGACATAACTTGTTCGACGGCTTTGTCATCTACTACCAGTTTGCATCTTTCTGGGTCTCTTGAAAAAACCATACTTTTTGTTTTATCAATGGATATGGTCATGTTTAGATTTTGAGCACATTTATAAAATTTGTATAACTGCCTCTGCAGGTCGTCTTCTGTTTCTGCTACCAGTGTAGCGTCGTCTGCATAGCATATCAAGCCGATGGTCTTGTTGCTCATCTTGTAGCCCAAATTTAGAGCGGCAAATTTGAGAATTGCTGCTAATAAATAAGACACAGAATCTAAGGTAGGTTTATGTCCGATTTCACAAAAGGTTTTGCAAATCTTCTTCTTCTTCTTCTTCAAGTGCCGTCCCCGCTACGGAGTTTGGCAATCATCATTGCTATTTCTATCTTTGAAACGGCTGTTCTGAACAATTGGGTAGAAGTACACTTATACCATTCTCTCAGATTGTGCAGCCAAGATGTCCGCCTCCGGCCAGTACTTCTCTTTCCCTGGATTTTTCCCTGCATGATCACCTGCAGTAGTTGATATTTCTGTCCTCTCATCACGTGGCCCAGGTATTCAAGCTTCCGTCTCTTGATGGTAGTTAGAATTTCCCGCTCTTTCTTCATTCTTCGGAGGATCTCCACATTCGTCACCCTATCCGTCCACGACACCCCAAGCATTCTTCGATATACCCACATCTCGAAGGCTTCCATTTTATTCATGCTGTTCTTATTTAAAGTCCACGTCTCCACACCATAGAGAAGTATGGAGAAGACATAGCTTCTAACTAGTCGAACTTTAAGTTGTAGGTTTATGTCGTGGCTACAGAAAACGCTCCTCATGCTTATGAATGCTGCCCGGGCCTTTTCAATTCTTATTCTTATCTCTTGAGTCAAGTCGTTGTTGTTGTTGACATATTACTATGAGGAGGGTGGATCGTCCCTCGTCAATAGCAATTCTTATAATTGTTAATGACAAACGGAATTTCCGTTGCAAAGAAATTGTAATATTCAATAAATTAAATAATGCCTCGGCTGAACTTTCTTTTATTTGCATGTAGACTCTTACCTTCAGTGTAGATACTGGAGAAATTTCCTCTTTATTTATCTGTGGAATTCTTAAGTCGGAAAACACAAGAGTTTTCAAATAATGATCCAAAATTATTAAAAAACATAATATATTTCAACTCAAATCAATTATTAAATAAGTAAATAAATATTGAACAATGTTTCTAATTATACCCCAATTAATTACTATAAAAATAAAACTTGTCTTTTGTTGCACCTATTTTAAATATACCGCGCGTTTGTTCCGTAAACATTTAGTTTTTATATAATGGTCCACTTACCACTGTTGGTATGTACTGGTATGTACTCTTTTACTTTTGTCAGCTTAAGCGACGAACGTTCTTTATCCAGCTTGTGACTTCGTGTTTTGTACTAATTAGTTGGTCCAGATCCAAATTTTATCAATCACTTGTGTCGTAGCACTCTTTATCAGTTACTCTTCGGTAAGTAAAATTTATTTTTACCTTTTTTATATTTGTCACGTGCACTAACATGTAACTAACCTCTAATCTCTGTTTAGGTCCCTCAAATTTGGTTACCACTTGGAGGAATTCTCTTTTAACCACTTTTTATTAAATTAAAATCGGGAGCAAAATTCACATAACTACCCGCTTTTCCACCTTTTAAGGGACTCCTGTTTTTTTTGTTTTTTATCTCCTTGGTTACGAAATTTCAATCTACTTGATGAAAATTTGAAGTTGTAAGTACAAATTTGTATCAACGGTCTCTTTTTAATGTTTGATTTTTGTCTCTTCAGGTTTAACACATTTTGTGACCCGATCGTCATACCTTCGGAACAACGTTCGTCGACATGTAAACAAATTTTTTAAGTTCGTGCAACTTTTAACGACTTATTTTCTAACACTTTAAAATTAACAAAATTAACAATTTTTAACTTTCTTATATTTAGGTTTGGTTTGACAATTTTAATATTTGGATCTTATTTGTTTTAAAATTGCATTTTTAAATTTTATAAAACTTTTGTATTCTTTGTAAATCAATTTCATTAAATGTATTTTACCACCGTTTTGAATTAAATTTTGTTTATCGACCCTTTTGGATTCGAAATCTCATGCAAATTTTGTGCTTCTTATACTTTAACGTTATCAAGAATTGCTATTAGCGTATCGGTCGCCTTAGAACATGACAGTATTTAATCCCCTGTGCAAATTTGTTAAATTTTGTCAAACCCCTCTTTTTATAAGAAATTTACGAATTTGTACTATGAACTTTTAACACGAATTAACTAACTTTGAACAATTAACTTACTAAAAATTATTAACTAAACTAACCCTAACATTATTCTAACTGATTCATTTTCATTTCGTTAACCAAAACCCTGCTTTCCTCATTCGTTCAATTTTCTTTTGTGACTCAACGTTGATTTTGAAATTGACCTATTTTAGGCATCTTATTTACATTTTGATTCGTTATTAAATTTGATTTTCATTTACAAATTATTTTTCTTTGTGTGAAATTACTTATTCCTCTTTAACTTATTTTTCTGTTTTACTTCTCTAAATTGACTTTTTATTTATTTAAATCCTGTCATTGGTATCCTCATGTCTTATTTATTTATTCAATAATTCCCTATTTATTTCAATAATTCTTATCAATTTTACCATTTATTGGTACCCCTTATAATTCATTTATAATCAATAAATCTAACATCCGCAGTGCTATAACTTTCCGGATATCTATTTCCTCATACTATCTAATCACATTATTTATCATCATATATTATCATGATCACATTAATTAACCCCCTTTTATTTCGTCAATAACTAATTATTTGGATACCTATTCTATCATTAAATTTTTATTATCATATTTCCATCTTTTATCTGTTGTTTATCAATCGCAATGTTCACCCAAGTTAAAATTCCTATTTATTTTATTTAAATGCATTATTCGTATTACTTTAAATTGCCCTATCTTCCCAATAATTTTATTTTCTTTATAAATCAATTAAATCAATATTTTTAACACACATCGAGTACTTTTCTTCTAATAAATTATCTTCTTTTTGTTTTGGTTAATTCATAAAATTTTCTTCTGCTTTCTACTATTTTTCTGCAGCGGTTCATGAATGTTGTTTGGTGCATTTTTAAATTAAGTTTCGCTGTCATACAACAAATACCAACTTTCAATCCGCAAAAAATTCCTTTATCATCATTGTCCTGTTTCATCGCATAATCATATTTACAATGGTCGTCATTATTTATTTATCCCCTAATCCGAGTTTTCTTCTTGTAATTTCAATTGTCGTCTTTTTAATTTAAACCGTACTCTTTTGTAGTTTTCCATGGTTTTCATATAATTCTTTGTGGTATTTTTAATTCTTTGTGACTTATAAATTTTTAAGTCACCGTCTCGCATTAAATCGTTTAACATTTTACTGTCATTTGGCTGTCGCAAATGCTTATTTTTCATTCCGTCACTTTTTTGTGAACTGTCATTGTTTTTGCTTGCAACCCGAGTGTTTTTATTTTGTACCCGTTTATTGTTTAAGTTTTTACCTTTTGTAATTTTAAATGCACTTACTTTGTTGAATAAATCGTTTTGTAAAATAAAATTGTTTTGCTGCAAAATTTGTTGACCTTTTGCTTTTTGCTTGGCACGTAATTTTCGAATTTTAAATTGTAGTCGTTTAATTATTTTTCGACTTAGCACCACGTAAGTTCGATTTTTCTTTATTGCAGGTGTTGGATTGATTATTAATTTTTCCTCCACCTTTTCGAATTGTTGTGGTTCCACAATTTCTTCATTCTGTGCCACTTCGTCTGTCTTTTCCACGTCTTGTGGTTTTTCGGTTTCTTTATTGAATTCTTCATGTTCTTTCTTTATGTCTTTCATGAATTCTTCATGGTGTTTTTCCGCTTCTTCGTTACTTCTTTTTAGAGATTCTCTTATTTCTTCTGCACTTCTTTTCAACAATTCTTCTGTTTTCTTTTGTGCTTTTTCTATGGTTTTTCTGATTTCTTCGTGTATCTTATCCGCTCTTTTATACGATTCGTCCATGCTGCTCAAGAAATTTTCTAACCATAACGGTTCCTTGTTTTCTACTGGTACCACCACCTTTTCCATTTGTTTGATATCTTGTGGTTTTGTGATTTCTTCCGGTACCACTTTTTCAGACTCAACTTTACCAGCAGCTATCATCTTGTTAAATGGTTGGAATTTTATGGATTCCATCATTTTTGCCATCATATTTGCAACTTCTTCAGCATGTCTTTTCGCTTCTTCGTCGGCCTTTAATTTCGCTTCTTCGGCGGCCTTTCTTTTCACTTCTTCGGCGGCCTTTCTTTGCACTTCTTCGGCGGCCTTTCTTTGCACTTCTTCGGCGGTCTTTCTTTGCACTTCTTCGGCAGCCTTTCTTTTCACTTCTTCGGCGGCCTTGATTTTCGCTTCTTCGGCGGCCTTTAATTTCGCTTCTTCGGCGGCCTTTCTTTGCACTTCTTCGGCAGCCTTTCTTTTCACTTCTTCGGCGGCCTTTAATTTCGCTTCTTCGGCGGCCTTTAATTTCGCTTCTTCGGCGGCCTTTCTTTTCACTTCTTCGGCGGCCTTTCTTTGCACTTCTTCGGCAGCCTTTCTTTTTGCCTCTTCCTCGACCTCTCTTTTCACTTCTTCAGCGGCCTTTCTTTTCACTTCTTCCTCGACCTTCCTTTTTACTTCTTCAGCGGCCTTTCTTTTCACTTCTTCCTCTACCTTCCTTTTTACTTCTTCAGCGGCCTTTCTTTTCGCTTCTTCGGCGGCCTTTCTTTTCGCTTCTTCATCGACTCTCTTTTGTTCTTCTTCGGCGGCTTTTCTTTTCACTTCTTCGGCGGCCTTTCTTTGCACTTCTTCGGCGGCCTTTCTTTGCACTTCTTCGGCGGTCTTTCTTTGCACTTCTTCGGCAGCCTTTCTTTTCACTTCTTCGGCGGCCTTGATTTTCGCTTCTTCGGCGGCCTTTAATTTCGCTTCTTCGGCGGCCTTTCTTTGCACTTCTTCGGCAGCCTTTCTTTTCACTTCTTCGGCGGCCTTTAATTTCGCTTCTTCGGCGGCCTTTAATTTCGCTTCTTCGGCGGCCTTTCTTTTCACTTCTTCGGCGGCCTTTCTTTGCACTTCTTCGGCAGCCTTTCTTTTTGCCTCTTCCTCGACCTTTCTTTTCACTTCTTCAGCGGCCTTTCTTTTCACTTCTTCCTCGACCTTCCTTTTTACTTCTTCAGCGGCCTTTCTTTTCACTTCTTCCTCTACCTTCCTTTTTACTTCTTCAGCGGCCTTTCTTTTCGCTTCTTCGGCGGCCTTTCTTTTCGCTTCTTCATCGACTCTCTTTTGTTCTTCTTCGGCGGCTTTTCTTTTCGCTTCTTCGTCGACTCTCTTTTGTTCTTCTTCGGCGGCTTTATCCATCATTAGTTTTTCATTTCTAAATTTTGTTCTAGTTTCTATTATCCATTCAACATCTGGACGTACGCCTCTCTTTATTTCGTTTTTTATCGCCTCATCTACGAGCTCTCTTAACCTCTGTCTTTCGTTATTGGCCATCTGTTTAGCTTTGACTGCTTTTTCCTTTTCTATTTTTCTTTGTTCATTAGTGGCCATCTGTCTAGCTTTGGCTGCTTTTGCCTTTTCTATCTTTCTTTGGACCATTTCTTCCTGGATTTCCTTTTTTGTTTTCTTTGGTGCTACTTCTTCCTTTTGGTCTCTTAGTGTTACACTTAAATTTTTCATGGCTTCTTCCATTTTCTTCTCATGTCGTGATTCTTTCCTTCGTGCTTCTTCTTCTTTCTTTTTTATGTACTCTTCTTTCATTTTCTTCTCATTTTGTGTTCCTTTCCTCCGTGCTTCTTCTTTTTTCTCTTTCATTAAGTTTGCATATGCTTCTGCTCTCTTTTGTCTGTCTTCTGCAGTTAATTTCGCTTCTTTTGCGTTTCTTTTCGCCTCTATTTCTTCATTAAATTTCGCGATTCCTTCTTTGATTTTTGTAACCTCTTCGGCATCTAGTACCTTTACCTGTTCTATTATTAGGTTAATGAATTCATCTGTATCAATCATTTTTGTATTTTATTTTTACAAACAATATTTATTTTTCATTAATTATTATCCCCTATTTTATTTGAATCCCCTCGTTTCTTGACGTTTTCCCAAAATTTTTATGTGTTAATCAATTTACCTCGCTATTTAATTTAATTGCCGTCACAAATTTTATTTTATTAATCAACCTACCTATCTGTCAAAATTTATTTTTATTATTTTAATTCAATTTATCAAATCACCCTATTTTAACACCTTGGTCGCCATTTTATATTTCCCATCTGCTTTTTAATTATTTTATCAAAAATTATTTAATTTTTTAGGTAATTAGAAAAATCCTCTCCTAACCGCTCCGACGTTGCGGCGCCAATAAATATACTATGAGGAGGGTGGATCGTCCCTCGTCAATAGCAATTCTTATAATTGTTAATGACAAACGGAATTTCCGTTGCAAAGAAATTGTAATATTCAATAAATTAAATAATGCCTCGGCTGAACTTTCTTTTATTTGCATGTAGACTCTTACCTTCAGTGTAGATACTGGAGAAATTTCCTCTTTATTTATCTGTGGAATTCTTAAGTCGGAAAACACAAGAGTTTTCAAATAATGATCCAAAATTATTAAAAAACATAATATATTTCAACTCAAATCAATTATTAAATAAGTAAATAAATATTGAACAATGTTTCTAATTATACCCCAATTAATTACTATAAAAATAAAACTTGTCTTTTGTTGCACCTATTTTAAATATACCGCGCGTTTGTTCCGTAAACATTTAGTTTTTATATAATGGTCCACTTACCACTGTTGGTATGTACTGGTATGTACTCTTTTACTTTTGTCAGCTTAAGCGACGAACGTTCTTTATCCAGCTTGTGACTTCGTGTTTTGTACTAATTAGTTGGTCCAGATCCAAATTTTATCAATCACTTGTGTCGTAGCACTCTTTATCAGTTACTCTTCGGTAAGTAAAATTTATTTTTACCTTTTTTATATTTGTCACGTGCACTAACATGTAACTAACCTCTAATCTCTGTTTAGGTCCCTCAAATTTGGTTACCACTTGGAGGAATTCTCTTTTAACCACTTTTTATTAAATTAAAATCGGGAGCAAAATTCACATAACTACCCGCTTTTCCACCTTTTAAGGGACTCCTGTTTTTTTTGTTTTTTATCTCCTTGGTTACGAAATTTCAATCTACTTGATGAAAATTTGAAGTTGTAAGTACAAATTTGTATCAACGGTCTCTTTTTAATGTTTGATTTTTGTCTCTTCAGGTTTAACACATTTTGTGACCCGATCGTCATACCTTCGGAACAACGTTCGTCGACATGTAAACAAATTTTTTAAGTTCGTGCAACTTTTAACGACTTATTTTCTAACACTTTAAAATTAACAAAATTAACAATTTTTAACTTTCTTATATTTAGGTTTGGTTTGACAATTTTAATATTTGGATCTTATTTGTTTTAAAATTGCATTTTTAAATTTTATAAAACTTTTGTATTCTTTGTAAATCAATTTCATTAAATGTATTTTACCACCGTTTTGAATTAAATTTTGTTTATCGACCCTTTTGGATTCGAAATCTCATGCAAATTTTGTGCTTCTTATACTTTAACGTTATCAAGAATTGCTATTAGCGTATCGGTCGCCTTAGAACATGACAATATGTTCCCAAATATTTATATTTATGCACACGATCAATGGGGCACCCATTAATGTATATATTCCCGTTCACTCTAGGTGTCTTCGAGATAATCATGAATTGCGTCTTCTTGTCGTTTAGTGTCAGCCCGTTCTCTTCGCTAGCTGTTACTACCTTATTTAGAATGTGTTGTAGGTCTTCTATCGTTTCCGCTATTAGGACGGTGTCGTCGGCGTATCTAATATTGTTGATAGGTTTTCCGTTGATTTTATCTCTATCTCTTCGCCCTCGAGCGCTTTTCTCATGATCTCCTCCGAGTAGATATTAAAAAGTAGGGGCGAAAGCACGCATCCCTGTCTAACTCCTCTCTTAACTTGGATCTCGTCGGTCGTGTCGTTTCCCACTCGAATAGTTGCTTTCTGCCCGTAATACAGATTCGATATTATTCTTATATCTTGTGTGTCTAGTTGTTTTGCTCTCAGTATCTCGACAAGTTGGTCGTGTCTGACCTTATCAAAGGCTTTATTGTAGTCAATAAAGCAGGCAACTACATCCTGGTTTACATCCAGGCATCTTTGGGCTAGGATATTGAAAGCAAACAATGCTTCTCGGGTTCCATATCCATTCCGAAATCCAAATTGTGTCTCTCCTATGTCTTCTTCCAATTTTTTATATATTCTGTTATGAATAATTTTAAGCAGGATTTTCAGTGTGTGGCTCATGAGGCTGATCATACGGTAATCACCGCATTGTTTAGCGTGTGTCTTTTTTGGGATAGTGACGAATGCCGATACCAACCATTCTTGTGGTATTCTTCCGGATTTATATACCTTATTCAACAACTTCACTAGTACATGGATTTGGTCTTCTTGTATCAACCTAAGCAGCTCTGCTGTTATTTCATCTGGTCCTGGAGATTTTCTGTTCTTTGCCGATTTGATAGCGTGTTTCAAATCATAAATTGCTAAACAGTATTGTTTATCATTTTTAGCCTTTTCCTTATCCACCTCTTTGTTGGTTCCGGATAATTCCTTGCTCTTTATGTGGAACTTAATTTCACAGCAAAGATTTTATTTTTCAATTGAAGAAGAATTATTAAATTTATTGCAAATATCAAATTGATCATTTTAGAGAACGAAGAATCACAAATTAAATTCATTGTGAAATACTTCTCTATTGCCCGATTTCATAAAACATTTAGCAAGCCGTTAAGTTTTACTAACCAATAGAAAACGTCTGTTAGTACTAACAAGCCAATAGAAATCATCTATTAATTTTAACGGCTTGTTGAAGGTTTTATGAAACTGGGCATAAATTTTTTTATTTTGCATCAGTTGCTATGGTTTTTATCTCGGTTTTTGTATTGTTTGCGTTACGATTTGGGATTTTAAAATTCAAAATAGATTCCTGCAGTAAACTTGAACAAGATCCCAATATGTGGCGTGGAAATCTAACATTTTTAAAGGAAATGTATGGCTTTATCAAATACAATGATAATTTGAGTAAGTTGGTTTTTGAATTGGAAGTGAATTTTGTAGTTACAAGTTTTGCACGATCCAGTATACTAATTAATTTGGACCATTGTTTTACAATCCAATTGTTTTGGAATCTGATTGATTACTGGTATTTGGTTTTTTTTTATCGAAGCGGATCCGTTTCCGAATTTTTTTTGAAGGATTCTTACTTCCAATTGGTGAGTACAATTTGTTTATGTTAATTACTTCACAAATTAGATTTACCAACCGACTCTCTACAACACGTGGAGGTCTTGCTTTCTTCTTGTATACGATACGGCTTATCGTCGTCAGTTTAACAAAAATTTTGTACAAGTTTGGTGCAACCTTATTAAACACCTAAAAGAAGACATTTGAAAGATAAGGTATTTGTTTTGCCGTTTATGCTTTTGCTTTGGTTGATTATATTATATTTTGGGCGAAATTCGTTGAATTTATTTTTGATTATAAAGTTTTATCCAAGATTTCATTTGTTTGTGATTCTGTGATTTTTGCACAGAATTTTATAACGAGTTTCTTCTGCCTCTCTTCTGTTGGCAAAAATAATTGGCCTATTGGCAGCACTTCGGATGAATTAATTTCAGGTCCATGTATAAAGTATTTGTGCAAAGTAGGTGGTATATACATACACGTGGTATATACATGCATGTACCAGGGGGACTTCGCAGCGAAGTATTTCGCAATATTATGAGCGAACACCCTGAATTTCTCGACATCAATTTTATGTCCACTAGGTTTCGTTATCATGATAATATGTAATTTTTTTATTAACGTGAAGTCGATTTTTGTAGTTTCAGCTGAAAGTTCTTCATTCTTCTAAAAAACCTTTTGCCGTGTAGTCATCATTTGTGTTACCAAAACCCGGTTGGGGTTGGTAAACAATTAAATCGTTCTCTAAATGCTTTCTGGATGCAAGCAGCTTTAGTTTTTAAAATAATTTATTTTTCATCACTTCCGCGAGCTTGCCACATCTTAATTGGCAATAAGCCAATCCATTCGCGTAAGATAGATAAGCTAAATCCCAAATTTTCACTATTTATTTCCCCCAAAATCATTTCCTCAACGTTATTAAATTGTTTTTATGTTGCAGCGTATACATAGCATTTTTGGGTTGAAGTTGTTGCAGTAATTTCGTTACATACTTGGCCGTCCACCATAGTAAAGATCAATTTGTGACTTACTTACGCTTGTCTTTCTTGAATTATTAATTTCTTCCTTGTGCCTATTTCTTTCTGTGATTGATATTTCAGTAGAATCCTTTATAAATTCTATTTTTAAAACCCCACAATATCTTGTCGATGAATTTTTGACCACAAGCGAAGCGAAGCGGAACAATACACGTAAGAAAAGCAGTCGATCGTTGACTTCACAACCATGAAATGCTTGTTTGTATAAACTATCCCTCGAAGAGCCATCAAAATCCCATTTCTATATCAAACACAGCTGGTCCAGTTCTTCATTCTTAAGGAATGCAATGACAGGTTCCACCGTTTGAATCAGGTGCTTTGCGGTGTGGTCGAGCAAATTTTATAAACTTTTATGCCTTTTGGGTAACTTTCCTTTTTTGCAGTTCAAACCGTTTTGTACAAGGGAAATATTTGTGGGGCAGCCCTCCTTATAATTTGATATTGATGCCGAAATAATTTAGCGTCTACCAAAATCACTGGAGCATTATCACCTGACATTATTAGCTGTTGCGGTTTCAGTGATTTATTGTTTATTATTTATTTAGCGAGTTTTTTACAGTAGGTATATGCGCCGTTTCCCGCAACAAACACGCTATTTCCTTCTATCTTATTTATTGTACGCCTCTTTATAGTTGCTTACACGTTCTTAACTTTTCGTTATCACCTTCAACAGATTCGAGGATTCCGATTTTGTCTATTGCTTCTGAATGTCATTTGAGTGGCTAAGCTAATACAGGCAGATCAGGAGAATCTCTTAAACATTTTGTTTTCATTCATTTTGTTTGCTCATAACTAAATTCAAATGAAGTTTCCGGGCGACCGCGTTCCTGCGCTATTTTTGGATGACCCAATGAAATCTAAGTATCCAGCCACTTTACATTATATTTTTTAAAATTTCTATCTATATACAGCTCGCCTTTAAACAACGTGATTTATATTGCCATTTCGAGGGCGTTCAAGCAGAAATCATTAAGTCCAAATTCATAGTTTTGTAATAATTAGCTTTTAAAATTCAATTCATTTAGTAAATTACGTTTTTCATGATAAAGTTGAAATATACACTTATGTAACACACCACTAGGCATACTTGGTAATACTTAGTGACTTTTACCAGTATAAAAATCACACAATTAAATTTTAAAACTTGACAATTTATCCTTGATGTCTACAAAATACTCTTCATCACATTTTCTTCGTTTCTGCATCCCTTCGACTAAGAAATTAAATTGTTCGTCTAATTTACGGCTTTCACAACTTCTTATGTTATTAATTAACAAGTTCTCTTTTCTTGATAAACATTTCTCTTATGATATAATAAAAAACTGTATTTATGATACACTTTAGCAACAATATACTTGATTTCTTTTGTATTTCGAAAAAACAAAGTTTGCAAATTTAACAATTAAAATGTAATAAGTAAAAATATTTTTAATGCATGCTTTTCAGATTTAAAATAGCCTTCTCTATAACGTACCACTTCTTGGTCATCGGGATAAATATTTTTTAAATAATTTTGCTATAAATGGAATTGCCATCGGTATCCGAATCAGGGACGTCGTCTTTGATGTACATTTCACGTAATGCAGCAATTTATTGTTTACTAGGAGGTTCTGTAATGTTTTCTGCACCATGCAGCGACGATACCCAAATAAAATTGGTGAGCGCAGAAAAATATATGCTGGAAATATTTTAAGATGTGAAAATGTTCTAATATTCGTTTCTGTTTTCGGAATATCGATGTATACTACATACTATATTTATAATATTATGTATAGTATGTTCCGTGATCCCGAATGTGTTGCAGTATTTGAAGAAAGCTCTACTAATTGAAACAATCATTGCCACAATATTATTTGTTTTCGTAACAACATGACTCTCTCCATTGAGTAAATTGATTCCACAACATGAAGGATTGCAGTACTTTTGAATTTTGTTCATAATTTTCAAGTAAAACATTTTTCGAAAACCTTGATTTTTGCTCTAAAGTTGATCGAGATCTTGAATAGAGTTTTGTTAACTCTGGAATGAGTAGGCGAACGTGATTTCGACCTAGATCGCCTGACTTCCGTTATTTTAGCATTTCTTTTAAGTCGGCCGCATCTAATTCTTCAATAACTCTTTGCATGTCATTGTAAGTAACAAATTCAGCCATGCCTTGGTTAAGAAACGTATTACATATATCTGAAGAAGAACAAGAAGAAGAAATGAGGGTTACACTGAAAAATGGCGTGGCGAAATTTGTGTAAAGATCTTGGGCTACAGCCTTACAAGACCGAATTAACTCAAGAACCGAAGCCTGTTGATCATTTGAAGCACCGAAACTTCTCCGATTGGCTCTGCAAGAGTTTGAAGAAAATCCTGAATATCATCGAAAAATCATCTTCAGCGATGAAGCTCACTTTTGTACATCAAAAAGAACAAGAAAAAAAATAATACAAACTTATAGTAGATTTCTAAAATGAAGTTGGGCAATATTTCAAGGTGTGGCGTTGGAGTTCGATTTTTAAACCAAATTGATACTAGCCTTTATCAAATACAATGATAATAAATTTTTAGTTAGTTTTCGAATTGTGTTAATTTGGGAGTGATTTTCATGAATATTTGTTACATCTTTTTGGACGATCCAGTGTAAGAATTAATTTGAAATAGTGTTTTTTCAATCCAATTTTTTGGGGATTTGTTTCGTTACCGGTATTTGGATATTTTGGAATTCCGGACTTCTATTGAAACATATCCATATCTTATCTTCCGTTGAAGAATTTTCACATCCAATTGGTGAGTACACATTTTTGCAGTTAATTAATTCACAAATTCCTTTTATTAACAACACCTGGAGGTTTTGTTATGTATACGATATCTCTTACCGCTGCCAGTTTGACAAAAAGTTTTGTTCGAGTATGGTGCATTTTCGACTCTTTTGTGACCTCTGTTACCATCTTATCTGCCATATACCAGAATACATATGAAAAATAAGATATCTGTTTGTGCTGGTTTTATTTTTGCTTTGGTTTTTTTAGGTTTTACATAGAATTCAAAAAGATATTATTATCTTCTGTACGGCAAACATATGTGCAGATAAATATTTTAATAACTTCGCTGCGTGCAATTCTATGTTTGATAAATTCTTATCGTAACATTTTGAAAAGAGTAAACCCGATATTGGCCAAGATTATTGTATTGTTAAATTTATTAAACTTGAACACAGGCGAGTCGATAATCTTTTGCCACTCATGGTAATTTGGTAATTGATCCATTGCTTTCGGTTATTATCTTAGTGAACCACATTTTCGTAGTTGCACTGGTGGTTCCTTGTTTTACGGTAAACAAGGTGGTAATTTAAACTGCCGGGCGTTCATAATACCATCCACTACGCTTTGCTTTTCGGAGAATCTTTTTAGTGTCCTTGTATCGTCTAGGCAAAAGTTGTGGCTCGTTGCTTTGTCTCTTGCCTTCTGGAGCCTAAGAGGCATCTGTCGTTCTGACGGTATTCCAAAGTGAAAGAGTAGTGCAAAAGCAGTATTGCTTCGTTTTGTGTTATTTTTTTTTTGATACAGCTAATTGATATTGGTTGCCCCCATGCATGAATGATGAATGTGCAAATTTGTAGTTTTGAGATAAAACGATTTGAACATTCAAGTCTTCACTAAACATCAGAATTTAAAGTTACGAAAACTATCTTATGCCTATTTATATGAATTTTTAATGCCGTTTCACTAGATATTCTTAGAATTTTCAAGTTTTCATCATTTTGAAAATCCATATTTTGGATATTCGTGTTTTTGGCATTGTACATTTTATGATTTGTTGATTATTCGTAAAATAAAAAAATAAATGACTAGACATAGTGGTGCAAATAAAGAGTATTTAAACGTAAACAAATATGTGAACAGTGGTCAAATATTTGGGGCAATTTAAAACAGCTTGAAGGTCAAAATTAAAAGCAAGGACTGTTGCGTCATGTTTAGCCATTACTTTGTCTTCATTTCGCGTTTTCCTAGCACAATCTTTTAGTTCGATATGAATATTTGAATCTCTTCGTGCATGAGTTTTTCAGCTTCTGTCAAGTTATTATAAAATAAACATTTCTTACACTGATCCTTTTCCGGTTTGTGAAATCCTACTTCACTTAAATCATCTGCACCTGTAATGGAAACCATAATAATAATAATATCTAATAAATGTTATTTGATATCACTTAAGGGCTTTCCTGATGGTTCACTTCCAGTTCGTTGACTAAGTTTTATAATTTTTCAGGCCTTCCTTCGATAGATTTCCAATCAGAAAACGCATAATAAAATAAATCATTACATTCTTTTAAAAGCCAATAATTCCAAGTACTCAAATAATTTTACTTGCGGATTTTCATTTTGTGTAACGAAATTTATTCGTTACCAATTTTTGTTTAATGGTACCTCCCGCGACACTTAGTTTTGAGCGGTAGAACCGGGCAAGCACTTCCAGCGCGCTTTGGTCAGCGCAAGAGTCAGTCTAGCTTGGTGCGTACAACGGAGAGGTTGTGCATTGAATGGTGCAGTGAGTGTGAGTGATTGGAGTGGAACCAAGTTTTTTTTTGGGTGAATCGACCAGCCACCGAAGCTGGGGTTGATTTCTTTTGGTTGGATTCCACTGTACCAACTCGTATGGTTGAAACGTAAAATGATCACCCTGTCTCTAATGAGAAGACAGAATCGCGTTCAGGAAGAGGTGGATTGATTCCGCAGGGTGGATTTATCAATGAAGGCAGCTCAGCCGGAGGTGGAGTATTTATATCGCAAGGTGGAATTACTACCGGGGATTGCTCAATTTGGGATGTTATATTAGTTGGAGGAGGTGTGGTCACCCTTTCTTTATCTCCCCCCGAATCTAGACTGTTGGGGATATCCTGAGATCCCGTCTCGACCGCTTTTGTACACAACGTGGCGCCGGTAGTCGCAGAAGACTCGATTCCGACGGTAAGCAAAAAAAGCAGAACCGAGGTTCTAAAATTTTTTAAGGAAAAAGCCCTAGAGACGCGCAATAGCACGCCCTCGGGCATGTTCAGAAACTTTAAATAATATTCGTCGCCTCGCAAATTGCTCGGAACGGATTTTCTGGCCTACATCATTTGATGAAGGTTGTACCAACCCAAACCGGCTGCTATGGGTAGCTAACGGGAGCGTGGGCCAGGGGGGGGCTTATATGCCGAAATGAAACTTCCTCTCTCTCACTTCTTACCTTTTTTAACTATCAATGCGGGCGCCACTCTTTTCTTATAAAAGAGACTTAAAAAGACAACAAAACTTTAAGACAAAAGAAAAATCAAAACTTCTAAAAAAAATAATATTTATTCAGGCAACTAAAAATTCAATCAAACTTTTATATCATATTTACAATTATAAAGTAAGAATACAAAATGACTTATTTAATAAATTATTTATAACTTTAAAAGAAATGAAATGAATTATGTACACAAGGATCCTTACTACGGCACTGTCCGTAGTAGGTCAAATGACTTGACGTTTTTACTTAACCAAACAGTTGCAGGTTACAATGGCTTCTTGAACTGTTTTTATCAACATCAAAATAGATAACTGGGCTCCCTTTAAACACGGTAGGCAATCTTTAAAATTACTAATAATAATTACGTTAATATTGACTTCTTGTAGATTAAAGAAATTAATACTTGACTGGGATTTTTCCACCCACAAAAATGACAGAACGGGCCCCCTGAATATTTAACCTCACTTGCACCTTAGAAAGGAAATAGTACAGGACGGGTGTCTTGTCGGAGTGTCTTGTGGTAGCCGAAAACACTCTCGGGGAAGACTTACGCCTTGTTTAACAAAACGTAATGGATCGATCTGCCTTGTCGAACCAAAAGCATTTCGAGGACCGTAGGTGGGCAACGGGGATGACAGTGCCTTGCGAACCGAAAACACTGTCGGGGGAACGTACGCCTTGCGAAACCGAAAACATACGCTGATGACACCAGAGAAATTGCTTACCTTCCTTTAGTAGCGACTAAAGCTTATAAAATTACATCTTTCTCCGGTGTCACCTAAACAGGATGGGTAAAAGTTGTGTGAAAGTTACTTATCTTTTTGGGTTGGCATGGAAGGGACCGAATCACATTTACAGGGTCCTGTCATTATTAACCTCTAAAACTTAATAAATATTTATATCGGCTCACAGTTGTACACAACGAATGTGAGCGATTAACCTAAAAATATTTATTTCGTTACAACTCCCCCATCCCGAGTAACTGAAAGGCATGAAAAAAAAAACTTATTTAACGTTATCAAAAACAAACTAAACCAAAAAAAAACCTGTTGCCATTCCAACCTTGCACTGTTCGGTCAGAACAAAATAATAAAGCAAATAAAAGAAAACAAGGATTTTTAATTACTTTTGTCCGTAGCTTGCTTCTGACCTGGCTTGTTTGGGAGGGGATGCGCCCGACGTAATAAACGCTTTAACCGTTTCTGGCGCAGTTCCAAGGGCTTCCCATCACACAGGACTACGGTTCTGTAGGGGCCGCTCTTCTTGATCCCCTGGTCCATGATCCTCTGGATCACCCCGATGGTTGTAGCGATGGGTGGCGAGGTAATGAGGTAGCCTGGGCTCGGAGCCTCCATTCGGGGCGGACTCCTGCGTTCACTGGCCTCGACGGGTTCTTCCGGCTGAGTTACTTCGCCACTGCATGTTGGATGGGGCGAGGTTTCCCTCTCCACCCCCATGGGGGCAACACCCATGGCTTCGGCGATCGTCGGCTCTTTTGCTGGCCGTTTGGCTTTAAGTGGGCGAGCTGAAACATTTTTATCTGTTAAGACTAGAGAATCTATACCTGTCAGTATTTCTTCGAAGGAAGGCTTCCTACTGCGGCCTGTTACGAGCGTTGGCCGGGTGGCTTTTCGTCCCCATGGTCCTGCTGGTGCTGGACGTACCTGGGTGCGCCTTCGCAACAGTTCTGCCTGCCGCTGTGCCTTCCTCCAAAGTTGACCCTGTTTCACTCCCGCATGGGGTTGAGGAGGCGGTCGATTGGGTACTGTTGGGGTCGTCCCGCGGGTCTGACTTGCCTCTGCCAAAAGAGACTCCAAAATCTCTTGATCCAGCCGGTGATTTTCCATTTTTCTCGATTTTCGCGTATTCACTGCACTAATGGTACAAAATGTGTGGCGTTATCTAGCAGCGCATTTGTACGGGTTTATCGGTGCATACGCGATATTGGTTGTGAATATTGCCAAACTCTTAAACTGAATTTCCACTTTTCAATTAAATTTTGACATCAGGGTCGTTCTGGTCTATTTTCTTTTTCTTCCAACTAATTCTTCTTCCATTGCTTCTCCCATCATTCTATTTGGGTACTTACATCAGTCCTTACCAACTTGTCGCTGATGTTCACCCATTTTCATCCATTCACCTTACTCTACTTATCTCTACTTCCTTGGCATCCACCAATCTAACACTCTGGCGTTTACACCAACTTCCTGTAATAAATAAATTATGTTGGGGATTTTATGGATAGGAGAGAGGAACAAAAGAAATGATTTTCATAGGTGAGAAGAGAGGTCAAATTTGGTCATACCCCAGGTCCCTATTAATTGACTGAAGTGAGGAGAGATTAAATTAGTCCCTGCGCTTGGCGCCAATTTGTACCAACCCAAACCGGCTGCTATGGGTAGCTAACGGGAGCGTGGGCCAGGGGGGGGCTTATATGCCGAAATGAAACTTCCTCTCTCTCACTTCTTACCTTTTTTAACTATCAATGCGGGCGCCACTCTTTTCTTATAAAAGAGACTTAAAAAGACAACAAAACTTTAAGACAAAAGAAAAATCAAAACTTCTAAAAAAAATAATATTTATTCAGGCAACTAAAAATTCAATCAAACTTTTATATCATATTTACAATTATAAAGTAAGAATACAAAATGACTTATTTAATAAATTATTTATAACTTTAAAAGAAATGAAATGAATTATGTACACAAGGATCCTTACTACGGCACTGTCCGTAGTAGGTCAAATGACTTGACGTTTTTACTTAACCAAACAGTTGCAGGTTACAATGGCTTCTTGAACTGTTTTTATCAACATCAAAATAGATAACTGGGCTCCCTTTAAACACGGTAGGCAATCTTTAAAATTACTAATAATAATTACGTTAATATTGACTTCTTGTAGATTAAAGAAATTAATACTTGACTGGGATTTTTCCACCCACAAAAATGACAGAACGGGCCCCCTGAATATTTAACCTCACTTGCACCTTAGAAAGGAAATAGTACAGGACGGGTGTCTTGTCGGAGTGTCTTGTGGTAGCCGAAAACACTCTCGGGGAAGACTTACGCCTTGTTTAACAAAACGTAATGGATCGATCTGCCTTGTCGAACCAAAAGCATTTCGAGGACCGTAGGTGGGCAACGGGGATGACAGTGCCTTGCGAACCGAAAACACTGTCGGGGGAACGTACGCCTTGCGAAACCGAAAACATACGCTGATGACACCAGAGAAATTGCTTACCTTCCTTTAGTAGCGACTAAAGCTTATAAAATTACATCTTTCTCCGGTGTCACCTAAACAGGATGGGTAAAAGTTGTGTGAAAGTTACTTATCTTTTTGGGTTGGCATGGAAGGGACCGAATCACATTTACAGGGTCCTGTCATTATTAACCTCTAAAACTTAATAAATATTTATATCGGCTCACAGTTGTACACAACGAATGTGAGCGATTAACCTAAAAATATTTATTTCGTTACAAGGTCAAGATGCTCGATCTCCGGCTGCTTCGATAAATCTCTGCTAACCGGATCTCGCGAACTAGGTTCGTCTCCGACACTAAGTCCACCCTACATGCGTAAGCATGAGGGGGTGGATATGGGCCGTGTTCCACCCGATACGAATAAACGCATCGGGGGGCGGATATGGGTTTATGAGCGAATAAGGGGGGTAGCCGAACGAAACAGCTCAAAAAAATTGGTTGGTGCATGGTCCGGTTTGGTTTGCGCACGACCTGATGACGGGGTTCGTACAGTCGGTCTAGGACGTTTCGCCGTCGCCGTTTCGCCGTCGCCGTTTCGCCGTCGCCGTTTCGCCGTCGACGTTTCGCCGTTTCACCGTCGCCGTTTCGCCGTCGCCGTTTCGCCGTCGCCCATTTCGCCGTGGCCGTTTCGCCGTCGCCCATTTCGCCGTCGTTAATTAAAAAATATAAATCAAAGGTTACAATTAAAGTTTTATTATAAAATTTTATAATAAAATTAATAGTTTTAGAAGAAGAACAAAATGTAACCTAACCTATGGGAATTTTTTTTGGGATTTGAAACCCACTCACAATATGAGGCTGTTTCATTTATATAGTAAAAATTTATTACCAACTTAAAATGTTGCGATAATACAAAAAATTTCAAATGGAGTGAAATTTTTTCTCTCCGATTTGAATTTTTCTTTGAAATTCGGATAGATGGGGGTGTGATTAGTAGATATTAGTAATAAATATAATCAAAAAAATGGAAAATAACTCGTGTATTGCCAAAAAAGTGAAAAAATTAAATTTTTTTTGCCTTCCAATTTTAGGGGTGTGCATTCGAAAAGGAGGGTAATCCATCGTCAAATCCTACCCTTACGGGGCGCCGCTGCGCTGCGCTCCGCTCTGCACCCCTCCAGGGCGGATTTGACTCTGGTTACTAGGCTAAACATACTTGAAGCGCGACAGATCAAGAAAACCGGGATAAATGCAACCGGGATGTGAGAGAACCTCGAAATTAACGACGGCGAAACGGCGACGGCGAAACGTCCCATTTCGCGTACAGTACGTCTACTGTACGAACTCACACGCCGCTTACTCATGAGGTTAGCAATACCTCGAGGCAAGCATGTGTAGGCCGTGCGCGGTTTAAACCGGGCACCAGAGTGAAAACATCTCGATAGGGAGAGGTCATTTTGACGTCTCAATCTGGCTCAGCTCCCTTGGGCGGCCGGGGAGATAGCTGGTGTCTCACACGGTCCCCGGGTCACGAGATGTTTCCCAGATGTTCACCTTACTAAGTCTGTTTCTTTTTAACTGGGTTTTGCCCTTCGACAGGGCATTTCCACAGTGGTGATAAGAAACGATGCGAGGTCTCGACCCTCGATGGGCCGAATCCTCAGGGAAATAAAACGAACCTGAAACATAAAGAATACAAACATTAGTAATTTTCGTTCGAATTTCGTTCGGCATTGAGTGCGCGGCGACCCGCAGAACACGATCGCAGTACGCGAATCGTGAGCGAGGTCACGGCGTTCGCTAGAAAGTAGGTATAGGATTAGGGGAATCTTAACTAATTCTGTATATTTTATACATATATTTATCATACTATTTTATACATAAACATATTCCCTTTTATAAGGTTTCTAGAGTTTCTTTACATGTCATCTATATAATAGTCATATTTTTTATAACACTCACAGATAATTCTCATTACATAATAAATATTTTTAACAATTTTAACATTAAGAACAATTTCAATTTCCCCGAGGGGTTACAAATAATACACCAAGTACAGATTTTTTTGACTTTAATATTCTCTTTTCAGTTGGCATCTTCTTGTTTCTTCTTTTCTTCTCTTCAGCCTCGCACACCCAGAGCCGCCTCGTCACTTCTTCATGCATCTCCCTTTTCGTATTGGATCTGAAACATAATATTGTATAATGATGCATTAGATGGATGTTTTAATTGTGAATAATTTCACGCGCCCGAGGGAAGTTGTTGTTATTGACTCTGTAACTCTACCATGACTAATAATTTTTCTCTATTTCAGATGGAATCGGAACGACCGTGAGGACACCACATCGACATCGGCGACAGGATGTTAAGGAGTCGCGCCGCAGGTAAGTAAAGACTTTATTTTAATTAACCGTAATCTATATGTGCTCGTGCGATTGATAGGGAGGATCGTATTACGCTTAGGACAATGTCTCTCATAACTTTCCTAGTAAAGCCTAACCCCGCTAACAGATTTTCTGTGCCATGTGGAATGGCACCACGGGAACCCAGAACGATCGGCATAATGTTGTAACATTCCAAATGTTACTAATGCCGACCCTGTCGTCATTTATGACCAACTTACACATTGGTCAAATTCATTTCTGAATTTTGTAATTTTATTTAACTATTTTTGTCGAAAGACCTTTAATTAATTTCTCTATTTTGTATATATTTATTATTTCTAATGAAAACATCGATTAAAATCAAATGCCACCGATTTTACATCGGTACCATTTTTCCATCGACACGGGTATTAATACATCGAAGTTACTCGTCGGTAGGTTTTATGCCGAATCGAGAGGTTAGCGTATTAGAAGTCATACGAGCAAGACACACTAATTTGTACTCCGAGTTTTTAATCAGTTTTAAAGTAATTATTAATAATTACTACCAGTTTTTTGTGCAATTACGTTCACCGAATGTCAAGTGACAGTTCGAGTATATTATTTGGAACCAACGATTTTTTTATAATCGAAATATCGATTTATAAAAATTGGAAATCAATAGACGCCATCAAAATTTTCATCGATAGACGCAGTGGTAAACGGAATTATCCTGGCTACGCGCAATCGAATTAATGGTGGCTTATCAAATAAAAATCATAACAAACTTTAGGATTTTAAAAACTGAGAAAGACGTTGCCGACAATCAATTCAAATCAATTGAGGCTGAAGCTAATTTCAATTATTCATCCATTTGGAAACATCAACATCAACAAAACGCAGTATCACATTTTATTATTTTTATTCAGATTTCAGAAAAGACCTATAAAGTTCGTAGTTTGCTTGTTAACGCTTTGTTTATCAAATTGTATATGTGTTGTATTCTTTTAGAACCTCATTCAGAAATTGAATGTACCGAGGGAGGAACTACAGATCTGTGGATTCTAGCTGCGTGCATTTGTATCCATCAAACGTGAGTAATTGCATTGCTCACTATATAATTTTGGTTTGCTTTGTGTTAACAACCTTTATTTCTGGTAGTTTGCTAACACCTTTTACTATTGCTTCCGTAGCTATCTGTATTTTGCTTTTTGGTAGCATAGTTAAAATAACTTATGATCTGTGTATCACTTCATTTTAGTGAACCGTCACGACTTCGTCAAGACGAGGCTACGATCTTTTCAGACGAACACTCAATTATTTGTAAATATTTTAATTATTGTAGTAATAAGTTTTTCATATTGTACCAAGAGATTTCGTTTAGTTCAAATATTGTCATTTTAAGTTACACAAAGTGTACGTTATTTTCTGTTCACTCAAGAATTTTATTTTTATGTTTTATTATTAAATGGTTATTGAACAATTAAGCATCGGTGTTTGTTTATTAACCCTTTTGGCGCCCCGAGCATTTAGTATCAGCAGCAAGAGAATACCGAACCCCGAACACTCGAATTACACCAGAGTAACCCTCGCTCTACGACTAAGGCATAAAAAACCAATAGCTAGCCAACCTGTTCAACATCTACGGTTATCAAAGTGGACTTGTAACAACTAACGAGGAAGTGGTTATCCTTAGGTAAATTATTTAAGTTAAAGTGGTTACAATGTCCACTCTTCCCACCCTATGTTCTTGTTTGATTTTATCGGTAAGCACGGTGTATTTTGTAGTCTTTTCCAAGGAGGCTTGGTTTAGTGATTGCTCATTCTCGTATCTAACGGTAGTGTCTATAATAATTGCCCGATCCGTGTTTATAGCCACTATGTCAGGTTTGAGACAGGACCCATCTTCTAGATTGAATGATTGCTCTTCGTATATAGTGTATTTCGCTTCAAGATGTTTAGAAATTACGGCATTGATGTCGTTGTGTCTTTTGATTCTTGTGTTTTTCCCCGCGACGCATTCGCCCAGGACGTGCCCGAAAGTCTCAATCTTCTCGTGGCAACGCCGGCAGTTTGCGTCGAGGTGGGTACCCCCCGATCTCTTTAGCACTTTTCTTTCCCCATAGGTGTTAGTTCTGAATTTAAGGAGGTCAATAAATTCTCCGGGGCGAAGGGTATTGATGTTTAATAGCCAGGTGTTCGCAAGGGGGCTGTTACGAAAGTTAGCAACACCCTTTCCTTGCGAGACCTGACTGGACCATTGAGTATGTTCCTGCTTTTTAAGTTGCAGTTTCTTTGCACGGATGTCAGCCATTTTACTTGGGAGAGTTAGGTTTAGATGATTTGCATGTCTCCGGATTCTATTTCCAAAGTCGCCCTTGTTGGCTAATTCCCTTAAGAGAGGGTCCCCGTCGAATCTTAACTTATTTAGAGATTTGACCGAATTGAGTGATACTAGGTGCGCGAGGCGTGGGAAGCCCAAGCCGCCGTCGCGCTTTCTTGAGTAGAATAGGTGATCGGAAGTGCCATCCGTGAGATGAAGGAAGCGTTTGCACGCTCCACGGATGGCATCATCAACGTGTACTAGAGATGTTTTTGACGGGGAGTCTATAGTGAATCGGTGTAAATATTTTGGAAGTATATACTGCGCCAGAAGAGTGGCCTTCTGGGTGGGTTTCAGACTCAGCTTGCCGCATCGTTCGGCAGCCAACCTAATCTCCTCTAAATGGGCCTTATTGGAGAGTCCTTCAAAGAGTGTGAAGGACACTCCCAGATATTGGAATTTTTCATCGACGTGGTAGTTTCGCAGATCTTTCCCCTGAATCCCAACCCTAATTTCTTCCGCGACCCAAGTCTTGTTCACCCTGCGCACGCTGAATACTGCGCTTTTGCTTGGGGAGATCTTAAGCCCAATCTTATCTAGCCCGTTAGCAGTCTTATCGAGGCTTAGCTGGAGGTTTTGGGGACTGTTCGCCAACAGGAAGATGTCGTCGGCGAACGCAAGGATGGAAAGCCCCCTTTCAGAAGTCAAGCTGAATGTCGCAGAGTCGGAAATTGACTGGATGACTGGGTCCAGGACCATGTTGAATAGGGTCGGGGACAGAGGATCGCCCTGTTTGACCCCTCTACCCAGGGGTATAGTTATATCGGAGCCCGTAAAGGTGGTTTGGGCCCCGTTATACATGTCCATGATCAGTGTGGTGAGTGATTTAGGAACCTTCGCGGCCACCAACGCCAGTGATGGCGTTGTGGGGGATCATATCGAATGCCTTTGAAAGATCTAACTGGGCGGCACATAGACTGCTCTTCTTACCCTTCCTGATTGCTTCATCGAGCAGGATGGTGTTGATGAAGCAACCGTTGCCCTTGACGAAACCGCGTTGTTTTAAAGATATGTCTATGGACTTTTCGAGACGCGTTTTGATGCAGGAGCTGAATAGTCGCGCCAGTATAGAGGAGATGGTCAAAGGACGCCAGTTCTCTGGTTTCGTCGGGTCTTTCCCCTCCTTCGGGATAAATGTAGTTCGATTATTAAGCCAAGCTTTTGGATAGTGTCCCGTAAGAATAATAATATTGAAAAGGAGGGAGAGGGCTTCACTGTACCCAGCCGATCGTATGCCGAGTTTGGTGACCCCGTCAGGTCCCGCCGCGCCCCGGTTCTTAAGTTTTTGAATTTTGAAAGCCACTTCTTTGGGCGCCACTAGATCGATGGGAGCATCTTCAAATTCTACGTTCACCCCTTGGTCCGCCCGTATCTCGCTCCCACCCCACAGCTCCTCATATAGACCCCTGACCTCCCGAAAAGGCACCTGCGGCCTCTTGCCGTCGCCCAGCTCTTCTTGACCTCCCTTTATGACAAGGTTGGCCAATTGGCTGGGGTTGTGTTTGTATAGTTCTTGAGTCTTAGCGTATTGGGTCTTCTTCGCCGCGGTGCGCTTGGAGTACTCGATCGATTTGGTCTTGATAGGTTTTGGTTTTGCGACTTTCTCGGTTTTGGCTAATTGTAACAGGCTACTGTTATTTTGGTCCATACGAAAACTTTATTCTTTATTTTAGGGTTTATAAATTTTTCGATAAATAATTATGTTATAAATTTCTAATTATGTATGATTTTTTTGACCAGCTTTGTGTTAAACAAAGCTGACTTTATTTTTATTAATGTGATTTACCACTACAAATTATAATTTTTACTAATAAGTAACACTTTCTCGGTATCTAATAAACCATTATACTACGCATCTTTCTTACCTACATAATCTATGGTGTTTTAATAAAAGATCGGTAAGGTAGATCGCTAACCTTCAAGGTTGCTTCGATTTTGCATCGGCGCAAACTAGATTAGCAAATCACTCTCGCAAAACCGATCTAGTAACAGCTACACGCAAAAATTCAGCTCCGCAAAATTATTAATTTTATAAATATTCGATTAAGTTTTATCGACCCAGTTATCAAGTTTATGACTAGTAAAGTTTCACGACCGAGTGTAGTGTTATTTTTAGATTTAACAAGATCAATAATTAATTTTTATTTCGATAATTAATATTATCGACCAACGCATGTGTAAAGTTAATGCGACGCCATTCTTAAAATCCAGAATAACCGCCAAACACAGCGACCATAATATTGAGGTGATTAATTTTATTATCCAATCTACCCTTGATGTAAATGGGCAAACTGGAGAATTTATTATAATTCCTATTGAGAAGAGGTTGAAAATCCGCAAGCCAATCGGCTCATTTTATTCGCCAACGAACGTTACCTGTCCATTTTGGAATTTCAAAAACATTCGTACTGGTGCCCAACATCTGTTCAAACTTCCCAAAAAACTTTCATGTGTGTGACACCAAATCCTATTTTGAATACAACTGGAGGAGCTAAACGCATAATTGGTGATAACAAAACGAATCTAATTGCTTATTCAAATAATTCAAATATATCTCTAAGCTTTAAAATTGTGGTTTTACAATATCGTATACTGTGTTTTGACTATATTTTAGATCAAAAATTGCCATTCAAAATCCTGACGATTTTGACCAGGAGTGATAAGCGACCATCAGATCTGATTGTACATTATCCAGTAATACTTTCAGGAGAAATCGTAAGTAGTTATAAACACCATTTGCTATATGATTATTGTTTAACAAAAAACACCAAGCTTGTAGCTAACATTTTGTCAACCCGCTTGCATAATCTACCCTCAGTAGACGTAACTAGTACTCCCTGCTTTTTGGTAGTTTTAGTGCGATTTTTTTTGTCGCAAGCATTTTGTAAGGCAATTAAGTTCGTAGACTCCACAACCCAAGTGCGAAGGTTCTCTCCGTTCGACATTTCAACTCCAACCAAGCGACATCTATCGATCCGCTCTGCGTATCAAGTATATATATATTTGTGTTCAACATTATTTGTAATCAACTATCAATTTTTATATTTTAAGGTTAACATTTACTATTCATATAATCTGTGTAAGCAAGAATTCTCTTATGTTAATTACGATTGATTTCATATCTATTTATATTAAAAATGTGTGTTCAAAACGAGTAAGTTTTATTTTCTATTTTGAGTTAATTTTTGTCTCGATAAGGATTACTACGATTTTTGAACGTCCTTATTCGATTCTGGCGCCCTTCCGGAGAATATTACTACGCAAAGAGGAACTCATACAAGAATCCACGAAAGCGATTCGTCGCTACCCAGCTCTCAAGTACTTGGTATAAAACATACAAAGCTAAGCCGCTTCGTTAATCACATCGACGAGCATAAAAGAGGCAATTGCAACTGGAAGCACTAATTTTGACTTCCACCGTTTCATCAGTAGTGCATTTCCACGTTTCATAAGTTGCGCCCAACGTGCTGGCACGAGTCAACACTTTACTAACAACCAACTACGGGGCATCGATCATTTTTTCCATCTCTTCGTTACCTTTGGTAGTAATTTTTATGAACACACACATAAGTAGAATTCTTGTTTTACAATTTGCTAATAAGCACAGATATTTTAACGTTGAACTAAAGTACAATATATATTTTATCTCCTTATTTTTATTATCTATTATTATCGAGCGTTACGACCTACTACTATATATCGTTATATTTTATCTTAAATTTCAATCATTGAGCATCATACTCTTGTTTACTATACTACTAAAATGCGTCATATAAACCGTTTATTAGCTGATGAGCTAACATGGGAACTCGAGGTACGGGGTAAAGACACTACAAATTTAACTGTAGATGAAAAGCGAGCACTTTTAAGATTAACGCTTAGGCAAAAAGTAAAGAAAATTGACCTACCGGTAGAACGATTAAATCTAGTCGAACAAATTAAAATTTGCCAAGACAAATTTAACCAAATCGTACCATTAATTCAGGAACTAACACATTCTCCTAATACGAGAGCTTGCGAAGGTCACCTTGCCAGGTTAGATCATATTTCTTCTCGACTAGAATTTTGTCTCGAAAAATTATCTCCACCAGACCCAGAAGAGCAAAAAGCTCAAATTTTAAGTAATAAAAGCATTCAACTGATTGAAAGGGTTGAAATTTTATTAGATATACCAGAAACCGGTCGCAACGATATTAGTGCAGCACTAAGTAATTTGTCGATAGACGAATTAACTGATGTACTTGGTCATGAGCAATTGCAAGCTATTGCAACCACGCGCCCATCCAGATCTCAGGAAGCCGTGGGTTCGACGCCAATAAGGCCCGAACAAACTCAAAATTTAGTAACGCCAAATTCTCTTCCACAAAAGGAAGTAGCACAAGTTGTAAATATTCCCCAAACTTCAAATTATCAGACGCCAAATGTTAATATCCCTCATAGAAATTTTAATCATAATTTACAAACGCCAGTTTTCGACGCTAAACCCGACACCGTCAGCAGATGGAACTTGAAATTTTCCGGTGACGATAAGTCACTTGGAATAAACGCGTTTCTTGAACGCATAGACGAGTTGCGAATTTCTAGACACGTCTCGGAGCAAGTCTTGTTTGATAGTGCGTTCGACCTTTTTGAAGGCCCAGCCTTAACGTGGTTTCGGTCCGCTAGGAAATACGTTCGTTCTTGGCGCGAATTAACAGAATTTTTAAAAGATACCTATTTACCGTCGAATTATGACGAATCTCTGTGGCAGGAAATTATTAACCGCAAGCAAGGCGAATTTGAGCCAGTGCGCGACTACATCGCCGCGATGAGTAACCTCATATCGAGATTGTCAAGTCCTATGGGCTCGACAAGAGAGCTTTACTATGTTAAAATAAATTTGTTGCCCATCTACCAGAAAGAATTATTATTTATGAACATCGATAATATGTTAGATTTAATAAAAGCTTGCAAACAAATTACCGAGGTTTTCGATACAGAAAAAACTCGAAAGTTCCATGTACCTACTGTTAATCCATTAGAACCTGAATTGGCTATGCCAAAAGTACGTCGCCCAGATCTTTGTACCCGCACGAAGCATGAAGTTCATACCATGCAATCCAACGTCAAGAACTACAGTTCTCGGACGTTTGGAAAAAGAGCGACGCCTGTCAACGCTAAATGTTTTAATTGTGCACAGTCAGGACATTATTATCACACCTGTCCAGCCGAAAGGCGCATTTTTTGTTATATATGTGGAACTCCTGAAGTTACTTATCCTAATTGCACTAAGTGCTCAAAAAACGCAAAAAGGCGAGAATGAGTAGTAGTCCTCTCATTCCTAGCCCTTTTACTATGAAGGCTACCTGTCCTGAATGGCAGTATTGGTTGGCAAACGTCAAATCTTTTTGTAGAGCCAAACCCTCTAAAGTTGAGACGCTTTTCGCTCATCGTCCTTTCGACAACCGAGCCTATTTAAATATCAACATTTTGGGGATGGAAGTTCTTGGTTTCCTTGACCCTGGCGCAAACCAATCAGTATTAGGCCGTGATGGGCTGCATATATTAAAACACTTGAAATTACATGTAAATAATAGTAACATTGATTTAAAATCCGCTGACGGCACACTACAAAATGTTTTAGGTACCAGTACTCTACCGATAACGCTAGACGGCGTAACCAAAAATTTAAATACAATTGTTTCCGATACAGTAGTATATCCACTTATTCTGGGTTACGAATTTTGTAAACTTTTTAAAATTAAGACCGATTTTGGTACTGATTCTTACACAATCCCGTCTACGTTAACTGCACTTTCAACAGAAAAAATTATTCACTCTAGATCAGATTTGAGTTATGATCAAGTTCAGAAATTAGACCAAGTCATTTCTTTATTCAAAAAGCTCGCTCCTAATAAATTAGGACGAACAACTCTGGTTGAACATGTTATAAATACAGGGACGGCAACCCCCATAAAGCAGAGACATTACCCTCTTTCTCCGGCAATGTTGGCTAAAGTCAACGCAGAGGCAGACGAGATGATACGTCTAGGCGTAATCAAAAAGTCATTCTCCGTATGGAACTCGCCGACTGTAATAGTTAAAAAGAAAGATGGCACTTTGCGTTTTTGTTTTGATGGGAGAAAATTAAATGAGGTCACTAAACCCGACGCTTATCCGCTCCCATATATTAATGACATCCTAGACCGCTTACGCGATGCCAGGTATCTGACATCGATAGATCTGCGTAAAGCTTTTTGGCAAATTCCGCTATCACGCGACTCACGTGAAAAAACCGCTTTTACCATTCCAAGGCGTGGTCTTTTTGAATTCAATGTTCTCCCTTTCGGTCTAAATAATAGCGCTCAAACATTGCAAATAATTTCGAAGAACACCTGAACACCCTGACTCAAGTCTACAAAAGATTGAATAAAGCTGGCCTAACAATTAATAAAAAAAATGAGAATTTTGCCGTGATTCTCTCAAATATTTAGGTTTTGTAATTGATGAGAAAGGTCTTAGAACCGACCCCAGCAAAGTTGATGCTATTGTTAACTACCCTATTCCTAAAACGTCAACAGAAATAAAAAGATTTCTCGGTATGGCAGGTTGGTACAGGAGATTTATTCCGAATTTTTCCTCTGTGGCTGCACCTATTTTACATCTCGTTAAAGGTAAAGCCAAAGGCCAGAAAATCTCTTGGTCCGAAGATGCTCACCGAGCCTTTTTAAATCTGAAAAATTTATTAACTACTTCGCCGATATTAGCTAGCCCTGATTTTACTCTCCCTTTTATTATACAGACGGACGCAAGTGATTCTGGACTGGGAGCCATCTTAGTCCAAGGCACCGGGGAAAACGAGAAAGTAATAGCTTACGCTAGCCGTACCCTGACCAAAAATGAACTCAATTATCATGCTATGGAGAAGGAATGTTGCGCTATTCTCTTTGGAGTAGAAAAGTTTCGTCCCTATATTGAAGGAACCCGATTTACGGTCATTACCGATAATCAAGCGTTGAAATGGCTGGGTACAGTCAAATCTCCGCTGGGAAGAATCGCCCGTTGGAGTGTACGATTAAACCAATATGATTTCGGTATTGAACATAGAAAGGGGAAATTCAATATAGTGGCCGACGCTCTCTCTCGAGCACCAGTGAACATCCACTTAATTTCTGTTGCACCCGACGATATAGACCCTTGGTATCAGAAAGTCATAAACAAGATTCAGGAAAACCCAAATTTTTATCCTAGTTTTAAAATAGAGGATGGGTACATTTTAAAATTTGTTGCCAACAAGCACAATATTATTTCTAATCTTGTTGAATGGAAACTCCTTGTGCCAAAATCTCGTCGTCGAGAAATTATGATGGACTGTCACGATAACCCGCTCAGCGGACATTTCGGCATTTTCAAAACACTCAATAAAGTTAGCGAACTCTACTACTGGCCTCGAATGAAATCCGACATCACAAAATATGTTTTAAAATGTGATATTTGTACTGCCAGTAAGGCGTCGAATCAATTGAGACCAGGCCTCATGGGAATAGAGAAAAAGGTCAAATACCCGTTCCAAATCATTTCTATCGATTTGATGGGACCTTTTCCACGGACCAAAAAAGGTAATTCCTCATTGTTAGTTATTTCTGACTGGTTTACCAAATTTGTGTTGGTTCAACCCTTGAGACAAGCCACTGCATCGGCTATAGTAAAGTTTGTAGAGGAGACTTTCCTGCTCTTCGGAGTGCCCCAAATTGTCACTACCGATAACGGTCCCCAATTCACTGGCAAGCTTTTCAAAGACCTGATGACACAATACAAAGTTCAGAAAGTTTGGCCTACGGCGAACTATCACCCACAGGCTAATTCAGTCGAGAGAACAAACCGTGTCATCGGTTCCTGTTTAAGATCATTTGTGGAAGACGATCACAGATCGTGGGATCTTCATATCCACAAGATAGCGCATGCTATTAGAAATGCCGTGCATGAAGTGACCGGGTATACTCCATCCTTACTAAATTTCGGTAGATCGGTACCAAACAGCGGCGACTACTATGGTAGATTGGACTCGGCTGAGCCGAGGGAATTCTCCATAGAAAACCGTGAACAATTGGTGACCGACGTTAACAACCTTAGTGATTTGCACCTGAAGGTAGTGGAAAAGATAAGAGCTGCTTACAATCGCAACAAAGCTCGTTACGATCTCTGCAAAAGACCATTATCTTTTAAGCGTGGAGATATTGTTTGGAAGCGAAACTTCGTTTTATCCAGCGCACCAGACAAATTCTCAAAGAAATTAGCTCCAAAGTTCATTAAATGTAAAGTGGCAGAGGTTACAGGTTCCCTCACATATCGTCTAAAAGACGAGAAGGGCAAAGATCTGGGTATTTATCATATCAAGGATTTAAAATCCAATCCTGTATAATTCCATTTTATTATCGGTGTAAATAGTTGTAAATAATTTTATCATTATTGTAGTTAATTTTAACTACCATTTGTAAATATTTTCTGTTTCGGAGTGTGTTAGCTACTATACGTTCGACATTTCAACTCCAACCAAGCGACATCTATCGATCCGCTCTGCGTATCAAGTATATGTATTTGTGTTCAACATTATTTGTAATCAACTATCAATTTTTATATTTTAAGGTTAACATTTACTATTCATATAATCTGTGTAAGCAAGAATTCTCTTATGTTAATTACGATTGATTTCATATCTATTTATATTAAAAATGTGTGTTCAAAACGAGTAAGTTTTATTTTCTATTTTGAGTTAATTTTTGTCTCGATAAGGATTACTACGATTTTTGAACGTCCTTATTCGATTCTGGCGCCCTTCCGGAAAATATTACTACGCAAAGAGGAACTCATACAAGAATCCACGAAAGCGATTCGTCGCTACCCAGCTCTCAAGTACTTGGTATAAAACATACAAAGCTAAGCCGCTTCGTTAATCACATCGACGAGCATAAAAGAGGCAATTGGAACTGGAAGCACTAATTTTGACTTCCACCGTTTCATCAGTAGTGCATTTCCACGTTTCATAATGTGACCAATTCTTCGACGTATTGGTCTATTTCGTCGCGCGTGGGAGTCCTATTCTTACAGATGTTAACAAATCTTTCGGCGCAATCTAGCTTCTGTGGTACGTTGGAGCAATCAATCATAATTAGCTCTTTCCAATCGCGCTCAGGAAGGGGTTCGCTAGGCTCGCAGGGTGGATCACTCGGGGAGGGCCGATCTACCGGAGATGGTGTGTTCTTATTATTGGGTGGGTCTATCGCAGGGGATTGTTCGACCATAGAATTGACAATGGAATCAGTTTGTAAGGGTGTTTCAACTGCTTCTTTATTTCCCCCAGAGTTCCCCCTTCCCACCCACTTCGACAGGTGTTCTAGGACGAGTGTGATTGGATCCGTCCCTAGAAGATGGAATCGGATCCCTGCCCTTGTGAGTTGTCGGATTCGAGCGGAGTCTAAGCCGGGTTTGGGGGACCTTGTCGGTTGAGTCGACGCCAGACTCTTCCTTCTCGGTCACCCTGTCTGAGTCTAGGAGGTTCGTGCGCCCAGAACGAGTCACACGGGCGGCAACCTCGGGAGGGGGGTATCAGGTTCATCCCCTTGTCTAGCCATATGCTCCGCTAGCGCTTGAGGAGGAAAAGCGAGCTTTCTTAGCAATGCAAGCCTGTCCCGACATTGTTTGGCCGTCTTCGGGCCATTAAAAAATTCGGCCAATTTCAAGGAGTAATTCTGTTCGCCGTCGATATTTATGAACTCGGAGACCAGAAGATTGGTCTCCTCATCTGTCCAGATGGAGGTCCCTCTGGAGACATGGGACTTGGGTCCCGGAAGTTCGGCGAGCTTCTGCTCGTTTCTGAGCGTGGGATGGACACTGCGGGTATGTGTTGAAAGGCCGCTTTTGGTGGCAAATTTTCGAGGACAGAGAGTACATGGAAATTGTCCCTCGGATAGAGTTATAATGGGACCGTTGCATTTGGTGTAATGGCAGGTTGCCGGTCTATAGCCTAAGGTCTATAACCTATTTAATACATATATTTATCATATTGGTAATACATAAACATACACTTATTCCCTTTTATAAGGTTTCTAGAATTACTTTACAAGTCATCTACAACAGTCATATTTTCTATAACACACAAATAGATAATTCTCAATTACATGATAAACATTTAAATAATTTTAACATAGAACAACAATTTTCACTTTCCCCGAGGGGTTAAATATGATACACAAAGTACATTATTCGTTAATATATTTCTTCTCTTTTTAGCTGGCAGTTTCTTGTTTCTTCCTTTCCATTCTTCAGCCTCGTATAACCAGAGCCGCCCCGTCGCTTCTTCATGCATCTCCTTTTTGTGTTGAATCTGAAACATAGTATTTAAAAAGATGCATTAGATGGATGTTACAATTTTGAATAGTTTCACGCGACCGAGGGAAGTTGTTTTCTTTCGACTCGTTAACTCTACCATGACTAATTATTATTTTTATCTTTTTCAGATGGACCCCAGAGGATCGTGAGGATGTCACACCGACGACGACGACAAGATGTAGTGGAATCGCGCCGCAGGTAAGTAATGAACTTAATACAATTAGCCGTAATCTATATGTGCGCGGGCAATCGATAGGGAGGAACGCAATACGCTTAGGACAATGTCTTTTAGGGCTTTTCTGGTGAAGCCTAACCCCGCTAACAGACTTTCTGTGCCATGTGGAATGGCACCACGGAAACCCAGAACGATTGGCATAATGTCTACTCTTCCTACCTTATTATCTTGCTTTATCTTATTGGTCAGCGCGGTATATTTGGCGATCTTTTCTATAGAGGCCTGATTTAGAGATTGTTCACTTTCATATCTAACGGTTGTGTCTATTATCAATGCCCGATCCGTGTTTATAGCTACGATGTCGGGTTTAAGACAGGACCCATCTTCTAGTATGAATGTTTGCTCTTCGTATAAGGTGTATTTGGCCTCTAGGTGTTTAGAGATTACGGCGTTTATGTCATTGTGTCGTTTGATTCGTGTATTTTTCCCCGCGACGCATTCGCCCAGGACGTGCCCGAGAGTCTCGATCTTCTCGTGGCAACGCCGGCAGTTTGCGTCCAGGTGTGCACCCCCCGATCTCTTTAGTACCTCTCTTACCCCATAGGTGTTGGTTCTGAACTTTAGAAGGTCGATAAATTCTCCGGGGCGAAGGGTATTGATGTTAAGTAGCCAGGCGTTCGCAAGGGGGCTGTTACGAAATTGTGCAACACCCTTACCCTGCGAGACCTGACCGGACCATAAAGCATGTTCCTGCTTTTTCAATTGGAGTTTCTTAGCGCGTATGTCTGCCATTTTGCTTGGGAGAGTTAAGTCTAGATGTTTTGCGTGTCTTCTGATTCTACTACCGAAGTCGCCCTTGTTGGCCAATTCTCTTATTAAGGGGTCCCCGTCAAATCTTAGCTTATTTAGAGATTTAACTGAATTTAGCGATACTAAGTGTGCGAGGCGTGGGAAACCCAAGCCGCCGTCGCGCTTTCTCGAGTAGAAAAGGTGGTCGGAAGTGCCATCCGTGAGATGAAGGAAGCGTTTCCACGCTCCACGGATGGCATCGTCTACATGAACTAGCGAGGTTTTGGACGGGGAGTCTATAGTGAAACGATGTAGATACTTAGGTAGTATATATTGCGCCAGAAGAGTGGCCTTTTGGGTGGGCTTAAGACACAGCTTACCGCATCGTTCGGCAGCCAACTTTATCTCTTCTAAATGGGCTCTGTTGGAGAGTCCTTCGAAGATTATGAAGGACACTCCTAGATATTGAAATTTTTCCTCAACCTTGTAGTTTCTTAGGTCTTTCCCCTGAATCCCAACCCTGATCTCCTCCGCCACCCAAGTCTTGTTAACCCTGCGCACACTGAAAACCGCGCTTTTGTTTGGGGAGATCTCAAGCCCAATCTTGTTTAGCCCTGTAGCCGTCATATCGAGGCTTAGCTGGAGGTTTTGGGGATTGTTCGCCAACAGGAAGATGTCGTCGGCGAACGCAAGGATGGAGAGTCCCCTATTAGGAGTCAGGTTGAATGTCGCAGTGTCGGAGATAGATTGGATGACTGGGTTTAAAACCATGTTGAAAAGGGTCGGGGACAGAGGATCGCCCTGTTTGACCCCCCTACCCAGGGGTATGGTTATATCTGAGCCCGTAAAGGTGGTTTGGGCCCCACTGTACATGCCCATGATCAGTCTTGTGAGTGCTTTGGGAACCTGTGCGGCCACCAACGCCGCAGTGATGGCGCTATGGGGGATCATGTCGAACGCCTTTGATAGATCTAATTGGGCGGCGCATAGACTGTTCTTTTTGCCCTGTCTGATTGCTTCATCTAGGAGGATGGTGTTTATGAAGCATCCATTGCCCTTTACGAAGCCGCGTTGTTTTAACGATATGTCTATCGAATTTTCTAGCCGCGTCTTTATACAGGAGCTGAGTAACCGCGCTAGTATGGATGAGATGGTCAAAGGACGCCAGTTTTCCGGTTTCGTCGGGTCTTTCCCCTCCTTCGGGATAAATGTGGTTCGGTTGTTGAGCCAAGCTTTAGGATAGTGTCCCGTAAGGATGATGACATTGAATAGGAGGGAGAGGGCTTCGCTGTATCCCACCGATCGTATTCCGAGTTTGGTGACCCCGTCAGGTCCCGCCGCGCCCCGGTTCTTGAGTTTTTGGATTTTGAATGCCACTTCTTTGGGCGTTATTAGATCAATGGGTCTATCTTCCATTTCCACGCTCGCCTCTTGGTCCGCCCGTATTTCGCGCCCGCCCCATAGCTCTTCATATAGGCCCCTGACCTCTCGAAAGGGCACCTGCGGCCTTTTGCCGTCGCCCAGCTCGTCTTGACCTCCCTTTATGACGAGGTTGGCCAATTGGCTGGGGTTGCGCTTGTAAAGTTCTTGGGTTTTGGCGTATTGGGTCTTTTTCGCCGCTGTGCGCTTGGAGTATTCTATTGATTTGTTCTTTATAGGTTTGGATTTTTCGACTCTCTCTGTCTTGGCTAGCATGACTAATTCTTGAACGTACTGGTCGATTTCGTCGCGTGTGGGAATCCTATTTTTACAGATATTGAAAAATCTTTCTGCGCAATCTAATGTTTGAGGCACGTTGGAGCAATCAATCATGATTAACTCTCTCCAGTCGCATTCGGGAAGGGGTTCGTTCGGTTCGCAGGGTGGTTCATTCGAGGAGGGCCGCTCTGTTGGAGATGGCGTGTTTTTATTATTGGACGGGTCTTTTACTGGGGATTGTTCAATCGGAGAATTGGCAATGATAACGGTTTCTAATGGTGTTTCTATCGATTCTATATTTCCCCCCTAGTTTAGACTGTTGGGGAACGCTTGCGCTCCCGTCTCAACCGCTTTATCGTACAACGTGGCGTCGGGGGTCGCGAAAGACTAACTTCCGACGGTGATTATAGCGTTGGCAGCCTCATGCTGCGTCGGCGTACGCGCTGTAGCCGCTAATGGCTCTTTTTCGCTAGGTTTATTACACGAGTGTGTTGACGGGAGTTGGTCAGTCGATGATAGGATTGTATCCGTTAAGCTTATTTCTACCCCCTTATCTTTTCCCCCCAAATCCACTCTGTTGGGGACGTCGGAAGGTCCGTCTCGATCGCTTTAGAGGTCAACGTGGCGTCGGGCGTCGCAAAAGACTCTCCGACGGTGAGCTCAGCGTTGGCAGCCTCATGCTGCGCCGCAGTTAGTGTTAAGGTCGCGTTTTGGTATGTGTGCGGATTCTGAGTGGGTGATGGAGTGCTTGTGTCTGGAGGTAGGGAAACATGGAGCAGAGGACTCTTGCTGGGTAGTCGGAGACTTTTGCCAATTCTGGTCTTTTTTGGTATGGGTGTTCCGGCACTGCTGCCGGAGCTTGTTAGGGATTTCGGGGCGGATTTCAAGGAGTCAGGAATGGTAACCTTGAGTGTTGCCCCCCTTCTCGCACTAATGCGTTGGGAGGGCGCACCCACTTCGACAGGTGTTCTTGTGCGGGTACATTTGGTTCCATCCCTAGAAGGTGGGATCGGATCCTTGCCCTTGCGGGTTGTCGGGTTTGAGTGAAGTCTAAGCCTGGTATGGGGGACCTTGTCGGTCGAGTCGTCGCCAGACTCTTCCTTCTCGGTCTCCCTGTCTGAGTTTAGGAGGTTCGTGTGCCCAGATCGAGTCACACGGGCGGCAACCTCGGGAGTGGGGGTATCGGATTCATCCCCTTGTCTGGCCATATGGTCCGCTAGCGCTTGAGGTGGGAACGCGCGCTTTCTTAGCACGGCAAGTCTGTCTCGGCACTGTTTGGCTGTCTTTCGGCCATTGAAGAACTCGGCCAACTTTAATGAGTAATTTTGCTCGCCGTCGATCTTTATGAACTCGGAGACCAGAAGAGTCATAAGTAACTATAAGAGAGTCATAGTTACTCCCGCCGTTTACCCGCGCTTGCTTGAATTTCTTCACAACATACAGTAGAGCACGCTTGATTCCAGGAGTAAAATGGATAACGAGCTCGTATGTGGATCATTGGAATTTATGTATAGTTTGAGCTTCCGCTGCATTAAATGGGAATTGCGTCCTTGTTATCTTTGTGGCTGAATTCGATCGTGGGTGGATGACGACCGTACATGGTGACCGTACATATCGCGCAAATAAAGCTTCTGTCCACTTTTTCGAACTTCACCCAGAGACGAAGAGCCTTTTGTCTAGATACATCCAAAGTACTAACACCAAAGTCAATTCTTTTCAGAATGCATCCCACACCGTTAACCAAACCGTCACTTGAGTCTACATTCACTGTCATGGTGTAACATTCCCCTTCTTTGAGGAAGAGGCTTGTGTGAAGTCCCTATGTCTTAGATAGAGGTGCAGATGCTATCTAGTTGAAGAGTGCAACTTTGGATGCCTCGTTCGTGTAAGCAGAAAGGGAATCCTTGGAGGTTAAGATGGCTTGATTTCCTGGCAAACAGGATAACTCAAAACTATTGTGCGCATCAACTGCCTCATTTGTGTAAAAAAGATTAATAGGGCGTCGCGTTACTATTTTTGCAGCCGTAGTTGAAATCTCACGGGATGTGAACAGTTTAAAATCATCATCAGTGCCCTGACGCCATATTGTTTAATGCAAGAACAAAAGCTGCATAATCGCGTTGTTTCATAATTGTGGTCAGTTCATGAACAGTAAACATGTGCCATAAGAGTTTGTTGAAAAGCGACGAAATCGAATTCGACATTGTTCGAGCCAGAAGGGATGTTGTCATAACAGGTGGCAGCTGCCTGAAGTCGCCAACAGCTATGACCGATATAGCACTAAAAGGTTTACATCCGTCACAGATGTCTCTCAATCGTTTGTCGATCATTTCCAAAATATGTTGACCAACCATACTAATCTCGTCTATGATAAGAACACGAAGTTCTGAATAGCGAGTGGCCATTGCAATAGAGACGCTGTCTGAGAGCTTGCTAGCTTCTTTTTGGTTCACGGGAAGTTGGAATGCATTGTGAATTGTGAGTCCGAAGTTATTAAATGCCGCTAATCCGGTAGGAGCCGTCAGAAGGACAGAAGGTTTATCGGGATTCGAATTAACTTTAGAATTGAACACTCTGATTAATGCTTGGTATAGAGTTCTAATTACATGCGACTTTCCTATATGGAAAGTCTCGATGGCGATATCGGTAGACCTTTTGAAGTGATGAAGTAGGTGAGTTACAAAATCCCGTTGTTGAGTATTCAGCGAGGAGAATAATTCTTCAAACTCTTTATTGGGAATTCGTTTAGGAAGCGTAAACTTTTCAGCCATTGGGCGTATCACGTCACCATCAAAGTCAATAGCACCTGCAGCAACGGGGTCGATTAATTCAAATTCCTCCTGAATCTCTTCCGGTATGCTATCAGTTTTATCATCGTCAGATTGACAATTCTCACTCAATGCGCTATCCACAGCTACATCCAGAATATCTTCTTGAAAGGCATTAAATTCGCCTCGATTGACAGAAATTGCTTCTATATTATCAGTTGCGATCTTCTCGCAATCTTGATTTATAATTTCGGTTTCCTCATCCCTACAAGTAAGATAGAGCATCACTTGTTCGTGGAAAAAGTTGTGACGATCTTTATTCTTGTTGTAGCGGACGTGGCGAATAATCTTTGGAAATGTTTGCTTCCAAGCGATCATCGTATCCTGGTTTGCCATTCTTTAGGGGAAAATATTTATCGATACTTTGTACGTTTTCGTACTCTTCAGTGTCTACAATATCATCGTTTTCTTGGGCCATCTGTGAACTTCCTCGTTTCAATGAAAAATGATACCAAGCTGCAAATTGTGCAAGATTAAGGTTATAATATAATGCATCTGGTCGTGAACTATATCGTTTTAGAAGTCCGTCTACAAAGACATCTTCAGTGTCCGGACTCAAATTTTCTAACTGAATATTAGTTTTAATTATTTTTATACGTTGATCGGCCGGACCTGTTGGTATAAAAATGTATGCCTCTGTGCATCGGCTCATTGGAATCTGAAGCACATTGTAAGCAGCCTCTTGAGCAGAAAGTTCACTGTTCATGTGACGAGCCGCACCAAGAACCTGAAGACGTTAAGCCAAAGACTTGTTTTCGCTTCTGACATTTTCAAGAACTTTACGCAATAGGTCGCTTGTTCCACGATCACTCCTGTTAATGTAGTCAATGATGTAACAGCAACAAGCATAGGCGTCTAAAATAAACTAAATATCCATGTTGGATTTCTGGAGTCTCAGGATTTTCTCACTATATGGATTTATGTATATTTTACATGGCCGTCCCCAAATTATGATTTTAGGCATTTTCAAGGAGCTCTGAATAGCAGAATCGCCTTCATTCTGAGTATGTCCTACTTCAAAGAAAGTATGCGTAATATTGATAAGTTATATTTTTGCACAATATGCATACATGAAAAACACGATACGGTTTCTATTCTGACCACCGCAATTATCCGAATAAAATCTAAAGTCATTACAACCTTAGTTGACTTTTGTTGCGATGAAAGAGAACAATGAACTGCTAATTTCATTTGATCACTTTTCCCTATGGTCTCATCCCATATATAGCAAAAGCCCTCACTTACCCCGATATCAAATATAGTAAAATTGTATACTGCTAACTTACTTTTGTAATAGAAGAGAGAAACTTCTGACATTGGTGTACTCAAGACCTTTTGCAAATCGTAAGTTGCGACAACGATGGTATTTGAATTCTCTGCTTCCAGTTTATCCCTATCCTTTAACTGTCGCGAAACGAATTTATTGGCAAAATGAAGAGTATGGTTCATTTGACTTGCCTGGCTTTCCCCAATGGAAGCATTTTTGTATATAGCGCATGTAGGACATTGATCCTTCTTCGGCTTAAAGAAACCTACGAGTATATTGCATTCGTTATAAAATATATCGCGGTATTGCCGAATTGTTGCGAAATCTTGCGTTGGATAATTTCCTTCCATCCAATTTACATACAGTTCGTAAAGTTTTGCAAACGTAAGTTGTTCATCAAAGTATTTCCTTGCAGAAATCTCCCTAACATACGATAGTGTGATTCAACGAAAGGAATCTCAGATATTATGTGACCTTACCGACTGCTTTACTTCTTGAGGTATTGAATGAGATCTATTGGGATGTTTTCCACGGTGCCGGACAATTGGGCGCGACCGATTGGGCATATCAAAAGAACTAAGCCGAGGTTTATATTCATTTACATTTATTTGTACAAAATTTGCATACATTTCTATTGACGGGGTGTATCTGCGTTCACCCGTACTAAGTAATTTTACAGCACAACGAGTGGCCCTATTAGAGGTAACCGCTCAGAGCAATATGCATCTTCAAACCATTGTAATAACGGTTCTAGTTCAGGTGGCAATATGGAGGATAACTGCTCAATTGCGTTATCTAACCCCTCTATTGGAACAAACGCTAACGACGTGATCATACGCGCTTGTAGCGCAAAATCAGCGTCGTTATTGTATCGGCCCGTTAGATGAAGTTCACCTAAATGTTTTTTCAAATTTTTAGCAAGGTGAAACAAACACCCCTGAATTTCAGCATCTGGAAATGCTTCCCTTAAAGCGTTAATGGCTGCCAATTCAAAATCAATTGAAATTTTTCGTGGATTTAAATTCGGTTGCACATTTTTCAGTAAACCAATCATTCGGGCGTAAGTTCCAGTTTGCTTATTTGGCACAAGAGCGTATGCCACAGGATGAACTCCACCAAATTTTTCCGCCATTATTACATATATTTGGTAAAACAAATGGGGAGCCGTAGAGAATGTACCGTCGACAAACCAATGATGCGATTCCAGTAAGATCTAATGAGAAATAATAATATTAATTTACGCTATGCCAGCTTTTGGTGAAATTTCATAAAGATCAAATAGATGACTTATATAATAAATTAAACTAGTGTCAAAAAAAATTATTTAAAATACTCATTTTTTCACGCCGATGATTACACCTAACCCCTTAAAATAAACAAATAATAGCAAAAAAGTCTGTAGGTGTGACGATAATACTAAATTCAACCTGCTGGTTGTGGTTACTCATCGCCCAAAAATTTTGAAATATAATAATAATAATAGTGTGTTTATTGTACAAAATAAAAATTCGAATTTACATATACAAAAGGTCAAAAAACATAGTAAAACAACATGATATAAATTCAACCATATGAGGATTGAGATTCCTCTATCCTTTAAAATTTTGATGTCTCGATGGTCGGGTCCATGGTACCATTCAAAATATTCTCTTTGTATTTTCTTTTCAGCATAATCGATGAAAGGTTCCAGTAATCCTTTGGAAGATTGTTCAGGAGGTAAGCAGCTACATACGAGAAAGATTGTTCGTATTTCGCAGTCACGTGCTGGACAGTATTGTAGGTTTATTTAACGTTTCGCAGGTTAAGTCCATGTATATCACATCTTATCACAATTTTGTCACGCAAGTACTCAGGTCTCTGACTATTATTTATGATATTCAGAACCATCGAAGTATAATGCAGCATTCGTCTAGTTTAAGTAACCCCAACTGCCTAATCACAGGGGTAATATGATCTTTATAGTGTACTTTTGTTATGAACCTTACCGATGAGTTCTGAACCCCCTGTAACTTAAGTTTATTTTCTTTGGTTATACAAGGTCCATAAACCTGAGACCCATAATTCAGTTGGCTCATTACTAATGTTTCAACTAGCAGTAATTTCACACCTTGAGGGAGAAAATCTTTATATGCGAAGAGATGTTTTAGTGCACTGTAAGCTCTCCTATACAACAAAGAGACATGTTCACTGAACTTTAATGACCTATCCATCATCATGCCCAGATTCTTTACCAAAGTCACTTTTTGAAGTGCTACCCCATTTAAGTACAACATTCCACAACCCTCACCTGATCCAAATTCCATAGTTTGGGTTTTTGAGGTGTTAATCAATAGACCGTTTTTTGTTGTCCATTTGATTATTTCATCTAGATCCAATTGCATTCTCATTCTAGTCATGTTTTCTTCACCTGCCGAATAATGACAGAGAATTTGAATATCGTCTGCGTACATGTAAACGGTAAATATTTTTAACACTTTGATAATGTCTGCTAAGTATATCGCAAACAGAAGCGGTGCCAGAATAGATCCTTGCGGGACCCCTGATGTAACATATCGGATATGAGATCCGAAAGAAAGTCTTCCACTTTTGTACACTGTAAGCGATCCATCAGAAAACTGCGAAACCATTGAAGTTCCTTGTCTCGGATGCCGTAATAATACAATTTCTTTAACAAAACTTCTATGTTTAAACTTTCAAACGCCTTTGACAAGTCTAGCAATATCATCAAAGTTAGTTGATGTTTGTCTAATGCTTTGATAACATCGTTCACTATTGACACCAATAGTGTGGTGGTGCTGTAATTTTTTCTAAAACCCGACTGTGCCGGAGGCAAAATGTTATTACTCTCCACAAATGCCGAAATCTGCTTTAATAGGACTGTTTCTGAAATCTTCATCAATACCGATGATATGGATATTAGCCTCACATCTAGGCATGTTTTAACTTCTTTATTCTTAGGAATGGGTCTTGCTACGCTAATCTTCCACAATGATGGTACTATTCCCTCCTCCAATGAATGGTTGATTATATGTGTAAGGGGCTCAATAATCCATGGTAGAATGAGCTGTAACATTCTTCTCGAGATATTATCGTATCCCTCTAAGTATGGCTTTTGTTTTAAAATTATGTTAGCCACTTCCTCTTCATCTACAGGAAAGAACTTAAAAACTGAACCATCACAGGTGTTGTCGTTTGAATTCCACTCATTCAAGCAAATTTGGTCCGGATTTATTACCGGAATAGAGTTGATGAAATGGTCATTTATTACATTTGGATCTAGTAAATCTCTAGGCAATTTCGACGTAGTCGTATTAGTCACTTTGAGCTGTTTCAGCTTATCCCATACTTGTTTACTATTACGGCTAATAGTTCTGAATGATTCTGTAAAAAATTTCTTTTAGGCTTCTATACAAAGTATAGCAAGAAGCCTTATGATCTGGCTCCGTGTCTGTCCGTCCGTCCGTCTGTCTGTCCGTCCGCATAATTCAAAATCATACAGAGCGTTTCAAATCGTGTTGAATATACTCAGTGTGTATAGAGGTCTAAGAACTGGGTACCCAGTGCGCTATTAGGCTTCTATACATAGTATAGCAAGAAGCCTTACGATCTGGCTCCGTCTGTCCGCATAATTCAAATTCATACAAGAGCGCTCCAAATTGTGTTGGGAAACACTCTGAAAATGAGTAGATATTATGTGAAGAAGGTGTAAAGATATATTATGTTTAATCTAAATGCATTTTTAAAATCATGGAATTTTTAAATAATGGCATTTAACATAATGCACGATTGGTTGCATACCGCTCCAGGCGTTTTTGAAAATTACAGTTTGCTGCAAAAATTAGAATCTGATAAAACAAAGCATGCAATTATGTTTAACATTTAAATATACAGAGGCAGTTGGTGAAAGGCTGACTTTCTGAAATCTTCACCCTTCCTACAAGAAGGGTCATAAAATTTTTGCAGAAAGGATACCGATAACCGATACCGATCCGAAAGTTAGATATCCGTCCGAAAGTATCTGACTGAAAGATCATCCGTCCGGCCGATGCATTGTTTATGTTCCTAGACATTGTACTCAGCATTTCCAAATCCTCCGCTTTCGTTTATGTCTCTAGACGTTAGTAATTTCCATCACGTGTTTGTTTACGACTCTAGACAAGCATACTCGCTGCTCCGATCCTAGCTTGCGTTTAAGTTTCTAGACGTTAGCAAGCCCCCGTCCACGTGATTGTTTACGAATCTAGACATTCATATCCATCTACGGAAAATCCTGTTGAATAATTAGTTCTCATCAAGAATTAATATTTACCTGTGATAAGCAAATCTGATTTGCTTCCGGAGTCAATTTATTGACTTCCACCGTACGTAAAACTTTCAAAGTTCCGAGTAAGAGAGATCACTTGTATTGATTTTCCCGATTACTCTTTTTACCGAAAACTTCAGTAGCTTGAAACAGATTCCGCCGTCAAATAATCTCCGATTAAGGTTAAATTGTTTTATTTCATTCTCACAAGTAGCAAACTGATTTGATTTAAATTCAATATTAACTGTCAACATTATTAAAGGTTATGTTATTTTGTATGTACATAATCCAGTGCCGTATCCTGTTAAATTTAAATTCAGAATAAAGTAATTAAATTGTGAAGAAAACCATTTTTTGAGGTAAATTATATTGTATATAATTCAGTAAATAAATCCTGTGTTAAAGTTTCCGAAAAATCAGTTGTTTTATTTTTTAGTTTAAAGTTTACCTATAAAAACTTTTGGCGCTCGAGTTTAAAGAAGTAAGTGCAAAAATCGACAAGACGTCCTAAAAACCCTGGCTACCCAAAAAGGCAATTTGAACGACCTAAAAAATCGTTACAAAGGTTGCTGAAATATACATAACTGAGTGGTTTACCTATATATTGTTGATCTCTTTATTTGATCCGTTGATCTATTGATCCATTGAGTTTTTTAACATGGAACATGTTTTTACGGTCGTTACCTCGCAAAAATCGACACCAAAAAACCGACACCAAAAACCGACACCAAAAACCGACACCAAAAATCGATACCAAAAATTGGCACCACATGTATAATTCAAATTTATAGTTTATAATTTGAATAGAGTAGATTATCGAATAACATCTTCCCATTCACAATAATGAATTTTCAATAACAAAATTTTCATTACCAAAAATTTAAATCCGAAACCGATCGCAAAAAGCAAATTTGCTTATATAGTAAATTTTTTATTACCAACACAAAAATTAAGGGATTATCCCCCGTGTAACACAACTGCGTGTAATACACGGTTACACAACTACGCCGCACTTCGGAAAACAGTAAAAAGAAGAAGAAACGTGATAGGCGCCACTCCCGCGGCACCCCTCAGTCTCGAGGAAAACTATGATAAATGGTTTGGTACCGAAAAACAGGTTCCATGTTAAATCTTCATATTTAGCGTACGATACAGCCCTGTTTAGCGCCCCTTCCACAACATTATTTAATTCTCGCAAAGCCATTTTTTGTAAAGACATTTTTAGTTCACGTTCAACACATTTAAGTCATAATAAGTCATTTGGTTTATATAGTATTTTTATTAAATATTAACGGATTAACGTATTAACGTTAATCCGGATTTAAGTTAATCATTAATAACCGTTATTTCCTATCTCCTCGATTTTTGTTTCTTTTTTTCGTTCCGTTCAGATCCTTCCCCTTCCATAACTTCGATTAGTGCTTATGTTGGTAACAAATTTGGACCAATGAGATTAGGTTTTGACACGCCGCAGGAGCGAGCTGGCATTTTAGGCTTCTATACAAAGTATAGCAAGAAGCCTTATGATCTGGCTCCGTGTCCGTCTGTCCGCATAATTCAAAATCATACAGAACGTTTCAAATCGTGTTGGAAATACTCTGTGTGTATAGAGGTCTAAGAATTGGGTAGCCAGTGCGCTACTTTTTAGGCTTCTATACAAAGTATAGCAAGAAGCCTTATGATCTGGCTCCGTGTCCGTCTGTCTGTCTGTCTGTCTGTCCGTCCGCATAATTCAAAATCATACAGAGCGTTTCAAATCGTATTGGAAATACTCTGTGTGTATAGAGGTCTATGAACTGGGTAGCCAGTGCGCTACTTTTAGGCTTCTATACAAGGTATAGAAAGAAGCCTTATGGTCTGGCTTCGTGTCCGTCCGCATGTTTTAGGCTTCTATACAAAGTATAGCAAGAAGCCTTATGATCTGGCTCCGTGTCCGTCTGTCTGTCCGTCTGTCCGTCTGTCCGTCCGCATAATTCAAAATCATACAGAGCGTTTCAAATCGTGTTGGAAATACTCTGTGTGTATAGAGGTCTAAGAACTGGGTAGCCAGTGCGCTACTTTTAGGCTTCTATACAAGGTATAGAAAGAAGCCTTATGGTCTGGCTTCGTGTCCGTCCGCATGTTTCAGAGCCAATCATAACGTTGATCAACTGATACGTTGTTATATTTTAAACTAGATGATACCCCGTCCGAGGACGGGCAGCTAGAAGGACGGGCAGCTACCCAAGGTCATATGGCTTTTGGATTGCACTGAGAGCTTTCCTTAATCTTCATTCAACTTAAGTTACCTTGGGTAGCTGCCCGTCCTTCTAGCTGCCCGTCCTCGGACGGGGTATCATCTAGTTTAAAATAAGTAAAAAAATTTTAAATATTGATTAAGTTTAATTTAATTTAAAAAAATATATGTAAGTTTTTTGTTTATTTATTTAATGTTGTTCTCATCTCTTATTATAAAAGGCCAAGTCCTTCCTTCCTTCTGTCTGTCCCACGGAAATACCCGAAGCAAACCGAACCGAACGCATAACGGATAATTTCATAACCAATCGGATGAACGTATCATCGTATCAACGTATCAACGTATCATCGGATCAACGTATCATCGGATCAACGTATCGCATGGGACCGAGCGTCAGCAGCTTGCCGTGCTTGAGTTTCTTCTAAAGTTTCACGTTGTTGACGTATCGCATGGGACCGAGCGTCAGCAGCTTGCCGCGCTTGAGTTTGTTCCAAAGTTTCACGTTGTCGACGTATCGCATGAGACCGAGCGTTAGCTTGTCGCTGTGATCGAAGCTGTTCTTCTGTGTTATTAGCTCTTGTACGTGCTTTTCTCTCACGATTCAATCGCCGTCGCTTTGCAGCAGGATTTTCAAAATTTTCATTATCCATTATGGAAGTTCACATAATGCTTTTTTGGAAATAGACTTACCTATATAGACAAAATGATACGATGATACGTTGATCCGATGATACGTTGATACGATGATACGTTGATACGATGATACGTTGATCCGATGATACGATGATACGTTGATACGATGATAAGTTGATACGATGATACGTTGATACGTTGATACGATGATACGTTGATACGATGATACGTTGATCCGATGATACGTTGATCCGATGATACGTTGTGCGTTCGGTTCGGTTCGGTTTGCTTCGGGTATTTCCGTGGGACGGACAGAAAGAAAGAAAGACTTGGCCTTTTATAATAAGAGATACTTCGTCTATATAGTATTGCGTTAATCTGTTAATCCGTTGCTTCGATTCGCTAATGCAATTTATAAATACGCAAATGTTCGAAAGAAATTTACTAAGTTAAAGATATTTTCGAAGAGGTCTCCCTATATAAACTACTTGTTTTACTTTGATGTGAAAAAATAATTTTTTATTGATGTGGTTAGTGAAGTTAAGTTATAAATAAAAGAGAAAGGAGAGGATTGGTCCACCTCAAAAAAAGGACCATACATTACAGAGAAGTAAAATTTCTAATAGAATGGAAAAGTTTGATTGTTATTACTTATATAGTAAATGATAATTACCAATCGCAAAAAATTTTATTGGTGCAGATTATCTGATTATGTGATGTTACATTATATGGCGATCAAAAATAACCAGATAATAACAACTTTCCACACCAGAAAGGTAGCTGTATAGAAGCCTAAGAACTGCCGCTAAAGCGAGTTCCACCTTGTTTTACTTTGATGTGAAAAAATAATTTTTTATTGATGTGGTTAGTGAAGTTAAGTTATAAATAAAAGAGAAAGGAGAGGATTGGTCCACCTCAAAAAAAGGACCATACATTACAGAGAAGTAAATTTTCTAATAGAATGGAAAAGTTTGATTGTTATTACTTATATAGTAAATGATAATTACCAATCGCAAAAAATTTAATTGGTGCTGATTATCTGATTATTTCTTATAGGTATCTGAAAAAATAATTTTTATCCGATAATAAAGATACTAATCTGAAAATCTAAATGTTTTGTCACTAAAATTTACTTATATAGAATATTTTTTAAGTTGATAACCCTCGGTTCCGAATTATCGGATTATCTGATATCACATTATAAAATTATGGCGACCAAAAATAACAACAACTTTTCACACCAGAAAAGTAGTTGTATGTATAGAAGCCTAGGAACCGCTGCTGAAGCACGTTCCAACTTTTTTTGATTTACCTGATTATTCTAGATTGTGCGACATATACAATATATTTTCCTATCTGTGTCGGTACGTGTTTTTTTGTATTTCTGAAATGATTTTCGCTTTTCTCTTCTCAGTCTATACAGCGTTTCGTCATACCATGGTTGACGACTTTTTCCCTTACTGATCCGAGAGTTCTTTATGGGAGCATGTTTATCAAAAAGATCTAGAACCCCTTCATTAAAAATTTCGACTTTCTCATTTATGTCCTTCCTGTTTAGTAAGTTGGATCAGTCGATCTTTTCCGCATCATCCTGTAATGCATTAGTGTCTATTTTTTATAATTCCTGTACTGTTGAGTTAGTTTGACTTCGTTGGTAGAGTTTATTTCATAGTATATGAGATTGTGGTCAGCTATTGAGTTCTCACTTACACCACTATTTTCCACGTTGAGCCCATCGTTTACAATTATTAGATCGATCAACGTTGAAGACTTTTCAGTGGTTCTTGTGGGGTCTGTAATGATCTGTTTGGAACTGTGCATGTACATAATTTCCTGAAATCGTCTCACCTCCCTGTCATCCGTCCTCAGAAAATTTACATTAAAATCCCCCATGACTATAAATTCAGCTGCTCCATTTTCTAGAAAGAGTGAGAGAATATTACTAAATACATTTATATTATCCAATCCAGTATTTGATGGTCTGTAAATTACTGCTACATATAAGTTTCGTTTTATAATGGTCATCTTCAGAATCAAGAATTCAACTTCTGGATAGCTTTCATTAGGCAAGTCGATTACCGAATATTTTATAGTGTTTTTAAGGTATATCACAATTCCACCTCCCCGATTACCTCTATCTTTTCTTACTAAATTATAGCCATCTAATCATAACTTGCATCCAAATTGTGATCATTTAGCCATGTTTCAGTGACACCAATAAGTAGATAATCTTCCACATTTATATCATCTTTAAATTTTATGAAGTTCTTTGATAGTGATCTGACATTGACGTGACCAAATCTGATGTTTTTTCTGTTAATGTTTGCGTTAGCTATAGAATTTTTGGTGTGAATGTTTTTCAAGCCAACGGCTGTTGGGCCGATGGCGCATTTGCTAAAAAATTTTTGCTTTTTGTAAATGAGAATCTTGCAAAGTTGACCCCGGTGGGCCAGAAACTTGTATCATATACCTGATCTTTAAACGAGAAGTCGATTCCGATCATAAAATATTTTTCTTGAGTTTCGTGTTTTGGTAGCACTTGCTTGACAATAAGGTCACAATTGACTATTCGTTGAGTAATATGCTTCTTTACCATTTCTTCTGTAGCACTATTTTTTGCTTTAGAGATTAATAAAAAATTAATATAATATGCTTAATAGGTATAATCAATTGACTGAAATTTTAGAAAAATAAAATGTTTGCTTCACACTTCATCATCCAATAATGTCAACCGTGCTATTCCAGATCTATTTCAAATAGCACTGGATGTTCTTATTTATTTTGGTGATTTTGTGATTTTCGTAATTTTTGATTCATCACGCAAACTTTTATTCGCCGCCACTTCAATTTTTTCCAGCTTCCTCAAAGCGGCCATTTTCAATCGAGGTGAACGTCTCGCTGGAGTGGTTTTACCGGCAGCGTTTACCACTTCCTCGTCTGTAACAACTAAAGTAACGATTTTATCTGCTTGCACCTTCACATCAGAATCCCTAGGAATTTGAGCAGTCACCATCAGTGCGGTCTTGTTTTTTTTGTCTTCCTCTCGTTTTCTTTGGAAGTTGCTCATTTTCTTTGGAAAAATTGTCTACTGATGGGGGGGGGGGTCACAATTTTTTCTTTATCAGAAAAAATAGATGCCAAGTTGTCATCCAATATCCCCGTTTCTTCAAAGTTTTTTACTGCTGTGTCTAGGGAGTTGCACCATGTTTCATGGTGGCTTCCAGTTGTTCAAAAAAAACGGATGGTGTAATAATCCACTTCTTTTAAAACATTATTTAACTGTTTGGACATTTTTGAATTAAGTTTACACCCAGGAAAACTACAACGTTCTCTGTAATCAAGGCATATAGAATTTCTCACTTCATTCTTTACTTTATCGTGACATTTCCGAGGGCATCTTTCGTGTCATCCAGGCTTAATTTCCTTACCCTTTATTAATTTTCTTTTCTGTTTACAAATTCTACACCAGAGTTTTTCTTAAGTTTGAGAATATTATCCCGCCACAATTCAACCGTTCGTTTTCTTTTTCTCCCAGGGGTAGTCTTCTTTGGTGTGTTCCTTTTCTTCTGGTTCGTATTGGGATTTACCAATGTCGCATCATCTTCATGTGCATTATTATCAGATTCGCCCAAATTATTATCAGATTCACTCGAATTATTGGACGATGTTATCACAGCTAGGGGCAAATATTTCGATCCATCTGAAGAATATAATTTGTCTGCTTCTTTGTTAGAATCAACAGTGTCGTAGTTTATGACCGGCTTACTAAACTTCCAGTTCTCTCTGAATTGTAATAAGTCATTCCCTATTTAAAAAAGTACAGTATTCTCTTACACGTAGTATAAAAATGTCTTAAATAAAAATTGTGGAGAAGTTTATCTGACAGTTTACAAAATTATAACCAATGTTATTAATTCAACCATACCTATTGCAATATTGGAGCTACTTTCAAATTTATTTTGGTATGGAAGTTCTCCATCTGTGTTCTTATTACATGAATCTGAAAATTAAATAATTTAAAATTAATTAATTAGAAAATGAATATCCCCCCACCACCCAACCAAACGTAATAACACAGACTGATCACTACAGATAACTGTTAAAAACCATAGTACCTGTTCAAACAAATTGAAGATTAATTCGGTAGGCATTGGGTCCAAATTATAAGAGAGGAAAATCGTACTTACCTACTGGTTGACTAAACAGCAAACTATTAAAATCTTCCATATCATCGAAGATATTGATCATACTCTGATCGATACCTTCGGGTGCCTCACTTGAATGTTCTGAAACATTAACAGTTTTCTTCGCATTGCACAGTTCAAGCAATTTCTTTCCTCTTGATGTTGCCATTTTGCACTTTTCACTATGAAATATTTCCAATATAATTTAATAATATGATAATTTTTATATAACTTTTAAGGTATATGAAATTTTTTTAATATATTTGGGTGGCGGGGGCTTATAGTATTTATAATAAATTATTATTGGTTGGTATATCAAAATTAAGTAAAATAACAGTAATAAATAACAGTGGTTAGGTGAGTTTAAAATTTCTAAAATATGACAACAACAACAGTGGTGCAACAAGGGGGTGTAATGAATTTTATTACAATTTAAATAAAATAAGTAAAATATTAACATCATCAATCTAATAAATAAAAATTAATATTTTAATATTTTATGAGATTACTTAAGATACACTGTTCCTATTTTCAATAAATCAGATTATACGATTTTGCTATGAGTTCGATGGAAAATTAATTAACCAATCATAGGGAAAATTTAGCGTTCATTAATATTTTATGCAATTATTTTAGATACACTGTATCTATTTTCAATAGAATCGTCCAACCTGACCAATGGGCCCAAAAAAGGCCCAATCAGAGGGCTAATTTAGCTTTATTAAAATTTTATTAACTACACTGTAAATATTTACAAAGAATACTTACAGAGAATGAGACCGTAAGTTGAATTACAACCATTCTATTGAAATATCTTAAGAAAAACCACGATTATTTTACGTAGAAGAAAGGCGTAACTCAAGTTACGACTACTATTATAGCCAGTATGGTCACAAACTATGAATTGGAAAATAATGTAACTTGAGTTACGATCTTGTTACTGTTTAATTTAAAAAATTAAGGTAAGATAGATGTTTCTCCACTTGCTATTTCTGCTAAAATTTGTCGTTGAGATAAGAAAGTTTTACTAAAAAAAAGGTATTTTTTCCTGATTACAGTAATGGTATTAACTCAATTTGATCGTAAATCGAGTTACGATCTTCTTCGTTGGAAGTGTCGTGTAAGTAATGTAAGTCGTCTTTTATTTCTGTTATAGGTGTTGATATTTATGTTGTACTAACTTCCGGTAACTTGTCAAAAAAAATTTTTTCTATTTCTTCTCTAAGTTAACCACCTAGAGAGGGAGTATATTTATGCAAATGGATCCATACATAACAAACTTGTTGCAATTCAAAATAGATCACTGCAGTGAACTTGAACAAAAACCCAATATGTGGCGTGGCAGTTTAATACTTTTAAAGGAAATGTGTGGCCTTATCAAATACCATGATAATTTTGGTTAGTTGGTATTTGAAGTGCGTTAAATTTGGAAGTGATTTTTAAGAATTGTTTGTTACATATTTTGGACGAACCAGTAGGTATGCGAATTAATTTGGACCATTGTTTTCCAATCCCATTTTTTTGGAATCTGATTCGTTACTGGTATTTGGATTTTATTCTTTATCGAAACGTATCCATATCCGAACTTCCTTCTACGGATATTTACGTCCAATTGGTGAGTACAATTCTTTTATGTTAATTACGTCACAAATTACATTTGCCAACCGACCCTCAACAACATGTGGAGGTCTTGTTTTCTTTTTGTTATACGATATTATGGCTTATCGTCATCAGTTTCACCAAAATTTTGTACAAGTTTGGTGCATATTTGACCTTTGATTGTCTTATACCTGTTGCAATCTTATTAAAAACCTACCAGAAGACATTTGAAAGATAAGGTATAATATATTTTTACGTTTATACTTTTGCTTTGGTAAATTGCTTGAATTTATTTTTTATTGGAAAGTTTTATCCAAGATTTTTGAACAGTATTGATATAGGTTATTCCTTCTATACGCTATCTGCCATACATACGGGCAGAAAAATATTTTAAACTTCTTTTATAAAATTATAAACAACTTCGTTGTGTGAAATTGTTCTTTGATAAAATATTATCGCAACTGTTTTAAAGGAGTAAGCCCAATATTTTGTAGGACCAAGATACAACCATTGGTAAATTTATTAAGGCTGACGAGAGACGAGTCGATACCCTTTTGTCATTCATGGCAATTGTCCCATTACTTTTGGTTATGTACATTTCCGTAGTTTCATTAGTGGTTTCTTGTTTTATGGTGAACAGGGTGGTAGTTTAAATTAAGTACTATTTGAATTGATTTTTAAGTTGGATATCTCTTTTCGGGGTGTTAGTAGTATTTAAAAAATTCATACATAGATTCTTGAATATGTTTTTATTAAAAAAATCGGATAATTTCTATCAGATAATGACGCATACGACTGGATTAACGAGAATCGAATCCGCTTAACGGAAACAAAATTAATGTACTCGTACTAAATCTCCGAATATATTTTATCATAAACTACCAATGATTTTCAGGAAATTAGACTAGGTATATTATAATTCAAACAACTGTATAAGAAGTCGACATTACGCCCAACCTTATTGTGGGCTTCTTCAGGATTGAAATTACATTTATTTAAAATTTCAAAAACTACAAAATCCAATTATCAGTTGTTCCAGTTGTTGTTCGTTGGTTCCTTCTGTGATTTAATTTTATTCGGTTAGAGCTCCAAATCGATTTTGTGTCACGACGGGTTTATTTAGCCAGTAATCCACTAACTTTGTTTGTTTTCGAGAAGACAACTGTTCGGGGCTCCGCAGTCTTTTCCTATTCTGGACGAATTGCAATGCTTCGTGCAATTCATTTGCTGTTACAAATTCTTGGTTTGATTGCACTTAGTGTGCGTTTTTACTTGTTTAATTTAACAGTTATAGTTGTTGAATCTGTTGCTGACTCATGTCTAGTAAATTGTCTTGATTATAGTTCACTTCTTCAGTTCCGTTTGTCTTCTCACTATTATTAATAGTTTCAACGCTGGTCTCATTTGAGGTTATGTCACCTTTGCACTTATGACAACTCCACTTGTCAATTTCTCCGCTTTTATTTAATTCGCTTATCACATTTAAAGACATCTCAACGCATTTTATGTGATATTTGGATTTATATTTCATTTAGCATTGCATGCAATCCTCATATCTTGTTGTAGCATTCATACATATACCGTAAGTCAACATGTGCTACTCCTTTTGATGGATCTAAACGTCCTACCTGTCATCTCTTGGGCGCGATTTATACCCTCTTGATATTTTTTCCACCTTGTTTAAAGTTGAGGATATTTATTATGAAAGAAAAAATTATCTTGTATAAATGTTAATATTTTTAAGAACATCAAATTGAGTTGAATCTCCTTTTTTCACATCGTTCAAACACTAGGCGCTCACTGCGTTAACAATATTGATACATTTGGGGCACGTTTCCATTATTATTATAAATATCTCTTTAACGTAAAGCGTTTATAATAACTATTATCGTCTACAAGATTTCCATCTTCATAATCTTCAAAATCATCGAAATCACCAATGGGGTTATTATGCTCGACGGTAGTATCCAGTTCATCTAGTACCCTCATGTAATTCTGCAGATTTTCTTCTTCTTCAAACGCATCCGTATAATTTCTAGGAGCATTCTTTAATTCTCCCCTGGGTGCGTCTACAATCTTTTTCGTGTTTGTTATTTTACCAGAAATAATAACATCATAGGAGGAGATTTCTCCTCGGTACATCGAACAACTCGATTCATATTTCAACCATTCCTCTAAACATACCTGGCAAAACCTATGTTGACAATTCGTAATTTTTACTACCTCTGCATTTACAAATACGATGCAAATGGCGCAAGTTTCCATTATGAGAAATATTTGATTTTAATTTAATTTATTCTTACCTTTAGCTAACTCTCCTTATATAGTATTACAATGAATTATTGGCGGTTGTTAAATTTAGTCCTTAATACTCAAATATATATTTTCACAAATCTAAAACATAAAGGATTGCTTTTTAATTGTTGAATCGTTGTACCCTAAGTCGTATGGACATTTGGAAATTCTTCAGAATCAAAAACCATTGTTAGTACTAAAAATGATTGTTCATAATATGTACCATCCTCATAATTCCGGGCACACGTGGACTAAACACCTGAACTACTAGTACAGCTTTTCATGTTTTTAAGCTTATTTTTAGTTTACTATATAGTTTATAATAGACCCCCGGCTCTTCATGCAAAAAATTAGCTGGAATTCCAGCTTTTTAACTACAGCTCCAAATATGATGATATTTCACACACAGCTAACCAGTACCGTGTAGATGAAAGTCCTGCTTGGAGAATCTCTAATTGTTCTTACTTTTGGTAAAAAACCTAAATAAAGTGCGATAAAACGGGTTTTCTACATCCTGCGAGAATTGGGGTGTCCTTCAATTAGGACGCTTTCTTGCAAGTATTTGCGATAAACTGCTACCCCATACACTATTTAGTAGGGCTAAATCAATCAAATTGAGATAAGTGTCTAAATTTGTTGTTATGGACCATCAAAAACTCTTCCGTGGAAGTTTACGATAGCATATCGTTACAGATTTGTAGGTCATCGTAACCTCAAAATTTCTTGCTAAATTTAAGAATTAATACCTATAAAAGCAATAGGATGTCATTTTAGGGAAAAAGAATGATTATTATAGAAAAAATTTAAAAAAACTTATTTTTACCCCGGGTAACTTCCAACTAAAAACATACTTATGTGAATGTATAATAGCGTTCTGAAATTTTACAGACATGTAAATCAGGCCTATCATATCGTGCAGTTAAATTTTGAAGTAAGTGGGTATAATATATTTTGATCAATGAAAGAAAGTTTGGCGATTTCAGTCAACCCCCCCCCCCTATTGTTTCCTTCAAACGTTTATATATGGCGAACCGTTTGAGATAGAGACCTCCTGTTTATGCGAGGTGATAGCTAAGGCTTGGGGCTAAAAACTAAGGGGTATATATGTCATTAAGGAATAATTCTCTAAGGCCCAGTGCCACGATGAATATTTCCACTTGCCACGGGAATAATTCGGTGGTTATTTGCGCCACTGGTAACGCTTAAAATGTGTGAGTTAAAGTTAAAATTCCTCACGAATTGTAGCGTTGATACTTGATGTTGAATTAATTTCTATCCAACTGGTGTTAAATAAAACGACGAAGGAAAAAAGATGGAGAAGGCGCCACTCGATTTCGTTCAAAAGTACCAGACGTCGTTATGAAAGAATAGATAGCTCGATCCAAAGGAAAATCGAGAAAACACGAGCTATCGTTGTAAATCTTGCCGGCTAGCTTGGAAAGATAATTATTTAAACAAAAACCAGCAATGAGTTCAGGGCATACGGAAAATTTTGAACAACGAAGAAATTTTGTAAACTAAAAATAATAATTGCTCGCGCATAGAAAGCGCAAATATCTTACGCGCAGTCCCGCAAAGAACTGAGCAAAATAATGGCGGACCACACAAAAATTTTATCAACCATATGTTTGATTATCAACCGAAATCACGGAATATTTACACAAAATGTACAAGTTTTGATAATTAAATCAATCAAATAATTAATGATTATTACAATAAATTACTAACCAAAAATGATACGATACCTCAAATTTCGTTGATCTGCGGCATATGCAAAATTTGTTTAGCTTCTAATCCCATAAAGGCTGAAGAGAACTCCGATAAATTAAATCCAAAAAAAAAATTTGAGTTTCTCAACATACGGATTCGAGAAGATAATCCCAGCTCGCCACTGGATGGTAACAACTAACCAATTCTTCTCCAAAATCCGGCTTCAACAAAATTTTCGCACAGCACACACAAAACCACGTCTTACTCGATCAAACGTATCAAGTCAAGTCCCCCGCGTACCTACTCTTGCGCATTTTTCTCGCTCGTACCAACGGTCACTGGTTCCAAAAACCCAAAGAATTCGGCGGCAAATTTCAAACCGTTACACAGTTGTTCAGTATTAGGTTATTTTTTAACCTGAATTATTTTCCATGGATACAATTGTTGAAACAATCATTTCTATTGAAAATAACCCAGGTTAAAAGATAACCCGAAACTGAACAACTGGGCCTAAGTCACCTAAAAATGACTTAAAAGAAAAAACCTGGCTTCTCGCACTTTGCACCGTGTAAATAGTGCAATGATTTAAAATAAAATGAGTGGGAAAATAATATACAACAAAACATGTAAAATCTTCATTCGTTTAATAAATAATAAAATCCTGTAATTTAAAAAATAATTGCATCTTAATTTAAAGAACAGTTGCATCTTAATTTAAAATTTTTTACATCATAATTTAAAATTAATTAATAAATTAAAACTAACCCTCATCTAGATAATGTGTTTTTGCAATTCTACTGCTAAATTATGTTCGTCTAATCCGACCCTGATCGCCGTTTCTCGGTTGCGGTTTACTTGCTTCACAACATGACTAGAAACATCCTCCAACGAAAAACGAGACATCTTGAAAATCGTTCTGACCTGGACCCAATCGTGGCTGTCAAAATAATATTTAAATATTGCCGTGGTTTTTCCATCACTTCCTGAAATTTTATAATTAATGATTTTGCCTTTTCGAGGACAATAATAGCTTATTACCTAAAATTTTAGAGGGCCAATTCCCGAAGTAACGCAGTTTAACACATACCAACTCCCCAATTTTAAATTTTTTCGGCTTGGGCGTTGATCGACGTGGAGGAAGGCTTTGTGTTACTACGGTCGGCGTAGCTTCGCAGATTTCTGGTCTATAAAATGAATTTGTATCATGCGCTTTGATGTTTCTGATTTCCTCTAATGTTAGTTTTTGCTTTTGGTTTCAGATATCCGCTTCGTATAATGTCGACCGATTTTAATACATTATTAATTTTCCTGATTTTAGATCTGCCACATAAACACATTTTATAATGTAAATATTAGGAAATGACATAGAGAAAATATATTATATATGATAATTAAAGCTTCCCTTACATTGGAGATCCTGTCGTCATGAGGATGCTTATGCTTACTAAAAGTTTGTTCTTTTCTATTGCAATTGAATCCTTAAGGTGGTCCTAAATATTTGTGAAGTAAAATTTTCAAATTTCCATCAAATCAAAACTATAAATAAATATAGAAAGTGAACTATTTATTAAAGTAAATAAAAAACAAGTAAAAAGTCGGTTTTATACAAGAATTACTTAATAATTTAATTAAAATTTGTTTCGGCGGCGTCTGGCAGCATTTGGGGCAGAACGTTCAGCATCTACCTCTGCTGCTGCATCCAAATTAGGATGGTCAGTAAAGGTTCAAATTTCTGGTTCATGATTAGGATGGTCAGTAAAGGTCCACATTTCCGGTTCACCAAAGTTCTGCTGATCCGTCCAATTATAATCAGTCATTAAATCAACTCGTGACCACCCATGAGTACCATCAGCACCACCGCCAACGTGAGCACTACCGCCTCTATATAAATCGCCTTCATTTGCGTCAACTGTGTACTCAACTACTACAACTAATTAGGATGGTCAGTAATGGTCCACATTTCTGGTTCATCATTAGGATGGTCATTAAAGGTCCAAATTTCTGGTTCATCAAAATTCTGCTGATCCGTCCAATTATAATCAGTCATGAAATCAACTCGTGGCCACCCATGAGTACCATCAGCACCAATGCCAACAGCACTACCACCTCTATATAGTAAATCGCCTTCATTTGCGTCAACTGTGTACTCAACAAAAGCATTATCATCGTTGCCAAACTCATCATCAAAAAGTTGAGCTTCGTTTTCTTCGAGTCTTCTTGTGCTTCATAGCGTAGAGGGTGTAAATAAAGAAGAATACCCTCTCTATTATCATCTTCCCGGCCAAGTTCGTTTACTAACCTACTGTTATCATCTTAGGATACGTCTTCCTCAGATGTGCAGGGCTCCATATCGCTATCAGAATCAACCTGAAAATTGAAACCCCGATAAAATTGTGCACGTGATTTAAAAAAATTAGTTATTAATTAATCGCTCCATACCAATTCTCCCTGTGGACCTTCATATTTGGGCGCAAGTTCGTAATATTTCATTTTGTAAAATAAGTAGTAATCTGAAATGAGTAAAGTTATTGAAAACACGCATAAAAATGATATAATGTCGCAATGCAAAAACCACCACCCAACTGTCAACATTTATAGCGAACAATTCCCTCTTTATATAATTTATCAAGTATTTCATAATTAAATCCAGGTTCTGTATTACAATATATCACATCACTTTTTGAACAGTTTCCTTCGATAGATGTAATTGTAGGTGTTTCGCCCATGTCAATCCAATCGAAATCGTAAAAATATTCATAATCTCATATACTCTCATATGGCTTATTATCTAATGCCCTAAAAATAATTCGGGTTCTGAAACCAATAAATTTGAACCAAATCTCTTGCACTTCCATCAAAACTCTTTGAGAAATCCCACTCTAATTCTTCAAACGTTTCAGACTTGGTAAACGCATCACTACATCCATCAAATAAACTCAGACCAGTAACCATTTGGTGAAAATACATCCATACGCCTACAAATGTGATGCAAAAGCACTTTGGAACTACCGATATGTTTCACAATCATAATATTGTATTGCACCAATCAAATTATTAATATGCTTCTGGTATACTTTGGTTTCATTTCCTTCCTTGTTTACAATTTGTTACAACGAAAATCTATAATGCGAATCTGTCAATTTTCATCCAAAAATAATTTTTCTGTCATTAGATCACTGAGAATAACATCTCGCGAATATTAAACTTCTTAAGCCAATATAATTTCTGCTTGGTAAAATTTTGCAACAGCTAAATTGATAAGATCTTCTTTTTGGACATACGAAAGCAATTAACCATTTATAGTTTTCTAGAACGAATTCCTACTTCTCTTTCCACATCAAAATTATTGGTACACTTTAACGGCGTATTCTTGATTATGCTGAATATTTTTGGCTAAAATAATACCACCTAAGGAACCATCCTGTAATCCTGACAAAACCAAAATTCCGAGAGGAACAAAATCGTGGTATATTTTGCATGTTTTACAGGTTTTATTTATCCTACAATAGTTATTCCATCGTTTTTAATTGGGTGTTTACAATAATTATTTGAAGACGGTAATACAGAGGCTACCAAAAGTAAGTTAACAAGGTCTATATTTGTTAAATCGTGTCTTATTTTCCAAAAATAAGTTAACAGATACAAAACTTAAAATTATAACCACAATGTCCACCGTTTCTTAGTGACATAGTAGCCAATCGACATACTTAACACATTCATTTGGAGTGCTTTTGGGCCATATTTCTAAAATTAAAATTCTTAGATTAGCAAAATTCCGTGGTAACTTTACGGCAATTCCCATTTTTAGAAGAGCCCATAGATTTTCAATAAGAAGTGACGGGTCTAAGCTCTGCGGTGGCCACTCCATAACAGTAGTATTGGTATCCTTTAAATAGTCCGCGATGGGTGCGTTATCCTGCTGTAGAATATAATCTTCTCCAATTCATCTTTCACTTTCTGGAATTATTACTTCTTTCAAAAGTTTCAAATATAGTGCAGCGTTAACTCTTCCTTCCAATATCACAATTTTTTCCACTCCTGCTGAGCACATGCACCCCCAAATCATTATTCCCTTTTCTAGTGATTTTAGGGATGGTTTAGTGCATTTATATGAGTAAACTTCGTTTGTTTTCCGCCAAACATACATCATGCTATGACTATATTTAAGACGAATCATGGGTCCATAGAATTTTGTTTTAAAATTCCAATGGTTTCAAAGGGTGGTCGGAATAAAACCGTTTACCATTTTTTCATATTCACCTCGGTAATATGAAAAATTAATGAAAAAATCTCATTCATTATTAACATCATACTGTATTAAATAAGCTTTCATTTACTATACCAGATTTTTTCGAGTTCTGCAAAAAATCGTAATTTTCTATAGTTCTTATATTTTCCTCCCGTTCCTTTCATAATACATTACATTCGCGCCTCTTTTCTTTGCAAAATCTATAAAACAACTTGTTTGAAAATGACTTACTAAAATTAAGCAATAAGTTAACACCTAAATTGTCGCCTAAAAATAGTCCCATTATGAAGTGAGCATTCTGAATTTCTCTATTGATTGATTTTATTTGCACTCCTTATTTCTCAAAAAATTTAAGTTCCTCAATAAGAACACCCAGACACTCTTCGTTTGCATAATTTTGGAGATCTTCGGATTTGATTACCGCTGCTAAAAAAAAGTTCTTTAATTTGGAGTCCAATTTTTGGAAAGCACGGAAATGAGCAGTAAACATTGCAAACACAATGCGTTGTGGCATGGGATCCAAGTGGATTATTTAGTTGTAGGTCATCGGCATATAAAAAATAAGGTATAACTGTTTTTCCTGGATACATATTACGTGTTTGTTTCCGCACCTGTCCTCGAATTAAATTCGTGTATCTGTTACACTCAATACCCGATTTCGGGCAATGCCCGAAAAAAATGCGCAAAACTAGTTTTGAGCAACGAAGATTTCCCAAACCCGAAATTTTACTTTTACACGGCTATTGAGCGTTACAAAATAAGCAGAACTAGTTTTGCGCATTTTGAATTGTACAAAACTAGTTTTGCAGGTTTCTGAATGACCAGCACTAGTTCTGCTTGTTTTATTTAATTCTAACGCCTGCCGCCCGAACCCAGATAAAAAGTAAAAAAAGTTTTCGCTCCGATTTGAATTTTTCTTTGAAATTCGGATAGGTGGGGGTGTGATTAGTAGATATTAGTAATAAATATTATCAAAAAAATGGAAAATAACCCGTGTATTGCCGAAAAAGTGAAAAAATTAAATTTTTTTTTCTTCGATTTTTGGGGTGTGCATTCTATAAGGAGGGTTATCCATCGTCAAAACCTACCCTTCCGGGGCGCCGCTTCGCTCCGCTACGCTCTGCACCCCTCCAGGGCGGTTTTGACTCTGGTTACTAGGCTAAACATACGAAAAGCGCCTACGATCAAGAAAACCGGGATCTAAAAAACCGGGAGCTTAGAGACCCTTGAAATAGCATTAAAAAGTATAGTATCGGTATGGGGCAGTAAACTATTACGTTTCGCCCCCTTTATGTTTATGTTATTTATTTTATTCGGATGCTGATTAAATGAAAAAAGCAGAACTAGTGCTGGTCATTCAGAAACCTACAAAACTAGTTTTGTACAATTCAAAATGCGCAAAACTAGTTCTGCTTATTTTGTAACGCTCAATAGCTGTATAAAAGTAAAATTTCGGGTTTGGGAAATCTTCGTTGCTCAAAACTAGTTTTGCGCATTTTTTTCGGGCATTGCCCGAAATCGGGTATTGCCCGAAATCGAGTATTGAGTGTAACATATCTAGTATCGGCATATATATTGCAATGTTGTGTAAAATTGGGTGTTTATCTGTGAAATGCTCATATCGTGATAGTATTTCAGATACCATGATGATAAGAAAAAACTTGCACCTACATTTTCTTGACTCCATTAATAAACTGCTTGAGTCATTTTCTTTGTAGAAGAATAACAATTGTAATTATTTTGTACACACAAGAATCTCAAAAACGTTGTTAAAAGCAAAAGGAGGATTTAGTTGTTTTAATTTAAAAAGTATGGGATTGAATCGAAGTAGAGTTTATTTGTAAAAGCGTAGGGCATCTAAATTAAAATAATTGTGAATTTGGAAACGAGTGCGCAGTGAGAAAGAATTGGTGGGGCCAAGGAAAGGATTGCAGCGAGAGTCCAGTTCCGTCCACGAAAGAGGGAAAGGTAATCAAGTTGAGTTCTGAGAGTAAGGACGTAATTTTGGACGAGAGAAAACGTCAATTTGAGAAAAGTTGAATTTTGGAATTTGTTTATGAATGATCGCCAATTGAGTTGTAAATGAAATATTTATTGATGATTTAAGAAGTTAGAAGAAGTGTAAAGTTTCGATTGATATTTTGAAATATTTGGAAAAATTTTGAGACCGCTAGTAAAATTTTATGTTCACGTTTTTGATGGTTCTGTTACTGCTTATCGGAGGATTATTGAAGATTAACATTTATGGACCTGCCTGAACGATTATTCTGAGAGACGAGGACATTCAATTCGTCAGTAATTCTGTTTGGATCTTCATTGTATGGAAATTGGATTCGATCACGAAGTCATCTTTTCCTGGTTGTCCACTAATAGTTCTACGTCAGTTGTGCACGAAAAACTTTGGTAAGCATTGTGCCGCCAAGATTTCTAATAACATTTATAATAACCGAGCTCGCGCGTATAACCGTGGGGGATTTATAAATTTTTATTGATTGTTTTTGTAAATTTGGTTTGATTCCGATTATTGAATATCCATCTTTTGTTTTATTTTTAATAATTATGTTTATGAATAAATTGCAATACTTGTTGTACAATAATTACTTTTGATTGAGTTCAACCACAGCAGTGAGGAAAGGAAAAATAGGTGCAAGGCATAATAAGTTTGTTGTTCGGCATCTCTTGAAAGTTAATAATTTAAGATCGTTGCATATGAGCACTTCGACAGATATAGGAATTCACTTTTGACCCTGAGAGTTCTCTTTGCTGGCCGAGGCAATTTAAAAAAAAAGAGCCGTTGTTTTTTTTCTTCCCGCTATATAAATTCAAGATTAAGTAGCTGAACACGGCAATATATATTGCTATGTGAGGTCACCTCTAATAGGACCACACGTTTTATTATAAATGCTTTGTATGGGTGCACGTAAATGTACCCCGTCGATAGAAATGTTAAACTTTTACACAAATAACAATAAATGAAATTATACCTCAGCTTAGCTCTTTCAATGGGCATGGACTTACCTTCTCTCACGGGTTGAGTTCGTTCCTTGACCAAATCGGAAATGCTGAAATTAAAGATCGTGGCCTTCGGAACAAAGTAAAAATAATATTCCGTTGAAAATACAAATTATATTTTTTATTATTACGTATTACATTAAATAAATGTTCTTAAAATTAAACCGATTTCTTAAAATTACCCAACTTTTTACGAAGATTGCACGCGTTTATCAAGTTTCGTGGTGTACACTCGGTTTTATCAAAAATAAAGTTTAATGGAATTTTACCTTTAGCAATCTAGGGTTTTTGTGATTCACAAGATGTTTGACCATGAGATTCTAAACGTTAGACCGGTGGATGATCACTTCTTTGCTTGATTACAATAGATTAAGTTTTCTTTGTGCCTCGTGGTGTAGTTTACAAGTTTTACCAAAATAATTTCAATCCGTGGATATTTTCAACAATTTCACTATTACGATAGGTAAGCACGTTATTTCTATTAATTTTTGCACTTTTTAGTTGTAATTACTCAATATTTTCACAAATTTATCTAAATTTTAGCATGGACGCATAAATTATCACGCCATTACATAAATCACCAAACGAATAATCTCCTTCAATTGTTTTTCCATCGCAACGCTTGCATTTCCAAAGCAATCTTGATTATTTTTATTATTGGTCGAAATAAAATCAATAATATTGACATTCCAATTTCCAGGTACGGCTTTGCCTAATGTGACATTGAAAAATTTTTAATAAAATTTTTATGTTTCAGATTGAATTGATTTTCTATCATCACTTCGTGGTTGTTTGGTAAACTTTATGAAGAAAATGTCCTTCCCATTTATGGTACACTAAATTTCGGAGCACTGCGAACGTCGTGTAAATTTTGGTTATTTTAAAATTTAACGTGAACACAATTTTTATACCAACTAACTTTAAACAATATTTTGATTTTTAAATTACATTTCTTATGATCAATTAATTTGATTTATAATACTAACAAACATTTCTTATATTAACGGAATTAAATTGTTACATTTTGAATTTATTTTGTTACTTGCTCCGTGACTCGTTTTTCACATAAATGTATGATATTGAACTAAATTTTGGTGTCGGACGAAGCTTCTCCGTTCGAACAAACAAGTCTCATGCTCCCTTTAGTTATAAACAAATTTTGAATCTTAAAGTACACATTTCTATTGACGTGGTTCACTGGACATCGCAATATATTGTGGTGTTCCGTTCTTTGAATTCGAAGCCACGACAGATATAAATTTTGAAAGAATTAATTTTTTAACCTTTATTTTCTCGTCACACTCAAAATTCAGTTTTTTTTTATCATATGTGATAACTTTTGTTTTGAAATAATTCAATTCTTCAATTTTATTAATTTTTTTGTTTAATAAAATTTTTTTTACAATACAAAATATGGGTTAGTAAATAATTATGTTCATACATAAAGAATTTAATTGCGCTTCTATAATAATTGTTCAGTAGATAAAAAAAAAGTCATTCAGTTTACAAATACACATGTGATTGAATAATGTTTTGAAGTAATAATTTTCACTGGTTTAATGTTTCAAAAAAATTGCTAAATACCTTGTCTTTGTTTTGAATTTTGTTTATAACACTCGATAAACACACCAACTTCATATGTAGGTTGATTTCCAATTTTCAAAACCAATTTTTCATGAAACAAATCCACAATAGTTGAATTTTGCAAATAATTCGTGATTAATTTTGCAACCATCAAATTTCACCAACATTGACCACTTTTTATTCCTCTTACTAGTAATTTTCTTAACTTTCCACTTCGGAAAACCATTTAAGGGATCCACTTCGTATTCCACTTAGAAAAATCCGCTTTATTAAAAATTTAATCTCATCGATTGAAAATTCACCGTTTTTTTTCTTGTTCATTTCAGAACGAATACGTCCATGCCAACTTTGTAGCCGAAATTTCTTTATCACGCGTGTGCAAATTTTGATTCAGGTCCTCTGATTGGTTGATTTGGTTGATTTTGGCTCATAACTTCAAAATGTGTCCGGTAATGGACGTAAACGAAACTTTGCAAATCTTGCGAGTGTCAGTTCGCGCACTTATGTTTTTTAAAACTCACGCATGACTTTAAACACATCATTTTTAATTTAAAATTTTTATAATACAAATAATATTTTTGATTCATTTTAATAAAAACAAATCTAGTCCTTTTTGGAACATACTCCAGACTTTTAAATTTAATAAATTTGAAGAATTATTTTGTTAAATTTTATTGACCATTAAAGATTTTTGGTGCATAACGAAATTATAATTTTGACATGATAAAATTATTTTATTAAATTTTGAATTTATTTTTGAAAATTATTATTGAAAATTTTTTGTAAATTGTAATTTTGTTGAAGACAGTTCAATATATATATTTTTGTGTCCTCTTCTTGCTCTCAAGGTCGCTTATTTGTGAAAATCCTTCAGACGTGATACACAATCAAATAAGAAACAGGATACATCAAACAATTAAAAAACATTCTCCTTTTATAACACACAACAACACAATTAAATTTCTAAATAAATCAACATATAACTAAACTACTTAACATCCCTACTTATATTCTTTAATGATAGTGTAAAGCTTTACCTGTTTGTGTTCTTTTTGTCGACCGACCTTTATTTCGTCGCACGTTATCTACCGCACTGACGAACTGACTGCACTTTCTTCTTTCTTCTATCTTCTTCACGTACTAGCTTCTCGCGTTCCGATACTCAACTCTGAACCCAATTTGCTCCACGTACTAGCTCTACACGTTCCGTTATCCAATTCTCTCACTTCAAATTGGTCCAATTCTCCAACACTCCTTTACTCTCAAACTGCAACCCACTTAACTCTTCTTTTCTCTCACAACAATCAACTTCTTCGAATATAGCCAGTCTGCATATCATTTATCGATTACATTATCCAAACATAAATGGTCTTCATATTCTTTATCGACTCACTTCTGTACACGACTGTTTTGCATGTCGTTTTCTATTTGACTAGCGACTCTTCTAAACACGACCGTACGCGTATTATTTATTTACTGACTGTCTCTAAACACGACTGTACAAGTATTATTAAATTAGGAACTCTCTAAACTCAACCGATCTGCGGGTCATCTAATTTGGAACTGCCCTACCGCTCTTTATTATCTATTGGCCTGGTTACCACTCGCATCTTACTGCTTCTGTTTTATGTTTGTTCTTCTATCGATGCCGCTTTGTCCTACGTGTTTCCTTTTATTATCAGCATCAACAAAACTTTAATCTAGCAACATTTTATTTTATTCACATTCATGCTGAACAAAATTTTATAATTACAAACAAAACTTAAATCTAGTAACATTTTATTTTTAATTCACATTCATAATGAACAAAATTTTATCAATAAATTAGACATATCCTCCCTCTTATTTTGATTGTGTATCCCGTACACATTTATGAGGGAGCTTGTAGTGGACACAACAATATATATTGCGGTGTACGAAGCTAACCGTCAATAGAAATGATAACGTCACGATTCAAAATTTGTTTATTAATAATAAAAAGCACGAGACTTGCTTAAAGCAAATGGAAACGTTTTCATCCGATACCAAATACATTTAAGTCAATATTAAACATGAATTTGCAATATTACGGAACAAAGGTTCATCAAACGAAAATTATAAAATGTAACAATTTTAATGATCCGTTAATATAAAAATGTTTGTCAATAATATAAAATCAATTTCTTTAGTTAATAAGAATGTAATTTAAAATCAAAATAATTGTTCAATGTTAGTTTATAAAAATGTGTTAACGTAAAATTTTAAAATAAGTAAAAACTTTACACCGATCGTAGTGCGTCGCAAATCTAGTGTACCACATATGGAAAGGACATTTTCTTCATAAAGTTTACCAAACAATCACGAAGTGATGGTAGAAAATTAATTCAATCTAAAACATAAAAATTTTATTAAAATTTTAACAAGACAAATTGGGCTTGAGCCGAACCTGCAAATTGAAATGTCAATAGTATTGATTCTATTTCGACCAATAACGGATAATAAAGTTTGCCGTGAATTTGCGATGCGATGGAAGAAAACAATTGAGATCGCTCTGCGTTCGATTAATAAATGATGGCGTTGTGTTTTTATGCGTCGCTCCTAGAAAAATTAATTTAATTAGAAAAATTAGATAAAATCGACGAACAAGTGTATAAATAAGTAAAGATAAGGTACTTACGTATCAAAAAAGTAAATTTGTTTGAATTTATCAAGTGATTGTGATTATTTTTGGAAGATTGGTTCCGCACAACACGTGGCTCGACACTGCACAAGAAAAACTTATCCGTATTCATTATCAGTAACTGAAGGTCATCGACCAAGTAAAACATTTCTATTGTATGCTGTTTGAAACTGGTGACAAGAAATTCCCTACAATTCCGGCGTGCGCGTGCAAAGTGGTATAAGTCTAAAATAAGCATTTTGAGATAAACGAATTTTAAAGTTTACTCGATTGCTATAAATCGGGTAAACAACAATATGAAAAGCTGTTGGTGCATTAATCTAGATAATTTTATGAAGAAGTGATTACAATAATATTTAATTTAATTTTTAATTTGGATATTTACTAAAAAAAATCATTTTTTGAGAAATAGCCGACTTATTCCTTTTTGCACAATGAACTTGCGACTTATACCAATGTACACTATAATATTATTTTTGTTTATTGTAATAAAAATGTTTAAATTTGTTTTGAAATAACTATATTTTTATAAAAAAAAAAAAAATAATAAATAAAAATTAATCCTAAAAAATAATTCAAATAAGATTAGACACTTGGTTATCTTCACTCGGAATCCTCTTCGTTACTACCAACACCTGGCAAAACGTCAACATCGTCTTTACACAAAAGATTTTCATAAAATTTGTGGAAGTTGTCGTCTATACCTATATGGCAAAAGTTCCAATAAATTTTTCTTCTTTTCCTTAGTAATGGGGACTGGTCCCTTATAAGATAAAGGAACGTTCACATTTTCTGCATTTGGAAATCGTCCTCTTCGTCTAAAACTGATTTCTTGAAATGGGGCGTTCTGGTCGAGTGTCGTCTTGTACAAAATGATACCATTCTCTTTGGCATATCTGAACCATTTGATGTTTCTCCAAATTATCTTATTTCCATCTTCATCAATTTTTCGGAGTTGGTATATATTATTTTTAAACAAGCTTGAAAATTCAAAGAAATCGCTAGTTTGCATTTCCTGCACTACAAATGGCTTGGATGCCCCACATAATCTGACCAGCTGCATCCAGTCTCTTAGATGTTCTATGGGTGATCCATATTTCTTCTTCTTTTTCTCAATTATGGAATGATCAGAATCACATTCCATATGAGTGTGACCAGGTACCAAAAACTTGTGATCAATGCTTTCAACATTATTTAATTTTTGGATCAAAAGGGTGAACATTAATGGCAGAAACGAATTTTTGTTCTGCCCAGCACAAGTATCGGAATATAGTATAATGCGTTTTTATAGTTTCCAAAAGCGTCAGTAGATGCTTATAAATTCATGACGCAATTTGATAAGCACCTCTAGCTGCTACTCCTTAATGCCACATAAAGCAAAACGACTGCTTATTATCGCACCGATGTAAAGTTAAATTATATGTCCACAATTGACGTTTATAGAAACCAATGAACGTTTTAATATCAGGAGTAGGCAGACATTGTTGAAGATCAAACGTATACAAGGTGTCTGCTTTACTTGTACGACATAGGGCCTTATCTTGACGTTTACTCTCGTATGCAAATTCTGCTTCTTCTTGATGACTATTCAACTCAAGTTCATGCTCTTTCTTAACGTCTAAGTCTTTTGCACATTTAATTAAAGTATGAAGCTTATCACACTTACTACACGTATCATCTTTTGGCGCCTTTATTTTAATTCCCATACCGTGAAATACTTTTTCATAAATTTTTCTACCTACAGGAGTATCCAAACAGTAAAAGTTTCCCAACTTTTGTACTCCTCATACATCCTGCTCAGTGTATAGTGCGATGGTAAATACATAATAATAATAATAATTAATTGAACATACTAACAAAAAGGATGAATAATACCTTAGATTGGATTTTATCCTCGTTTATAATAGTGACTCTCATATGCTGGAATAGCTAAGATGTGCTGCCGAACAGTCTCCAAATAGTTTTCTGGTGTTCTGTTATGTGGAATGTGTTTTCCTCTTCCATCATCATGAGTAATGCCAGCGGTAGTATTACCTTTATTTTTTAAAATATCAGTGACAAATCTATTGGTTATGTCAAATATACCCAGAAAGCATTCCTTGCAAACCCTTATTAATTCCCCTTCTATTTCAAAACGGTATGTGTAAGAAACAAGACGGTTCTTTTGTTTGCTTTCATCACTAATTTTAGTTTTGAAACTCTTTTATTCTTCCAAATGTATACTTGTACCATTTTGCACAATATAACTATGAACCTATACCTGTGCGTGGAAAGATATAAGTCAACTTGTACCTATTGGCGCGAACTGTAGGAACTTATACCTAATTTCACAAGTGAATTGAGGCCGTTCTGAAGCAATTAGACTTATATCGTTTTGTACATGTGTACTATGAGTTATAACCAATATTCTTATGCACTTATCTCAATTTGCCCAAAAATCGACTTATACCACTTTGCACGCGCACGCCGGTAATTATTAAGGTAATTTCACATTAAACGTTAATTAATAAAAATTAGTGAAAATTTTTGGAAACTTAAATACGCGTGCGTTAGCTCGTTTAAAGTTATTAGGATATTAAGATTTTGTCAGTAAATTTAAGAATTTCTATTCATTTTTCTACTTATTTACACAAATTATAATAAAATTACGATTCCTTTGAAAACGGAGCATAATTTGTTTTTATAACCTTGTTCCGCAATCCTAATATTTATTTCAGCACTGATTTAGAATACGGAACGAACTCAAGCCCATGAGAAAAGGTGAGTCCATGCTAATAAAATTGTCTAGCCGAGTTTTATGTTCATTTAATATTGTCTAAAGATTGCATACATTTCTATTGTCGTGGTGCGTATTCGTTCACCCGTACACAACATTAACAGTAAAACGTGTAGCCCTGGTAAAGCTCCGACTATACACGGCAATATATATTGCGATGTACGACTACCACGTCAATAGAAATGATCACGTTTTGATTCAAAGTTTTTTTATTTAATCTGTAAAGATAGCACATGACTTATTTGTTCGAAAGTAAAGGTTTCATCTGACACCAAGAATCTGCTTTAACGTCATAAATTTATGTAAAGAAAAAGGTCACGAAATGAGAAAACAAGGTAAATTCAAATGCAACGTTTTAATTCTGTTAACATAAAAGTTTGTTAAAATTATAAATTAATTTAAGTAGTGATATAAAAATGTAATTTGAAATCAAAAATAATTGTTCAAAACATCTATATATATAAAATTCAATGTATGTATGTATGTATGTATGTATGTTTTCTATACAATTCTACACCGTTTGACCAATCTCTACCAAATTTGGTGTAGAAGCTATTTACAATGCTACAAAAAACATAGGCTACTTTAGAATCTTGCCGCGAACTTTGGTCAAGCGCTGTATTAGCTTGACCAACGTTAGTGCGGATCAACGAATCAACGTTTCAACGGATCAACGTATTAACGAACGATATCTATATATATAAAATTCAATGTATGTATGTATGTATGTATGTATGTATGTTTTCTATACAATTCTACACCGTTTGACCAATCTCTACCAAATTTGGTGTAGAAGCTATTTACAATGCTACAAAAAACATAGGCTACTTTAGAATCTTGCCGCGAACTTTGGTCAAGCGCTGTATTAGCTTGACCAACGTTAGTGTGGATCAACGAATCAACGTTTCAACGGATCAACGTATTAACGAACGATATCTATATATATAAAATTCAATGTATGTATGTATGTATGTATGTTTTCTATACAATTCTACACCGTTTGACCAATCTCTACCAAATTTGGTGTAGAAGCTATTTACAATGCTACAAAAAACATAGGCTACTTTAGAATCTTGCCGCGAACTTTGGTCAAGCGCTGTATTAGCTTGACCAACGTTAGTGCGGATCAACGAATCAACGTTTCAACGGATCAACGTATTAACGAACGATATCTATATATATAAAATTCAATGTATGTATGTATGTATGTATGTATGTATGTTTTCTATACAATTCTACACCGTTTGACCAATCTCTACCAAATTTGGTGTAGAAGCTATTTACAATGCTACAAAAAACATAGGCTACTTTAGAATCTTGCCGCGAACTTTGGTCAAGCGCTGTATTAGCTTGACCAACGTTAGTGCGGATCAACGAATCAACGTTTCAACGGATCAACGTATTAACGAACGATATCTATATATATAAAATTCAATGTATGTATGTAAGAAGAACAGGAGTTGGCAATATCGCTGCGTGCTTTCGAAAATTCCTTATTAGAAGACGAAGGGGAGGAGGAAAAGGAAGAACACAAAGAACAAGAGTAATTGGCAAAAATAAAATAAAGTAAAATTAGAAATTATTGTGGTTTTTGTGAATACTAAACAGTTTTGTTAAACTTTTTTTTTATTAAACCTTGATTTGTATTTTTTATTAATTTATTTATTTAATCCTTTTTTAATACGTTTGGTATTTGCGATGACCAAATAAGTCGCAAGGCCATTATGCGGATTGGATCTAAAAAATACATGTAGGCAAAAATTGAAATTTGGGCAGGACAACGTCTGCCGGGTCAGCTAGTAAACTATAAATTTGAATTATACATGTGGTGCCAATTTTTGGTATCGATTTTTGGTGTCGGTTTTTGCTGTCGGTTTTTGGTGTCGGTTTTTTGGTGTCGATTTTTGCGAGGTAACGACCGTAAAAACATGTTCCATGTTAAAAAACTCAATGGATCAATAGATCAACGGATCAAATAAAGACATCAACAATATATAGGTAAACCACTCAGTTATGTATATTTCAGCAACCTTCTTCACATATCTCTCATTTTCAGAGTGTTTCCCAACACAATTTGGACCGCTATGTATGAATTTGAATTATGCGGACAGACGGAGCCAGATCATAAGGCTTCTTGCTATACTTTGTATAGAAGCCTAATAGCGCACTGGGTACCCAGTTCTTAGACCTCTATACACACTGAGTATATTCAACACGATTTGAAACGCTCTGTATGATTTTGAATTATGCGGACGGACGGACAGACAGACGGACGGACGGACGGACGGACAGACACGGAGCCAGATCATAAGGCTTCTTGCTATACTTTGTATAGAAGCCTAAAACTAGAATTTTTGTTGGTAAAACCGTGTAAAACTAGCTTTAACTGATTTCGCGGAAAAAAGTTAACCTTAAATACATACCAAAAACAAATGTCAATAATAATTATAACCTACAATATTGACACATAAAAATATTACTTATCAGTCTGTTACCTATGTTGACAGCCCAATATTGCTCTGTTAACTTATCAGACGACTTGACAGACTGGTAACTGCTAAAAGTCATTGGTGAATACAAATATATCACATTAACAGACTGTTATTGACTTGACTCTCTGTTAGCAACTTAACAGAGCTTGGTGAATACGGCTGTAAATGTCACTGATTACATTTTTGCTTGGAAAAACAAAAACACGTCTGGACTAGTCGACTGTTTACTCGCGACACCGGCAGGCCGCTTGTGTTAAATTAATAATTATTATTAATAATATTAAAATTAATTATTAATAATGAAATTATCATCTTAAACCTAGTAAAACACTTAAATATTAGTGGGATATTCGAATGTTTGAATATGCCGTAGTTGGTAATTTGTTCGAGAGAAATTCGTCCAACTCAGCATTTGTACGACTGAACATTTAATCGACAGGGCATTTTCAAACAAATTTCTGTCGCACATAACGCTGTCGAACAAATTACCTAGAATCGAGTATTCGAATACTCGATTTCCCAGCCCTCGTAGATATAACACTACCATAACACACCAGCTACAAGATTTTTTTTTAATTAATTTGATTTTGATTAAAAAATATTAGTTTTTTGATATCTATGATATCAAAACCCTAAAATAGCATCGTCCGAACCAAGTAACGTGATATAACATGCTTCTAAAATATTATTTTTAAAGCATGGTATATAAATTACGTTCGTAATATAGATTGTACCATAATTGCTGACTTTCGATGTGATAAATACTGAAGAAAGATATGATTTCGCGCTATGCTGAAGAAAAATTGGTCACAAAGTTGCTAATGATTGTAATTTTACATACAATTTCTTAACGGTGTGGATATATTGTTCAAAAGATAAAAATACAAATAACGGATAAGCAGATAATGCAATAAATGGATAAACAGATTAACGGATCAACAGATCAACAGATCAGCGGATCAATGTATCAACGTATCAATATATCAACGTATCAACGTATCAATGTATCAACGTATCAATGTATCAACGTATCAATGTATCAACGTATCAATGTATCAATGTATCAACGTATCAACGTATCAATGTATCAACGTATCAATGTATCAACGTATCAATGTATCAACGTATCAAAGGATCAACAATTTACTATATAGGTTACACTTTGTATTTAAAATTTAGGTAATACTTTTGAAAAGGAATCGATATAGGAAGTACCACTAATTTATAAACATGAACAACTCAAGCAATTATTGTAGCAGCGACTTTTCCGATTCCGATTTTGATTCTGATGAAAGCAATACAAAACATCATCTAACCTGTAATAATAATAAATTGCATTAGCGAATCGAATCAACGGATTAACAGATTAACGCAATACTATATATACGAAGTATTTACAATATAACAACGTTTCAGTTGATCAACGTTATGATTGGCTCTGAAACATGCGGACCGACACGAAGCCAGACCATAAGGCTTCTTTCTATACCTTGCATAGAAGCCTAAATATGGCTTCTTGTTATACTTTGTACAGAAGCCTAAAAGTAGCGCACTGGATACCCAGTTCTTAGACCTCTATACACACAGTATTTCCAGCACGATTTCAAACGCTCTGTATGATTTTGAATTATGCGGACAGACGGACGGACGGACAGACACCGAGCCAGATCATAAGGCTTCTTGCTATACTTTGTATAGAAGCCTAAAACCACTTCAAACACGCTCAGGAGATAACTGCAGACGATTCCAAGAAACGCTTAGAACTAGTGTACGGTTTGTGCAAAGAACAAACTATATGTCACGCGGCTGGTGGATGTGGAAATCATCAACCTGTAATTAGAAAATCGGGTCTCGATTTGACGGCCGAATGGAAGGAATCCGACGGAAAGGTTCCACAGGAAAAAAAGTATTTGTTGGCGGAAGAAGTGCTGCATATCTTTAGACAAATTAGCGACGCAGATTGCAGCGCCCTGGGAATGGATCCGAAATACTCACGACCCGAGTGGATGATCGTGACGGTTTTACCGGTTGTTCCTCCTTCCGCGAGACCCGCAGCTTTCATGGGCGATTCGCCGAAGAAACGTCAAGACGATTTGACAAATAAATTGGCCCTAATCATAAATATACCTTGTATAGAAGCCTAAAAGTAGCGCACTGGCTACCCAGTTCTTACACCTCTATACACACAGAGTATTTCCAACACGATTTGAAACGCTCTGTATGATTTTGAATTATGCGGACGGACAGACAGACGGACCGACGGACGGACAGACACCGAGCCAGATCATAAGGCTTCTTGGTATACTTTGTATAGAAGCCTAAAATGTTGTTATTATCTGGTTATTTTTGATCGCCATATAATGTAACATCATATAATCAGATAATCTGCACCAATTAAATTTTTTGCGATTGGTAATTATCATTTACTATATAAGTAATAACAATCAAACTTTTCCATTCTATTAGAAATTTTACTTCTCTGTAATGTATGGTCCTTTTTTTGAGGTGGACCAATCCTCTCCTTTCTCTTTTATTTATAACTTAACTTCACTAACCACATCAATAAAAAATTATTTTTTCACATCAAAGTAAAACACGATTTGAAACGCTCTGTATGATTTTAAATTATGCAGACGGACAGACAGACGGACGGACAGACACGGAGCCAGATCATAAGGCTTCTTGCTATACTTTGTATAGAAGCCTAAAAGTACACAGCAGTATCAACAGATCAACTTATCAACAGATCAACGTATTTAAATTTCCTATATAGCTGAAAAATTATGAAAATAAAATCTCTTATTATAAAAGGCCAAGTCTTTCTTTCTTTCTGTCCGTCCCACGGAAATACCCGAAGCAAACCGAACCGAACCGAACGCACAACGTATCATCGGATCAACGTATCATCGGATCAACGTATCATCGTATCAACGTATCATCGTATCAACGTATCATCGTATCAACGTATCATCGTATCATCGTATCATCGGATCAACGTATCATCGTATCAACGTATCATCGTATCAACGTATCATCGGATCAACGTATCATCGTATCATTTTGTCTATATAGGTAAGTCTATTTCCAAAAAAGCATTATGTGAACTTCCATAATGGATAATGAAAATTTTGAAAATCCTGCTGCAAAGCGACGACGATTGAATCGTGAGAGAAAAGCACGTACAAGAGCTAATAACACAGAAGAACAGCTTCGATCACAGCGACAAGCTAACGCTCGGTCTCATGCGATACGTCGACAACGTGAAACTTTGGAACAAACTCAAGCGCGGCAAGCTGCTGACGCTCGGTCCCATGCGATACGTTGATCCGATGATACGTTGATCCGATGATACGTTGATACGATGATACGTTCATCCGATTGGTTATGAAATTATCCGTTATGCGTTCGGTTCGGTTTGCTTCGGGTATTTCCGTGGGAAAGACAGAAGGAAGGAAGGAAGGAAGGACTTGGCCTTTTATAATAAGAGATTTTTCATCTATATAGGAAATTTAAATACGTTGATACGTTGATCCGATGATACGATGATACGTTTATCCGATTGGTTATGAAATTATCCGTTATGCGTTCGGTTCGGTTTGCTTCGGGTATTTCCGTGGGACAGACAGAAGGAAGGAAGGACTTGGCCTTTTATAATAAGAGATGAGAACAACATTAAATAAATAAACAAAAAACTTACATATATTTTTTTAAATTAAATTAAACTTAATCAATATTTAAAATTTTTTTACTTATTTTAAACTAGATGATACCCCGTCCGAGGACGGGCAGCTAGAAGGACGGGCAGCTACCCAAGGTAACTTAAGTTGAATGAAGATTAAGGAAAGCTCTCAGTGCAATCCAAAAGCCATATGACCTTGGGTAGCTGCCCGTCCTTCTAGCTGCCCGTCCTCGGACGGGGTATCATCTAGTATAACTTATATTTGGTGTGCATTGAAAATAGATAATCTGCACTAAATATATTTTTGCGGTTGGTATTTATCATTTACTATATAATCAATAATAAGCAAACTTTTCCATTCCATCCGGAACTTTACTTCTCTGTAATGTACGATCCATTTCTTAAGGTCGATCAATCCTAATCTTTCTCTTTTATTTACAACTTAACTTCACCAATCACATCAAGCCACTGCTGTGGTTACAATAAAACCGGATCAACGTATCAACAGATCAACGGATCAACGTATCAACGTATCATCGTATCAACGTATCATCGTATCAACGTATCAACGTATCATCGTATCAACGTATCAACGTATCATCGTATCAACGTATCAACGTATTTAAATTTCCTATATAGGTGAAAAATTATGTAAATAAAATATAACTTATATTTGGTCTGCATTGAAAAAAAAGTTGTTATTTTTGGTCGCCATATTATTATAAGGTAATATCAGATAATCTGCACTAATTAAATTTTTGCGGTCACAATCACAATTTCGAAGGTTCTGATTAGATTTGAATTATGCGGACAGACAGACGCGGAGCCAGATCATAAGGGTTCTTGCTATACTTTGTATAGAAGCCTAACAAGTACTTTATATAGGGAGACCTCTTTGAAAATATCTTTAACTTAGTAAATTTCTTTCGAACATTTGCGTATTTGTAAATTGCATTAGCGAATCGAAACAACGGATTAACAGATTAACGCAATACTATATAGACGAAGTATTTACAATATAACAACGTATCAGTTGATCAACGTTATGATTGGCTCTGAAACATGCGGACGGACACGAAGCCAGACCATAAGGCTTCTTTCTATACCTTGTATAGAAGCCTAAATAAGGCTTCTTGTTATATCGTACTTTGTATAGAAGCCTAAAAGTAGCGCACTGGCTACCCAGTTCTTAGACCTCTATACACACAGAGTATTTCCAACACGATTTGAAACGCTCTGTATGATTTTGAATTATGCGGACAGACAGACGGACGGACAGACAGACGGACGGACACGGAGCTAGATCATAAGGCTTCTTGTTATACTTTGTATAGAAGCCTAAAAAGTAGCGCACTAGCTACCCAGTTCTTAGACCTCTATACACACAGAGTATATCCAACACGATTTGAAACGCTCTGTATGATTTTGAATTATGCGGACAGACGGACACGGGGCCAGATCATAAGGCTTCTTGTTATACATTGTATAGAAGCCTAAAATATATATAAGGTTGGTAATCCCTTATCCATAAAAAGTTTTGCAATTTAATTGGCTATCTCTTATTATAAAAGGCCAAGTCTTTCTTTCTTTCTGTCCGTCCCACGGAAATACCCGAAGCAAACCGAACCGAACCGAACGCACAACGTATCATCGGATCAACGTATCATCGGATCAACGTATCATCGTATCAACGTATCATCGTATCAACGTATCATCGTATCAACGTATCATCGTATCAACGTATCATCGTATCATCGGATCAACGTATCATCGTATCAACGTATCAACGTATCATCGGATCAACGTATCATCGTATCATTTTGTCTATATAGGTAAGTCTATTTCCAAAAAAGCATTATGTGAACTTCCATAATGGATAATGAAAATTTTGAAAATCCTGCTGCAAAGCGACGACGATTGAATCGTGAGAGAAAAGCACGTACAAGAGCTAATAACACAGAAGAACAGCTTCGATCACAGCGACAAGCTAACGCTCGGTCTCATGCGATACGTCGACAACGTGAAACTTTGGAACAAACTCAAGCGCGGCAAGCTGCTGACGCTCGGTCCCATGCGATACGTCAACAACGTGAAACTTTAGAAGAAACTCAAGCGCGGCAAGCTGCTGACGCTCGGTCCCATGCGATACGTTGATCCGATGATACGTTGATACGATGATACGTTCATCCGATTGGTTATGAAATTATCCGTTATGCGTTCGGTTCGGTTTGCTTCGGGTATTTCCGTGGGACAGACAGAAGGAAGGAAGGAAGGAAGGAAGGAAGGACTTGGCCTTTTATAATAAGAGATTTTTCACCTATATAGGAAATTTAAGTAAGTTGATACGTTGATCCGATGATACGTTGATCCGATGATACGATGATACGTTTATCCGATTGGTTATGAAATTATCCGTTATGCGTTCGGTTCGGTTTGCTTCGGGTATTTCCGTGGGACAGACAGAAGGAAGGAAGGACTTGGCCTTTTATAATAAGAGATGAGAACAACATTAAATAAATAAACAAAAAACTTACATATATTTTTTTAAATTAAATTAAACTTAATCAATATTTAAAATTTTTTTACTTATTTTAAACTAGATGATACCCCGTCCGAGGACGGGCAGCTAGAAGGACGGGCAGCTACCCAAGGTAACTTAAGTTGAATGAAGATTAAGGAAAGCTCTCAGTGCAATCCAAAAGCCATATGACCTTGGGTAGCTGCCCGTCCTTCTAGCTGCCCGTCCTCGGACGGGGTATCATCTAGTCTCTTATTATAAAAGGCCAAGTCTTTCTTTCTGTCCGTCCCACGGAAATACCCGAAGCAAACCGAACCGAACCGAACGCACAACGTATCATCGGATCAACGTATCAACGTATCATCGTATCAACGTATCATCGGATCAACGTATCATCGTATCATTTTGTCTATATAGGACAGCTATTTCCAAAAAAGCATTATGTGAACTTCCATAATGGATAATGAAAATTTTGAAAATCCTGCTGCAAAGCGACGGCGATTGAATCGTGAGAGAAAAGCACGTACAAGAGCTAATAACACAGAAGAACAGCTTCGATCACAGCGACAAGCTAACGCTCGGTCTCATGCGATACGTCGACAACGTGAAACTTTGGAACAAACTCAAGCGCGGCAAGCTGCTGACGCTCTATCCCATGCGACACGTCAACAACGTGAAACATTAGAAGAAACTCAAGCGCGGCAAGCTGCTAACGCTTGATCCCATGCGATACATCGACAGAAAGAAAATCGATACCAAAGTCAAGCAATTCAACTCCAAATAAGAGCATTGAGGTTTGATGAATCTCACGTTACTCGACACGATTGTGGAGAAATGAATTCCATCTGTCAGTTCTGCGGCTCCAAGAATTTCGCCAAGGAGCGTCCAGTTGATAAACAATTTAACAACTGCAGTCATAAAGGAAAAGTGAAGATTCCGCAACCGCTCGATCAACATGGGAATCTATTGTTATACTAGATGATACCCCGTCCGAGGACGGGCAGCTAGAAGGACGGGCAGGCAGCCAAGGTCATATGGCTTTTGGATTGCACTGAGAGCTTTCCTTAATCTTCATTCAACTTAAGTTACCTTGGGTAGCTGCCCGTCCTTCTAGCTGCCCGTCCTCGGAAGGGGTATCATCTAGTTGGTTATTGTTGGTTAAAAATAAAAGGCCAAGTCTTTCTTTCTGTCTGTCCCACGGAAATACTCGAAGCAAACCGAACCGAACGCACAACGTATCATCGGATCAACGTATCATCGTATCAACGTATTAACGGATCAACGTATCATCGTATCATTTTGTCTATATAGGACAGCTATTTCCAAATACCTTGTATAGAAGCCTAAATAAGGCTTCTTGTGATACTTTGTATAGAATTTTGAAAACGTATGGTCCGTTACCCGGCATTGAAACAATATCTGCTCCCATTGAAGCGAAAGAAACCGAGGAATTGTAAGAGCGGAAGTGCTGACGAAAGTTCTTGTAGTAAGGATTATCTGAATCTGAAAGCATAGAGCGAAGAAATTCGGGATATAACAATAGATTCCCATGTTGATCGAGCGGTTGCGGAATCTTCACTTTTCCTTTGACAGCAGTTGTTAAATTGTTTATCAACTGGACGCTCCTTGGCGAAATTCTTGGAGCCGCAGAACTGACAGATGGAATTCATTTCTCCACAATCGTGTCGAGTAACGTGAGATTCATCAAATCTCAATGCTCTTATTTGGAGTTGAATTGCTTGACTTTGGTATCGATTTTCTTTCTGTCGATGTATCGCATGGGACCGAGCGTCAGCAGCTTGCCGCGCTTGAGTTTCTTCTAAAGTTTCACGTTGTTGACGTATCGCATGGGACCGAGCGTCAGCAGCTTGCCGCGCTTGAGTTTCTTCTAAAGTTTCACGTTGTTGACGTATCGCATGGGACCGAGCGTCAGCAGCTTGCCGCGCTTGAGTTTGTTCCAAAGTTTCACGTTGTCGACGTATCGCATGAGACCGAGCGTCAGCTTGTCGCTGTGATCGAAGCTGTTCTTCTGTGTTATTAGCTCTTGTACGTGCTTTTCTCTCACGATTCAATCGCCGTCGCTTTGCAGCAGGACTTTCAAAATTTTCATTATCCATTATGGAAGTTCACATAATGCTTTTTTGGAAATAGCTGTCCTATATAGACAAAATGATACGATGATACGTTGATCCGATGATACGTTGATACGATGATACGTTGATACGATGATACGTTGATCCGATGATACGTTGTGCGTTCGGTTCGGTTCGGTTTGCTTCGGGTATTTCCGTGGGACAGACAGAAAGAAAGAAAGAAAGAAAGAAAGAAAGAAAGAAAGAAAGACTTGGCCTTTTATAATAAGAGATAGAAGCCTAAAAGTTAGGCTCCTCCATTTACCTAACTAGAAATTTGCTTTTTTTACCTACCGAGCGTAGGTTGCAACCAATTGCGAGGATGATGAAAATCATATTCGTTCTTTTCTTCTTCTTGTTTACAATCATTGCGTGTGCCGTATCACATTCCATATTAGTATGCCCACTGACCGTATAATTGTGGTCGATTATTTTTAAATTCTTATTTACTTGCAACGCCGAAAAACACATTGCTGCCTAGGAGAATTTCTGTTCTGCCCCGTGCACTTTTTAATTGTTTCTTTGTTCATGATTTTTTTAAATATGAAATATTTAATATCCCTGATGTAGAATATTTTATTATATGACTTGTTGTATATGCCTGGACATACATAAATATACTGATAATTTTAATTAAAACAGTGCTGTGTATTTTTAAAAATTTGATTTTAGTTTAATCTACGCCGTTACCCCTAGACAAAATCAACAGTTCATTTTTATCCACTAAATCAGTCTTACCTTCTTGCAGTTCTTCTACACCTTTTCCACCAGTAATTCAGAAATCGTCAACCGTTATTCAGATTTGTCAATTGATATTCAGAAATCGTCAATTTTAATTTAGAAACCGACAAATGAAAATTAGAATGAAATGCAAAAGTGGGGCTTTTACAGTGCATAATAAGGCTTTAATAAAAATCGAAAAAAATAACAATATTTCAATTTATTTTTTTATATAATATAATATACTAGCTGGAAAACCCGTCCACGGACGGGTGGCTAGACGGTGCTGGTGGGTCTCTATTTTAATGATCTAAATAAAAACCACATTGTTTTCTAATATTGTCAATTTTAATTGTTCATCCTCGCGTTGAAACGTTAATTTTAATTTTTTTAGTTTGTTAATTAAGAAACAATTATTGTAGCAAATAAAATCTTAAGCACTGCCTACTGCGTTAGTACTTCCCTGTACACAATATTTTTCGTGTACACTGCCTGTGAACCTTCAATCAATTTTCCTTGTTCTTTTCCATCAACTATTTTTATCTTCAGATCTTCAGATCTCCGTACTCTTGACATTGCTACATAGAGATGACCGTGGCTAAACATCACGGTTGATCGTCATGGAACAGGCAAGTTTAATTGGAAACTGTCGCCGTCTTAAAACAAATGGCAAGTCTGTACTTGTTGGGACTAAATCTATGCGGGGAATAAAAACAGTTTCCTTTTAAGCAGTTCCTGTCAAGACTTCAGCGACGATTAGATTGAACAGTTAAGCGCGTCCCATTACAAAGACCACGTTTAGTATTCAAATTCCTGAGCAACATAATCACACTTCCCACCTTCAAGTGCATTCTGTGTACTGGCATCCCTGAGGGCGTTTGTTTATTCAAGAATTCCATCGGATAGTTTTCCCTATCGTTATCACCACTGTCGTCAATGGAATCACTACTTAGATAAGTTAAAATGCTGCCGTCTAAAAGGTCCAAAACTTGCTCGTTTATAGCGTCAACGTCAGTATTTTTTGGGCAAAGTATTGCCATTTTGGAATATTTTTTTACATCAGCAGCATTAAAGCTTTTTCCAAAAATTTCTTGGATAAGGGAAGTTTCGCATATACAATTATGCGGAATCTCAATTATCTCTTCAGACAGACCTTTGTCATTTGTAAGCTCCCCGTTGCCCAACTTTATCAGCCAATCACTGAATGCGGAATCAACGGACCGGACATTTTGACTTAATTTCAATACTATAAATTTACTCCACATATCATTAAATTTAAAGCTTGAAGGAATAATTGCTGACCTCATTTCATGAGGTACGACAGGAAGAGTTTGTCTGAAATCACCACCAAGAATTAAAACTTTACCGCCAAAAGCTTTGGTGTTTTATATCAACGTATCAACGTATCAATGTATCAACGTATCAACGGATCAACGTATCATCGGATCAACGGATTAAATGTTTATATAGGTTGTCGTCGATAATACAAACGGTATATTAAATCTTCAAGCTTTTCAACGGATCAACGTATCAACATATCAACGGATCAACTTATCAAGTTGTTTTGATTTGAACGACAATGGATCTAAGTCCCTTTCGAGAGGAGGTTCGCCGTCGGCATTTTGAAAAATGACAGCTACTTCATTTCTTGTTGGAGCATTGTATCGTCTAATATCGGATTTACGGTCTTGGATAATTGCCATGGTAACTGTTGCTGGCTCAACGCCATGTAGAGCGGCGTTCTTGATGCTTTCTTGTTCCACTTCATAAAGCATTTTGCATGCGGCAGAAAAAGGATTATTCTGAGACATGAAAGTGCTTAAGTCTCGCATCAGACTTGGATCGCACCGATCGTTTCCCTTAATTGTCATCCTTTGATCAGCAGCCTCATCCGGGTCCAATATATATAGTTGAGCAAACTTGCGTTGGTTTCCATCTGCCGGGTGCAAAGCTCCTGCTCGATGGCAAATTTGTCCGTTAATTCGGAAACAATAGGGTCCGTATCCAGGAGGCGGAATAATGTTAGCTCCCATTGACGCAAACGCTAAAGCAATATTTATCGATCTAATATTGTCTATGAAATTTTTCGAATATTGATGCAGTCCTTTCAATAACTGTTCAATAACAGGGGCTGATCTTATAGCTTCTAAGGTGACTTTGCCTTTCTGACAGCATGTCGTAAAAAGTTTGTCAGACGGCCGCTCTGCTGAAAAATGCTTTGCACTGCAAAATTCGCAAATATTGTCCATAAAACCACAGTTATGAACGTCGACATTTGGTTCTACAACGTTACCTACTTCAAGAACAGCTGCGTTGTTACTTCGTGGATTTTGTCGGCGAATTGCATGACTACGTGAACGATGTAATATTTGCGAAGGGGTCATATTGGCAATTTGATTTCGTTCGCGATGTTGAGCTATTTGTTCTGACGTCATGTTGGCAATTTGATTTCTTTCGCGATGTTGAGTAATTTGTTCTGACGTCATATTGGCAATTTGCTTACGTTTGCGATTTTGTTCAATTTGCCCAGGAGTCATATTTTCTTCCTCATCAGATTTTCTTTTAACACATTTTCGAGCAGCAGTAGAAACATGTGGGGAACAAAGAGTAACTACTTGAATATCCTCCATTTCGGACATTTTCGCTTTAGAAGTTTCTGAAGTTGTGAAGTTATTTTCAATGAAGGTAACTCTCACACCACGTACCTATATAGCGCACAGTGATACGTTGATCCGTTGATAAGTTGATCCGTTGATACGTTGATATGTTGATACGTTGATCCGTTGATAAGCTTGAAGATTTAATATACCGTTTGTATTATCGACGACAACCTATATAAACATTTAATCCGTTGATCAGATGATACGTTGATCCGTTGATACGTTGATACATTGATACGTTGATACGTTGATACGTTGATACGTTGATCCGCTGATACGTTGATACTTTGATACTTTGATACTTTGATACTTTGATACTTTGATACGTTGATACGTTGATACATTGATAAGTTGATCCGTTGATACGTTGATACGTTGATACGTTGATCCGTTGATACGTTGATATGTTGATACGTTGATCCGTTGATACGTTGATCCGAACCAAAAAAATGACACGCTGGAGCAGCGAGCTGGCATTTTATATATTAGGATGATACGTTGATACGTTGATGCTTTGATACTTTGATACGTTGATACGTTGATACATTGATAAGTTGATCCGTTGATACGTTGATCCGTTGATACGTTGATATGTTGATCCGAACCAAAGAAATGACACGCTGGAGCAGGGAGCTGGCATTTTATATATTAGGACTAGCTGGAAAGCCCGTCCACGGACGGGTAGCTAGAGGCTGCTGGTGGGTCTCTATTTTAATGATCTAAATAAAAACAACATTGTTTCCTAATATTGTCAATTTTAATTGTTCATCCTCGCGTTGAAACGTTAATTTTAATTTTTTTAGTTTGTTTATTAAGAAACAATTATTGTAGCAAATAAAATCTTAAGCACTGCCTACTGCGTTAGTACTTCCCTGTACACAATATTTTTCGTGTACACTGCCTGTGAACCTTCAATCAATTTCCCTTGTTCTTTTCCATCAACTATTTTTATCTTCAGATCTTCAGATCTCCGTAATCTTGACATTGCTACATAGAGATGACCGTGGCTGAACATCACGGTTGATCGTCATGGAACAGGCAAGTTTAATTGGAAACTGTCGCCGTCTTAAAACAAATGGCAAGTCTGTACTTGTTGGGACTAAATCTATGCGGGGAATAAAAACAGTTTCCTTTTTAGCAGTTCCTGTCAAGACATCAGCGACGATTAGATTGGGCTTTAACGATTGAACAGTTAAGCGCGTCCCATTACAAAGACCACGTTTAGTATTCAAATTCCTGAGCAACATAATCACACTTCCCACCTTCAAGTGCATTCTGTGTACTGGCATCCCTGAGGGCGTTTGTTTATTCAAGAATTCCATCGGATAGTTTTCCCTATCGTTATCATCACTGTCGTCAATGGAATCACTACTTAGATAAGTGAAGAAGTTTCGCATATACAATTATGCGGAATCTCAATTATCCCTTCAGACAGACCTTTGTCATTTGTAAGCTCCCCGTTGCCCAAGTTTATCAGCCAATCACTGAATGCGGAATCAACGGACCGGACATTTTGACTTAATTTCAATACTATAAATTTACTCCACATATCATTAAATTTAATGCTTGAATGAATAATTGCTGACCTCATTTCATGAGGTATGACAGGAAGAGTTTGTTTGAAATCACCACCAAGAATTAAAACTTTACCGCCAAAAGCTTTGGTATTTTATATCAACATATCAATGTATCAACGTATCAACGTATCAACGGATCAACGTATCATCGGATCAACGGATTAAATGTTTATATAGGTTGTCGTCGATAATACAAACGGTATATTAAATTTTCAAGCTTATCAACGGATCAACGTATCAACATATCAACGTATCAACGGATCAACTTATCAAGTTGTTTTGATTTGAACGACTATGGATCAGTAAGTCCTTTTCGAGAGGAGGTTCGCCGTCGGCATTTTGAAAAATGACAGCTACTTCATTTCTTGTTGTAGCATTGTATCGTCTAATATCGGATTTACGGTCTTGGATAATTGTAGAGCGGCGTCCTTGATGCTTTCTTGTTCCACTTCATAAAGCATTTTGCATGCGGCAGAAAAAGGATTATTCTGAGACATGAAAGTGCTTAATTTTGATATTTCTGTTTATTAATAAATTGCATTCTTGTTGTACATTAGTTACATTTGGTTTGATTTAATTACAGCAGGAAGTAAAAGAAAATAAGGTGCAAGGTATAACAAGTATTTTTCGATTTTTGGGAAAGTTATTTATTAAATACAATTTGATTGAGCATTTCACTGAATTGACGACCCACTTTTGACCCTGAGAGTTTCATGTATCGCTGGCCGGTGCATAATTAATTAAGTGCCATATTATTATCCTCGCTATAGAAATTAAAAACAGTAGCAACACATGGCAATACTGATGCAGCAAGGAAATGATCTCCAAGCGGAAAATTATCACTTGAGAGCTTCCATGTATCGTATTATATCTCCGCCATAAGTATGATACCCGAACTCTTATAGACTTCATCCGATGTATGTAGACCATAATGAGCAGGAAGTGACTAGACATTGTAAAAGATTACTTGTATATGTCTATTGCTATAATCCCTAATTTGTAAATGTTCAAATGAAGGAATTAACTTCATCTCCTGTGTCGTTTTGTCTTTTTAACGATTCCGATAAGAAATAATCCTGATGCATTTGTTGCTCTTGAACATGCAACATACAGAAGAGCACGCTTGATTTCAGGAGTAAAATGGACAACGAGCTCGTATGTTGATCCAAGGGATTAATGTACAGTTTGAGCTTCTGCTGAATGAAGTGGGAATTACGTCCTTCTTACCTTTGTGGCCGAATTCGATCGTGGCTGGATGACGACCCTACATGGTGAGATGGGAGTACATTCAGAATCAATTTGCATTTGCTGACTAAGGTTAACATTGGGCAAACGAAGCTTCTGTCCACTTCGTGAATTTTTAAAATTGACCCAGAAACGAAGAGCCTTTTGTCTAGATACATCCAAAGTACTAACACCAAAGTCAATTCTTTTAAGAATGCATCCCACACCGTTAACCAAACCGTCACTTGTTTCTACATTCATTGTCATGATGTAACACTCACCTTCTTTGAGGAAGAAGCTTGTGAGAAGTCCCTATCCCAACAAACATTTTAGCCGTAAATAAGCTATTAACGAGCTAATAGTATGCTTTTCCTTTTAAATAACCATTTTACAGCTAATTTACAGCTAAAATGTTTGTTGGGTATGTCTTAGATAGAGGTGCAAATGCTATCCAGTTGAAGAGTGCAACTTTGGATGCCTCGTTCGTATAAGCAGAAAGGGAATCCTTGCTGGTTAAGATGGCTTGATTTTCTGGCGAACAGGATAACCCAAAACTATTGTGCGCATCAATTGCCACATTTGTGTAAAAATGATTAATAGGGCGTCGCGTTATTACTTCTGCAGGCGTAGTTGAAAACTCACGGGATTTGAACAGTTTAAAATCATCATCAGTGCCCTGACGCCATATTGTTTAATGCAAGAGCAAAAGCTGCATCAATGCGTTGTCTCATAATTGTGGTCAGTTCATGAAGAGTTAGCATGTACCATAAGGGTTTGTTGAAAAGCGACGAAATCGAATTCGACATTGTTCCAGCCAGAAGGGATGTTGCCATAACAGGTGGCAGCTGTCTGAAGTCGCCAACAGCTATGACCGATATAGCACCAAAAGGTTTACATCCGTCACAGAGGTCTCTCAAGAACACGAAGTTCTGAATAGCGAGTGGCCATTTTATTAGAGACGCTATCTGAGGGCTTGCTAACTTCTTTTTCGTTTGCGGGAAGTTGGAATGCGTTGTGAATTGATATTATGCCGAAGATATTAAATTTCGCTAATCGGGTAGGAGCCGAGAGATAGCTTATCGGGATTCGAATTAACTTAAGCAATGCACACTCTGATTAATGCTTGGTATAGAGTTCTAATTATATGAGGCTTTCCTACACCGACACCTCCCTTTAAGTAGGTGTATATGGGGATATCGGTAGACCTTTTGAAGTGATCAAATAGGTGAGTTACAAAATCCCGTTGAGTATTAATCGAGGACAATAATTCTTCAAACTGTTTATTGGGAATTCGATTAGGAAGCGTAAGCTTTTCAGACATTGGGCGTATCACGTCACCTTCAAAGTCAATAGAATTCCTTCTGAATCTCTTCCGGTATGCTAGCAGTTTTGTCATCGTCAGATTGATGATCCTCACTCAATGCGCTATCCATAGCTACATCCAGAATATTTTCTTGAAAGACATTAAATTCGCGGCGATAGAGCATCACTTGTTCGCGGAAAAAGTTATGACGATCTTTATTCTTGTTGTAGCGGACGTGGCGAATAATCTTTGGAAATGTTCGCTTCCAAGCGTATCCTGTTTTGCCATTATTTAAGGGAAAATATTTATCGATACTTTGTACGTTTACGTACTCTTCAGTACTCTACAATATAATCGTTTTCTTGGGGTATCTGTGATCTTCCTCGTTTCAATGAAAAATGATACCAAGCTGCAAATTGTGCAAGATTAAGGTTAGATAATGCATCTGGTCGTGAACTATATCGTTGTAGAAGTCCGTCTACAAAGACATCTTCAGAGTCCGGACTCAAACTTCCTAACTGAATATTAGTTTTAATCATTCTTCTTCGTTGATCGGCTGGACCTGTTGGTATAAAAATGCATGCCTCTGTGCATCGACTCATTGGAATTTCAAGCACATTGTAAGCAGTCTCTTGAGCACAGAGTTCGCTGTTCATGTAATGAGCCGCACCAAGAGCGTGAAGACGTTAATCCAAAGACTTGTTTCTGCTTCTGACATCTTCAAGAACGTTACGCAATAGATCGCTAGTTCCACGATCACTTTTGTTAATGTAGCCAATGATGTAACAGCAACAAGCATAGGCCTCTAAAATAAACTGAATATCCATGTTGGATTTCTGGAATCTCAGGATTTTCTCACTATATGGATTTACTAGCTGACCCGGCAGACGTTGTCCTGCCCAAATTTAAATATTTGCCTACATGTATTTTTTAGATCCAATCCGCATAATGACCTTGCGACTTATTTGGTCATCGCAAATACCCAACGTATTAAAAAAGTATTAAATAAATAAATTAATAAAAAATACAAATCAAGGTTTAATAAAAAAAAGTTTAACAAAACTGTTAAGTATTCACAAAAACCACAATAATTTCTAATTTTACTTTATTTTATTTTTGCCAATTACTCTTGTTTTTTGTGTTCTTCCTTTTCCTCCTCCCCTTCGTCTTCTAATAAGGAATTTTCGAAAGCACGCAGCGATATTGCCAATTCCTGTTCTTCTTACATACATACATACATACATTGAATTTAATATATATAGATATCGTTCGTTAATACGTTGATCCGTTGAAACGTTGATCCGTTGATCCGCACTAACGTTGGTCAAGCTAATACAGCGCTTGACCAAAGTTCGCGGCAAGATTCTAAAGTAGCCTATGTTTTTCGTAGCATTGTAAATAGCTTCTACACCAAATTTGGTAGAGATTGGTCAAACGGTGTAGAATTGTATAGAAAACATACATACATACATTGAATTTTATATATATAGATATCGTTCGTTAATACGTTGATCCGTTGAAACGTTGATCCGTTGATCCGCACTAACGTTGGTCAAGCTAATACAGCGCTTGACCAAAGTTCGCGGCAAGATTCTAAAGTAGCCTATGTTTTTCGTAGCATTGTAAATAGCTTCTACACCAAATTTGGTAGAGATTGGTCAAACGGTGTAGAATTGTATAGAAAACATACATACATACATACATACATACATACATTGAATTTTATATATATAGATATCGTTCGTTAATACGTTGATCCGTTGAAACGTTGATTCGTTGATCCGCACTAACGTTGGTCAAGCTAATACAGCGCTTGACCAAAGTTCGCGGCAAGATTCTAAAGTAGCCTATGTTTTTTGTAGCATTGTAAATAGCTTCTACACCAAATTTGGTAGAGATTGGTCAAACGGTGTAGAATTGTATAGAAAACATACATACATACATACATACTGTTGTGATACGCGCTATCCATGTCGAGGATAGAGTCGTACCAACAAGGAGAGAACTACAGTTGGGGACCGGAGGTTCAAACACATTTGTTTACATGTGTTTGTTTTTTTTTGTCGTTTGAATTTAATTTTAAGTTTGTTCGCGTTGCATGTTGTATGTAAACATTATATACAACATGCCAAAATTAATCAAACGTGCAGAAACCGTCGGCCATATATAAACAACCAGGAATATAAGAAGCTCCATTTTAAAAACAAAATTTCTATGTAACTCAAGTTACATAAAAGTAAATAAACAGTTCGATCAAGTTCACGAAGCGCGACAGTCGCATATTCGTTACAGCGAGATACAGTAGTGCGGATAATTGCTAGAAAATTTAAATATAACTGAAATAGATTATATACGTGAACGTGATACGGAGGCATTAACCAAGAAGATATTTTCCTTGGAAAATTTAAGATACTGCAAAATAGCAGATAACAAGTTAGTGTTGGCATCGAAGGTTGAGTTCGAGATCGTGTCTAATAGATACGTGAGGAGATACGAATACCAGGTTATTCGAGATTGGAGATTGGGGATTGGAAGTGGAACATTGGAAGAAAGAAGATAGTGCACGACAGATCACAGGTTAGCTACCTTTATCATACCCAGTGTGTAGAATAGTAGTGTTTATAAAGATTATTTGATTGTTTGAATTCTGGTTACATGTTTAAATTTGTTGAGTTAATTAAAAACTTGTTAACGGAATTCCAACTGTAGTTTTATCTTTGTTGGAATCAAGAATTCGTTTTAGTACCATAAGCTCGTATAAAAGTGTTGGTTGAGTCCGATCCCGACGCAAATTATCCTGAGAAATAAGAGTCGATTGAAGGTAGGTGTCGCAAACCGATTGTGTGCGTACTCGTGCATTTTTATAAGCATCAGACGCAACATAAAGTGGCGCCCAACGTGGGGCAAGAATTCAAATCAGAAATATACGAGCTTAAGATCTAACAAAGATTAACATGAATACGCGCAGTAGAAATGCAAGGGGGCGAGTAAATGTGGGGAATGAAAGCGACGAAGAGAGTGTAAATGTTGGATATGAAAGTGACGGGGATAGGGGAGACACGGGAGATGTACCGGAAGTTTCAAACGTGCTAGAAGTTCCGGTGGTGTCAGTACCCGACATGAGCCCGATGATGGCAATGATGAGGGAAATGATGGGGGAGATGAATGCAAGCATGAAGGAAGATAGAGAAAAAAGCGATGCAAGAATGGGGGAGATGAATGCAAAGATGAATGAAAAAGCGGAGAAAAGGGATGCAAAAATGAATGAAAGTTTGAGTGGAAAAATTGGGGATGTAAACGCCAGTCTGAATGCAAGCATGGGGGAGATGAATGCAAGTTTGAGGAAAGAAATTGGGGATATAAACACAAGTATGAATGAAGTAAGGGAACAAATTGGGGTTGGAAACGCCAGCATGAATGAGAAGTTTAGTCAGGTCAATGAACGTTTTGATAGACAGGAGGTCAAATTGACAAGTATGCATGTCAGTGTTGAGGAGATGAAAGGGGAAATTGAAAGGATCAACATTAAGGTTGATACAAAAATCACCGAGGTGGTAAATACGATGGACAAGAGGTTCAAAGAATGCAGGCAGGAAAATGAGAAGGGGGTTATTAGTTTAGAGAAAGGGGTGAATAAAAGATTCGAGACGGTGAATGTGAAAATCACGGAAATCGAGACAAAGGTAACTGACGTGTTTGTGGCAAATGAGAATGCGATCGGCTCCATGCGAGAGGAGGTCAAAAATATAAATCGCACTCAAAATGACAAATCGTTGGGGGACCTGGTGGAAGAATTAAAAGGTCATAGTTACCGGGACGGCGACATGGACAAGTACACCAAATTCTACAATGACGGGAAAATTAATCCTAAAATTTTCATCAAAAATTTAGGAAATAATTTAATCCGCATTCGGGACGAAGTCCGGCAGAAGAATATTATCCGCGCCACGATGAAGGGGGATACAGAAATTTGGTTTAGTATGGTAGAGGAGAAAATCAAAAATTTCGAAGATTTTAAGATACTCTTTCTAAAAAAATACTGGGGCGATATGGACCAAAATAAGGTAAAGGAGAAGGTTAATGGGGGTAAATACCGAGGAGGACATGGGGGCACTCGGGAGAATTATGCAGTCAGTTTGATTAATCAAGCACAACAGGTCGAGCCACGATATGAGGAAGTGCTGTTAGTCAGAGCAATCGGGGGGCATTTTGAGAAAGATGTCAAAGCCCGGATTGGTATAGAAAAGGTCGAGACGATTGAGGGTTTCCTCGAGCTGTTAAAAAGATTCGACGAAAGTGTCGACTTTAAGGACGAGGAAATGCGACAATCAACCGTCCCGTATGTGCGACGGGAAGAACGCGACTGGCGGGCGTCACCGCATGAGTCACCGGACCAGCGGATCAAGGGGAACGAACCAGCAAGGAATGGTTTCGAGAATACGCGAAGGGGGGGATACCAGAATCACCGCGGGATAAATCGGAGAAGCTGGTCACCACGCAATCAGGAAGACGCGCCGGGCAAAGACGACAATAAGGATGTAAATCGGATCGAGCTCGATACCATTCGACCGATACCATTCGATCCGCTCCATTTGCATTCGGGGTCGAACTTTCCTTAAGCGGAAAGCACACGCAGGGGGGGTTAATACCTATGTACCCCGGGAAGAGTACATAGAGGCGTGAACAAAGAAACGGAGAATCAAGTTTAGGTTCACATTAGAAAATAAAACAATCATCTTTAGGCCCACATTTGAATCCAATAATTAACAATTCCATTGTCGGTAAAACATGGAAAAATTATCAAACCGTCAGGAGAATGACAAAGTCAAAACAATCAATTTTAGGCCAAAGTTTGAATATTAAAAATGTAAAATGTCACAAACCGTGTGAAAGCAGTTAATTCGCAACCATTTTTAGGACCAAGGTTGAAAACGAATACAAATTTCACAAACCATGTGAAAGCATTGATGTATTTCCATCGGAGGAAAGCGAATGGGGGCACGAACAAGCAGGTTGGAGCTCAGTTGAAAAATTAGTCAGAATGTAAATGTCAACGAATTCGAAAATGTCAATGTCATATGGGGTTAAATTTTGCATCCGGGCAAAATAACCGGCGAAATGAGGCACCAACGCATTTCCATCGGAAGGAAGCGAATGGGGGCACGAATAATCACATTTAGGACCAAGTTTGAACTCAAAATAAAATAAAATTTGCACAAAGCAGATGAAATTTAACGATTATTCAATTTTAGATCCAAGTTTGAAAACCAACAATTTAAAGTTCATTAAACATCCGAAACCAATAATTTGGGATCCAATTCGGATCCAAATGGAAAATTCAAATAAGTTGATTACATCCACACGGTACGGAACAAATAAAAGGAGATCCTTTATAAAGTCAAGCAAGTTGTCAGATGAATAGCATCTCGGACATGAAGACATGCAACAATAATTTCAAAGACATCTCGGAAATGCTTCTAAGAACCATCGACGCACATACAGGGGGTGGGTAATAAATGTAAGTGACTACTGCAGGTTATGCAGGTCCATTAAGAGGGAGGTGTACGCACCAACATAGCCCGAGGGTATGTTAGGGTAAGACTGCACAGTACAGGGTAACGTAAGAGGCAAGACAATGGTCAGTCCAGTTGGGGAATATTAATTAAGCGTCGAAGAGAATGGTAAGAGAGCTTGAGGATGGATGAAGTTGAGAGAGGGAAGCTGGGGCAACAAAGTTTTGATTAAGCGGTACTGAAGGAGAGACAAGTGGATGTTGAATGACGGTTAGGATGAATGAATGATAGCTAAGTTGTCGTTAGTCGACAACTATTCGAGTTTAATTCGAGTTTTAATGTGTACATGTTGGCACATCAAGGGGGGAAAATTAGAAAATTTCCCATTAACCTAAGATGCACATACGTTGCGGACCCGCAAGAAGAAGAGTCACCGTAGGGAAATAAATTGACTGACTAACAGTACCTCATGCATCGAAGTAAAATAATTTTACACGGGTAATCTCGTGCGCATTCTCAAGTTTATGTTTACAAACCACTGACGCTACAAAGGGAAGGGAAGGGATAAATGTAAGTGACTACTGCAGGTTATGCAGGTCCATTAAGAGGGAGGTGTATGCACCAACATAGCCCGAGGGTATGTTAGGGTAAGACTGCACAGTACAGGGAGAATGTAAGAGGCTTGGCTAAAGCCAGTCCAGTTGGGGATAAGACATCGCAGAGTTTGAGGACCCTAAGTCGATGCAAAAGAATAAAAGCGTTAGGAACAGGTGGTGATTGGAGCAAGAGAGAGAATGAATGAAGATGTTAGAGGGAAGTCAGGGTCAATTGAATGGTTTGAAAGGGGGTCATGTATGGAAGAAGGGTGTGAAGTATGAATGAAGATGTTGAATGAATGCGAAGATTTACCAAGCTAGTTGCATTGCACTACTGTGGGTAAACTTAGCAGGGGGCATTTGTTGTGATACGCGCTATCCATGTCGAGGATAGAGTCGTACCAACAAGGAGAGAACTACAGTTGGGGACCGGAGGTTCAAACACATTTGTTTACATGTGTTTGTTTTTTTTGTCGTTTGAATTTAATTTTAAGTTTGTTCGCGTTGCATGTTGTATGTAAACATTATATACAACATGCCAAAATTAATCAAACGTGCAGAAACCGTCGGCCATATATAAACAACCAGGAATATAAGAAGCTCCATTTTAAAAACAAAATTTCTATGTAACTCAAGTTACATAAAAGTAAATAAACAGTTCGATCAAGTTCACGAAGCGCGACAGTCGCATATTCGTTACAGCGAGATACAGTAGTGCGGATAATTGCTAGAAAATTTAAATATAACTGAAATAGATTATATACGTGAACGTGATACGGAGGCATTAACCAAGAAGATATTTTCCTTGGAAAATTTAAGATACTGCAAAATAGCAGATAACAAGTTAGTGTTGGCATCGAAGGTTGAGTTCGAGATCGTGTCTAATAGATACGTGAGGAGATACGAATACCAGGTTATTCGAGATTGGAGATTGGGGATTGGAAGTGGAACATTGGAAGAAAGAAGATAGTGCACGACAGATCACAGGTTAGCTACCTTTATCATACCCAGTGTGTAGAATAGTAGTGTTTATAAAGATTATTTGATTGTTTGAATTCTGGTTACATGTTTAAATTTGTTGAGTTAATTAAAAACTTGTTAACGGAATTCCAACTGTAGTTTTATCTTTGTTGGAATCAAGAATTCGTTTTAGTACCATAAGCTCGTATAAAAGTGTTGGTTGAGTCCGATCCCGACGCAAATTATCCTGAGAAATAAGAGTCGATTGAAGGTAGGTGTCGCAAACCGATTGTGTGCGTACTCGTGCATTTTTATAAGCATCAGACGCAACAATACATACATACATTGAATTTTATATATATAGATATCGTTCGTTAATACGTTGAAACGTTGATTCGTTGATCCGCACTAACGTTGGTCAAGCTAATACAGCGCTTGACCAAAGTTCGCGGCAAGATTCTAAAGTAGCCTATGTTTTTTGTAGCATTGTAAATAGCTTCTACACCAAATTTGGTAGAGATTGGTCAAACGGTGTAGAATTGTATAGAAAACATACATACATACATACATACATACATACATACATTGAATTTTATATATATAGATATCGTTCGTTAATACGTTGATCCGTTGAAACGTTGATTCGTTGATCCGCACTAACGTTGGTCAAGCTAATACAGCGCTTGACCAAAGTTCGCGGCAAGATTCTAAAGTAGCCTATGTTTTTTGTAGCATTGTAAATAGCTTCTACACCAAATTTGGTAGAGATTGGTCAAACGGTGTAGAATTGTATAGAAAACATACATACATACATACATACATACATACATTGAATTTTATATATATAGATATCGTTCGTTAATACGTTGATCCGTTGAAACGTTGATTCGTTGATCCGCACTAACGTTGGTCAAGCTAATACAGCGCTTGACCAAAGTTCGCGGCAAGATTCTAAAGTAGCCTATGTTTTTTGTAGCATTGTAAATAGCTTCTACACCAAATTTGGTAGAGATTGGTCAAACGGTGTAGAATTGTATAGAAAACATACATACATACATACATTGAATTTTATATATATAGATAATTTGAATAGAGTAGATTATCGAATAACATCTTCCCATTCACAATAATGAATTTTCAATAACAAAATTTTCATTACCAAAAATTTAAATCCGAAACCGATCGCAAAAAGCAAATTTGCTTATATAGCAAATTTTTATTATTACAGGTTAGATGATGATTTGTATTGCTTTCATCAGAATCAAAATCGGAATCGGAAAAGTCGCTGCTAGAATAATTGCTTGAGTTGTTCATGTTTATAAATTAGTGGTACTTGCTATATCGATTACTTTTCAAAAGTATTACCTAAATTTTAAATACAAAGTGTAACCTATATAGTAAATTGTTGATCCTTTGATACGTTGATACATTGATACGTTGATACATTGATACGTTGATACGTTGATACATTGATACGTTGATACATTGATACGTTGATACGTTGATACATTGATACGTTGATACATTGATACGTTGATACATTGATACGTTGATACATTGATACGTTGATACATTGATACGTTGATACGTTGATACATTGATACGTTGATACATTGATACGTTGATACATTGATACGTTGATACATTGATACGTTGATATATTGATACGTTGATACATTGATACGTTGATACGTTGATACATTGATACGTTGATACATTGATACGTTGATACATTGATACGTTGATACATTGATACGTTGATATATTGATACGTTGATACATTGATCCGCTGATCTGTTGATCCGTTAATCTGTTTATCCATTTATTGCATTATCTGCTTATCCGTTATTTGTATTTTTTATCTTTTGAACAATATATCCACACCGTTAAGAAATTGTATGTAAAATTACAATCATTAGCAACTTTGTGACCAATTTTTCTTCAGCATAGCGTGAAATCATATCTTTCTTCAGTATTTATCACATCGAAAGTCAGCAATTATGGTACAATCTATATTACGAACGTAACTTATATACCATGCTTTAAAAATAATATTTTCGAAGCATGTTATATCACGTTACTTGGTTCGGACGATGCTATTTTAGGGTTTTGATATCATAGATATCAAAAATCTAATATTTTTTAATCAAAATCAAATTAATTAAAAAAAAATCTTTTAGCTGGTGTGTTATGGTAGTGTTATATCTACGAGGGCTGGGAAATCGAGTATTCGAATACTCGATTCTAGGTAATTTGTTCGACAGCGTTATGTGCGACAGAAATTTGTTTGAAAATGCCCTGTCGATTAAATGTTCAGTCGTACAAATGCTGAGTTGGACGAATTTCTCTCGAACAAATTACCAACTACGGCATATTCAAACATTCGAATATCCCACTAATATTTAAGTGTTTTACTAGGTTTAAGATGATAATTTCATTATTAATAATTAATTTTAATATTATTAATAATAATTATTAATTTAACACAAGCGGCCTGCCGGTGTCGCGAGTAAACAGTCGACTAGTCCAGACGTGTTTTTGTTTTTCCAAGCAAAAATGTAATCAGTGACATTTACAGCCGTATTCACCAAGCTCTGTTAAGTTGCTAACAGAGAGTCAAGTCAATAACAGTCTGTTAATGTGATATATTTGTATTCACCAATGACTGTTAGCAGTTACCAGTCTGTCAAGTCGTCTGATAAGTTAACAGAGCAATATTGGGCTGTCAACATAGATAACAGACTGATAAGTAATATTTTTATGTGTCAATATTGTAGGTTATAATTATTATTGACATTTGTTTTTGGTATGTATTTAAGGTTAACTTTTTTCCGCGAAATCAGTTAAAGCTAGTTTTACACGGTTTTACCAACAAAAATTCTAGTTACTTTTAGGCTTCTATACAAAGTATAACAAGAAGCCTTATGATCTGGCTCCGTGTCTGTCCGTCCGTCCGTCCTCATAATTGAAAATCATACAGAGCGTTTCAAATCGTGTTGGAAATACTCTGTGTGCATAGAGGTCTAAGAACTGGGTAGCCAGTGCGCTACTTTTAGGCTTCTATACAAAGTATAACAAGAAGCCTTATTTAGGCTTCTATACAAGGTATAGAAAGAAGCCTTATGTCTGGCTTCGTGTCCGTCCGCATGTTTCAGTGCCAATCATAACGTTGATCAACTGATACGTTGTTATATTTTAAATACTTCGTCTATATAGTATTGCGTTAATCTGTTAATCCGTTGCTTCGATTCGCTAATGCAATTTATAAATACGCAAATGTTCGAAAGAAATTTACTAAGTTAAAGATATTTTCGAAGAGGTCTCCCTATATATAAACTACTTGTTTTACTTTGATGTGAAAAAATAATTTTTTATTGATGTGGTTAGTGAAGTTAAGTTATAAATAAAAGAGAAAGGAGAGGATTGGTCCACCTCAAAAAAAGGACCATACATTACAGAGAAGTAAAATTTCTAATAGAATGGAAAAGTTTGATTGTTATTACTTATATAGTAAATGATAATTACCAATCGCAAAAAATTTAATTGGTGCAGATTATCTGATTATGTGGTGTTACATTATATGGCGATCAAAAATAACCAGATAATAACAACTTTCCACACCAGAAAGGTAGCTGTATAGAAGCCTAAGAACTGCCGCTAAAGCGAGTTCCACCTTGTTATATAATAGATTTACATAATTTTTTACCTATATAGGAAATTTAAATACGTTGATCCGTTGATACGTTGATCTGTTGATACGTTGATCCGTTGATCCGTTGATCTGTTGATACGTTGATCCTTTGATTCGTTGATCCTTTGATCCTTTGATCCGTTTATCCTTTGATCCGTTGATCCTTTGATCCGTTAAGACGTTGATACCTTAACACGTTGATACCCTATTATTTTTAAGATTTTGTTTCCCCTCAAGAGTTGCGCATGGTGTTATATTTGATCACTTCAAAATTTAATAACATATACGTTCTTAAAATAATCCCTTGTGGTGGGTTTGAGGTTGTCTGTGCAATGTATCGGGCCTGGTAGCGACGGATGAACGAATATAAATAGATTTGTTAGGTTGCTACTAAAGATTCATATTATTAAAATTACCACAGATTTAAGAAATGAAATATTCTGAGATTTATATTTGAACTTAAAATGCTAGATTTTTCTTATAGGTATCTGAAAAAATAATTTTTATCCGATAATAAAGATACTAATCTGAAAATCTAAATGTTTTGTCACTAAAATTTACTTATATAGAATATTTTTTAAGTTTGTAACTCACGGTTCCGAATTATCGGATTACCTGATATCACATTATAAAATTATGGCGACCAAAAATAACAACAACTTTTCACACCAGAAAAGTAGTTGTATGTATAGAAGCCTAGGAACCGTTGCTGAAGCACGTTCCAACTTGTTTAGATTTAAAAGCGTTTTATAAACAAGCAGCAATGGAAGAAAAAAAGATTTTGAAAAGGTAAAGTTTATCTGGAACAATGCAGAATGAGCAAAATTTACGGAAGATCAGATTGGAATCATGCAATTCAATACTTCCTTGGATGATTTGGAATTTAAAAGTATATCTTTCCTTCGACGACGACAAACTACAGCACAGGGTATCGCGGAATAGGATTTTGCAGAATCTCTTCCGAATGTAATGATCGCACTAAAGTTATATATGACAATTTGCGTATCAGTTGCTTCATGTGAGAGGAGTTTCAGCAAATTACAATCAATAAAAAATTACTTGCGGGCAACAATGACCCAAACAAGGCTTAACAATCTTGGCAATCTTTTATATGCGTTCATTTGGTTTATTAATAGTTAGTACCGATTTTGAAGATATAAAGAAATTGTTAACTTACATATTCACTGTGGCATTACATGAAGAAGATGGAAACAATGCAACGAACGGTCCTACAAATTCGAAATTGCAAAAACCTACTTAAAAACAAGAATCGCCACTCACGAAAGTATGAATATGGAATGGGATTTCGAAACTAATGATTGTAACGATGACAACAGAGAAATAGCTGAAATGGAAAAAAATGAGACCAATTCCGAAGTTGATGATACGACGGATATTTTCGAGGAGATAACATCGATTTATGATCGTTGTTTTAGTGATTCGAAAATAAAATCTAACCATCAAGGTGATCATGATAACATGCAATGTAACCCTCCAATTGCCAAAAAGTTATTAAGTTTTTGTAAACTAATTCCATGTTGGTCAGCTGTGATGATTCCAATATTTAAATATGGAAATGTAACCGAAACAAGTGCTACGTCCGAAAGTTTATTTAACCATTTGAAAAATCGTATTTTTCACCACGAAAAATTACCGATGCGAGTGGATGATTTCATAAAAGTTCACGTAAATGACATCATTGGATCCATGATTTTGCTGAGATCCAAATTAAATTCGGTCGAAGACAGTGATGGTTTTAAGTGTCTTCCAAACCAAGAGGGCACTGACGCAGAACTTCCGGTACAAAACGACATTGAAAAAAATATTAAGAATCCAACGGACGCTGATGAATATTGCAAAAGAAAATGTAATGAAGAAGGTGATCTAGAAAATCGTAACACTTTCGAATTCGAATCTGAAACTGCAGTAGAAAATTGGGGTGGTCTTGGTCAAAATAACAAAACGAAAAGAAAAAAAAAGGCGAATTACTTGGATAAGGATCCCACCGTTTCAATCTGCAATGATCAAAGCAAAACGAAGTCATCGGTGATAGGATTGCTTAGAAATGGTAATACGTTAAGTTTGCAACCTATTAAAATAGGAAATACCTATTTTACAATAATTAACACGTGCGGATTTGATAGCATAATTCATATATATGTGTTGTTGTTATGCGGAAAGCAGAAAATATGCTAATTTTGTTGATGCAAAAAAGAAATCTACATTGTACGAGTTGATTGCTCATCTTATGCGTGATGGAGTGAATGCGCAAACTTACAGAAAACGGGCTTTGCTTATGGATAATGTTTTTGAAGGACCCAATAAGAAAAGATTACCTAATAATCATGTGGAACTAAATGCTTCATCAACGTCTTATTATTTATTTCAACAATTATTCCTGGATGAGCCGTTAATGATAGAAAATTTTAAATGTTCTAAATGTAACAATGTTATCAAAAATGGATTCCCGACTCTAACAATTAATTTTCCAACACAGGATATTGCCTACCTCCAGAACGCTTTAGACCTACGATTTAAAGAAATACCTAACCATGGCCAATGTAAGAATTGTCAATTGCAATATACCGAAATAAACATAAGTTTTGGCCAGCATTTATTTTTGGAAATATGTGGGCCAATGAAGAAAGATTCGTCTTTGGAATTTAACATTTCCTACAGGAAATTCCCCAAGAAATTTTTGTTAATGGAAATACATTTCACATTCGAGGAGCTATTAGTTTCATACCACCCACAGCAATAAACAATATCAATGCGATTGGGCATTACGTTAGTTATTGTTGGCGTGAAAATTTAAGCCGGTGGGAACGGTATGATGATTTGCAACTGTCGCCCAAAGTGGTAAGACAGTCAACAACAGCTGTAAATTGCCAATTCCTTATAATATGTACCCTTCTATAAGGTCTTTTTAAACTTGATTTTTTAGTTTTATTAATAAAATTTTTTCTTCAAACAATAATTTTGCAGTTGACATTATATGAAATCGATAAAGGTAATAATGATTATTTATATTAACTAAAGCTTTATATTCCTTTAAGTTGATGTTTTATTTATAATTTTCGTCATGAAAAGTCAGGGAATTTAAAATAGCAATGATGGTGGGAACCCTCAATCTGGAAAAATTCAAGTTAACGCATGTTGCTCGGAGTTTGGTCGAAAATTTAAAACATCCATAACTTTGTAAATATATTAACTTAAAACCAGTTTCATACAAAAAATCCAAATTGGAGGGAAAATGGAAAAACATGTCTACGGCCCCCCAGCAGTTTATCGCGAATAACTCCGCGACCTTTGTGGCTCAAACGAAAATAACGAAAGCTCATTCAGGCTCTAACGATGCTCTAACGTTTGACACCAAATTCACCCAAATATTCGAAACTGGGGGGTGCCATCATGTCTACGGCCCCCCCAGTTGTTTTTTGAGAATAACTCCGCGACCTCTGAGGCTCAAACGAAAATAATGGAAGCTCATTCAGGCTCTAACGATGCTCTAACGTGTGACACCATTTTTATAAAAAAATTCGAAACTGGGTGGGGCCACTGACATGCACCTCAAAAAGGTGCAACAAAATATTAATTTTGAAGATATGATTTCCAAGTTTGCAGCTGTGAAAACTAGAAGTATGTACGTGATATAAATTTGTTTTTAAATAAAATAAAAATTAGAAATAAAATAAATTTGTTTTATCATTCACCTCCTAACCTAATCATTTACCTGATCCCATGCCAAAGTTTTTTCCCTGGGTGCAACCTCTAAAAAACGGTAATTAGCTTAGATGAGGCAGATTTCATGGGTGTCATCCATACTAACTACGCCACTGGCCGCGAATCTCAACAAACATCGTATTTTATAAGACAGCTTTGGTTGTACAAATTGGGATGAACAATGGGGAGCGCATTGTATAGGTTGGATTGAAGGAGAGGCTGGTAGAGGCTCGCAGGAGGTGGGATCCTGCTTGTTGAAGTTCATATCTGAAAATACGTACTTAAATATTGAATAACTGTGTTTGTGGTCTGACGATATTACGGAATGTTCAGCAAAATCATTCATTTTCTAAAAGAATAACCCTCAACAATCTTGTATCTGGGCATTCATTCATGTCAAATAATTCTGATTTTAGTGATATTGAAAATGCCCTGAAGTTTCAACGTCTATATACCCCTGAATATTATATGAGTATTATGAAGATTTACAAGAAAAATAAGTTCCATAGCCATTATTTTGAGGTACTTTTATTTATCTGGTACAATTTCGACATCGTAATGAACAGCTGTTGGCATATTTGCTGGCAAAGATATTGACAAATGATTTACTTCGACAAATATACAACTTCCATGCGAACGCGATGCAGGCATCACATGATTTGCAAGAACACTTAAACGAATCCAAATATGGCTGACATTTTCCAAGACATGGAGAGTCAAGGCAAATGAATCATAGTAGGTGCAAGTGACATTCATGATGCGGACAGGCAACTGTCCACCTGTTACACTAAATAGCGGGAAACTGTCACATTCAGAAGTGTTGATGTATCATGGTATCCACTTAGACAGACGACTCACCTTTAAAAATCATATTTGGGCAAAGCGGAAACAACTTGGTCTCAAATACAGAGAGATGTTGTGGCTCTTGGGTTGCAAATCAAGACTATCGCTAGAAAACACAATTTCTTTTATATAAAGCCATTATAAAGAAAATCTTTATTATTGTCTCCTTAAGGAAGAAATCGTTGTGGAAATATTAAATATTTTAATTTTTTTTTAGTTATTAATTTTTATTTTATATATATTGCTATGTGCCGGTCCTCATTAACGGGTCACATACACTTTTAACTAATATTTTAATAGAAAAATTAAATTGTCTTTGAATTGTTTTAATTCCCGTTTTGCTAGCTCCTTTTAAGTCTTTAATTTGCATGAAAACACCTTACCTCAGTAGTGAATTCCTTGTAAGGGACTCTTTGCTTATTCTGAAATATTTTAAAATGGGTGGCGAAAGTATATTCGCCAATGATACGCCAATGGATATCAAAAAATATGAACAATTTATTTTTATAATCAAACATGAACAAATACAACAAAAACCCCAAACTTATACTAAAAATGGTATCAAAAATTCAACAAATAAATATCTTAAAATTAGACGCATATCAGAGTTTTATTTTTATAAGTAGGTGTTGTTGTTATATATTTTTGAACGATTCACTTTTGCACGAAATAGTTAAATAAGTTTGGCTTACCAAACACAGGTGTCGCTATTGTTTTTCTCAAATTCTTTGTAAACAGCAAGTCAGCTACGCTCGGTACTGAATCCCAAATTTTCTTACTAATCACCTCGTGGAATTCGTTTTGGTGCTCCAATATCCATCGACTGCAAATCTTGGTTCCAATCGCTTATAATCACTTCACAAATTGTTCAAGGTAAGCACCTTTATTTTTATCAAACTTAATCTCGTTATACTTGGATGCAAATTTTTGCAAATTCATGTAATTCTTTTTCTTTTCTAGTTTTACACACCTCGAGTTGGATTTTTAATCCAATTTATCAATTTTCTACTGAGACAAAAAGAACACACGTCCGTCTCGCGTCGCACTAGCGTGTCTCGTTATTTATAAAAAAAATAATCCGTTTCCCTGGTTTTTGACGATCCTACAATTTTATCACTCTTTGATAATTCCTTTTTCACGTAAGTACATAGCATCTTTGATAATGTTTTATTATAATTAAATGTCATTCCATTAATATTTATTTTTGTTCCAGCCTTGTCATCACAACACAATCTTGTCTGTCCACACGTAAACTTTTGGTCCCGGATGAACGAATCGTTGCATTTTATCGTCATCGTTTTAACAACAACCACGTAATCACTGTTTATTTATCGCACGTACTTAAGTTAACCTACTTTTTACAATTCTAACAATTAAATTATTTATTAAACAAATTTTCTTCAATTATTAATTAATTTGTGGTATGCATAATTTTATACGCATCATTGATGGATAACTTCTTTCTCACCTTTTTATAATAATTTTGACTTTATCAGAGTCTTTTTAAATTACCTGTTGGAATTTGCTTTCTGTTGTTAAGATGTCTTCATGCAATTAACGATGTACAGAGTGCTCATTTAATTTTATTAACTTATCGTTTTTTTATTGAGATTTATACCAGCGTAATATATAAATAATATAAAAAAATAATTGATTTTAAAAAAAGAATTTTAAATATATCTAAAATTTATTGAAAGGGTATCCACTGGAAGTTATAATTAAATTTGAGAAGAACTTGTAACAATGGAGGAACGCATTTGACATTCCTTTACAAACCAACATCTCCAATTCGATAACTGCGAATCAAAATGAATCGCCCAACTCAACAAACAAAGCTGAATTGGTTACGTTGACCGACATCCTGAACGAACATCGTCACGGACAACTCATTATAGAATGTTACAATACTGAAAACAAGTTCATCAAAGATGAGAGACGGATTATAATAAATTTGGTGGAGCAATATTTTGGAGCTATAAACCTAGAATTACCTTTAGCAATAAGTTACAAAATGGAACAAGAGATTGTAAACCGATTTCCTACAGACAAAGTGGAGTATTACAGAAGTGATAAACGCGGGAAAATTTATATTAAGTTTTGCAACTTAAAAAGAAGCATAAAGCCAATAGCGGGCAAACAACGAAGATTGGATTCTGAAGAAGAACGTGAAATACAATTTCATCCAGAGATTGATGCAGAAGCTTGCGCAAATAGTCTGAAATACGACAATTTATCGGCAAAAGAATTCGATATCGCTTATAGCAAATTCAAGAGAGTGCATGCCTAAACGATATATTCAAAAATTGGCCTGAATACCAAAAGCGTGGCGGATTTCGTTTGGTGGATCAAGATTTTCAAGCCCCAGTACCCAGAGAGATTGGAAATCCTGAACAACTGGGAGGTAGATTTTAAGAAAATCAAAAAAAATTTGTGTAACTCCATTAAGGACAAAAAATTGTTGGTGGTTTAAAAACCATAAAAGATGTCGATTTAGATACGGCAGTATTATCCGTCCTTAATGGAGTTCATGGAGCTCATACCCAATAAGTTGTCCGAAAGACAGTGACTGGTTCGAAGTCGGCCAAAAAATTCAGCGTCCAGGATTCGCAAGAAGCCTTTTGTTTTGTTGGGAAATCTATACAAGAAATGGAAGATCATATAGATTACTTAATATCACTCCGAGAGAATATCCAGCCTGTAACCTTCGATTCCAGACGTAATAATTTTAGTTTAAATCCATTTATTGTTTCAATACATTTATTAAAGTTGGCGGTAAAATTTATCTCTACCCATTTATATTTTGATAATTTTCTAGTGGAATTAAAAATATCCCCAATAGTTTTCAGGAAGTGACGTAGAATTAGATAGATACCAAGTAGATACTGAGGTAGAATAATTTTGGCCTGCAAGAATTTGTGTAAAGTAGAATAAATAAGTTAAGAGTTGGAAATTTATATTTCTTTGCCAGTATTTTGGGATCATCTACTGTTTATTCGAGTTTGGAGGTATATTGATGGTTTTTTTTGGTCAATATAATCCATAGCCACTTACGTGGGATATAATACGATACACCGATTCGAGCTGATTCGAATTAATGCGAACCCATTACGTTTTCGCATTTATGGTTTCTAGTGCATATATTTTGGAAGAATCTATACTGATTTATTATTCACGACGTAGCTTCTTTTATTCTGTTGGTCGGAAGCTCAACGTTCACTAGAATTTTTTTGGATGATAAGATACAATTTGGAGGTTAAAAATATTAGTCTTGCCTGGTTAAACCAAGAAAAGCTGGTTCATCTGTTAACTTGGTTATTGTCGTCAATTGGTTCGATCAAGGTACCTTTTGGGGAGTAATTAGAAGTTCTCCACCCTGTTGTTAGCTTAGTTTTCGAGTTTTAAGCAGTTTCAAGTACGAGCACGCTATATTTGAAGATTCGGCGATTCACTTTGTTGTTTGGTAGTCCAGTGGCGTGGGATTTGCAGCGGCGTAAAATCAAGGCGGAACCACCGCAATATATTAAGCTAAGTGTCTATTGCTTTTGTTTTATTATTTATTTAAAAACCGTCTATTTGCGCTACTTGACTGACAACCAAACTGCAATATTTGTTTGATTGATAAGTACGCCGAAACAGCGTACTTGTAAAGATTAGCGTTAACGCCTATACAGATCTGTTCCGCGTTTATTGGATTGTTTTTTGAAAGATTATTTGATTGACGATTTGAATTTTTGGTTTGCTTATATTTGACTGTTTGTTATTTTGAATTTTTTTGTTACTGATTGACTGATAGTTTTTTATTTGTTTAATAAATTATTGTGGTGCTTCATATGTGCTTTTGTTTGATTCCTATAGCTTTCACGATTCAGATAACAGCAAGAGTTAGGAGCGGGAAAAATCGTGTGGCGCCGGGTAAACTTTTTCATTTAATTTTGAGCCACTTTCACCCTGAGCTCTCACTAGCTAGCCGAAGCTTCGCTCCCATAATAAAAGCGTTATCTGGAGACACTATAAATTTTATTACTGAGCCACACGTTTTGATACGTAGCTGTTGTGGTGACCCAAGTTACGCTATAAGCCGTTTATTTTTGGTGTTGAAATCCAGAGATCGTGATGAATTTGAGGAATTTTTCATTTACCTAGATGGTGTAAAGCTAATATTCACTAAATTATTACGAGCTGCGGACAAAATGTATGTTTCAAAATTTTCTTTGTGTTTAATTTAAAATATCCCGTCACTTGCGAACAATTTTGGGCGCTTATGGAACATGTCTATTACTTAAAAGGCAGTTGAAAGAAAAAAATTTACACTAAATTATTTCCTATGTTAATTAATTTAAAAATTAATACCGATCAAGGCACCACGAGCAACAAGAAAATTACGAAAATTGTATCTCTATAATATCCAAATTAAGGAGCACATAGTAGTACATATTGTCGTGGTCTGTTTACCATAGGGGGTAGGTCTGATGTAAATAGGTCAATTCTGGTATAATGCTCATGATTGGAATATTCAATTTAAAGACCACTATGACAAATAAACTTACACATGAATCTTCTTGAAACCTCTAAATAAACTGCTTGCATCACCTCATCTGAAATATGAAAGACGTAATTTTTGTATACGCGAATGTTTAAAAAAGAATGTTACAAAAGAAGAACCAAAAGAAGGTTTGTTTGTTTTAATTTATAAAGGCTTTGGCAAGAAATTAAATTAAATTAAGTTATTTGTAAAAGTGTAGGAAATTAATAATGATAAGTTCGCGTTAAAACGAATTAGTGCGCGGGCTTTTAACAATTTTGGTGGGCTGGACGAAGGATAAGTAAGCGTGGAGGTTCGGTGTACGTCCGTGGAGACGTAAGGACGTAATTTGGAAAGAAGTTAAATTTTGGAAATGGTTTTTGAAAATTCGCTTATTGAGTTGGAAATAAAATATTGGTTGATGATTTATGAAGTGATAAAAATGATAAAAGTTTTGGATAGTATTTTTGGAAACTGCTGATGAAATTTATGGTCAAGTTATTTTTGACGGTTATGGTTTTTCTGTTCGATTGCAAATTAGTGAAGATTATCATTTTTATGGACGTACCTGAGTGTTTATCATAAGAGAGGAAGAAATTTCAATTCATTATCAATTTGTGTCAAGAATCTTCACGGCATGGGAACCGGATCCAATCACATCGTTAACGTCACGCTGATTGTCCACTACGTACTCTACCCATCAATGGTGCTCGACGTATAAACTGTGGTAAGTGCAAATTGTGTCGACAAATTTTAATAACACTTAAATAATAACCAAGTTCGCGTGTGAATTAAATATTGGGGGATTATAAATTTTTATTTGTTTCTTTTGTGGATTTAATTTATTCCTAATTGATGAAAAGAAATCTTTTGTTTTTTTTAATGCTTGTATTTGTTTAATAAATTACAATGTTTCGTTTGCAATAATTACGTTTTGATTTGATTTAAATTCTATAGCAGTGAGGACGAGAATAAGCAGGTGTGAGATTCAACAAGTTTGTTATTTTCTTTTACGCAGGGGTACTAAATTAAGGTAGCCTCCATGGGCATTTAATCAAGATTCATGAACCCACCTTTGACCCTGAATTAAGAGAGTTTTTCATGTACTGCTGGCCGGTGCATAAGTGCCATCTCATTTTCCCTCGCTATATAAAAAAAAATTAAGTCTAAACAGTAGCGATTCATGGCAATATATATTTTGTTCATGTTGAAAATGTTTGTAGATATTGAATTAAAAGTAAAAATATTTTTTCCGCCGTTCTGAATTAGTTTACGGAAAGAAAATCGTCAAAGGTAGCATATTACTTTTACGATCCCAATTCCGGCTAATTTTAGAGCAAAAAGATTTACTGTTAGATACGTTGAATTTCATGAAAGATATATTTATGCCGATACTAGATACACGAATTTAATTCGAGGACAGGTGCGGAAACAAACACGTAATATGTATCCAGGAAAAACAGTAATACCTTATTTTTTATATGCCGATGACCTACAACTAAATAATCCTCTTGGATCCCATGCCACAACGCAAACCATAAGAATTTTCAAACAAAATTCTATGGACCCATTATTCGTCTTAAATATACTAGTCATATCAGGATGTATGTTTGGCGGAAAACAAACGAAGTTTACTCATATAAATGCAGTAAACCATCCCTAAAATCACTAGAAAAGGGAATAATGATTTGGGGGTGCATGTGCTCAGCATGAGTGGAAAAAATTGTGATATTGGTAGGAAGAGTTAACGCTGCACTATATTTGAAACTTTTGAAAGAAGCAATAATTCCAGAAAGTAAAAGATGAATTGGAGAAGATTTTATTCTACAGCAGGATAACGCACCCATCGCGGACTATTTAAAGGATACCAATATTACTGTTATGTAGTGGCCACCGCAGAGCTTAGACCCGTCACTTATTGAAAATATATGGGCTCTTCTAAAAATGGGAATTGCCGTAAAGTTACCACGGAATTTGGCTAATCTAAGAATTTTAATTTAAGAAATATGGCCCAAAAGCACTCCAAATGAATGTGTTAAGTATGTCGATTGGCTACTATGTCACTAAGAAACGGTGGACATTGTGGTTATAATTTTAAGTTTTGTATCTGTTAACTTATATTTGGAAAATAAGACAAGATTTACCAAATATAGACCTTGTTAACTACTTTTGGTAGCCTCTGTATTACCGTCTTCAAATAATTATTGTAAACACCCAATTAAAAACGATGGAATAACTATTGTAGGATAAATTAAAACCTGTAAAACATGCAAAATATACCACGATTTTGTTCCTCTCGGAATTTTGGTTTTGTCAGGATTACAGGCCTAACGAAATATTGTTAGATATCCTGTATAATTACGATAATCAGTTAATCATTTGATCAATTAATAATATCGTACGAGTATAAAGTCTATATAAATGAAGTGTAAGCAGAAGTACAACATATAATTTACTTTTAAATGGAGTCTATAGTTTAAAAATACCCACTTCTCGAAACAATACCAATAGATGATTTCGTAGTCCAAAACCTTATTGGGGATGGTTCCTTAGGTGGTATTATTTTAGCCAAAAATATTCAGCATAATCCAGAATACGCCGTTAAAGTATACCAATAATTTTGATGTGGAAAGAGAAGTAGGAATTCGTTCTAGAAAACTATAAATGGTTAATTGCTTTCGTATGTCCAAACAGAAGATCTTATCAATTTAGCTGTTGCAAAATTTTACCAAGTAGAAATTATATTGGCTTAAGAAGTTTAACATTCGCGAGATGTTATTCACAGTGATCTAATGACAGAAAAATTATTTTGGGATGAAAATTGACAGATTCGCATTATAGATTTTCGTTGTAACAAATTGTAAACAAGGAAGGAAATGAAACCAAAGTATACCAGAAGCATATTAATAATTTGATTGGTACAATACAATATTATGATTGTGAAACATATCGGTAGTTCCAAAGTGCTTTTGCATCACATTTGTAGGCGTATGGATGTATTTTCACCAAATGGTTACTGGTCTGCGTTTATTTGATGGATGTAGTGATGCGTTTACCAAGTCTGAAACGTTTGAAGAATTAGAGTGGAATTTCTCAAAGATTTTTGATGGAAGTGCAAGAGATTTGGTTCAAATTTATGGGTTTCAGAACCCGAATTATTTTTAGGGCATTAGATAATAAGCCATATGAGAGTATTTGAGATTATGAATATTTTTACGATTTCGATTGGATTGACATAGGCGAAACACCTACAATTACATCTATCGAAGGAAACTGTTCAAAAAGTGATGTGATATATTGTAATACAGAACCTGGATTTAATTATGAAATACTTGATAAATTATATAAAGAGGGAATTGTTCGCTATAAATGTTGACAGTTGGGTGGTGGTTTTTGCATTGCGACATTATATCATTTTTATGCGTGTTTTCAATAACTTTACTCATTTCAGATTACTGCTTATTTTACAAAATGAAATTTTACGAACTTGCGCCCGAATATGAAGGTCCACAGAGAGAATTGGTACGGAGCGATTAATTAATAACTATCTATATTCGGTTATGAACGTCTTGCGACATTTTCCCGATACCTCCCTGTCTCTGCTCGTTGCGTGTTGAAAATGTGTGACGAGCACAGAGGACCTACAGCTTAACGTGGATTCCGAACCACGGGAATAGCCGATTTTTACACCGCCTACTCCATCAGGGAAGTTTTTTTAGCAATAAATAATGTTATCTGGGGCTAGCAGATAGACATTTGGTGAGCGAAAATTTCTTCTATAGATAGCACCTCACAGGATTTGAACCCGTGAATCTTGGCTTGAAAGCGAACACGCTAGCATTTCAGCCATTCGCTCACCGAATTCGCTTAATTAATAACTAATTTTTTTAAATCACGTGCACAATTTTATCGGGGTTTCTATTTTCAGGTTGATTCTGATAGCGATACGGAGCCCTGCACATCTGAGGAAAACGTATCCGAAGATGATAATAGTAGGTTAGTAAACGAACTTGGCCGGGAAGATGATAATAGAGAGGGTGTTGTTCTTTATTTACTCCCGCTAAGCTTTGAAGAACAAGAAGACTTCGAAGAAAACGAAGCTCAACTTTTTGATGATGAGTTTGGCAACGATGATAATGTTTTTGTTGAGTACACAATTGACGCAAATGAAGGCGATTTATATAGAGGTGGTAGTGCTGTTGGCGGTGGTGCTGATGGTACTCATGGGTGGCCACGAGTTGATTTTTCATGACTGATTATAATTGGACGGATCGGCAGAATTTTGATGAACTATAAATTTGGACCTTCAATGACCATCCTAATGATGAACCATAAATTTGGACCATTACTAACCCATCCTAATTAGTTGTAGTAGTTGAGTACACAGTTGACGCAAATGAAGGCGATTTACTATATAGAGGTGGTAGTGCTGTTGGCGGTGGTGCTGATGGTACTCATGGGTGGCCACGAGTTGATTTCATGACTGATTATAATTGGACGGATCAGCAGAATTTTGATGAACCAGAAATTTGGACCTTTAATGACCATCCTAATGATGAACCAGAAATTTGGACCATTACTGACCATCCTAATTAGTTGTAGTAGTTGAGTACACAGTTGACGCAAATGAAGGCGATTTATATAGAGGTGGTAGTGCTCACGTTGGCGGTGGTGCTGATGGTACTCACGGGTGGCCACGAGTTGATTTAATGACTGATTATAATTGGACGGATCAGCAGAACTTCGATGAACCGGAAATGTGGACCTTTACTGACCATCCTAATCATGAACCAGAAATTTGGACCTTTACTGACCATCCTAATTTGGATGCAGCAGCAGAGGTAGATGCTGAACGTCCTGCCCCAAATGCTGCCCGACGCCGCCGAAACGAATTTTAATTAAATTATTAAGTAATTCTTGTATAAGACCGACTTTTTATTTGTTTTTTATTTACTTTAATAAATAGTTCACTTTCTGTATTTATTTATAGTTTTGATTTGATGGAAATTTGAAAATTTTACTTCTTCACAAATATTTAGGACCACCTTAAGGATTCAATTGCAATAGAAAAGAACAAACTTTTAGTAAGCATAAGCATGCTCATGGACGACAGGATCTCCAATGTAAGGGAAGCTTTAATTATCATATAATATATTTTCTCTATGTCATTTCCTAATACATTATAAAATGTGTTTATGTGGCAGATCTAAAATCAGGAAAATTAATAATGTATTAAAATCGGTCGACATTATACGAAGCGAATATCTGAAACCAAAAGCAAGAACTAACATTGGAGGAAATCAGAAACATCAAAGCGCATGATACAAATTCATTTTATAGACCAGAAATCTGGGAAGCTATGCCGACCGTAGCAGTAACACAAAGCCTTCCTCCACGTCGATCAACGCCCAAGCCGAAAAAATTTAAAATTGGGGAGTTTGTTGGTATGTGTTAAACTGCGTTACTTCGGGAATTGGCCCTCTAAAATTTTAGGTAATAAGCTATTATTGTCCTCGAAAAGGCAATATCATTAATTATAAAATTTCAGGATTTGATGGAAAAACCACGGCCATATTTAAATATTATTTTGACAGCCACGATTGGGTCCAGGTCAGAACGATTTTCAAGATGTCTCGTTTTTCGTTGGAGGATGTTTCTAGTCATGTTGTGAAGCAAGTAAACCGCAACCGAGAAACGGCGCGGCGATCAGGGTCTGATTAGACGAACATAATTTAGCAGTAGAATATGCAAAAACACATTATCTAGATGAGGGTTAGTTTTAATTTATTAATTAATTTTAAATTATGATGTAAAAATTTTTAAATTAAGATGCAACTGTTCTTTAAATTAAGATGTAATTATTTTTTAAATTACAGGATTTTATTATTTATTAAACGAATGAAGATTTTACATGTTTTGTTGTATATTATTTTCCCACTCGTTTTATTTTAAATCATTGCACTATTTACACGGTGCAAAGTGCGAGAAGCCAGGTTTTTTCTTTTAAGTCATTTTTCGGTGACTTAGGCCCAGTTGTTCAGTTTCGGGTTATCTTTTAACCTGTGTTATTTTCAATAGAAGTGATTGTTTCAACAATTGTATCCATGGAAAATAATTCAGGTTAAAAAATAACCTAATACTGAACAACTGGGCCTTAGAGAATTATTCCTTAATGACATATACCCCTTAGTTTTTAGCCCCAAGCCTTAGCTATCGCCTCGCATAAACCGGAGGTCTCTATCTCAAACGGTTCGCCATATATAAGCGTTTGAAGGAAACAATAGGGGGGGGGGGGTTGACTGAAATCGCCAAACTTTCCTTCATTGATCAAAATATATAATACCCACGTACTTCAAAATTTAACTGCACGATATGATAGGCCTGATTTACATGTCTGTAAAATTTCAGAACGCTACGTGCCCAAACAAAAATATTTTTTCAAATTTCAACGAGATATTATACATTCACATAAGTATGTTTTTAGTTGGAAGTTACCAGGAGTAAAAAAAATTTTTTTTTAAATTTTTTTCTATAATAATCATTCTTTTTCCCTAAAATGACATCCTATTGCCTTTATAAGTATTAATTCTTAAATTTAGCAAGACATTTTGAGGTTACTATGACCTACAAATCTGTAACGATATGCTATCGTAAACTTCCACGGAAGAGTTTTTGATGGTCCATAACAACAAATTTAGATACTTATCTCAATTTGATTGATTTAGCCCTACTAGATAGTGTATGGGGTAGCAGTTTATCGCAAATACTTGCAAGAAAGCGTCCTAATTGAAGGGCACCCCAATTCTCGCAGGATGTAGAAAACCCCTTTTATCTCACTTTATTTAGGTTTTTTACCAAAAGTAAGAACAATTAGAGATTCCCCAAGTTGGACTTTCATCTACACGGTACTGGTTAGCTGTGTTTGAAATTTCATCATATTTGGAGCTGTAGTTAAAAAGCTCTGGAATTCCAGCTAATTTTTTGCATGCAGAGCCCGGGGTCTATTATATAGTAAACTAAAAATAAGCAAGCTTAAAAACATGAAAAGCTGTTCTAGTAGTTCAGGTGTTTAGTCCAGGTGTGCCCGAAATTATGAGGATGGTACATATTATGTACAATCATTTTTAGTACTAACAATGGTTTTTGATTCTGAAGAATTTCCAAATGTCCATACGACTTAGGGTACAACGATTCAACAATTATAAAGCAATCCTTTATGTTTTAGATTTGTGAAAATATATATTTGAGTATTAAGGACTAAATTTAACAACCGCCAATAATTCTTTGTAGTAATACTATATAAGGAGAGTTAGCTAAAGGTAAGAACAAATTAAATTAAAATCAAATATTTCTCATAATGGAAACTTGCGCCATTTGCATCGTATTTGTAAATGCAGAGGTAGTACAAATTACGAATTGTCAACATAGGTTTAGCCAGGTATGTTTAGAGGAATGGTTGAAATATAAATCGAGTTGTTCGATGTACCGAGGAGAAATCTCCTCCTATGATGTTATTATTTCTGGTAAAATAACAAACACGAAAAAGATTGTAGACGCACCCAGGGGAGAATTAAAGAATGCTCCTAGAAATTATACGGATTCGTTTGAAGAAGAAGAAAATCTGCAGAATTACATGAGTGTGCTAGAAGAACTGGATACTACCGTCGAGCATAATAACCCTATTGGTGATTTTGATGATTTTGAAGATTATGAAGATGGAAATCTTGAAGACGATAATAGTTATTATAAACGCTTTACGTTAAAGAGATATTTATAATAATAATGGAAACGTGCCTCAAATGTATCAATATTGTTAACGCAGTGACCGCCTAGTGTTTGAACGATGTGAAAAAAGGAGATTCAACTCAATTGGATGTTCTTAAAAATATTAACATTTTTACAAGATAATTTTTTCTTTCATAATAAATATCCTCAACTTTAAACAAGGTGGAAAAAATATCAAGAGGGTATAAATCGCGCCCAAGAGATGACAGGTAGGACGTTTAGATCCATCAAAAGGAGTGGCACATGTTGCCTTACGGTATATGTATGAATGCTACAACAAGATATGAGGATTGCATGCAATGTAAAATTAAATGTAAATCCAAATATCACATAAAATGCGTTGAGATGTCTTTAAATGTGCTAAGCGAATTAAATAAAAGCGGAGAAATTGACCAGTGGAGTTGTCATAAGTGCAAAGGTGACATGACCTCAAATTAGACCAGCGTTCAAACTATTAATAATAGTGAGAAGACAAACGGAACTGAAGAAGTGAACTATAATCAAGACAGTTTACTAGACATGAGTCAGCAACAAATTCAACAACTACAACTGTTAAATTAAACAAGTAAAAACGCACACTAAGTGCAATCAAACCAAGAATTTGTAACAGCAAATGAATTGCACGAAGCATTGCAACTCGTCCAGAATAGGAAAAGACTGCGAAGCCCCGAACAGTTGTCTTCTCGAAAACAAACAAAGTTAGTGGATTACTGGCTAAATAAATCCGTCGTGACACAAAATCGATTTGGAGCTCTACCGAAGAAAATTAAATCACAGAAGGAACCAACGAACAACAACTGGAACAACTGATAATTGGATTTTGTAGTTTTTGAGATTTTAAATAAATGCAATTTCAATCCTGAAGAAGCCTACAATAAGGTTGGGCGTAATGTCGACTTCTTATACAGTTGTTTGAATTATAATATATTTACCTAGTCTAATGTCCTGAAAATCATTGGTAGTTTATGATAAAATATATTCGGAGATTTAGTACGAGTACATTAATTTTATTTCCGTTAAGCGGATTCGATTCTCGTTAATCCAGTCGTATGCGTCATTATCTGATAGAAATTATCCGATTTTTTTAATAAAAACATATTCAAGAATCTATGTATGAATTTTTTAAATACTACTAACACCCCGAAAAGAGATATCCAACTTAAAAATCAATTCAAATAGTACTTAATTTAAACTACCATGCTATGGACACGAACAAGAAGATTGGGGGATGGATGAGATATGTAGACGACGTATTATGCCTATGGAAGGGTAACGTAGAGGAAGCGCATGAATTCCTAGACAAAGTAAATAAAATAGACCCGAATATCACATTCCCCATAGAAAAAGCGTTAATGGTGCAATCAACTACCTAGAATATACGATAACGATTGAGGATAATAAACTCAAATACTGTATATACAGGAAGCCTACAACAACCGATGTAATAATACCAAGTCAATCATCACATAGCAAGGAACACAAAATGGCAGCGTTCAGATATTACATTGACAGACTACACAAGACACCATTGGAATATAAAGAGAGACAACAAGAAATAGAAATTATAATGCAGATGGCAGTCAACAATGGTTACAAACAGAAAACGATCAGAAGGATGATTAGAAGAGCTGAATTGAGGCAAGAACATAAGAATTTAACAGTGAACAGCAATCCGCAAAAACAGAATAATAGATACGTGGCCATGGCCAATCAAGGTAACCTGAGTGATAAAATCAAGAAAAGACTTAAGGAAAATCACATAATTATCACACCAATAACAAGAAACAGAATAATAGATATACTGAACAACACAGGTATCAAAAGACAAGATTCAGATTCAAGTGGAGTATATCAGATATTCTGTGAAGACTGTGAGGCCACATACATAGGAGAAACTGGACGAAGATTGAAACAGAGAAACGGAGAACATATTGAAACCGATAAAAAATCAAAAATGTACCATCATCTAAAGTACAATAACCATAATCTAAACGTTGCCAAAACCAAGATGCTACATCGGGAAGATAAGATGAAGAGACGCAAACTACTGGAACACCTAGAGATTAACAACAAAAAGATATCATATAGGTTGGAACAAATTCCGAAGAAGCTACTGAATCAACAGTCGGAGCTGCGTACAATGCCACTTACTGATTTGCTCGTGGAAAGAGCGAGATTAGATTAGAGCGGCATATCTTTTGACCTCGCTACAAACAAAATATTTTAATGTGTAGTTTTAATTCGTGAATTGTAAATGTTGCAAAGATTTTTAATTCTATTCGATATTTTGCGCTGTGATAGATTTTGTTTTGTTTCATTATGAGTGTAAGGAAAATATCTGATCCATTGTATACTTGACACGTATGTATTTTGATCAATGATATGTCATATTATGTAAAACGTACTATACTCTTGTAGGAAAGCCCGAAGACGATCTAAATAAATCGAAACGCGTCGCTTTTAAGTATTTTTTATTTCTTCGAGTAAGTGCAAAGACACACTTAATAACAATCCAACTCGACAAAGATGAATTATAATAATTAAACTACCACCCTGTTCACCATAAAACAAGAAACCACTAATGAAACTAAGGAAATGTACATAACCAAAAGTAATGGGACATTTGCCATGAATGACAAAAGGGTATCGACTCGTCTCTCGTCAGCCTTAATAAATTTACCAATAGTTGTATCTTGGTCTTGCAAAATATTGGGCTTACTCCTTTAAAACAGTTGCGATAATATTTTATCAAAGAACAATTTCACACAACGAAGTTGTTTATAATTTTATAAAAGAAGTTTAAAATATTTTTCTGCCCGTATGTATGGCAGATAGCGTATAGAAGGAATAACCTATATCAATACTGTGCAAAAATCTTGGATAAAACTTTCCAATAAAAAATATATTATACCTTATCTTTCAAATGTCTTCTGGTAGGTTTTTAATAAGATTGCAACAGGTATAAGACAATCAAAGGTCAAATATACACCAAACTTGTACAAAATTTTGGTCAAACTGATGACGATAAGCCATAATATCATATAACAAAAAGAAAACATGACCTCCACATGTTGTTGAGGGTCGGTTGGCAAATGTAATTTGTGACGTAATTAACATAAAAGAATTGTACTCACCAATTGGACGTAAATATCCGTAGAAGGAAGTTCGAATATGGATACGTTTCGATAAAGAAAAAAATCCAAACCAACAAAAAAATTCAAATACCAGTAACGAATCAGATTCCAAAAAAATGGGATTGGAAAACAATGGTCCAAATTAATTTGCATACTGGTTCGTCCAAAATATGTAACAAACAATTCTTAAAAATCACTTCCAAATTTAACGCACTTCAAAAACCAACTAACCAAAATTATCATGGTATTTGATAAGGCCACACATTTCCTTTAAAAGTATTAAACTGCCACGCCACATATTGGGTTTTTGTTCAAGTTCACTACAGTGATCTATTTTGAATTGCAACAAGTTTGTTATGTATGGATCCATTTGCATAAATATACTCTCTCTCTAGGTGGTTAACTTAGAGAAGAAATACGAAAAAAATTTTTGACAAGTTACCGGAAGTTAGTACAACATAAATATCAACACCTATAACAGAAATAAAAGACGACTTACATTACTTACACGACACTCCCAACGAAGAAGATCGTAACTCGATTTACGATCAAATTGAGTTAATACCATTACTGTAATCAGGAAAAAATACCTTTTTTTTAGTAAAACTTTCTTATCTCAACGACAAATTTTAGCAGAAATAGCAAGTGGAGAAACATCGTATCTCACCTTAATTTTTTAAATTAAACAGTAACAAGATCGTAACTCAAGTTACGTTCTTTTTCAATTCATAGTATGTGACCATAATTTTTTTAAGTGGACAGTAACAAGATCGTAACTCAAGTTACATTCTTTTCCAATTCATAGTTTGTGACCATACTGGCTATAATAGTAGTCGTAACTTGAGTTACGCCTTTCTTCTACGTAAAATAATCGTGGTTTTCCTAAAGATATTTCAATGGAATGGTTGTAATTCAACTTACGGTCTCATTCTTTGTAAGTATTCTTTGTAAATATTTACAGAGTAGTTAATAAAATTTTGATATAGCTAAATTAGCCCTCTGATTGGGTCTTTTTTGGGCCCATTGGTCTGGTTGGACCATCACCGTGCCAAAGCTCATCTTTTGTGTGACTGTTCGTGCATTTGGGCTGTCTGGTCAGGCGGGACCGTCGTCTCGATGTCAGGTTTATGTAGACTTCATGCCTTTTCCAATTGCTCCATGGAGGATTGAAGGAACTTTATGTTCTCTGCGCAGTCGACTCCATGTTTTTTTGAATGTCTTCGATTTACCGGCTTTAAAGCTTTGCATATAAATTTTACTCTCCTCACTTCGTTCTATGCTTCTTTGCCTCTCATTTTTCGCATATCATAGTTATGCTTTAACTTTTATGATATCTTCATTGTATCCATCGACTAATCGGATAATCTCTGCCACCAATAAGAAATTTCATTATATAACAATAAAATTAAATAATTTTTAATCCATAAATCTACATTGAAAACGAATTAAGATGTCTGCACCATCGTCGAAATTAGTTGAATCTTCCAAATCTATCAAAAAACCAAAATCGCGCACATCAAAACGGCAAAGAGCTAAAGCTGCTGCAGAAGCGTATTTTGCAAGTCCATTGGGAACATGTTTAATCGACATTGGTTTAAATTTAGCACAAAATTATTTAGGCAAACCAGTAGAAGAAAACGACGACTACATGAAAGCGTTTACTTTTCCTCTCATTAAATGTAAAATCTGCAATTTTACAACGGAATCCTCCTTGGTCATGGCGCACCATAATGAATCCCCACACCTCATAGAGTCTCATTATTGTTGTAATCTTTGTTCCGAGAAGTCGATTGATTCCCAACGAATGGCAGATCACATGCAAACAATGCACAATGTCGCTGTACATGTGGAAAAACCATTGCCAAAATACCTTTGCCGTAATTGTACATTTGGAGGTACTCAAAAAGGACAATTAAGACGTCATCTGGTTCAATGTAAAGCCAAATTTCGCTTAGATAAGAATTTGCGCCACCTGTGAAATTTCAGTTACCAGGATACACATATCGTCGTCTTAAAAAGGACAAAAAGGATGAACGTAAAAAAATTAAAAGTGAGAAAGTAACCCAAACGCCAGAAGCGTTATCCGCTGAACCAAAACAACAAGCGGTTGAATTATCACCACCAAATGAGGTCATGGATACTGAAATGCAGCCACAATTCGTGGAATGCGAAATTTGTGACAACCATATTACAAACATGGTAGCTTTGTATGACCATATGAAGGTTACACACAAAGAAATTGTTTCAAAAGAAAACAAGGTGGAACTCGCTTTAGCGGCAGTTCCTAGGCTTCTATACAGCTACCTTTCTGGTGTGAAAAGTTGTTGTTGCTAGTTATTTTTGGTCGACATAATATTTATAATGTAACATCAGATAATCCGATAATCTGCACCAATTACATTTTTTGCGGTTGGTAATTATCATTTACTATATAAGTAATAACAATCAAACTTTTCCATTCCATTCGAAACTTTACTTCTCTGTAATGTGCGGTCCATTTTTTGAGGTGGACCAATCCTCTCTTTCACTTTTATTTACAACTTAACTTCACTAATCACATCAAGCCACTGCTATGGTTAAAATAAATAAAAACTTGTTTTTTTCACATCAAAGTAAAACTAGTAAATCATATCCTTGCGACAATACCTTATCTTCACTTTATTCTGGCCGTTAATCCCTGCGGCAGTTAGACCAGTAAGCCACGTATCAAAGAATAATTGGATCAACGGACAATCGTATCATGGTATAATCGTATCAACGGATCATCGTATCAACGGATCATCGTATCAAGGTATAATCGTATCAACGGATCATTGTATCATCGTATCATCGTATCATCGCATCAACGTATCATCAGATCAATTTGCTTATATAGGACATCGCCCTATGAGTATAGTAGATGTAACAGTTTGGCTAATTTTTCGCGCGTTAAGTAAAAGTAAATTACGGTATTAACAATGGCATTAATCGAAAACAAATCTGCTTTCAAAACTGTAAAGAATGTGCAATTTGGTATTTTTAGTCCGGAAGATATTCGTAGCATGTCTGTCGTCCCAGAAGGTATAAATCATGTAGAAATTATGGAAGGAAGTCTTCCAAAAGTGGGCGGCTTGATGGATCCGAGGATGGGAGCGTTTGGCAGCACTTTACCATGTCAAACATGCGAAGGCGACCGAGACACTTGCCCCGGTCACTTTGGTCACATCGAATTGGCCAAACCTATCTTTCACGTTGGCATGATTAACAATGTCATGAAAGTTTTACTCTGCGTCTGCTTTAATTGCAGTAAATTGTTAGTGAACACAAAGAAACAAAACCACTATGAACACGCTCAGAAGATAACTACAGACGATTCCAAGAAACGCTTAGAACTAGTGTACGGTATGTGCAAAGAACAAACAATATGTCACGCGGATGGTGGATGTGGAAATCATCAACCTGTAATTAGAAAATCGGGTCTCGATTTGACGGCCGAATGGAAGGAATCCGACGGAAAGGTTCCACAAGAAAAAAAGTATTTGTTGGCGGAAGAAGTGCTGCATATCTTTAGACAAATTAGCGACGCAGATTGCAGCACCCTGGGAATGGATCCGAAATACTCACGACCCGAGTGGATGATCGTGACGGTTTTACCGGTTGTTCCTCCTTCCGCGAGACCCGCAGCTTTCATGGGCGATTCGCCGAAGAAACGTCAAGACGATTTGACAAATAAATTGGCCCTAATCATAAATATACTTTGTATAGAAGCCTAAAAGTAGCGCACTGGCTACCCAGTTCTTAGACCTATATACACACAGAGTATTTCCAACACGATTTGAAACGCTCTGTATGATTTTGAATTATGCGGACAGACGGACGGCAGACGGACGGACGGACAGACAGACACGGAGCCAGATCATAAGGCTTCTTGTTATACTTTGTATAGAAGCCTAAAATTAAATCAGAAATTCGAAGAGGTGCTTTCGTTGGAGTAATTTTTCTGAATGGCAACTGCATGGTTCCGCAGGAGACCATGGTATAGAAGACAGAATATTGGGAGTCCCTAAACTTCTGAGTTGGGTCACAAAAAATTCACATAAATGAAAACCAAAATGGAGCAGTACCTAACATAACACCATACAATATTTTCATATGATGTAACTATTTAGAATTCAGGAAGGTCAAAAATTCAAATAGTTATCCTCGAAAAGTATAACAAACTATATTTATGTAAAAATATCTGCTACTAAAAGATGTATAAAATTGATATTACTAATATGTTTACATATTATTATGTTTATACAACAAAAGAGGAAAAAAAAAGATTTTAATGGAAACTAATGAGATTAAATGTATGAACATGTCCATTTTGGCCTTCTTAAATATGGTTAATATTTGGCTTCAGTAATTAAAAATATTATAACTCCGCTTGAAAATGTAATATCATTCTATAGCCGTAAATTTTACTGCATTGGAAATAAGTTAAAATATGAATTTATGTTAATTGTTGGTTCCAAATTATATAATGTAATTTTGAAAAAAAAAGCGCAAACGAATATTAAAGAATCACTTTGTATTTCAATAAAAAATTTTATATAGTGTACGTATTTTATAGTGATTTGCCCTCCAAGCCAAGTTCAAAATAGAGAATGGAAAAAATAATTTAAAAAATGTTTTTCAACATTTGCAAATTGAAAAAATGAAATAACGAAACTCACCTTTTTATACAACTCATCTTCCGCACTTCCCAAATCGAAGTTAACTAAATAGTAAAACAAAAAGGCACTTAGTGTTAAAATTGGTACCATGATGCTACTCTCTTAATGATATCTGCTTTATTCAGTGAACTGTCGCTTATATTTGCAAAAATAACATTAAATACACATTAGGCCCCCATGTACAATATCAGAAAATCCAAATTACATCTATATATTGTTACTATACTACATTCTTTTTTTCATATATTTTATTCAATAGCACGACCTTGATTTCAAGATAGTTTCGGTACATTAATTATCCTAAAAAATGTACATGACAAAATAGGAATTTTGGGTCATAATTCTTTTTCTAGAGAAGTTCAGAAAAAACAAAGTGCTTTCACCTGAATTTAACCGCATCCATTTCTATCATTATACTGAATTTATCATCTATTTATGGAAGGTTGTTTCGCCCAACGAATGTCTACTTACTAGCCCCAGGTTACATGTATGGCTAAAAATCCCTGGTCGTTGTCTCATCATTCTATAACTATATAACCACATTGAAAATGATCTCCACCTCTTGATAGTGAGTGCAGGCAGTGTCCACGACTCCACACCATAACAAAGGACAGAAAATGTAAAGCATCAGCGTATTAGGAGTCTCATTTTTGTGACGGGTGTTATATCCCTACTTTTAAAGAGATAACCCATCTTATTGAAGATCTTTCTTGCCTTTCCTATTCCGCTCTTTATCGCTATGGATGGTTCCATTGGTCCCATAGTTTATTGATGATTTTTGATTTCCGTTTCCTTCTCTAATTTTGCGGTGCACATTGATGCTGTCATGTTTCGCCTATAAAAGTTCAATTTCAGTGCATTTCTCTTTCAGTTCCTGTTCTTTAGCTTCCCTAATTTTTCTCCGGACAATTTTATCGATACGCTAATTTTCTTTAGCGTTCGTTCAAAAACAAAATTTATAATTAATAGCTTACAATTATTTTATAGACGACCATTCACACATACTGCAATAATATAAAGCTTGGATAGAATCTTGAGCCTTCGATACAGCAACGCAATCAAATGTAAATTATATAATTATGTACTAGTAACTGTTGGCACAGCGGCCGCCCTTAGCCATCTAGGGCTTGAATGATTTGCAAACTCCTTTCGATGCGGGACGCAGGACGCGGGACCAACTTTCACGACCACAAAAAGAATAGAAGAAAAACTCTGAATGGAATAGTAAATGAAGGCGAAACATGTTATTATTTTAATTTTCCATTTTTTCTGTGATCACTGATTCTGAATACGATCCTGACCGTTCACGTTCGTGGTGGTATGGTTTTGTTGAAAACTATCTACTAAGGGCCAGTTGTATAATAGAAGATCATCCTCGAGCAATAGTTAACCCACTAATTTTTGTTATCTGATTAATTGGTACACCAAAACTTCCTGGGGGTGATCTTCTGCTACATATAACTGGCCCTTAGTAGTTTACAATGACCAAATTATTAATTATAATTTACGTTTACAATTACCAACTTGAAACAAATACTATATAAACTGTATATGAGCAGTGAACACAAGGTACAAAAAATTATAAGATCTAAAAATTATTTTCGAGAAAAAAATGAGTGTATTAGCTGTTGAAGACGCTTGGACTACTGTGGTTCCAGTTTTAAACGAAATGTTTCATACGCAATATAACAAAAATAATCAACAATTCCACTTTTACAAAATTTATACCAACTTGCAGTCGTACCTCCGACGATGGCGACGTCCATCAAGTGAAAAAGTGTCCACTGTAGATATAAAACGATGGCCCTTTTACGTCAAACTGAAAGATTTTTTTATTGAGTTTTGCGAAAATTTGATCGAGCAAAGTGCCCACTTAAATGATATAGATTTGTTGAGATTCCATAACAGCGAATGGAAAAAATATGAAAGTAAACTTATTGCTCTAACAAACGCATTTAATTATTTCAATTACGCTTATGGTCCCACAGAAGACTCCCAACGATACGAAATTAGCGTGATAGCCGTTATCGCATGGCAAGAAACGTTATTTAATGAATATAAAGGCAAAATTACGAAAACCGCTCAGAAATTAATAAATCTTGAACGGCACGGTGAAACCATAGATTCCACTTTGATCTCGGATCTGGTTAGGTGTTATTCGGTACTGGGAGTGTACATCGATGGTGAAAATGAATCGCTCTGGGTATACACGGAAAATTTCGAAAAATTGCTTCTAGAAGAAAGTGAGAACCAATACGTCTGGGAAAGTTTGGAGTTTTTGGAATCACACACCGTCATGGAATATTTAATCAAGGTTGAAAATAGATTTCAGGAGGAGAAGAAAGTGGGCACTTATTTGTACACCTCAACCAGAAAACTATTGATGAAATCGTTTCAACATTCATTTATTCACAGACATTTGGGTTTGTTTTATTCCGAATTCAAAAGATTGTTGACCTTAGATAAACACGAAGATATTAGATGTATGTATTCCGTTATTTCCATACATGTGGAGAATTTCAACGAATTCGTTAATATTTTCGAACAATATGTTACTGATCAAGGTTTGGCTTCTATTCAAGGGTGCGGCGAAAATGCAAAAACGGATGCAAAAATCTATGTCGAAGCAATTTTGGTGGTGTACAAGAAGTACGCGCGATTGATTAAGTACGCTCTTTCAGACAATAACGATTTTCTGATTGCGTTAGACAAAGCAACCAGGCGTTTTATAAACAATAATTTTGTAACGCAGCCACCAAATACGGTTCGGAAAACATCCGAATTAATTACTGAGTATTCCGATCTGTTGTTGAGCAAAAAGTTATTGGCACGAAAAGCGGTTAGAAAATCAGTCACCTCATGTCGCGAAGTGTTTATGAGAAATTTGGTATGTGAAGAATTGCCGGAAGCTTTAAACGAAGTAACGATTTTATTCAAATTGATCGACGACAAAGATGTATACCAAGAGTTTTACATGGAAAGGTTTGTACAAAGGTTGGTGAACAATCCAGCCAGCGATGATGATTTCTTGGAATCCAATATGATTCTTAAAATGAAAATGATTATGGGTACACAATATATAAAAAACTTCGAGAAGATGCTTCAAGATGTAAAATTAGCGAAACGTTTAAACCAAGAATTTGCTCGAAGTAATCGGAAGCAAAATTTAAGTTTCGATGTTAACTTTACGGTATTTTCATTCAGAACATGGCCTTTACGAACTACCCCTACCCATACTCTGCCGTTAGAGCTGGTAAAATGTGTTGACCAGTTTTCCAAGTTTTACACTACGAAATTTTCGAAGAAACGACTGATTTGGATGTATGATCTATCCAAGGGGGAACTTGTTATGAAGAACTCCAAAGGATGTTATACCATTGAAGCCAGTACCATGCAAATGTCTATTCTTTTATTGTTTAACAGTTCCACCTCATGGACTTTAGCTCAAATACAGGAAAGAACTAACATAAATTTAGATGTTCTCTTGCAAATCATTACAATTTTGTTAAAGTTCAAAATTTTAACTTGTGAAGATTGCGGAAACTTGAATGGGAACTCTAAGATTTGTATTAATGAAGCATACAAGAATAACAAGCATATCATTAATATCAACGATCCTGTAAACGTTGAAACTAAGAAGAACCAAGATGCCGATATAAATATCAACAATACAAGACGGTTTGTCGTGCAAGCGATAATCGTTAAAATAATGAAGGCAAAACAAACTCTGCAAAACGACAAGCTGATGACCGAAATTTTCCATGCCCTCGCTTCAAAATTCAAACCCGATGATGAATTAATCAAAAATTGTATTGAATATCTGATCGATATGGAATACTTGGAACGAAGTTCTGTAGATGAAAATACTTTCAAGTATGTTGCCTGATTTATGCAGGCAATATTATTATACTACATGATATTATGCGATATTAATGATTCTTTTGTTTAAATAAATAGTAGCTAAAATTCACCAATGTTATTAGATTTTTCTTATATTTGTTAATAATTAATTAAGAGCTTCATTAATTTCTTCAAGGGCTTTTTGACAGCGTTCGCTTAAATAGTAGATTCTTACTAGTAGCTGAAAATTACGAAATTTGAATTTATCGAATAACTAATAAGTTTTGTGAAAAATTTTGATATGATGTAATAATACGCATTCACGTACATGACCTGGCCTTAGTAATTTTGGAAAAAAGCATCTTGGCTCCGAAAACGACAAATACTTAGGTATGACAACTTCTATTTCAAACAAAAATAACCTACTTTTCTTTTCAGCTTGATTTTTACTTGATGATTTTCAAACTTTCATTAGTGCTATTTTTTGATTCTTAAAACCTGTACGATAACAATTAATTTCTTTCAGCATTTGGGAGCAGGTGCATTCGCACTATCATTAGGTTCCTAAAGACCAACGGTTTTGTTTTTAACACCCCCAACTACGGATACCCTCGTTCAACCTGCTCGGGAAAAACGTTTCTCCAGCCTTTGACCGACACCACATTGCGAATTGGGTAAGGGAAGCTTTCTTAAAAAATTTCTCTAAGCCCAGCAACTCGACGCCCATTGGACAACGTCGATACTCTTTTAGGCTTCTATACAAAGTATAGGAAGAAGCCTTATGATCTGGCTCCGTGTCTGTCCGTCCGTGCGTCTGTCCGTCCGCATAATTCAAATCTAATTTATATATTAAGATAGGTTACAAAAATATTCTGTGCTTTAAGATTGTAATTTTCAACCTATATAGTAGACTTGATCCGATGATCTGACCGATCAAGGTATCAACGGATCAACGGATTAAGTTATCAGATCACTGATCAACGGATCAACATCAACGTTAGGTACAGCCAACAATTAATGATCGAAAAGTAAAATTATTATATCTGATAAAGTAGATATTTATAAGGTTGGTAAAATATTATTCTCTGCGCTTAATTTTTTCTGGAAAGTTCTTTGAGTGAGGTAAGTATTTATGCTTAGTTGGAAAAATTTGCAGCAACTTCAGTAAATAAACTTGACAAGCTTATATCGTACAGTTTTTATGTTATTTTATTTATTTTTTCTTAAAGGTATTGAAAATTCTTGCGAAAGGATGCTGGTTTGGTTAGTTAGGTATTTCTGTGGTATTTCTACCCAGTGAGCATTTTGTGGTTGAATTTTAGTAACGCTTCCGTTATTGTGTCATTTTCTTGTGTCAAGATGAACACAATGTTTCGAAACGTCGACTGACATGTGTATTCCATGTGTCGGAAGTGGAGCACCATGACACCACACATTTGTGAAACAATTCAGGCATAAGGTGTATAAGCTGTGTCAATGGCTGACAGTAAATGTGTCTAGATTGTAACATCTTTTTCTTTGTCTAATATATGGAATATGCGTACATGATCTCCTTTTCTATGAAAAAGTTTGGACACAATAAAATGGATAATAGGAATAATATGATTGTATTTATTATATTATGATGCAACAGGTAGCATAATTAAATAATTGACATTTTCAATTTAAGAATGCCAAGATTTAATTGCGAAAGAAACTGTATCCTGCAGTTTTTTATTCTACTAAGAAAATTAACAATGCGCCCTTGAAAAAAGCTTTATTAGCTAAAAAAAATACTTTCGTCCTTATTATTTAATGTTGACCTTCAGTTTTTTTTTTTAAATAAGTCTGTTTACAATCGTTTTCCTTAATATTAATGAAAATTATGATTTTCTTCAATCAAAAGCAAGTTTTTTTAAATAAATTTTATAATTAATAAATACTTTTTTTCCAATATGTCGCCTGCACACCAGATTCCCTGTTTTTTACCTTAGACGATGTCTGTTACAATGCCGCAGTTGTGTTAAATTGGTAACTAATACGTTACACGCAATTCCTACATGCTGTCGGCCATGAAAGAAATAGACACATTAGTCACGCAATATTTCCCACTATTCCTGATTTGCGTCCAGCTTACACACAGACACAGGCAGGGCATTGTTTGAACAAATTTGCTGCTTGGCGTCACACAACAAAATAACCAAGTAACAGTGTTACAATCTTTAACACAATTCCCACAATTGGCTTAGTATACACAATTCCTTTCTGGTGTCAAGTTACACACTAAGGTGTGTGTATTTTCACACAAATTAAGAGAATTGCGACGTAACAGCAACGTCACAGATGACACAATTCCCTTTAAGGAATAAAATGCTCACTGGGTATGTTCTTATATGCTTCTTTCATGGGAAAAGTTGGATTTCAGAATCAGCTCCAATGGAAACAACTGGAATGTTTTAGTACAGGCACAGATCTACTTTCAAAAATTAGTAAAAAGCAACAGGTTTTGGACCTATATATTAAAAGGAAGAAGAAGACAGATCGAACCGGCCTTTTAAGATTAAAAAAGGTTTTGAAATTGTATTATGTTATTGCAATTTTATTGAAAATGAAAAAGTTTCAAACCTTGAATAGCAACTGTATTCGAGTTCTCCTTCTTCGTCTTTCATTTTCTCTGCTCCAAAGTTCATCCATTAACATAGACGGGATTCTAGAATTTGGTATTTCGTATATTCTACTTTCTAAAAGCTGAATTCCAATTTACCTTTGTGTTTGAATTCGCAATCTATTATCATTCCTTGCTGTAATCCAGTTTGGAATTCTAACCCTACTTCTCTAAGTAAACCTTTCAATATGGCCGTGGGCGCCCGTGCCAATTAGTCCACATTTTCTCCTATAATGCTTCTCTAAGAGAATATGTAACGGATCTCACATAATTACGTAACTCTTTGTTCATTTCTTCGAATTCCAGTATACGACTCCCTTCAAGTTATTTTCACCTCTTGATTTAAAACGGTATAAATAAAATCCTCGTGCTGTAAAGTCTTATAATTTCCCCTTGAAGACATTTACAGCTTTCAAACGTGCCTAGATCAAAGTTTTTAGGCTATTATGGTGTCTCTAATATATAATCTGTGATAATTTAAACAACGGATTATTATGAGCCAACGGATTTTGGATCAGCGTATCAGATGAACGTGGCCATGGCCAATCAAGGTAACCTGAGTGATAAAATCAAGAAAAAACTTAAGGAAAATCACATAATTATCACACCAATAACAAGAAACAGAATAATAGATATACTGAACAACACAGGTATCAAAAGACAAGATTCAGATTCAAGTGGAGTATATCAGATATTCTGTGAAGACTGTGAGGCCACATACATAGGAGAAACTGGACGAAGATTGAAACAGAGAAACGGAGAAACGGAGAACATATTGAAACCGATAAAAAATCAAAAATGTACCATCATCTAAAGTACAATAACCATAATCTAAACGTTGCCAAAACCAAGATGCTACATCGGGAAGATAAGATGAAGAGACGCAAACTACTGGAACACCTAGAGATTAACAACAAAAAGATATCATATAGGTTGGAACAAATTCCGAAGAAGCTACTGAATCAACAGTCGGAGCTGCGTACAATGCCACTTACTGATTTGCTCGTGGAAAGAGCGAGATTAGATTAGAGCGGCATATCTTTTGACCTCGCTACAAACAAAATATTTTAATGTGTAGTTTTAATTCGTGAATTGTAAATGTTGCAAAGATTTTTAATTCTATTCGATATTTTGCGCTGTGATAGATTTTGTTTTGTTTCATTATGAGTGTAAGGAAAATATCTGATCCATTGTATACTTGACACGTATGTATTTTGATCAATGATATGTCATATTATGTAAAACGTACTATACTCTTGTAGGAAAGCCCGAAGACGATCTAAATAAATCGAAACGCGTCGCTTTTAAGTATTTTTTATTTCTTCGAGTAAGTGCAAAGACACACTTAATAACAATCCAACTCGACAAAGATGAATTATAATAATTAAACTACCACCCTGTTCACCATAAAACAAGAAACCACTAATGAAACTAAGGAAATGTACATAACCAAAAGTAATGGGACATTTGCCATGAATGACAAAAGGGTATCGACTCGTCTCTCGTCAGCCTTAATAAATTTACCAATAGTTGTATCTTGGTCTTGCAAAATATTGGGCTTACTCCTTTAAAACAGTTGCGATAATATTTTATCAAAGAACAATTTCACACAACGAAGTTGTTTATAATTTTATAAAAGAAGTTTAAAATATTTTTCTGTCCGTATGTATGGCAGATAGCGTATAGAAGGAATAACCTATATCAATACTGTGCAAAAATCTTGGATAAAACTTTCCAATAAAAAATATATTATACCTTATCTTTCAAATGTCTTCTGGTAGGTTTTTAATAAGATTGCAACAGGTATAAGACAATCAAAGGTCAAATATACACCAAACTTGTACAAAATTTTGGTCAAACTGATGACGATAAGCCATAATATCATATAACAAAAAGAAAACATGACCTCCACATGTTGTTGAGGGTCGGTTGGCAAATGTAATTTGTGACGTAATTAACATAAAAGAATTGTACTCACCAATTGGACGTAAATATCCGTAGAAGGAAGTTCGAATATGGATACGTTTCGATAAAGAAAAAAATCCAAACCAACAAAAAAATTCAAATACCAGTAACGAATCAGATTCCAAAAAAATGGGATTGGAAAACAATGGTCCAAATTAATTTGCATACTGGTTCGTCCAAAATATGTAACAAACAATTCTTAAAAATCACTTCCAAATTTAACGCACTTCAAAAACCAACTAACCAAAATTATCATGGTATTTGATAAGGCCACACATTTCCTTTAAAAGTATTAAACTGCCACGCCACATATTGGGTTTTTGTTCAAGTTCACTACAGTGATCTATTTTGAATTGCAACAAGTTTGTTATGTATGGATCCATTTGCATAAATATACTCTCTCTCAAGATAAGTTACCGGAAGTTAGTACAACATAAATATCAACACCTTGTAAAGAAGTAAATATTATGGTTAATTGTGATTTATTCTCAAAATTTAATTTTGTAAATTAAACACCATAATATGGCTGAAGTACTGTTGGTTGCCTAAACAACCAACCAAATTTATTGTTAATTTACAGGAAACTGAATTTAATTACAGTACACTGAATTTCATGTCAATACATTCGGATAGATGACAATGGTGGAATTACCACTTTCTTAAGTTTTTGTCATTTCTGCAGGAAGCTTGTTGAAGTTTCGAGAAAGTTGTCTTTTGACCACCAATCCCCGTTGTCTTGTTAGACCCCGGATCCATCCGATGTCTTTCAGACCACCAATCCCCGTTGTCTTTTGACCACCAATCCCCGGTGTCTTTTGACCACCAATCCCCGGTGTCTTTAGACCGCCCGTCCGTTGTCTTTTCAGACCACCAATCCCCGTTGTCTTTTGACCACCAATCCCCGGTGTCTTTAGACCGCCCGTCCGTTGTCTTTTAGACCACGAACAACCGATTGACCGTTATCCCGATCCGAGCTTTCCTTTGAATTGTTTACGTTTCTAGACAATTTTTCCAGTTACCAAAACCTTCTTTTCGGTTACGATTCTAGCCGAAGGAAACTTTCCGATTCCACCAGCGACAAGCTTACGGATCTAGGCTTCTAGCTGAAATTATAACATAACCTATAGTAAACTGCTTTCCGAGACTGCCCCTTACCTGTTCTTAAAAGATTCAATCTGCTCCCGTATTTGAAGCCAGCCACTGGCCTCCTCCGTTTTTTTCCGTTATTGCAATTGGATCTTCTAATCTAAAAGTTCAGTAGTCCCCGTCAAGTAAATTCATTTCATTATTTTATTTGTTTTAAAAATTCGGTAATTTACCTTCAGTAATTGCTGAGTTAAGATTAACCGCCACCGGAAAAATTCAGTTTCCTTAGAACGCAATAAAGACCACTTGTAAATAAAACCCCGATAACTTACAACATAATTTTCAAAGGTTATGTTGATGATATTTTCTGTCTTATATTCCAGTGTCGTGCGAAATAAAATTTTTTTTTCAATTCAATAAGATTTTGAATTGTGTAAATTTAATAAAATCAGTATTCTGCTTCCGTTTGTTTTAAGTATTTTTTTTTAATTTATTGTAAATAAGTTTTTAATTTGCTTCCGTTATTGTAAATACAGTAGTAATTTGTAAATAAATTATTTAATTTAATATAAACATTTTTTTATTCTTTTATTTTAGTTTTAAAGTTTTCTCTTTAAAAAACTTTTGGCGCCTGTGTGACAAATAAGTGTCAAATAGAAGCATCGACGAGACGTCCTCAGCCCTGGCTACCCAAGGGGCAAATTACACGAGCGCAGAATAGCGTTACAACCTATAACAGAAATAAAAGACGACTTACATTACTTACACGACACTCCCAAAGAAGAAGATCGTAACTCGATTTACGATCAAATTGAGTTAATACCATTACTGTAATCAGGAAAAAATATTTTTTTTTTAGTAAAACTTTCTTATCTCAACGACAAATTTTAGCAGAAATAGCAAGTGGAGAAACATCGTATCTCACCTTAATTTTTTAAATTAAACAGTAACAAGATCGTAACTCAAGTTACGTTCTTTTTCAATTCATAGTATGTGACCATAATTTTTTTAAGTGGACAGTAACAAGATCGTAACTCAAGTTACATTCTTTTCCAATTCATAGTTTGTGACCATACTGGCTATAATAGTAGTCGTAACTTGAGTTACGCCTTTCTTCTACGTAAAATAATCGTGGTTTTCCTAAAGATATTTCAATGGAATGGTTGTAATTCAACTTACGGTCTCATTCTTTGTAAGTATTCTTTGTAAATATTTACAGAGTAGTTAATAAAATTTTGATATAGCTAAATTAGCCCTCTGATTGGGTCTTTTTTGGGCCCATTGGTCTGGTTGGACCATCACCGTGCCAAAGCTCATCTTTTGTGTGACTGTTCGTGCATTTGGGCTGTCTGGTCAGGCGGGACCGTCGTCTCGATGTCAGGTTTATGTAGACTTCATGCCTTTTCCAATTGCTCCATGGAGGATTGAAGGAACTTTATGTTCTCTGCGCAGTCGACTCCATGTTTTTTTGAATGTCTTCGATTTACCGGCTTTAAAGCTTTGCATATAAATTTTACTCTCCTCACTTCGTTCTATGCTTCTTTGCCTCTCATTTTTCGCGTATCATAGTTATGCTTTAACTTTTATGATATCTTCATTGTATCCATCGACTAATCGGATAATCTCTGCCACCAATAAAAAATTTCATTATATAACAATAAAATTAAATAATTTTTAATCCATAAATCTACATTGAAAACGAATTAAGATGTCTGCACCATCGTCGAAATTAGTTGAATCTTCCAAATCTATCAAAACAAGTTGGAACGTGCTTCAGCAGCGGTTCCTAGGCTTCTATACATACAACTACTTTTCTGGTGTGAAAAGTTGTTGTTATTTTTGGTCGCCATAATTTTATAATGTGATATCAGATAATCCGATAATTCGGAACCGAGGGTTACCAACTTAAAAAATATTCTATATAAGTAAATTTTAGTGACAAAACATTTAGATTTTCAGATTAGTATCTTTATTATCGGATAAAAATTATTTTTTCAGATACCTATAAGAAATAATCAGATAATCAGCACCAATTAAATTTTTTGCGATTGGTAATTATCATTTACTATATAAGTAATAACAATCAAACTTTTCCATTCTATTAGAAAATTTACTTCTCTGTAATGTATGGTCCTTTTTTTGAGGTGGACCAATCCTCTCCTTTCTCTTTTATTTATAACTTAACTTCACTAACCACATCAATAAAAAATTATTTTTTCACATCAAAGTAAAAAAGTAGCGCACTGGCTACCCAATTCTTAGACCTCTATACACACAGAGTATTTCCAACACGATTTGAAACGCTCTGTATGATTTTGAATTATGCGGACAGACGGACACGGAGCCAGATCATAAGGCTTCTTGCTATACTTTGTATAGAAGCCTAAAATGCCGGCTCGCTCCTGCGGCGTGTCAAAACCTAATCTCATTGGTCCAAATTTGTTACCAACATAAGCACTAATCGAAGTTATGGAAGGGGAAGGATCTGAACGGAACGAAAAGAAGAAACAAAAATCGAGGAGATAGGAAATAACGGTTATTAATGATTAACTTAAATCCGGATTAACGTTAATACGTTAATCCGTTAATATTTAATAAAAATACTATATAAACCAAATGACTTATTATGACTTAAATGTGTTGAACGTGAACTAAAAATGTCTTTACAAAAAATGGCTTTGCGAGAATTAAATAAGGTTGTGGAAGGGGCGCTAAACAGGGCTGTATCGTTCGCTAAATATGAAGATTTAACATGGAACCTGTTTTTCGGTACCAAACTATTTATCATAGTTTTCCTCGAGACTGAGGGGTGCCGCGGGAGTGGCGCCTATCACGTTTCTTCTTCTTTTTACTGTTTTCCGAAGTGCGGCGTAGTTGTGTAACCGTGTATTACACGCAGTTGTGTTACACGGGGGATAATCCCTTAATTTTTGTGTTGGTAATAAAAAATTTACTATATAAGCAAATTTGCTTTTTGCGATCGGTTTCGGATTTAAATTTTTGGTAATGAAAATTTTGTTATTGAAAATTCATTATTGTGAATGGGAAGATGTTATTCGATAATCTACTCTATTCAAATTATAAACTATAAATTACATTATACATGTGGTGCCAATTTTTGGTATCGATTTTTGGTGTCGGTTTTTGCTGTCGGTTTTTGGTGTCGGCTTTTTGGTGTCGATTTTTGCGAGGTAACGACCGTAAAAACATGTTCCATGTTAAAAAAATAAGGCTTCTTGCTATACTTTGTATAGAAGCCTAAAACAAAAAAATAGCATTTTAAGTTCCAATATAAATCCCAGAACATTTCATTTCTTAAATCATAAAAAAAATTTTTTTACAGAACGTGGCTAGAAAGTCGATTTTAAATTTAAAACAAATTTTATTTAATTATATATAGGTACACGATGTGTTTACAATCACAATTTCGAAGGTTCTGATTAGATTTGAATTATGCGGACAGACAGACGGACAGACGCGGAGCCAGATCATAAGGGTTCTTGCTATACTTTGTATAGTAGCCTAACAAGTAGTTTATATAGGGAGACCTCGTTGAAAATATCTTTAACGTAGTAAATTTCTTTCGAACATTTGCGTATTTATAAATTGCATTAGCGAATCGAAACAACGGATTAACAGATTAACGCAATACTATATAGACGACGTATTTACAATATAACAATGTATCAGTTGATCAACGTTATGATTGGCTCTGAAACATGCGGACGGACACGAAGCCAGACCATAAGGCTTCTTTCGATACCTTGTATAGAAGCCTAAAAGTAGCGCACTGGCTACCCAGTTCTTAGACCTCTATACACACAGAGTATTTCCAACACGATTTGAAACGCTCTGTATGATTTTGAATTATGCGGACAGACAGACAGACAGACAGACGGACGGACGGACAGACGGACGGACAGACGGACGGACAGACAGACACGGAGCCAGATCATAAGGCTTCTTGCTATACTTTGTATAGAAGCCTAAAACCAAAATCGCGCACATCAAAACGGCAAAGAGCTAAAGCTGCTGCAGAAGCGTATTTTGCAAGTCCATTGGGAACATGTTTAATCGACATTGGTTTAAATTTAGCACAAAATTATTTAGGCAAACCAGTAGAAGAAAACGACGACTACATGAAAGCGTTTACTTTTCCTCTCATTAAATGTAAAATCTGCAATTTTACAACGGAATCCTCCTTGGTCATGGCGCACCATAATGAATCCCCACACCTCATAGAGTCTCATTATTGTTGTAATCTTTGTTCCGAGAAGTCGATTGATTCCCAACGAATGGTAGATCACATGCAAACAATGCACAATGTCGCTGTACATGTGGAAAAACCATTGCCAAAATACCTTTGCCGTAATTGTACATTTGGAGGTACTCAAAAAGGACAATTAAGACGTCATCTGGTTCAATGTAAAGCCAAATTTCGCTTAGATAAGAATTTAGCGCCACCTGTGAAATTTCAGTTACCAGGATACACATATCGTCGTCTTAAAAAGGACAAAAAGGATGAACGTAAAAAAATTAAAAGTGAGAAAGTAACCCAAACGCCAGAAGCGTTATCCGCTGAACCAAAACAACAAGCGGTTGAATTATCACCACCAAATGAGGTCATGGATACTGAAATGCAGCCACAATTCGTGGAATGCGAAATTTGTGACAACCATATTACAAACATGGTAGCTTTGTATGACCATATGAAGGTTACACACAAAGAAATTGTTTCAAAAGAAAACAAGGTGGAACTCGCTTTAGCGGCAGTTCCTAGGCTTCTATACAGCTACCTTTCTGGTGTGAAAAGTTGTTGTTGCTAGTTATTTTTGGTCGACATAATATTTATAATGTAACATCAGATAATCCGATAATCTGCACCAATTACATTTTTTGCGGTTGGTAATTATCATTTACTATATAAGTAATAACAATCAAACTTTTCCATTCCATTCGAAACTTTACTTCTCTGTAATGTGCGGTCCATTTTTTGAGGTGGACCAATCCTCTCTTTCACTTTTATTTACAACTTAACATCACTAATCACATCAAGCCACTGCTATGGTTAAAATAAATAAAAACTTGTTTTTTTCACATCAAAGTAAAACTAGTAAATCATATCCTTGCGACAATACCTTATCTTCACTTTATTCTGGCCGTTAATCCCTGCGGCAGTTAGACCAGTAAGCCACGTATCAAAGAATAATTGGATCAACGGACAATCGTATCATGGTATAATCGTATCAACGGATCATCGTATCAACGGATCATCGTACGTATCAAGGTATAATCGTATCAACGAATCATCGTATCAAGGTATAATCGTATCAAGGGATCATTGTATCATCGTATCATCGTATCATCGTATCATCGTATCATCGTATCATCGTATCAACGTATCATCAGATCAATTTGCTTATATAGGACATCGCCCTATGAGTATAGTAGTTGTAACATCATCAGGACTATAATGGTAAAAGGTACAAATTAGCAAGCGTAACAATATAACCAACAATGAGCAAAAATACAGAGAAACTTAATTTAATTTTTACCTCTAGAAATGGATGGAGGCGTCTTCTCGTAACAGTATATAAACAATAGATACTACGGAACAGTCATTGGCGGTGTCCTCGACAAGTAACATATTAAAAATTGTCATAATTCTAAATAAATTATAACAGTACAAAAATTATCAACAAAACGTGTAACCTGATGAGCAAATCTAGGACCCACCAGGAAAGGACAAGCAAACTTAACAAAATTGAAATAACTTTTTTTTTATTTTTTTTTATTTACCCAGAATATTTACAATCTGTCTTTAACAATAAGTAAATGTATTGACGATTTCCTAAGGAGACATATTTAAGTGAAATCCCAGTGGTTTCCACCCTTATGGTATTAATTCACATGAATTCAGTTTTGTACAGGGTAATCTAAGTTATACCATCGAGTATCTTCAATGTTTAAGCCTGCTTCTTAAGTCTTGAGGTTTGAGTCTTCTCAGTCTGCGCTTGCCTTCCCTGTGTTGGTCTTCCATCAAGCCCACTGCTAGTTTGTTTGGATGTGCACTAAGTCTGTTTTTATATTTATCGCTGAAGGAGACAATTTCCTCCTTCACCGTAGGTATAGCCAGATCTTTCCTTATGATCTCGTTTGTAACGAACCATGGGGCGTCGACCAGGTTTCTTAGCATCTTTGGTTGAAATCGTTCGAGTATTTCTATATTGGAGTTGGATGCAGTGCCCCACAGCTGTATGCCGTACGTCCAGATGGGTTTGATTATTGCTTTGTATATTAGTAACTTGTTTTCCAGGGAAAGTTTGGAGTCTCTACCTATCATCCAATACATTTTATAAAATTGTATATTTAGTTGTTTTCTTTTCGTCCATATATGTGTTTTCCAGGTTAGGCGCCGGTCCAGGTGCATGCCCAGGTACTTTACAGTTTCTGTCTGTGGGATCTCTTTTCCGTTCAGGGTCACTGGAGGACAAGTCTCCTTCCGCAGTGTAAACGTAACGTGTGCGGACTTCGTCTCGTTTGCTTTTATTCTCCAAGTCTTTAACCATTTTTCTATTTTGTGTAGGTTTATTTGTGTTAGCTCAGATGCAAATATGGGGTTGATGTGTGATGTCATGATGCCCGTATCATCCGCAAACGTAGCCGTAGTGTTTTGTGCCATTGTTGGTAAATCTGAGGTGTAGAGTAGGTATAAGGTCGGCCCCAGGACGCTTCCCTGCGGTACTCCAGCTTCAACTTGATAGATTTCTGTGTATGCTTCTTGATATCTGACAAGAAAGTGTCTATTGCTGATATAAGATTTTATTAGTTGATATAAATCGTAGGGGAGCATCTTTTTTAGTTTGTATAGCAATCCTTGGTGCCAGACCTTGTCGAATGCCTGTGACACATCCATGAACACCGCCGAGCAATATTTTCTCTCTTCTAGATCCGTATTGATTTTTTCGACTAGTCTATGGACTTGCTCTATGGTTGAGTGTTTCTCTCTGAACCCGAACTGGTGATCGGGTATGAGTTGTTTTGTTTGAAGGATTTTCTTCAAACGTTTTGACAGTAGTTTTTCAAACACCTTCGATATAACTGGGAGCAGACTTATAGGTCTATAAGACGTCACCTCCTCTGGATTTTTACCTGGTTTTGGGATCATTATTATTTCTGCTACTTTCCATTGAAGAGGGAAGAAGCTCAATCTTAACGAAGAATTAAATAATATAGTGATGAATTTAATTGCTTTCATTGGTAGTTCTTGCAAAATTCTACCAGTTATTAAGTCGTAGCCTGGTGATTTTTTGTGGTTAATTTCTTTCAATATAATGTTCTTTACTTCTTTTATTTTGAATTTTTTTATAGGAAAATCCATTTGATGGGGCACTTCTAAAAATTTGGTTATTTTTCTTTCCTCTTCATTGCTTATTTCAGATGGGAAGGGTTGAAAAACTTTTTCCAGATGCTTTGCGAACACTTTTGACTTTTCCTCATCAGTTCTAGTCCATTTTCCATCTTCTGCCCTGATTGGTGGGATGTGAGTCTGTGGTTGTTTTATTCTTCTAGTCGCCCTCCACAAAGAATACTCGGTGGCCTCCGTTGAGGTTAAATTTTCCAGGTGTCGTTGAATAGCTGCATTTTTTTCTTCATTTATTAGATTTTTAAGTTCTTTAATGGCTTTATTGAACTTTGCTTTGTCGTGTGGAGATCTTGTTGTTTGCCAGTTTTTTCGCAATTGACGTTTTTCAAGTATTTTAGCTTTAATAGATGTAGAACAAGTTAGTGTTTTTCTAGTCGCTTCGTACTTCGGAGTGACCTCCCATGCGGCTTCCTGCAATTTTATGTTAAATTTTTCCACTGCTGTTTCAAGTTCTTCTTCAGTTTTAGGCTTCTATACAAAGTATAGCAAGAAGCCTTATGATCTGGCTCCGTGTCTGTCTGTCCGTCCGTCTGTCCGTCCGTCTGTCCGTCCGTCCGTCTGTCTGTCTGTCTGTCTGTCCGCATAATTCAAAATCATACAGAGCGTTTCAAATCGTGTTGGAAATACTCTGTGTGTATAGAGGTCTAAGAACTGGGTAGCCAGTGCGCTACTTTTAGGCTTCTATACAAGGTATAGAAAGAAGCCTTATGGTCTGGCTTCGTGTCCGTCCGCATGTTTCAGAGCCAATCATAACGTTGATCAACTGATACATTGTTATATTGTAAATACGTCGTCTATATAGTATTGCGTTAATCTGTTAATCCGTTGTTTCGATTCGCTAATGCAATTTATAAATACGCAAATGTTCGAAAGAAATTTACTACGTTAAAGATATTTTCAACGAGGTCTCCCTATATAAACTACTTGTTAGGCTACTATACAAAGTATAGCAAGAACCCTTATGATCTGGCTCCGCGTCTGTCCGTCTGTCTGTCCGCATAATTCAAATCTAATCAGAACCTTCGAAATTGTGATTGTAAACACATCGTGTACCTATATATAATTAAATAAAATTTGTTTTAAATTTAAAATCGACTTTCTAGCCACGTTCTGTAAAAAAATTTTTTTTATGATTTAAGAAATGAAATGTTCTGGGATTTATATTGGAACTTAAAATGCTATTTTTTTGTTTTAGGCTTCTATACAAAGTATAGCAAGAAGCCTTATTTATGTGAAAAAATAATTTTTTATTTATTTTAACCATAGCAGTGGCTTGATGTGATTAGTGAAGTTAAGTTGTAAATAAAAGAGAAAGGAGAAGATTGGTTCACCTCAAAAAATGGACCGCCCATTACAGAGAAGTAAAGTTTCGAATGGAATTTAAAAGTTTGATTGTTATTACTTATATAGTAAATGATAATTACCAACCGCAAAAAATTTAATTGGTGCAGATTATCTGATTATGTGATATTACATTATATGGCGACCTCCAAAAATATTCAATATTTACTTAGAGTATGTCTTGGGACAGTGGAGAAGAAGCTGGGGTTAGACATATAATTCACCAAGTTTAGGAAGTTGATCGTCTCGATGTCAAAAATATTCGGCAAAAGAATTTAATTCCAATTTGCATTATTATTATATAGTATTTTAGTTGGCAATGATCACCAACTTAAAAAAACAGATTATCCGTTAATTTAGGGCTCTATACAAAGTATACACCGAGAAAAAAAATTAAGTAGGAATTTGTCCTGGAACAATTTGAAATAATTTCTCTTCACAGAGAAAAAATTGTTTTGATTTGAAGTATTTTTTACTTCAAATTGAAGTGCAAATTCGTCTCGCATCAATTTGATGTCAATTTTACAAGAAGTGAAGTAAATTTGACAACAATTAATGTAATAATTATTTCAAATTGTTGCAAGACAAATTCCTACATAATTTTTTTCTCGGTGTGTGTAGAAGCGATATAATCAAAGTATAGAATCTTATCAACGTATCATCGGATTAGCGGATCAACGTATCAGCGGATCAACGGATTAAAAGTTATATAAGTGAACGTCGATAATACAAACGGTATAATTATTAAATCTTCAAGCTTATTATTTATATAATATAAAGTAAATAACACACCACAAAAAAAACGGATCAACATAACAACGGATCAAAGTATCAACGTATAAGGTTTATACAGGTAGTAACTTATATAACCAATTTTCGCGCCCTTATCCATAATGCACCTAAACATTTACCAACCGTAAAAATCGTCATAGTCCTCAAGATTTGCGAGGAAATCGTCATTATACGCTCAGCTGTCATACCGCATAGACCGCTTGGACAAAAGTGTGCTCATCGATATAATTTCGCTACAGCTATTTTGTTTTTATTATAAAGTAGGTTATTATAAATTATCGAGAGTCGACTGTATAAGGTTTTTACAGGTAGTAACTTATATAACCAATTTTGGCGCCATTACCCATAATGCACCTAAACATTTACCAACCGTAAAAATCGTCATAGTCCTCAAGATTTGCGAGGAAATCGTCATTATACGCTCAGCTATCATACCGCATAGACCGCTTGGACAAAAGTGTGCTCATCGATATAATTTCGCTAAAGCTATTTTGTTTTTATTATAAAGTAGGTTATTATAAATTATCGAGAGGCGACTGTATAAGGTTTATACAGGTAGTAACTTATATAACCAATTTTGGCGCCATTACCCATAATGCACCTAAACATTTACCAACCGTAAAAATCGTCATAGTCCTCAAGATTTGCGAGGAAATCGTCATTATACGCTCAGCTATCATACCGCATAGACCGCTTGGACAAAAGTGTGCTCATCGATATAATTTCGCTACAGCTATTTTGTTTTTATTATAAAGTAGGTAAAACAACACAATTTCATAATGCCTAGAAAGCAGTTGACACCTGAAGAGCGAAAAGTAGCAGCTGCCCGTCGACGCCAGAAGGACGCTATCAGGAAACATACCATTAGACAAGATCCTTCGTTTCGTTTACAGGAACAAGTTCGCGACTCCGAAAGCCATCGTCAAGCCCGTCAAGATCCTTCGTTTCGTTTACAGGAACAAGTTCGCGACACCGAAATCCATCGTCAAGCCCGTCAAGATCCTTCGTTTCGTTTGCAGGAACAAGTTCGCGACTCCGAAAGCCATCGTCAAGCCCGTCAAGATCCTTCGTTTCGTTTGCAGGAACAAGTTCGCGACACCGAAAGCCATCGTCAAGCCCGTCAAGATCCTTCGTTTCGTTTGCAGGAACAAGTTCGCGACACCGAAAGCCATCGTCAAGCCCGTCAAGATCCTTTGTTTCGTTTGCAGGAACAAGTTCACAACACCGAAGGCCATCGTCAAGCTCGACAAGATCCTTCGTTTCGTTTACAGGAACAAGTTCACAACACCGAAAGCCATCGTCAAGCCCGCCAAGATCCTTCGTTTCGTTTACAGGAACAAGTTCACAACACAGAAAGCCATCGTCAAGCTCGTCAAGATCCTTTGTTTCGTTTACAGGAACAAGTTCGCGACACTGAAAACCATCGTCAAGCCCGTCAAGATCCTTCGTTTCGTTTACAGGAACAAGTTCACAACACCGAAAGCCATCGTCAAGCCCGCCAAGATCCTTCGTTTCGTTTACAGGAACAAGTTCACAACACAGAAAGCCATCGTCAAGCTCGTCAAGATCCTTTGTTTCGTTTACAGGAACAAGTTCGCGACACTGAAAACCATCGTCAAGCCCGTCAAGATCCTTCGTTTCGTTTACAGGAACAAGTTCACAACACCGAAAGCCATCGTCAAGCCCGCCAAGATCCATCGTTTCGTTTACACGAACAAGTTCACAACACAGAAAGCCATCGTCAAGCTCGTCAAGATCCTTTGTTTCGTTTACAGGAACAAGTTCGCGACACTGATAACCATCGTCAAGCCCGTCAAGCTCCTTCGTTTCGTTTACAGGAACAAGTTCGCGACACCGAAAACCATCGCCAGGCTCGTCTTGATGAAGACGTGCGCATCCACGAACATAATCTCCGTAGAATTCGTGAGCAAGGCTCATGGCAAGATGAAATAAATCGATTTGAAGCTGAAATTCGCAAAGGCTGCACTCACGTATGTCATTCATGTGGGGGACTCTTTTTTCACTACTCCATTAAAACTCACAGCATGACCGAACTCCTTTTAGCTGGAAAGCAGCAATCCTTCATTGACTCAGTAATTATAGTCCCACCCACTTCAGACCTCGCTGAATTTTGCTCAACTTGTCACAGAACTATCCAACAAAACCGGATTCCACGTCTCTGTCTCTCCAACGATCTGCAGTTTCCCTATGTTCCACAAAGTGTAAAGAATCTGACACGTTTGGAAGCCCGTTTGGTCTCAGCTCGACATGTGTTTCAGTCCATTTGGGCTATATATGGAATGCATGGACAGATGAGAACAAAAGGACGAATTATTAACGTCCCAGTCTCCATAGACAATACCATTCAATCCCTTCCGAGACTCCCGAATCAGGACGATGTTTTACACATCCGACTCGCCCGTCAAATTGAAGTTCCGAGAAATTATACAGCTGGTAACATTCGTCCGGCTTGCGTGATGGATGCCGCTAAAATTCTTACCCGATCTCCGCTTTACCGTGAATACGGAATCACTCTTTCAAGCAATTGGACCGAGATATGTCAGCATCAAATTGATGTGGCATTACACGAAAACCCAGAAGAAATTGCGATGGATGTTCAAGAGGAAGAGGAAGTCGATGACGTAAATCCTGGCAGAGGAGAGACTTTAATTACTAGTGATGAGGGAATCCGGATGGCTCCAGCGGAAGGAAACCAACCAATATCTATTCTATATGATCCTGACTCGTATTTTCTTACGTTTCCTCAAATATTTGCTGGGCACCGAATGAAGCCATCCGATAGTAATGGTAAATTACTTAGCCGCTCCGAATTTGTCAAATCAATGGCGCGTAACAGTGATCGCCGTGCTGTTGAAAATGTCGAGTTCTTACTGTTTTTGGCCAAATCGCTCGAAATTCAGAGAATTTCTGATAATCGCAAGGTGTGCCTTCGTAAACGAAGACGCAATGGAGAGTTAATCCGAGTCACTGCGGAACAAGTTAGTCATTCTAATTTTGTGGATGGGTTAGTTAATGATGACAATGCTTTTAAGGTTTTACAAGGAGTACGAAACTCATGTCATCACTGGCATCAAGAAGGCCTTAAAGTCCGAAGGATGGTCAGTCAGTTCAATTTGCCTCATCTCTTCATCACTATTAGTGCCGCTGAGCTAAAATGGAACGAGTTGATTGTGATTCTCAAGCATATTCTTGACAAAATTACAATTTCTGAAGAAGAAGCACAAAATATGTCAAAGAATGACAAACAATTACTTATTCAGCGCGATCCCGTGACTTGCGCTCGATATTTTGAACATCGCACTTCTGCTCTTTTCAAGACCTGGAAAAACTCTCAAGGCCCATTTGGAAACCGATCCATTAAGCATTCCTATCATCGTATTGAGTTCCAACATCGAGGAAGTCCACACGTCCATATGATCTTGTGGATTGATGGCGCACCAAACTTTGATGCTTCCAACTCATCTTCTACTCAAGATGTTTGCCGGTTTGTTGACGAAATTATAACTTGTTCCTTAGACTGGCCAGAATATGATCCCATTCACCAGCTTTTGGGTCTTCAAACTCATCGACACACCCATACATGCAGAAAGAAAAGCCACAAAGGAGTCAAATGTCGGTTTGGAATTCCATTTTTCCCAATGGACGAAACCACTATTCTCCATCCATTCGAGGATCAACAGGAGGAAATTGAGATTTTCCAACGCGATTACAAAAAGATTCGTGACTATCTTGATACGAATGAATTGCCACTTTCTTCAGATATGACATTTGCGGGGTTTCTACAAGAATTATCCATGACACGAAATCGTTACATTTCTGCTATTCAAAGCTCCTTGAAAAAACCTAAAATCCTCATTCGGAGGCGGCCATGTGAGACTTACATAAATCCATATAGTGAGAAAATCCTAAGACTCCAGAAGTCTAACATGGATATTCAGTTTATTTTAGACGCCTATGCTTGTTGCTGTTACATCATTGACTACATTAACAAGAGTGATCGTGGAACTAGCGACCTCTTGCGTAAGGTTCTTGAAGATGTCAGAAGCGGAAACAAGTCTTTGGCTCAACGTCTTCAGGCTCTTGGTGCGGCTCATCACATGAACAGTGAACTCTCTGCTCAAGAGGCCGCTTACAATGTGCTTCAGATTCCAATGAGCCGATGCACAGAGGCATGCATTTTTATACCAACAGGTCCAGCCGATCAACGAACCAGAATGATTAAAACTAATATTCAGTTAGAAAATCTCAATCCGGACTCTGAAGATGTCTTTGTAGACGGACTTTTACAACGATATAGTTCACGACCAGATGCATTATCTAACCTTAATCTTGCACAATTTTCAGCTTGGTATGATTTTTCATTAAAACGAGGAAGTACACAGATGGCCCAAGAAAACGATGATATTGTAGAAACTGAAGACGTACAAAGTATCGATAAATATTTTCCGCTAAAGAATGGCAAACCAGGATACGTTTGGAAGCGAACATTTCCAAAGATTATTCGCCACGTCCGCTACAACAAGAATAAAGATCGTCACAACTTTTTTCGCGAACAAGTGATGCTCTATCTTCCTTGGAGGGATGAGGAAACCGAAATTATAAATCAAGATTGCGAGAAGATAGCGACTGATAATATAGAAGCAATTTCTGCCAATCGTCGCGAATTTAATGCCTTTCAAGAAGATATTCTGGATGTCGCTATGGATAGCGCATTGAGTGAGGATCGTCAATCTGACGATGACAAATCTGATAGCATACCGGAAGAGATTCAGGAGGAATTCGAATTAATCGACCCCGTTGCTGCTGGTGCCATTGACTTTGGTGGTGACGTGATACGCCCAATGTCTGAAAAGTTTACGCTTCCTAATCGAATTCCCAATAAAGAGTTCGAAGAATTATTCTCATCGCTGAATACTCAACAACGGGATTTTGTAACTCACCTACTTGATCATTTCAAAAGGTCTCCCGATATCCCCATCTACACCTACTTGAAGGGAGGTGCCGGTGTAGGAAAGTCTCATGTAATTAGAACTCTATACCAAGCATTAATCAGAGTGTTCAATGCTAAAGTTAATTCGAATCCCGATAAACCTTCTGTCCTTCTGACGGCTCCTACCGGATTAGCGGCATTTAATATCTTCGGACTCACAATTCACAACGCATTCCAACTTCCCGTGAACCAAAAAGAAGCTAGCAAGCTCTCAGACAGCGTCTCTAATACAATGGCCACTCTCTATTCAGAACTTCGGGTTCTTATCATAGACGAGATTAGTATGGTTGGTCAACATATTTTGGAAATGATCGACAAACGATTGAGAGACCTCTGTGACGGATGTAAACCTTTCGGTGGTATATCGGTCATAGCTGTTGGCGACTTCAGGCAGCTGCCACCTGTTATGGCAACATCCCTTCTAGCTGGAACAATGTCGAATTCGATTTCGTCGCTTTTCAACAAACCCTTATGGCACATGTTTACTGTTCATGAACTGACCACAATTATGAGGCAACGCGATGATGCAGCTTTTGCTCTTGCATTAAACAATATGGCATCAGGGACGATGACTGATGATGATTTGAAACTGTTCAAATCTCGTGAGTTTCCAAGTACGCCTGCAGAAATAGTAAGCCGACGGCCTATTCATCTTTTTTACACGAATGAAGCAGTTGATGCCCACAATAGTTTTGCGTTATCCTGTTTGCCAGGAAATCAAGCCATCTCAACCGCCAAGGATTCCCTTTCTGCTTACACGAGCGAGGCATCCAAAGTTGCACTCCTCAACTGGATAGCATCTGCACCTCTATCTAAGACACAGGGACTTCACACAAACCTCTTCCTCAAAGAAGGTGGGCGTTACATCATGACAGTGAATGTAGACACAAGTGACGGTTTGGTTAACGGTGTGGGATGCATTCTGAAAAGAATTGACTTTGGTATTAGTACTTTGGATGCATCTAGACAAAAGCCTCTCCGTCTCTGGGTCAAGTTTGAAAATTCCCGAAGTGGGCAGAAGCTTCGTTTGCGCAATATTAACCTCAGTCAGCAACTTCAAATTGATTCGGAATGGACTCCCATCTCACCATGTACGGTCGTCATCCAGCCACGATCGAATTCGGCCACAAAGGTAACAAGGACGCAATTCCCACTTAATGCAGCGGAAGCTCAAACTATACATAAATCCCAAGGATCCACATACGAGCTCGTTGTTGTTCATTTTACTCCTGGAATCAAGCGTGCTCTTCTGTATGTCGCATGTTCACGAGCAACAAAGGCATCAGGATTATTTCTTATTGGAATCGTTAAGAAGACAAAAATGCCACAAGAGAATGATCCCATATCTATTGAATTCAAACGACACCAGGAGATGAAGCTAATTCCTTCATTTGAACATTTGCGTATTAGGGATGATAGCAACAGACAAATACAAGTCATCTTTCACAATGTCCAGTCACTTCCTGCTCATTATAGTCTCTATGCATCGGATGAGGTCTATAAGAGTTCGGATATCATCCTTATGGCGGAGACATGGACGCTCTCAAGTGACAATTTTCCGCTAGGAGATCATCTTCTTGCTGCATCAGTAGATAGTAACGATGTCCGTCGACCGATTGGTGTACGTGTGTATTGTTGTCCGTCTGTTCATGAATGTATTATAGACACCAATTCCGAAATAGAATACGACTCCCAAGGTTCCTGCAGTGTTTCATCTATTGTCTTCTCTAACATCCGAATAATTGTCGTTTACAAGTCACCAGGGTTTAATTCCAACACAATGGTCTCTTTAATAAAAAAGCAGATGTCTCGCTTATACTTAGTACCACGTACTCTGGTTACTGGAGATTTCAATGAGGATTTCAGCAAGGAAGAAACTAATGGTCTACAACATGCACTTAGAGAACTAGGACTCCAAATTCGGTCGCCAGCGATACCCACTACGCGGAATGGCACGCAAATTGATGCGATTTTTTCCAACTTTGAAGTGTCAGCTACCGGAATCTACACATCGATTTCCTCTTACCATGAGCCGCTTTGGGCCAGAATTAACATAAACTAATTTGCGACAGACATCTTCGGACGTGGAATGGATGTTGTTGGTATAAACACCGTCATCTATTACTATATGCCATCCGATGCACATAGTTATTTACATAGTGTTGCTCGTGCAAGTCGTTTTGACTCTGTGGGAAGAGCTATCACGTTTGTTTTCAGCGATGAAGATGACAAATTATCGAACAAAGTTCAAACTCGGTTCCAAGTGAAAATTCAAATTTTCGACCTAAACCTATCTATCTTTTAATCAAATATATATTTTGATTGTAAATATTTTTATTCAAACTTATTTCTATTCATTACCTTATCCGGGAGGATAAGGTAAAGGGGTGTAGGGGTTATGCTGCAGAGGTAGTACCTAGTACCGGGACGGTCACATCGAGCGTGATAACGAGAGATGGTCCTTGGTAACTGGTCCTTGCAGGATACCCAACTCTCACTTATGGCTCCACGTGCCACACCCTGGGAACTGCGTTGATCCGCAGGCGAAACTAAGTGAGGGGAGCCAGATATGGCAATAACCGAATGTGGTTGCCGGTATAAGCAACTGCATTAATTTTATTACCAATAGCTTCGGATGCATGAACAAGCAAATATAGGGCACTTTCCTGTCCTTGGATAGAGAAATCATTCCTAAACGCGGACGAACTTTCTCCTTCTCTTCCTTCCTTCTTTTCCTTCTCTTTTATTTACAACTTCACTATCCACATCAAGCCACACTGTGGTTAAAATAAAATAATAAATAATTAGTGCAGATTATCTGATTATGTGATGTTACATTATATGGCGACCAAAAATAAACAGATAATAACAACTTTCCACACCAGAAAGGTAGCTGTATAGAAGCCTAAGAACTGCCGCTAAAGCGAGTTCCACCTTGTTTAATAGTATATTAGTGTTGATTCGCTCGTTTAGGATATTTCTAAATTCATTCCAGTCCGTTTTTTTATTATAAAATGATGGGTATGTTTGTTTTCCTGTTAACAGTGAACTGACTGTAACTATTATTGGGGAATGATCTGAAGATAGGTCCAAGCAGGAGTCGGCTTTGATGTTGTTTGCATTTATTCCTTTAGTTACGCAAAAATCTATCAAATCAGGGATCTTTCTTTGATCTGCAGGCCAATAGGTGGGCTCTCCAGTTGACACCGTTTGTAGGTTGTCTTTTTTCAGGGCTAGGTAAAGCTGCCTACCCTTCGGTGTTGGATTTTGTGATCTAGAGCCCCACCACGGGTGTTTAGCGTTAAAGTCTCCTCCCGCAATAAATCTATTTCCAAGCGTTTTGAAGAATTGTGTAAATTGCTCTTGTTTAATGGTGTATTTTGGTGGACAGTAGATAGCTGTGAGTGTGATTGGACCAATGCAGTCTTCTACGGTGACGCTGGTTGCCTGCAAGTATACTTCTTTGAATTGTTCTTGTTCGTTGTGTTTAATTGATGATTTAATTATTACTGCAGTGCCCCCATATGCCGCTCCGTCCGGGCGCTGGGTGTTGTATATTTCGTATCCTGGTATTTTTAGATGACTCTTTTTAGTGAAATGCGTCTCAGAGATCATCATTATGTCAATGTTCAGATTAGTTAGAAATGATTTAAGTTCTGGTACTCTTTGAGCCAGACCGTTGGCGTTCCAGACTGCCATTTTTAGTGTGGGGATCATTATGGCATTTTTGTGATAAGGGCTGTGAGTAAATTTAGTATGGTATCCATTTTAGTCATTAGTTGTGTCAGCATCGCTTCAAGGGTATTGTTAGGTTGATGTGTTTGTGATGTTGGTATTTGTTGGGGGTAAATATTTCTATCCTGTTGTTGGGCGTTATTAGGTTGTTGTTGTTGAGAGTTTCCAAGTTGGGGATTGCCTCTTGCTTGTTGCGCATAAGATCTTCCTATTGGAATGTTTGACGTGTTACTCTGTTGACTATTTATTAACTGTTTGTTTCTTAATGGAGGGTACATTTTTTGTATCAGCTGCTTTCGTATGATACAACCTTTGTAGTTGGCAGGGTGCTCCCCACCGCAGTTACAACACTTGACCTCTGGTCCTCTTTCCTTTCTTGGGCAGTCCTTAGAGAAGTGTTTTTGTAAGCACTTCACACAGTTAGGAGTTTTATTGCAATAAGTTTTGGTATGTCCATACGCCTGACATCTTGCACATTGTGGTATGTCTCTTTTAGTATGTGGCTGCTCAAAAGTTATTATCGAGTGCTGAAGATTTCTTATTTTGTAAATGTCTTTGTTGTTTTCTTTGGATTGTAGCTCTACTAAAAATAGGGGTAGTGGGGCTTTAGCTGAGTTCTGCATATTTGTGATTCTTAATACTATGTGATTGTAGGTTTCTATTTCCTGTTTTAGATTTTGTATGTCGATCTTAGAATGGATGCCGCGTAAAACCACCTTAAAGCTTCTGTCCTGTTTTTTTTGATACGTATGGAATTCTGTGTGTTTTTTCTTTAGAGCCTCGACAACCGGCGAGTACGCCTCCGCTGTGCCCAGTTGAATTTTAACTTGATTATTGTATAATATTTATAGGATATAATTGTCTTTTGCCATTTCATCTAGCAATTTGTACAATGGACTTATGTTTTCGACTCCACTTACAAATATTGGTGGTACTTTTTCAACTTTTTTGGGGGCATTGCTTGTCTCGCCGTTTCCGGGTTCAACTTGATCCCGTTCTAGTGGGTCAAATCGATTAGAAGTACTTACCGGCTGGCTTAGCCAGTAATCACTCACAAAGGTTTGCCGTTTAGCTTTAATATGTTCCCCCGGACTGCCTCTTGATCGTTTTCTATTATGGTATGTTTCCCACTCCTGTGATAGTGGTTCGTGACTCAATGATTCTAAGTAATTGACTGGTTGCTGATATTGAGAATCGGTATTGAGATTTAATTCAAGAAACTGTCCAACATTGTCACCATCAGGGTTTCCAAAATTATTGTTAACAGCGCTATCGGTGGGAGTGTTTGAGGTTATGTCTCCTCCTTCGCACCTAAAACAGTTCCATTGATTAATTTTTCCGTTAATGTTAAGTTCGTTCAATGAATCCAGTGGCATCTCGATACACCTTATGTGATAATGCGATCCACATTTTTGTTTGCATTGGATGCAATCCTCGTATCGCGTAACAGCTCTATTACAAACTCCACACAACAAAATCGTTCAGGGCCGGACTCTAATGTAAACAAACAAACAGGATGTAACAAAACTAAATAATTTCAGACTTGCTACCAATGGAATGTCGCGCATTTTTACCGTTGTTCTGATCAAATATCGATAATTAGCTATCACTAAAAAAGGTAGCGTATGTAGATGTTTTTTCTTCTTCTGTTTCCTGCACCATGCAAAGTGGTATCGTCAATTCTTCCTTTGGAATTTCTTGCTTTCGGCCAATGTATTGTTTTATCCTCGTTCTTGTTGTTATAAATGTGGACCCTATAGTGATAATCTGAGTCATCTTCGTGTAAAAACCAAGGTGCAGGAAACAGAAGAAGAAAAAACATCTACATACGTTACCTATTTTAGTGATAGCTAATTATCGATATTTGATCAGAACAACGGTAAAAATGCGCGACATTCCATTGGTGGCAAGTCTGAAATTATTTAGTTTTGTTACATCCTGTTTGTTTGTTTACATTAGTTATTTCAATTTTGTTAAGTTTGCTTGTCCTTTCCTGGTGGGTCCTAGATTTGCTCATCAGGTTACACGTTTTGTTGATAATTTTTGTACTGTTATAATTTATTTAGAATTATGACAATTTTTAATATGTTACTTGTCGAGGACCCAATGACTGTTCCGTAGTATCTATTGTTTATATACTGTTACGAGAAGACGCCTCCATCCATTTCTAGAGGTAAAAATTAAATTAAGTTTCTCTGTATTTTTGCTCATTGTTGGTTATATTGTTACGCTTGCTAATTTGTACCTTTTACCATTATAATCCTGATGATGGCCAAAAGTTTGGTCGAAACTGGTTGACAGAAATATTTGTTTTCTTAAGTATACGCCTCCCTATGCCCAAGATCCTTTTATCACGTATATTATGACAGGAGCGAGATTTCTTTCATGTACAAACTAAGGGCTTAAAGAGATGCACAGGAATGGTAATTGGTTTTTACACGAAGATGACTCAGATTATCACTATAGGGTCCACATTTATAACAACAAGAACGAGGATAAAACAATACATTGGCCGAAAGCAAGAAATTCCAAAGGAAGAATTGACGATACCACTTTGCATGGTGCAGGAAACAGAAGAAGAAAAAACATCTACATACGCTACCTTTTTTAGTGATAGCTAATTATCGATATTTGATCAGAACAACGGTAAAAATGCGCGACATTCCATTGGTGGCAAGTCTGAAATTATTTAGTTTTGTTACATCCTGTTTGTTTGTTTACATTAGTTATTTCAATTTTGTTAAGTTTGCTTGTCCTTTCCTGGTGGGTCCTAGATTTGCTCATCAGGTTACACGTTTTGTTGATAATTTTTGTACTGTTATAATTTATTTAGAATTATGACAATTTTTAATATGTTACTTGTCGAGGACCCCGCCAATGACTGTTCCGTAGTATCTATTGTTTATATACTGTTACGAGAAGACGCCTCCATCCATTTCTAGAGGTAAAAATTAAATTAAGTTTCTCTGTATTTTTGCTCATTGTTGGTTATATTGTTACGCTTGCTAATTTGTACCTTTTACCATTATAGTCCTGATGATGGCCAAAAGTTTGGTCGAAACTGGTTGACAGAAATATTTGTTTTCTTAAGTATACGCCTCCCTATGCCCAAGATCCTTTTATCACGTATATTATGACAGGAGCGAGATTTCTTTCAATTATAATTTACGTTTACAATTACCAACTTGAAACAAATACTATATAAACTGTATATGAGCAGTGAACACAAGGTACAAAAAATTATAAGATCTAAAAATTATTTTCGAGAAAAAAATGAGTGTATTAGCTGTTGAAGACGCTTGGACTACTGTGGTTCCAGTTTTAAACGAAATGTTTCATACGCAATATAACAAAAATAATCAACAATTCCACTTTTACAAAATTTATACCAACTTGCAGTCGTACCTCCGACGATGGCGACGTCCATCAAGTGAAAAAGTGTCCACTGTAGATATAAAACGATGGCCCTTTTACGTCAAACTGAAAGATTTTTTTATTGAGTTTTGCGAAAATTTGATCGAGCAAAGTGCCCACTTAAATGATATAGATTTGTTGAGATTCCATAACAGCGAATGGAAAAAATATGAAAGTAAACTTATTGCTCTAACAAACGCATTTAATTATTTCAATTACGCTTATGGTCCCACAGAAGACTCCCAACGATACGAAATTAGCGTGATAGCCGTTATCGCATGGCAAGAAACGTTATTTAATGAATATAAAGGCAAAATTACGAAAACCGCTCAGAAATTAATAAATCTTGAACGGCACGGTGAAACCATAGATTCCACTTTGATCTCGGATCTGGTTAGGTGTTATTCGGTACTGGGAGTGTACATCGATGGTGAAAATGAATCGCTCTGGGTATACACGGAAAATTTCGAAAAATTGCTTCTAGAAGAAAGTGAGAACCAATACGTCTGGGAAAGTTTGGAGTTTTTGGAATCACACACCGTCATGGAATATTTAATCAAGGTTGAAAATAGATTTCAGGAGGAGAAGAAAGTGGGCACTTATTTGTACACCTCAACCAGAAAACTATTGATGAAATCGTTTCAACATTCATTTATTCACAGACATTTGGGTTTGTTTTATTCCGAATTCAAAAGATTGTTGACCTTAGATAAACACGAAGATATTAGATGTATGTATTCCGTTATTTCCATACATGTGGAGAATTTCAACGAATTCGTTAATATTTTCGAACAATATGTTACTGATCAAGGTTTGGCTTCTATTCAAGGGTGCGGCGAAAATGCAAAAACGGATGCAAAAATCTATGTCGAAGCAATTTTGGTGGTGTACAAGAAGTACGCGCGATTGATTAAGTACGCTCTTTCAGACAATAACGATTTTCTGATTGCGTTAGACAAAGCAACCAGGCGTTTTATAAACAATAATTTTGTAACGCAGCCACCAAATACGGTTCGGAAAACATCCGAATTAATTACTGAGTATTCCGATCTGTTGTTGAGCAAAAAGTTATTGGCACGAAAAGCGGTTAGAAAATCAGTCACCTCATGTCGCGAAGTGTTTATGAGAAATTTGGTATGTGAAGAATTGCCGGAAGCTTTAAACGAAGTAACGATTTTATTCAAATTGATCGACGACAAAGATGTATACCAAGAGTTTTACATGGAAAGGTTTGTACAAAGGTTGGTGAACAATCCAGCCAGCGATGATGATTTCTTGGAATCCAATATGATTCTTAAAATGAAAATGATTATGGGTACACAATATATAAAAAACTTCGAGAAGATGCTTCAAGATGTAAAATTAGCGAAACGTTTAAACCAAGAATTTGCTCGAAGTAATCGGAAGCAAAATTTAAGTTTCGATGTTAACTTTACGGTATTTTCATTCAGAACATGGCCTTTACGAACTACCCCTACCCATACTCTGCCGTTAGAGCTGGTAAAATGTGTTGACCAGTTTTCCAAGTTTTACACTACGAAATTTTCGAAGAAACGACTGATTTGGATGTATGATCTATCCAAGGGGGAACTTGTTATGAAGAACTCCAAAGGATGTTATACCATTGAAGCCAGTACCATGCAAATGTCTATTCTTTTATTGTTTAACAGTTCCACCTCATGGACTTTAGCTCAAATACAGGAAAGAACTAACATAAATTTAGATGTTCTCTTGCAAATCATTACAATTTTGTTAAAGTTCAAAATTTTAACTTGTGAAGATTGCGGAAACTTGAATGGGAACTCTAAGATTTGTATTAATGAAGCATACAAGAATAACAAGCATATCATTAATATCAACGATCCTGTAAACGTTGAAACTAAGAAGAACCAAGATGCCGATATAAATATCAACAATACAAGACGGTTTGTCGTGCAAGCGATAATCGTTAAAATAATGAAGGCAAAACAAACTCTGCAAAACGACAAGCTGATGACCGAAATTTTCCATGCCCTCGCTTCAAAATTCAAACCCGATGATGAATTAATCAAAAATTGTATTGAATATCTGATCGATATGGAATACTTGGAACGAAGTTCTGTAGATGAAAATACTTTCAAGTATGTTGCCTGATTTATGCAGGCAATATTATTATACTACATGATATTATGCGATATTAATGATTCTTTTGTTTAAATAAATAGTAGCTAAAATTCACCAATGTTATTAGATTTTTCTTATATTTGTTAATAATTAATTAAGAGCTTCATTAATTTCTTCAAGGGCTTTTTGACAGCGTTCGCTTAAATAGTAGATTCTTACTAGTAGCTGAAAATTACGAAATTTGAATTTATCGAATAACTAATAAGTTTTGTGAAAAATTTTGATATGATGTAATAATACGCATTCACGTACATGACCTGGCCTTAGTAATTTTGGAAAAAAGCATCTTGGCTCCGAAAACGACAAATACTTAGGTATGACAACTTCTATTTCAAACAAAAATAACCCACTTTTCTTTTCAGCTTGATTTTTACTTGATGATTTTCAAACTTTCATTAGTGCTATTTTTTGATTCTTAAAACCTGTACGATAACAATTAATTTCTTTCAGCATTTGGGAGCAGGTGCATTCGCACTATCATTAGGTTCCTAAAGACCAACGGTTTTGTTTTTAACACCCCCAACTACGGATACCCTCGTTCAACCTGCTCGGGAAAAACGTTTCTCCAGCCTTTGACCGACACCACATTGCGAATTGGGTAAGGGAAGCTTTCTTAAAAAATTTCTCTAAGCCCAGCAACTCGACGCCCATTGGACAACGTCGATACTCTTTTAGGCTTCTATACAAAGTATAGGAAGAAGCCTTATGATCTGGCTCCGTGTCTGTCCGTCCGTGCGTCTGTCCGTCCGCATAATTCAAATCTAATTTATATATTAAGATAGGTTACAAAAATATTCTGTGCTTTAAGATTGTAATTTTCAACCTATACAGTAGACTTGATCCGATGATCTGACCGATCAAGGTATCAACGGATCAACGGATTAAGTTATCAGATCACTGATCAACGGATCAACATCAACGTTAGGTACAGCCAACAATTAATGATCGAAAAGTAAAATTATTATATCTGATAAAGTAGATATTTATAAGGTTGGTAAAATATTATTCTCTGCGCTTAATTTTTTCTGGAAAGTTCTTATGAGTGAGGTAAGTATTTATGCTTAGTTGGAAAAATTTGCAGCAACTTCAGTAAATAAACTTGACAAGCTTATATCGTACAGTTTTTATGTTATTTTATTTATTTTTTCTTAAAGGTATTGAAAATTCTTGCGAAAGGATGCTGGTTTGGTTAGTTAGGTATTTCTGTGGTATTTCTATGTTCTTATATGCTTCTTTCATGGGAAAAGTTGGATTTCAGAATCAGCTCCAATGGAAACAACTGGAATGTTTTAGTACAGGCACAGATCTACTTTCAAAAATTAGTAAAAAGCAACAGGTTTTGGACCTATATATTAAAAGGAAGAAGAAGACAGATCGAACCGGCCTTTTAAGATTAAAAAAGGTTTTGAAGTTGTATTATGTTATTGCAATTTTATTGAAAATGAAAAAGTTTCAAACCTTGAATAGCAACTGTATTCGAGTTCTCCTTCTTCGTCTTTCATTTTCTCTGCTCCAAAGTTCATCCATTAACATAGACGGGATTCTAGAATTTGGTATTTCGTATATTCTACTTTCTAAAAGCTGAATTCCAATTTACCTTTGTGTTTGAATTCGCAATCTATTATCATTCCTTGCTGTAATCCAGTTTGGAATTCTAACCCTACTTCTCTAAGTAAACCTTTCAATATGGCCGTGGGCGCCCGTGCCAATTAGTCCACATTTTCTCCTATAATGCTTCTCTAAGAGAATATGTAACGGATCTCACATAATTACGTAACTCTTTGTTCATTTCTTCGAATTCCAGTATACGACTCCCTTCAAGTTATTTTCACCTCTTGATTTAAAACGGTATAAATAAAATCCTCGTGCTGTAAAGTCTTATAATTTCCCCTTGAAGACATTTACAGCTTTCAAACGTGCCTAGATCAAAGTTTTTAGGCTATTATGGTGTCTCTAATATATAATCTGAGATAATTTAAACAACGGATTATTATGAGCCAACGGATTTTGGATCAGCGTATCAGATGAACTGATTATCTGTATCTCATCTTGTCTTGCTATCTTTACATCTTAGCTTTTATTTAGCATTTGAAAAATGAAAATATTGATTAAAATAAAATAAGATAATACGGAAGAATAATTATAAATTTATTCTAAAATAAATGTAATAAAGCAATAATGAAAGCAACTAAAATAAATTCTAAAGTTTAAGTTCAATACTTTCTTAATGTCTTCAGTAAGGTAGCTCGTAGCTGTTAACAGTGCGTTCCAAACCAGTAAGGTATTCTATTATCTACTCCGTGTCTATCGAATTACCTTGGTTATCGATGAAAGAATAGATAAATATATCATTTCCAACCATTCCTTGTAAATGTTGTTGGAAACATAATACGGCTGTAAAAAGACTTACATATTATAGTAATTAACCAAATCTGAATCTTGAAAATTAATGTACCTGTTAAGAAAATATTCAAAATATACCCAAAATTTAAGTATTACCATATCCATAACATCAGATTCGCCATGTCTTCGTTAACAATGTAAATTTTCGTAAAAGTTTGACGGTCAATAGGACAAGAATGATTGCGTCGTGCCCAGTTTTTAAGGCACTCTAAACAAAACATAATGCTTGCAATGCTCAGGATGGGTTTTTTCTTGTTAGGCAAGTGCTCGCCAACAAATGCCGCATTTTTCTACTTCATTATCTTCTAATATGTTTTGGTGGTTGTTCATTGTCGTACCTTATAATGTTATCGACAAAAATAATTTGTCTTATACATATGAGTCGTCTAGATGCAAAACTTACTGTTTGCATATTTTCTAGTTTTGGTAAAATAAAGAAAACTATTTTAGCTATACTATTATGCCGTATTATATTGAGCTTTGGTATACTTAAGTGAGAATACTTGTCTAGAATAACAGTAATAATAACTTGCTTCAAAAATGTCCAAAAATACCAAAAAATTCATTTTTAAAAAGGCAAATAGTGAGTTTTGCATCCAGTTGTTGTAAATGGTGCGTTTTGCCCTCAATTCTATCAAAACAAAATTCATTTTACTAGATAATAATATTTATTATGGTAAAGGAAAAAAACATTTATTCTAAAAAAGTATGAAATACAAAAATAATAGTATAGGTGCAAAGTACCTATCTAATAAAATTAAACTTCCAGGTCTACATATTGCTGGTTCATGCATTTTTCTTCGGCTTAACGGCTGATTGGGATTGGCTGGAAAGTAAATAGTGTGTTTTGCAACTAAATGTCAAAAGCAAAGAGGGAGTTTTGCACCCAACCAAAAATTTCACTTGAGTTTTAAGATAATAAATAGTGACTTTTGCTACAATCTTATATTATACAATGATTCTTTATAAGATTTTGCATCGGATACCGCGTCTAACTCAAATTACGCAAAATTGCAAACAGTGAGTTTTGCATCTAGACGACTCATATAATGATTATGTTAATCGGATGAACGAATATAAAACGAAAAATTAAAACGAAAGTGCATTTTCTTTCCTAAATTCGGATTATATTGTAGGTATACCCCGCTTTCGTCCAGTATTGCCACCGTTTTTGTTGCCAGAAACATACACATAAGGTCAAGCGGTGTTTCCTCATGCAATTGGTACATACTACGGTGATATCTGATGGAGACGCCACTCGTAATACGAACATTCAATTTGGTTGAATAGAAAAATTAATGCATGGAACTTGTTAATTTCAATAGGAGGTTTACCATTATCATTACAAAGTCAAAACAAATAGAATCATTTTAAATCATAACAATAAAGAATCCAAGGGTTAACAAAATAAATTATAATGTTCAATTTAAAATCCGTAATGACAAAAATTGTTAAAAATAATATAATAAAATTGTTTAGTTATAAGAAATTTATAAACTACATGTAAAATTTATTAGTTAAGGTGTTAGAAATAATTGTTAAACCAATAGGTATAAAAATTTGAACATTACGTGTGCGTCGATAAAATTAATCAAAAACAGAGTGATAGGTCATCCGATAAACCATCGTTGGACAATTCAAGTGATAAACAGAAATTATGTGCTTCAAGTCAACGGTTAACCTAAAAACATAAGAAAAATAAATTAAAAGACAATTCTAAATTTCGCGCCACAAAATCATGGTGGTTTCGATTTACTTACCGATTTATGGTTAAAAAATCAAGTAGCAATGCATTTGTATCACCTTGACGATACGAAAAACAAAAGGGGCTTCTTCCTAGTTTTTGCATCGAGATCGCACGTGTAATTTTTAGCGGCTCGAAAATTAATTAATTAATTACATAAAATTACGATAAAAAAGGTGAAACCTATAAAAATAAAGTGATAAAAGATAAATGTGAATGTAAATACGGTAAAAGAAAATAAAAATACTTACCGATCGTGAATATTTTTGAGAAGATAAAAATCTTGCCACGAGGGTTACAAATTTTAGCGAAGATAAATCTGGAAATATTATGGTGAAAACGAAGTCATCCACGGGAAGAAGTACTTAATACTACGCATGCGCTATACCAAAAAGGAGGAGAGAACATTATTTATACAGGGTAAGCGAAAACTTTTACCAAAAACTTATTATTTGTGCGACGAGTGCGGAATACGACGCCACGCTTTTAGATTTAATTGTGGGGAATTTAAGTAATAAGAAACTGTTTAATATTTGTATACGTTTATTATCATCAAATTTATTGATAATTAATATAATAAAATTATCACTACAAAACGGATTATTTTTGGGGATTCTTGTATTCCCGGCTATTTATTTTTAAGCTTTAAAAGATTTGATTTACAATTTCCTAAAGAAACCACTACTGAGATAAGCAAGTTTACATGCAACAAGAACCCAGTTAGCCGTGATAATCAGTAACATTGAAAATTTATTAAATTGCGATTGACGGGGTCCATCCGTACCTTCATCATCGTAATACGTACATCCTCATACAGCATGTTCTTCCCTGTATAACTCGCACTCCTGTATCCTATGCATAGGTGCATCGAGCACTCCACATTCCGGACGTAGTCCGTCTCCCGACCTCCCTAATCGCTTAAGGTGCCGGCCAAACTCGCCATGCCGTGTGAGGAGTTTGGCAAGCTGGAAGGAGTTTCCCCCTTCCGTCCACCCTAAATAACAAGTAATACTCAGATCCGGCTATAATAATATTAATAATCAATCTTAAGCAAACCGAGAACCAAGGCGAATACGCAGAGGTGGTCAAACTACTCAAAAGCAAATTTAACAAGGAAGGCGCCTCTGCAATAAAGGCTACTAGATTAACTCAGTCCGCGAATGACGTCCTAATCTTAGAAAACAAGGAAGGCCTCCCATACAGACTTCTCGCAAATGTTAGAGCGACGACGACCGACCTTAAAGTGAACGTCCGTTTTCCCAAAGCGATCACAAAGATCTTGCTGATTCGGGACTTAGATCCAGCAGTCAGCAAGCAAGACTTACTGCAAAGTATACGCGCGGTCATCGGGGCTGAAGGACACATAACCCTCCAGTTCCTACGATCAGCAAGCAACGGAATCCCAGCAAGCCACTATCAAAAGTAATATCGTAAGTGCAAGCACGCTGCTGGCAGCGAGGAAAATCCACATTATTGATGGCTATGCTTCTTATGAGCAACGACCCCCAAAAAACTCATGGGTTAGCTGTGACTCGAGGATGATCTTATCTAGAGTAAGGGTTAGCCCAGGGAGTTTTGCTGTATGACAGAAATCCCTAAGTTAACCCTTACTAAGGTTGCACCTATTTATACAGCCGGCCCTTAGTAGATTACAATGACCAAATTGATTTAATCTTCAACTATAATTTAACTATTACAACTACCAACTTAAAGTTACCAACTATATAAATTGTAACAGTTCCTTCAAAATATAAACAAAGGACGTAGTAAAAACAATCGAGATAAAAATGAGTGTATTAGCTGTTGAAGACGTTCGGACTACCGTGGTTCCTGTTTTAAACGAAATGTTTCCAATGCATGAAGACAAAAATAAACAATTCTTCTTGTACAAAATTTATACCAATTTGCAGTCGTACCTCCGACGATGGCGACGTCCTTCAAGTGAAAAAGTGTCCACTGTAGATATAAGACGATGGCCCTTTTACGTCAAACTGAAAGATTTTTTTATTGAGTTTTGCGAAAATTTGATCGAACAAAGTGTCCACTTAAATGATATAGATTTGTTGAGATTCCATAACAACGAATGGAAAAAATATGAAAGTAAACTTATTGCTCTAACAAACGCATTTAATTATTTCAATTACGCTTATGGTCCCACAGAAGGCTCCCAACGATATGAAATTAGCGTGATAGCCGTTATCGCATGGCAAGAAACGGTATTTAATGAATATAAAGGCAAAATTACAAAAACCGCTCTGAAATTAATAAATCTTGAACGGCAAGGTGAAACCATAGATCCCACTTTGATTTCGGATTTGGTTAGGTGTTATTCAGTACTAGGAGTGTGCATCGATGGTGAAAATGAATCGCTCTGGGTATACAAGGAAAATTTCGAAAAATTGCTTCTAGCAGAAAGTGAGAACCAATACGTCTGGGAAAGTTCGGAGTTTTTGGAATCACACACCGTCATGGAATATTTAATCAAGGTTGAAAATAGATTTCAGGACGAGAAGAAAGTGGGCACTTATTTGTACACCTCAACCAGAAAACTATTGATGAAATCATTTCAACATTCGTTTATTCACAGACATTTGGGTTTGTTTTATTCCGAATTCAAAAGATTGTTGACCTTAGATAAACACGAAGATATTAGATGTTTGTATTCCGTTATTTCCATACATGTGGAGAATTTCAACGAATTCGTTAATATTTTCGAACAATACGTTATTGATCAAGGTTTGGTTTCTATTCAAGGGTGCGGCGAAAATGCAAAAACGGATGCAAAAATGTATGTCGAAGCAATTTTGGTGGTGTACAAGAAGTACGCGCAATTGATTAAGTACGCTCTTTCAGACAATAACGATTTTCTGATTGCGTTAGACAAAGCAACCAGGCGTTTTATAAACAAGAATTTTGTAACGCAGCCACCAAATACGGTTCGGAAAACATCCGAATTAATAACTAAATATTGCGATCTGTTGTTGACCAAAAAGTTATTGACGCCAAAAGCGGTTCGAAATACACCTACCACATTTCGCGAAGATTTTTACAGAAATACAGAATTTGAAGAATTGCCGGAAGCTTTAAACGAAGTAATGATTTTATTCAACTTGGTCGATGACAAAGATATTTACCACGAGTTTCACATGGAAAAGTGTGTACAACGGTTGGTGAATAATGTATCCAAGGATGAAGATTTCTTGGAAACCAATATGATTATTAAAATGAGAGTGATTATGGGTACAAAAGATATAAAAGACTTCGAGAAGATGCTTCAAGATGTAAAATTAGCGAAACGCTTAAACCAAGAATTCGCTAAAAATAATCGGCAACGGAATTACATTTTCGATTTTAACGTTGCAGTTCTTCCACTTAGTTCATGGCCTTTACCAACTGCTCCCACCCATATTTTGCCGTTGGAGCTGAAAAAATGTGTTGATCAGTTTTCCAAGTTTTATACTACGAAATTTTCGAAGAAACGACTGATTTGGATGTATGATCTATCCAAGGGGGAACTTGTTATGAAGAACTCCAAAGGATGTTATACCATTGAAGCCAGTACCATGCAAATGTCTATTCTTTTATTGTTTAACAGTTCCACCTCATGGACTTTAGCTCAAATACAGAAACGAACTAACATAAATTTAGATGTTCTCTTGCAAATCATTACAATTTTCTTAAAATCCAAACTTTTAATTTGTAAAGATTGCGAAAACATGAACGAAAATTCTACGATTTGTATAAATGAAGAATACAATAACAAGCATATCGACGTTTCTATATATACCGATGTTAAGAAGAAACAGGAAGATATCGATCAAAATATCAGCATAGCTAGAAAGAATATTGTGCAAGGGGTAATCATGAAAATTATGAAAAGAGAAATAACCCTGGAAAAAGACCGGCTCCTGTCTAAAATTTTTAAGGTCGTCGCTTCAAAATTCAAGCCCGATATTGGTTTGATAAATAATTGTATTGAATACCTGATTCATAGGGAATACTTGGAACTCAGTTCGATAGATGGGAATACTTTCACGTATGTTCCATAATTTCTGCATAGTATTCTACTACGTAATATTATCGTTTTGTTTTTAAATAAATAATAAATAATATTCACAAACTACTAAATTTTTCTTATAAGTATTTGTTTTTGTAGGAAACTGCAAATTCCTACCTCAATTTTATGTATCATTATAGTTTAGCCCAAAAGTTGATGACGAACGGTTCCCTAATAGCACGCTTCGTCCTCAGTACGTACAAGTTTCGTTCATTTTAAGTACATTCGTCCACGTACGAATTTCAAACGTACGTATAACGTATTTTAAAGTACGTACCTGTACGTACGTGTATGTGCGTACCTATTTCGTACGTTTTTCGCCCATCTTACGTACATTCGTTTCCGTACCTTACGTGCACGTACGTAGGATGCACTTTGAAGTACGAACGTGGTATGTACAATTATGTACGTACCTAGTTCATACGTTTTTCGCCATCTTATGTACATTCGTTTCCGTACCTCACGTGCACGTACGTAGGATGCACTTTGAAGAACGAACGTCGTATGTACAATTATGTACGTACCTATTTCATACGTTTTTCGCCATCTTATGTACATTTGTTTCCGTACCTTACGTGCACGTACGTAGGATGCACTTTGAAGTACGAACGTCGTATGTACAATTATGTACGTACCTATTTCATACGCTTTTCGCCATCTTATGTACATTCGTTTCCGTACCTTACGTGCACGTACGTAGGATGCACTTTGAAGTACGAACGTGGTATGTACAATTATGTACGTACCTATTTCATACGTTTTTCGCCATCTTATGTACATTCGTTTCCGTACCTCACGTGCACGTACGTAGGATGCACTTTGAAGTACGAACGTGGTATGTACAATTATGTACGTACCTATTTCATACGTTTTTCGCCATCTTATGTACATTCGTTTCCGTACCTCACGTGCACGTACGTAGGATGCACTTTGAAGAACGAACGTCGTATGTACAATTATGTACGTACCTATTTCATACGTTTTTCGCCATCTTATGTACATTTGTTTCCGTACCTTACGTGCACGTACGTAGGATGCACTTTGAAGTACGAACGTCGTATGTACAATTATGTACGTACCTATTTCATACGCTTTTCGCCATCTTATGTACATTCGTTTCCGTACCTTACGTGCACGTACGTAGGATGCACTTTGAAGTACGAACGTCGTATGTACAATTATGTACCTGACGTGGACCATGTACACTTGAAAAGTTTTGTAAGTAACCCTGTATGTTTAAAATGTTACAAAAATTGAAAGATCCAATTTGATCCAATCAAATCATTCGAATTTGAGCCACCCTGTATGAACTTCCAAGTCCATGAAACGATTTAATTGGTGAAAAAAATTAAATTATACAGGGAGTTTATAAAACTGTTCATGTTATGTTGGTAATAAGTTTCTTGTAACCCTTTGTAATGACCTAACCTAACCTTTTTGTGTATTTATCATTGAGTGTATTTATTATAATATTATCTAACAGTTAAGTTATATAATATTTTATATAAGGTAAGTTATATATTATTTTCTTCAAAATTATAACATTTTTTTTTAGGTTTTTAATTCTACGATGCCAAAATACAGATTGTCCCGTAAACTTTACCATCGAGCACAAACGGCGTCTAACTTGGCGATTAGAAATATTAATCACACAAGTGGGGTTACACGTTACACGTGTTGTTAACAAGTAAGTAATCAATTTTATTTTGATATATAAATTAAATGTTAACTTTTATTTTAGATGCTGGTATGAAAACCTTTCCGAACGTGACTGAGAAAGATGTCCAGGTGGGAATAAGCAAATGGATCCGCAGATGCACCGAAAGGGGCAAGAAGGAACCGAATTAGAACAAGGTGTAATCTTGGATTTTATTATAATATTTTTTGTATTTGTTTAAATAAATAAATTAAAAATAAATAAATTATAAATAAATTTTTTTGCGAATTATATTGTACGAACGAAGACGTACCTCGTACGAAAAACAGGACGTGCCTCGTACGCATACGAACGTACCTCGTACAAATAGAACGTACCACGTACGAACGAGGACGTACCTCGTACGAAACAGGACGTGCCTCGTACGCATAAGAACGTACCTCGTACAAATAGAACGTACCACGTACGAACGAGGACGTGCCTCGTACGCATAAGAACGTACCTCGTACAAATAGAACGTACCACGTACGAAACAGGACGTGCCTCGTACGCATAAGAACGTACCTCGTACAAATAGAACGTACCACGTACGAACGAGGACGTACCTCGTACAAATAGAACGTACCACGTACGAACAAGGACGTACCTCGTACAAATAGAACGTACCTCGTACGAACCCAGTACGATGATTATGCACACTTCTGTACGATTATATTCGTACAAATTTGTACGTACCTCGTATAAACAATGTACAAACGTGGTACATCCTTGTTCGTACGAGGTACGTACAAATTTTAACGAATATAAACGTACAGAAGTGTGCATAATCAACGTACTGGGTACGTACGAGGTACGTTAAACTTCCGCACCCGTACGTACACGGTATGTACGTGTATTCGTCCCAGATATGTCCAAAATTCGTTATTGTGCTATTAGGGTTATTAATGTGTAGCCGTAAGGGAGCGTTCAAGTATTACGTAACGCAATTTTTGGAGATTTTTGACCCCCCTCCCCCCATGTAACGCGCCGTAACGTTTATCTGTACCCCCCTCCCCCCTAGTAAAACGTTACGTAACCACCAAGTGACCATTTTTACCTAAAAGTCACAATTATGTGGCGTAAAGTACCGGAAAGTCGCTAAAATACCTTTGTTATTAAAAAAAGGTGGAACTCGCTTTAGCGGCAGTTCTTAGGCTTCTATACAGCTACCTTTCTGGTGTGGAAAGTTGTTATTATCTGGTTAGTTTTGATCGCCATATAATGTAACATCACATAATCAGATAATCTGCACCAATTAAATTTTTTGCGGTTGGTAATTATCATTTACTATATAAGTAATAACAATCAAACTTTTCCATTCTATTCGAAACTTTACTTCTCTGTAATGTTTGGTCCTTTTTTTGAGGTGGACCAATCCTCTCCTTTCTCTTTTATTTACAACTTAACTTCACTAACCACATCATTCAAATAGTATATTAAAGAACGAGTTTTATAATTGATGTTTTTATCGCACGAAATCTGTTTAGAAAACGACCCGCGTAGCGGGTCGTTTTCTAAACAGATTTCGTGCGATAAAAACAATTATAAAACGAGTACTTTATACAATTTTTTCTATTTTGCTTTTTTTATGGTTTAAAATTAAAAAAAAGGCCAATATTAAATGATTGTCATTTTAAAAATTTCGTTTTATTTAATGTTTGTTGGTAATACTTTGACATTTTTACAAACAATTGAAATTTGAAAAACTTTTGAAGTTTGTGTCAAATTGTAGATTTGTTCATAGTAACGAAATTATACCTGCCGTTAATAATTTTCCTTATTTATTATTATATCTTTAATTTATAGTTAATTAAAATGTTTAACACAAATTTGGAGATTTTTAATGTGATTTAAAATGACATTCGTTTCAATAATTAATATTATTTTCAATGACGTTTATGCTGCCAACCTCTTAAAACAAAAAATTGCGTATCGTAATGAGTCCATTTCGATACCCATTCGCGTATCGAAATGACTTTATTTTAGACGCAAAATAGAAAAAATTATTTTTTCACATCAAAGTAAAATAAAATACAACTACTTTTCTGGTAGTTGTGGTAGTGTACTTTTCTGGTAGTGTAAAACTACCGTTATGAACGTCGACATTTGGTTCTACAACGTTACCTACTTCAAGAACAGCTGCGTTTTCACTTCGTGGATTTTGTCGGCGAATTGCATGACTACGTGAACGATGTAATATTTGCGAAGGGGTCATGTTGGCAATTTGCTTTCGCTTTCGAAATTCGCGTAATTTCCGGTCCATTTTTTGAGGTGGATCCATCCTCTTCTCTTTTATTTACAACTTAACTTCACTATCCACATCAAGCCACTGCTGTGGTTAAAATAAAATAATAAATAATTAGTGCAGATTATCTGATTATGTGATGTTACATTATATGGCGACCAAAAATAACCAGATAATAACAACTTTCCACACCAGAAAGGTAGCTGTATAGAAGCCTAAGAACTGCCGCTAAAGCGAGTTCCACCTTGTTTTCGCTTGTTTATGTACATTTTTCTTTATTACAGTCTTGAAAATGACCCCGATAGAGGGTCGCAACTAGTCGATTCAAAACGTAGTCTTTCTTTAACACGTCCCCTGATATCCAATATCCTAGTAAATCATATCCTTGGAACAATAGCTTATCTTCACTTTATTCTGGCCGTTAATCCCTGCGGCAGTTAGACCAGTAAGCTACGTATCAAAGAATAATTGGATCAACGGACAATCGTATCATGGTATAATCGTATCAACGGATCATCGTATCAACGGATCATCGTATCATCGTATCAACGGATCATCGTATCATCGTATCATCGTATCATCGTATCAACGTATCAACGGATCATCGTATCAACGGATCATCATATCAACGGATCATCGTATCAACGGATCATCGTATCAACGAACCATCGTATCATCGTATCATCGTATCAACGGATCAACGTATCACCAGATCAATATGCTTATATAGGACATCGCCCTATGAGTATAGTAGATGTAACAGTTTGGCTAATTTTTCGCGCGTTAAGTAAAAGTAAATTATTAACAATGGCATTAATCGAAAACAAATCTGCTTTCAAAACTGTAAAGAATGCGCAATTTGGCATTTTTAGTCTGGAAGATATTCGTAGCATGTCTGTCGTCCCAGAAGGTATAAATCATGTAGAAATTATGGAAGGAAGTCTTCCAAAAGTGGGCGGCCTGATGGATCCGAGGATGGGAGCGTTTGACAGCACTTTACCATGTCAAACATGCGAAGGCGACCGGGACACTTGCCCCGGTCACTTTGGTCACATCGAATTGGCCAAACCGATCTTTCACGTTGGCATGATTAAAGATGTCATGAAAGTTTTACGCTGCGTCTGCTTTAATTGCAGTAAATTATTGGTGAACCCAAAAAAACAAAACCACTTCGAACACGCTCAGAAGATAACTGCAGACGATTCCAAGAAACGCCTAGAACTAGTGTACGGTTTGTGCAAAGAACAAACAATATGTCACGCGGATGGTGGATGTGGAAATCATCAACCTGTAATTAGAAAATCGGGTCTCGATTTGACGGCCAAATGGAAGGAATCCGACGGAAAGGTTCCACAAAAAAAAAAGTATTTGTTGGCGGAAGAAGTGCTGCATATCTTTAGACAAATTAGCGACGCAGATTGCAGCGCCCTGGGAATGGATCCGAAATACTCACGACCCGAGTGGATGATCGTGACGGTTTTACCGGTTGTTCCTCCTTCCGCGAGACCTGTAGCTTTCATGGGCGATTCGCCGAAGAAACGTCAAGACGATTTGACAAATAAATTGGCCCTAATCATAAATATACCTTGTATAGAAGCCTAAAAGTAGCGCACTGGCTACCCAGTTCTTAGACCTCTATACACACAGAGTATTTCCAACACGATTTGAAACGCTCTGTATGATTTTGAATTATGCGGACGGACGGACAGACAGACGGACAGACTGACAGACGGACAGACACCGAGCCAGATCATAAGGCTTCTTGGTATACTTTGTATAGAAGCCTAAAAGTGAGGCATTCTAATTTTTGAAATCAATCATAACAAAGGCGAATCACGTTTATCTCTTCGATCAAAACAGAATATTTCATTTATTATTCTATCAGCAATTTTAAGCATTTACAACGAGTTTGTTTCAACCAAAGAAGTTTCATCCCCTAATTGAGTCTGAACCTACCATACTCTGAGGAGACTCGTGACTGAGCTAGTACGAATGGGACGAGGTGGTGAATTTTTTTTGTAAAGTTGGACCCTCGGAAACTTAATTATTTACTAATTTATAAAATTTTCTTTCATTTGAAAGTGGCTCCCAAGACAAAACCCGAGGTGTACAATTTATGATAAAAAGTACACAGCAGTATCAACAGATCAACTTATCAACAGATCAACTTATCAACAGATCAACTTATCAACAGTTCAACGTATCAACGTATTTAAATTTCCTATATAGGTGAAAAATTATGAAAATAAAATATAACTTATATTTGGTGTGCATTGAAAATAGATAATCTGCACTAAATATATTTTTGCGGTTGGTATTTATCATTTACTATATAATCTATAATAAACAAACTTTTCCATTCCATCCGGAACTACGATCCATTTCTTAAGGTCGATCAATCCTAATCTTTCTCTTTTATTTACAACTTAACTTCACCAATCACATCAAGCCACTGCTGTGGTTACAATAAAACCGGATCAACGTATCAACGGATCAACGTATCAACGTATCAACGTATCAACGTATCAACGTATCAACGTATCAACGTATCAACGTATCAACGTATCAACGTATCAACGTATCAACGTATCATCGTATCAACGTATCAACGTATCAACGTATCATCGTATCAACGTATCAACGTATCATCGTATCAACGTATCAACGTATCATCGTATCAACGTATCAACGTATTTAAATTTCCTATATGTGAAAAATTATGTAAATAAAATATAACTTATATTTGGTCTGCATTGAAAAAAAAGTTGTTATTTTTGGTCGCCATATTATTATAATGTAATATCAGATAATCTGCACTAATTAAATTTTTACGGTCACAATCACAATTTCGAAGGTTCTGATTAGATTTGAATTATGCGGACAGACAGACGGACAGACGCGGAGCCAGATCATAAGGGTTCTTGCTATACTTTGTATAGAAGCCTAACAAGTAGTTTATATAGGGAGACCTCTTTGAAAATATCTTTAACTTAGTAAATTTCTTTCGAACATTTGCGTATTTGTAAATTGCATTAGCGAATCGAAACAGCGGATTAACAGATTAACGCAATACTATATAGACGAAGTATTTCTTATTATAAAAGGCCAAGTCTTTCTTTCTTTCTTTCTTTCTGTCCGTCCCACGGAAATACCCGAAGCAAACCGAACCGAACCGAACGCACAACATACGTTGACATCGGATCAACGTATCATCGGATCATCGTATCAACGTATCATCGTATCAACGTATCATCGTATCATTTTGTCTATATAGGACAGCTATTTTCAAAAAAGCATTATGTGAACTTCCATAATGGATAATGAAAATTGTGAAAATCCTGCTGCAAAGCTACGGCGATTGAATCGTGAGAGAAAAGCACGTACAAGAGCTAATAACACAGAAAAACAGCTTCGATCACAGCGACAAGCTGACGCTCGGTCCCATGCGATACGTCAACAACGTGAAACTTTAGAAGAAACTCAAGCGCGGCAAGCTGCAGACGCTCGGTCCCATGCGATACGTTGATCCGATGATACGTTGATACGATGATACGTTCATCCGATTGGTTATGAAATTATCCGTTATGCGTTCGGTTCGGTTTGCTTCGGGTATTTCCGTGGGACAGACCGAAGGAAGGAAGGAAGGACTTGGCCTTTTATAATAAGAGATTTTTCACCTATATAGGAAATTTAAATACGTTGATACGTTGATCCGATGATACGTTGATCCGATGATACGATGATACGTTGATACGATGATACGTTCATCCGATTGGTTATGAAATTATGCGTTCGGTTCGGTTTGCTTCGGGTATTTCCGTGGGACAGACAGAAGGAAGGAAGGACTTGGCCTTTTATAATAAGAAATGAGAACAACATTAAATAAATAAACAAAAAACTTACATATATTTTTTTAAATTAAATTAAACTTAATCAATATTTAAAATTTTTTTACTTATTTTAAACTAGATGATACCCCGTCCGAGGACGGGCAGCTAGAAGGACGGGCAGCTACCCAAGGTAACTTAAGTTGAATGAAGATTAAGGAAAGCTCTCAGTGCAATCCAAAAGCCATATGACCTTGGGTAGCTGCCCGTCCTTCTAGCTGCCCGTCCTCGGACGGGGTATCATCTAGTTTACAATATAACAACGTATCAGTTGATCAACGTTATGATTGGCTCTGAAACATGCGGACGGACACGAAGCCAGACCATAAGGCTTCTTTCTATACCTTGTATAGAAGCCTAAATAAGGCTTGACCAATCACATCAAGCCACTGCTGTGGTTACAATAAAACCGGATCAACGTATCAACGGATCAACGTATCAACGTATCAACGTATCAACGTATCAACGTATCAACGTATCAACGTATCAACGTATCAACGTATCAACGTATCAACGTATCAACGTATCAACGTATCATCGTATCAACGTATCATCGTATCAACGTATCAACGTATCAACGTATCAACGTATGATCGTATCAACGTATCAACGTATCATCGTAGCAACGTATCAACGTATTTAAATTTCCTATATAGGTGAAAAATTATGTAAATAAAATATAACTTATATTTGGTCTGCATTGAAAAAAAAGTTGTTATTTTTGGTCGCCATAATATTATAATGTAATATCAGATAATCTGCACTAATTAAATTTTTACGGTCACAATCACAATTTCGAAGGTTCTGATTAGATTTACAATATAACAACGTATCAGTTTGTAACGGTCTTCCGTTAATTTCCTTTGGAAAAGAAAATCTTCTTCTTTCATCTCGAGGGTTTATCAATTTTCAGAGATCAATTATGATTAACAATTTATTTATGTGTAATTTATCTAGCAAACTTTATTCAACGAAACAAATTTTATATTTCTATTAACATGAACTTGAATTAAATACGTATTTTGAATTATTCGCGCCTATGGGTTAGGCTACCCATCGATCGATGGGAATCTAACATTGAATTTCAATAAAAAAATCAAGGTATCGAAAATCCCTAGGGTAACCGAGGTTGTTTTAGAACGAATGTTTTTAAGGCAAATACGTAAGATTTATGAATCGAACAAAAAACTAAAGTTATTTGAACAATTTAATAATCAGTTGGTGTTAAAAACCCTTCTAAAAAGGTTGGGTGATAGTCCTGAGTAAAGGACAGCATATTTGAAGATAGTTTATCTAGTGATAAACAAAATTATAATCATTAGCGGTGGACTTGTGTTTCAGCCATTTTAGGTTATACGAATGGTGCAAATAATGTTCAAACGGTGTCGATCGCTTTGACTCCTGCCGAAATCATTGGTTTCAAAAATACGAATAGTCGGCCAAGTTCTGAGTTGTTCTCGTCCTCGGACGGGCTACCAGCTAGTTACATACAGTTGTGCAAACTTTCTTGTTTGTCCTTCAGGTGGATACAGGTTTGTGGTTCTGTGGTACGTCTGTCCATGAATTTTGAAAACGTATGGTCCGTTACCCGGCATTGAAACAATCTCTGCTCCCATTGAAGCGAAAGAAACCGAGGAATTGTAAGAGCGGATGTGCTGACGAAAGTTCTTGTAGTAATGATTTTCTGAATCTGAAAGCATAGAGCGAAGAAATTCGGGGTATAACAATAGATTCCCATGTTGATCGAGCGGTTGCGGAATCTTCACTTTTCCTTTATGACAGCAGTTGTTAAATTGTTTATCAACTGGACGCTCCTTGGCGAAATTCTTGGAGCCGCAGAACTGACAGATGGAATTCATTTCTCCACAATCGTGTCGAGTAACGTGAGATTCATCAAATCTCAATGCTCTTATTTGGAGTTGAATTGCTTGACTTTGGTATCGATTTTCTTTCTGTCGATGTATCGCATGGGACCGAGCGTCAGCAGCTTGCCGCGCTTGAGTTTCTTCTAAAGTTTCACGTTGTTGACGTATCGCATGGGACCGAGCGTCAGCAGCTTGCCGCGCTTGAGTTTGTTCCAAAGTTTCACGTTATCGACGTATCGCATGAGACCGAGCGTCAGCTTGTCGCTGTGATCGAAGCTGTTCTTCTGCGTTATTAGCTCTTGTACGTGCTTTTCTCTCACGATTCAATCGCCGTCGCTTTGCAGTAGGATTTTCAAAATTTTCATTATCCATTATAGAAGTTCACATAATGCTTTTTTGGAAATAGCTGTCCTATATAGACAAAATGATACGATGATACGTTGATCCGATGATACGTTGATCCGATGATACGTTGATCCGATGATGCGTTGATACGATGATACGTTGATACGATGATACGTTCATCCGATTGGTTATGAAATTATCCGTTATGCGTTCGGTTCGGTTTGCTGCGGGTATTTCCGTGGGACAGACAGAAAGAAAAACTTGGCCTTTTATAATAAGAGATATGTGGGGGGGGGAAATTAGATTTACCGTCCCGATGAAATTGTAACTCAAGACGTTGAGTCGAGAGTGAAACTCGAGAGATGACATTATTATCGTCTTATCCACCTGGATGGGCATCAAATCGTAAATGAACGCCCACATTACTTTTTCGCTGCCTTTTGATTGAAGTCTTCGATCACGTTCATCTCCAGTTTCGACCCTTCTCTGCAATCGAATTTGCTTAGCGGTCGATGCACATCTAGCAAACGAAGGACACTTCTTAGGTGGTATAATTGTTTCTTCCAATTTCAAATTTCAGAATTAGATATCTACCTTTTCAAGTATACAGAAAAAATTTTTCTTTAATTCTTTAAGTAGCTTATCCAATAATGGGATTAAAATTCTCTTTAATCCTTAGATAATCCATTCATAATTTATGCGCATTCCTATAGTCTCCCTTCCCGAATTTCCCTTCGGGAATTTATGCTCCATTTTAACATAAAACATCCGCAGAGTCCTACAGAATAACTGTGCCAAATTTGGTCCCGATCGATCGAAGGATTTAGGAATGTACAGCGAACAAACAAACACACAAACAAGCTATTTTAAATTACAAATAATTCTTTTTGACAGTTGGTAATGGAATAAAACACTTTTCACTATATAACAGTTATTATATTAGATTCATTTAGAACAATTAATTTAATAGCGTTTGATTTTGATACAACCTTCCTAAAATGTTTGCCAAAAAATATCATCGCAACAAACAAGGGCAAGGGCGGTGCCAAGCCATCGCTATGCGGCGAATGTGAGTCATGTCTGTCACGTCCGTCTTCTTCGGAAGCTAAACCATTGCCAATCGTTTCCAAACCAGATATAAGAACGAAAATGCTGCAAAAGTTTCAAGAATTGATTAGAACAAATCCCGATAAGGTAATATACGGGGAAAAGCAGATTGAAAAATGTGCCAACATGGGGATAATTGAAAGTTTCCTGGTATCGCACACTTTTTTATATTCTCCGATTGATTCTGCAACGCGCAAATTGAGGAATCGATATTACTATATATGGGATCTGATTAAAATAAAAGGAGGAGATTTATATTATTTTGACGATGAACATCCTCTAATGAAAGAACTGGATCAATGCACTGGAGTGGCAGCAATATTAAATTTTCCGTATAAATTTGAAATAGAATCGTTTGAAGAACGAAAATGCTGCAATGCTGCAAATGCTGCAGATTGAAAAATGTGCCAACATGGGGATAATTGAAAGTTTCCTGGTATCGCACACTTTTTTATATTCTCCGATTGATTCTGCAACGCGCAAATTGAGGAATCGATATTACTTCAAAATATGGGATCTGATTAAAATAAAACGAGGAGATTTATATTATTTTGACGATGAACATCCTCTAATGGAAGAACTGGATCAATGCACTGGAGTGGCAGCAATATTAAATTTTCCGTATAAATTTGAAATAGAATCGTTTGAAGAACGAAAATGCTGCAAAAGTTTCAAGAATTGATGAGAACAAATCCCGATAAGGTAATATACGGGGAAAAGCAGATTGAAAAATGTGCCAACATGGGGATAATTGAAAGTTTCCTGGTATCGCACACTTTTTTATATTCTCCGATTGATTCTGCAACGCGCAAATTGAGGAATCGATATTACTTCAAAATATGGGATCTGATTAAAATAAAACGAGGAGATTTATATTATTTTGACGATGAACATCCTCTAATGGAAGAACTGGATCAATGCACTGGAGTGGCAGCAATATTTAATTTTCCGTATAAATTTGAAATAGAGGACGACGAATACCAATAATTATGTTTTTTTAGCACTATTTACTCAACACCTTAGGGTAATTGAGGATTTTGATTATATTATTTTGCATTATTTAAATAAATTTAATAAGTAATAATAATTTGAAATTTGAAAAAGATGTGTAATGTTGTAACTAACTTTCCAAAATTCCCGCTGCCATCACCTAAACCGCAAACTAACTTCAGGCCTGAACGAGCGAACCGAACCCTAAACGCGACCCCCTTATTGCAAACATTACCCCAGATTCGCAGTTGATGAGTAACAGTAAAAAATGAAATAATCTTCTACACAACAATAACACAAAGTTTGGTTGGAATTTCATTTGATTCGATGTCGCGAGCATTTCAAAGCTAATTTTAGTTATTCGTTATAACAACGAATATTTTTCGACTAATTTACACATAATATTCAAGTTCGATCTATCGCTTATAAAACAAAAACAAAATGAAGAAAATATATGTAATTTTATACAATAATCCACTAATATTGTTCATTCTGCACAACAATGAGAGGGATTGGTCGAGTGCCGGATAGGGCGCAGAGTGCACTAAAATAGGCTGGGCTTATGAGCTAAGGGCGCTTAGAACATTCTTTTCTAATTTTCGAAAATCGAAAATGTTTTTATGGGAGAAGCGTAAGGGGAGAAATGGGCGAGACTTAGACCAAAATGGATTGGACAAATGATTATCCCTAAATGGGAGCGGGATTAAACTGAAATGGGCGGGGCTTGGGAAATACGAGTGATTGAATTGTATTTCAAAATGCTAATCGGCTTACGGCCTCAAGTTAATCGCTGTGATTCGCTAATAATTAAAACAAGTTGGAACTTGCTCTAGCAGCGGTTCATATGCTTCTATACAACTACTTTTCTGGTAGTTGTGGTAGTGTACTTTTCTGGTAGTGTAAAACTACAGTTATGAACGTCGACATTTGGTTCTACAACGTTACGTACTTCAAGAACAGCTGCGTTTTTACTTCGTGGATTTTGTCGGCGAATTGCATGACTACGTGAACGATGTAATATTTGCGAAGGGGTCATGTTGGCAATTTGCTTTCGTTTGCGATTTTGTTCAATTTGTTCTGACGTCATGTTGGCAATTTGATTTCTTTCGCGATGTTGAATAATTTGTTCTGACGTCATATTGGCAATTTGCTTTCGCTTTCGAAATTCGCGTAATTTCCGGTCCATTTTTTGAGGTGGATCCATCCTCTTCCTTCTCTTTTATTTACAACTTAACTTCACTATCCACATCAAGCCACTGCTGTGGTTAAAATAAAATAATAAATAATTAGTGCAGATTATCTGATTATGTGATGTTACATTATATAGCGACCAAAAATAACCAGATAATAACAACTTTCCACACCAGAAAGGTAGCTGTATAGAAGCCTAAGAACTGGCGCTAAAGCGAGTTCCACCTTGTTTTAATAAATTATTGTGGTGCTTCATATGTGCTTTTGTTTGATTCCTATAGCTTTCACGATTCAGATAACAGCAAGAGTTAGGAGCGGGAAAAATCGTGTGGCGCCGGGTAAACTTTTTCATTTAATTTTGAGCCACCTTCACCCTGAGCTCTCACTAGCTAGCCGAAGCCCCGCTCCCATAATAAAAGCGTTATCTGGAGACACTATAAATTTTATTACTGAGCCACACGTTTGTATACGTAGCTGTTGTGGTGACCCAAGTTACGCTATAAGCCGTTTATTTTGGTGTTAAAATCCAGAGATCGTGATGAATTTGAGGAATTTTTCATTTACCTAGATGGTGTAAAGCTAATATTCACTAAATTATTGCGAGCTGCGGACAAAATGTATGTTTCAAAATTTTCTTTGTGTTTAATTTAAAATATCCCGTCGCTTGCGAACAATTTTGGGCGCTTATGGAACATGTCTATTACTTAAAAGGCAGTTGAAAGAAAAAAATTTACACTAAATTATTTCCTATGTTAATTAATTTAAAAATTAATACCGATCAAGGCACCACGAGCAACAAGAAAATTACGAAAATTGTATCTCTATAATATCCAAATTAAGGAGCACATAGTAGTACATATTGTCGTGGTCTGTTTACCATAGGGGGTAGGTCTGATGTAAATGGGTCAATTCTGGTATAATGCTCATGATTGGAATATTAAATTTAAAGACCATTATGACAAATAAACTTACACCTGAATCTTCTTGAAACCTCTGAATAAACTGCTTGCATCACCTCATCTGAAATATGAAAGACGTAATTTTTGTATACGCGAATGTTTAAAAAAGAATGTTACAAAAGAAGAACCAAAAGAAGGTTTGTTTGTTTTAATTTATAAAGGCTTTGGCAAGAAATTAAATTAAATTAAGTTATTTGTAAAAGTGTAGGAAATTAATAATGATAAGTTCGCGTTAAAACGAATTAGTGCGCGGGCTTATAAACAATTTTGGTGGGCTGGACGAAGGATAAGTAAGCGTGGAGGTTCGGTGTACGTCCGTGGAGACGTAAGGACGTAATTTGGAAAGAAGTTAAATTTTTGAAATGGTTTTTGAATAATTCGCTTATTGAGTTGGAAATAAAATATTGGTTGATGATTTATGAAGTGATAAAAATGATAAAAGTTTTGGATAGTATTTTTGGAAAGATATTTGAAAATTTTGGAAACTGCTGATGAAATTTATGGTCAAGTTATTTCTGACGGTTATGGTTTTTCTGTTCGATTGCAAATTAGTGAAGATTATCATTTTTATGGACGTACCTGAGTGTTTATCATAAGAGAGGAAGAAATTTCAATTCATTATCAATTTGTGTTAAGAATCTTCACGGCATGGGAACTGGATCCAATCACATCGTTAACGTCACGCTGATTGTCCGCTACGTACTCTACCCATCAATGGTGCTCGACGTATAAACTGTGGTAAGCGCAAATTGTGTCGACAAATTTTAATAACACTTAAATAATAACCAAGTTCGCGTGTGAATTAAATATTGGGGGATTATAAATTTTTATTTGTTTCTTTTGTGGATTTAATTTATTCCTAATAATTGATGAAAAGTAATCTTTTGTTTTTTTTTTAATGCTTGTATTTGTTTAATAAATTACAATGTTTCGTTTGCAATAATTACGTTTTGATTTGATTTAAATTCTATAGCAGTGAGGACGAGAATAAGCAGGTGTGAGATTCAACAAGTTTGTTGTTTTCTTTTACGCAGGGGTACTAAATTAAGGTAGCCTCCATGAGCATTTAATCAAGATTCATGAACCCACCTTTGACCCTGAATTAAGAGAGTTTTTCATGTACTGCTGGCCGGTGCATAAGTGCCATCTCATTTTCCCTCGCTATATAAAAAAAAATTAAGTCTAAACAGTAGCGATTCATGGCAATATATATTTTGTTCATGTTGAAAATGTTTGTAGATATTGAATTAAAAGTAAAAATATTTTTTCCGCCGTTCTGAATTAGTTTACGGAAAGAAAATCGTCAAAGGTAGCATATTACTTTTACGATCCCAATTCCGGCTAATTTTAGAGCTAAAAAAATTTACTGTTAGATACGTTGAATTTCATGAAAGATATATTTATGCCGATACTAGATACACGAATTTAATTCGAGGACAGGTGCGGAAACAAACACGTAATATGTATCCAAGAAAAACAGTAATACCTTATTTTTTATATGCCGATGACCTACAACTAAATAATCCACTTGGATCCCATGCCACAACGCAAACCATAAGAATTTTCAAACAAAATTCTATGGACCCATGATTCGTCTTAAATATACTAGTCATATCAGGATGTATGTTTGGCGGAAAACAAACGAAGTTTACTCATATAAATGCAGTAAACCATCCCTAAAATCACTAGAAGAGGGAATAATGATTTGGGGGTGCATGTGCTGAGCAGGAGTGGAAAAAATTGTGATATTGGTAGGAAGAGTTAACGCTGCACTATATTTGAAACTTTTGAAGGAAGTAATAATTCCAGAAAGTAAAAGATGAATTGGAGAAGATTTTATTCTACAGCAGGATAACGCACCCATCGCGGACTATTTAAAGGATACCAATATTACTGTTATGTAGTGGCCACCGCAGAGCTTAGACCCGTCACTTATTGAAAATATATGGGCTCTTCTAAAAATGGGAATTGCCGTAAAGTTACCACGGAATTTGGCTAATCTAAGAATTTTAATTTAAGAAATATGGCCCAAAAGCACTCCAAGTGAATGTGTTAAGTATGTCGATTGGCTACTATGTCACTAAGAAACGGTGGACATTGTGGTTATAATTTTAAGTTTTGTATCTGTTAACTTACATTTGGAAAATAAGACAAGATTTACCAAATATAGACCTTGTTAACTACTTTTGGTAGCCTCTGTATTACCGTCTTCAAATAATTATTGTAAACACCCAATTAAAAACGATGGAATAACTATTGTAGGATAAATTAAAACCTGTAAAACATGCAAAATATACCACGATTTTGTTCCTCTTGGAATTTTGGTTTTGTCAGGATTACAGTCCTAACGAAATATTGTTAGATATCCTGTATAATTACGATAATCAGTTAATCATTTGATCAATTAATAATATCGTATAAAGTCTATATAAATGAAGTGTAAGCAGAAGTACAACATATAATTTACTTTTAAATGGAGTCTATAGTTTAAAAATACCCACTTCTCGAAACAATACCAATAGATGATTTCGTAGTCCAAAACCTTATTGGGGATGATTCCTTAGGTGGTATTATTTTAGCCAAAAATATTCAGCATAATCCAGAATACGCCGTTAAAGTGTACCAATAATTTTGATGTGGAAAGAGAAATAGGAATTCGTTCTAGAAAACTATAAATGGTTAACTGCTTTCGTATTTCCAAAAAGAAGATCTTATCAATTTAGCTGTTGCAAAATTTTACCAAGTAGAAATTATATTGGCTTAAGAAGTTTAACATTCGCGAGATGTTATTCACAGTGATCTAATGACAGAAAAATTATTTTGGGATGAAAATTGACAGATTCGCATTATAGATTTTCGTTGTAACAAATTGTAAACAAGGAAGGAAATGAAACCAAAGTATACCAGAAGCATATTAATAATTTGATTGGTACAATACAATATTATGATTGTGAAACATATCGGTAGTTCCAAAGTGCTTTTGCATCACATTTGTAGGCGTATGGATGTATTTTCACCAAATGGTTACTGGTCTGCGTTTATTTGATGGATGTAGTGATGCGTTTACCAAGTCTGAAACGTTTGAAGAATTAGAGTGGAATTTCTCAAAGATTTTTGATGGAAGTGCAAGAGATTTGGTTCAAATTTATGGGTTTCAGAACCCGAATTATTTTTAGGGCATTAGATAATAAGCCATATGAGAGTATTTGAGATTATGAATATTTTTACGATTTCGATTGGATTGACATAGGCGAAACACCTACAATTACATCTATCGAAGGAAACTGTTCAAAAAGTGATGTGATATATTGTAATACAGAACCTGGATTTAATTATGAAATACTTGATAAATTATATAAAGAGGGAATTGTTCGCTATAAATGTTGACAGTTGGGTGGTGGTTTTTGCATTGCGACATTATATCATTTTTATGCGTGTTTTCAATAACTTTACTCATTTCAGATTACTGCTTATTTTACAAAATGAAATTTTACGAACTTGCGCCCGAATATGAAGGTCCACAGGGAGAATTGGTACGGAGCGATTAATTAATAACTATCTATATTCGGTTATGAACGTCTTGCGACATTTTCCCGATACCTCCCTGTCTCTGCTCGTTGCGTGTTGAAAATGTGTGACGAGCACAGAGGACCTACAGCTTAACGTGGATTCCGAACCACGGGAATAGCCGATTTTTACACCGCCTACTCCATCAGGGAAGTTTTTTTAGCCATAAATAATGTTATCTGGGGCTAGCAGATAGACATTTGGTGAGCGAAAATTTCTTCTATAGATAGCACCTCACAGGATTTAAACCCGTGAATCTTGGCTTGAAAGCGAACACGCTAGCATTTCAGCCATTCGCTCACCGAATTCGCTTAATTAATAACTAATTTTTTTAAATCACGTGCACAATTTTATCGGGGTTTCTATTTTCAGGTTGATTCTGATAGCGATACGGAGCCCTGCACATCTGAGGAAAACGTATCCGAAGATGATAATAGTAGGTTAGTAAACGAACTTGGCCGGGAAGATGATAATAGAGAGGGTGTTGTTCTTTATTTACTCCCGCTAAGCTTTGAAGAACAAGAAGGCTTCGAAGAAAACGAAGCTCAACTTTTTGATGATGAGTTTGGCAACGATGATAATGTTTTTGTTGAGTACACAATTGACGCAAATGAAGGCGATTTATATAGAGGTGGTAGTGCTGTTGGCGGTGGTGCTGATGGTACTCATGGGTGGCCACGAGTTGATTTTTCATGACTGATTATAATTGACGGATCGGCAGAATTTTGATGAACTATAAATTTGGACCTTCAATGACCATCCTAATGATGAACCATAAATTTGGACCATTACTAACCCATCCTAATTAGTTGTAGTAGTTGAGTACACAGTTGACGCAAATGAAGGCGATTTACTATATAGAGGTGGTAGTGCTGTTGGCGGTGGTGCTGATGGTACTCATGGGTGGCCACGAGTTGATTTCATGACTGATTATAATTGGACGGATCAGCAGAATTTTGATGAACCAGAAATTTGGACCTTTAATGACCATCCTAATGATGAACCAGAAATTTGGACCATTACTGACCATCCTAATTAGTTGTAGTAGTTGAGTACACAGTTGACGCAAATGAAGGCGATTTATATAGAGGTGGTAGTGCTCACGTTGGCGGTGGTGCTGATGGTACTCACGGGTGGCCACGAGTTGATTTAATGACTGATTATAATTGGACGGATCAGCAGAACTTCGATGAACCGGAAATGTGGACCTTTACTGACCATCCTAATCATGAACCAGAAATTTGGACCTTTACTGACCATCCTAATTTGGATGCAGCAGCAGAGGTAGATGCTGAACGTCCTGCCCCAAATGCTGCCAGACGCCGCCGAAACGAATTTTAATTAAATTATTAAGTAATTCTTGTATAAGACCGACTTTTTATTTGTTTTTTATTTACTTTAATAAATAGTTCACTTTATGTATTTAATTATAGTTTTGATTTGATGGAAATTTGAAAATTTTACTTCTTCACAAATATTTAGGACCACCTTAAGGATTCAATTGCAATAGAAAAGAACAAACTTTTAGTAAGCATAAGCATGCTCATGGACGACAGGATCTCCAATGTAAGGGAAGCTTTAATTATCATATAATATATTTTCTCTATGTCATTTCCTAATACATTATAAAATGTGTATATGTGGCAGATCTAAAATCAGGAAAATTAATAATGTATTAAAATCGGTCGACATTATACGAAGCGAATATCTGAAACCAAAAGCAAGAACTAACATTGGAGGAAATCAGAAACATCAAAGCGCATGATACAAATTCATTTTATAGACCAGAAATCTGGGAAGCTATGCCGACCGTAGCAGTAACACAAAGCCTTCCTCCACGTCGATCAACGCCCAAGCCGAAAAAATTTAAAATTGGGGAGTTTGTTGGTATGTGTTAAACTGCGTTACTTCGGGAATTGGCCCTCTAAAATTTTAGGTAATAAGCTATTATTGTCCTCGAAAAGGCAATATCATTAATTATAAAATTTCAGGATTTGATGGAAAAACCACGGCCATATTTAAATATTATTTTGACAGCCACGATTGGGTCCAGGTCAGAACGATTTTCAAGATGTCTCGTTTTTCGTTGGAGGATGTTTCTAGTCATGTTGTGAAGCAAGTAAACCGCAACCGAGAAACGGCGCGGCGATCAGGGTCTGATTAGACGAACATAATTTAGCAGTAGAATATGCAAAAACACATTATCTAGATGAGGGTTAGTTTTAATTTATTAATTAATTTTAAATTATGATGTAAAAATTTTTAAATTAAGATGCAACTGTTCTTTAAATTAAGATGTAATTATTTTTTAAATTACAGGATTTTATTATTTATTAAACGAATGAAGATTTTACATGTTTTGTTGTATATTATTTTCCCACTCGTTTTATTTTAAATCATTGCACTATTTACACGGTGCAAAGTGCGAGAAGCCAGGTTTTTTCTTTTAAGTCATTTTTCGGTGACTTAGGCCCAGTTGTTCAGTTTCGGGTTATCTTTTAACCTGTGTTATTTTCAATAGAAGTGATTGTTTCAACAATTGTATCCATGGAAAATAATTCAGGTTAAAAAATAACCTAATACTGAACAACTGGGCCTTAGAGAATTATTCCTTAATGACATATACCCCTTAGTTTTTAGCCCCAAGCCTTAGCTATCGCCTCGCATAAACCGGAGGTCTCTATCTCAAACGGTTCGCCATATATAAGCGTTTGAAGGAAACAATAGGGGGGGGGGGTTGACTGAAATCGCCAAACTTTCCTTCATTGATCAAAATATATAATACCCACGTACTTCAAAATTTAACTGCACGATATGATAGGCCTGATTTACATGTCTGTAAAATTTCAGAACGCTACGTGCCCAAACAAAAATATTTTTTCAAATTTCAACGAGATATTATACATTCACATAAGTATGTTTTTAGTTGGAAGTTACCAGGAGTAAAAAAAATTTTTTTTTAAATTTTTTTCTATAATAATCATTCTTTTTCCCTAAAATGACATCCTATTGCCTTTATAAGTATTAATTCTTAAATTTAGCAAGACATTTTGAGGTTACTATGACCTACAAATCTGTAACGATATGCTATCGTAAACTTCCACGGAAGAGTTTTTGATGGTCCATAACAACAAATTTAGATACTTATCTCAATTTGATTGATTTAGCCCTACTAGATAGTGTATGGGGTAGCAGTTTATCGCAAATACTTGCAAGAAAGCGTCCTAATTGAAGGGCACCCCAATTCTCGCAGGATGTAGAAAACCCCTTTTATCTCACTTTATTTAGGTTTTTTACCAAAAGTAAGAACAATTAGAGATTCCCCAAGTTGGACTTTCATCTACACGGTACTGGTTAGCTGTGTTTGAAATTTCATCATATTTGGAGCTGTAGTTAAAAAGCTCTGGAATTCCAGCTAATTTTTTGCATGCAGAGCCCGGGGTCTATTATATAGTAAACTAAAAATAAGCAAGCTTAAAAACATGAAAAGCTGTTCTAGTAGTTCAGGTGTTTAGTCCAGGTGTGCCCGAAATTATGAGGATGGTACATATTATGTACAATCATTTTTAGTACTAACAATGGTTTTTGATTCTGAAGAATTTCCAAATGTCCATACGACTTAGGGTACAACGATTCAACAATTATAAAGCAATCCTTTATGTTTTAGATTTGTGAAAATATATATTTGAGTATTAAGGACTAAATTTAACAACCGCCAATAATTCTTTGTAGTAATACTATATAAGGAGAGTTAGCTAAAGGTAAGAACAAATTAAATTAAAATCAAATATTTCTCATAATGGAAACTTGCGCCATTTGCATCGTATTTGTAAATGCAGAGGTAGTACAAATTACGAATTGTCAACATAGGTTTAGCCAGGTATGTTTAGAGGAATGGTTGAAATATAAATCGAGTTGTTCGATGTACCGAGGAGAAATCTCCTCCTATGATGTTATTATTTCTGGTAAAATAACAAACACGAAAAAGATTGTAGACGCACCCAGGGGAGAATTAAAGAATGCTCCTAGAAATTATACGGATTCGTTTGAAGAAGAAGAAAATCTGCAGAATTACATGAGTGTGCTAGAAGAACTGGATACTACCGTCGAGCATAATAACCCTATTGGTGATTTTGATGATTTTGAAGATTATGAAGATGGAAATCTTGAAGACGATAATAGTTATTATAAACGCTTTACGTTAAAGAGATATTTATAATAATAATGGAAACGTGCCTCAAATGTATCAATATTGTTAACGCAGTGACCGCCTAGTGTTTGAACGATGTGAAAAAAGGAGATTCAACTCAATTGGATGTTCTTAAAAATATTAACATTTTTACAAGATAATTTTTTCTTTCATAATAAATATCCTCAACTTTAAACAAGGTGGAAAAAATATCAAGAGGGTATAAATCGCGCCCAAGAGATGACAGGTAGGACGTTTAGATCCATCAAAAGGAGTGGCACATGTTGCCTTACGGTATATGTATGAATGCTACAACAAGATATGAGGATTGCATGCAATGTAAAATTAAATGTAAATCCAAATATCACATAAAATGCGTTGAGATGTCTTTAAATGTGCTAAGCGAATTAAATAAAAGCGGAGAAATTGACCAGTGGAGTTGTCATAAGTGCAAAGGTGACATGACCTCAAATTAGACCAGCGTTCAAACTATTAATAATAGTGAGAAGACAAACGGAACTGAAGAAGTGAACTATAATCAAGACAGTTTACTAGACATGAGTCAGCAACAAATTCAACAACTACAACTGTTAAATTAAACAAGTAAAAACGCACACTAAGTGCAATCAAACCAAGAATTTGTAACAGCAAATGAATTGCACGAAGCATTGCAACTCGTCCAGAATAGGAAAAGACTGCGAAGCCCCGAACAGTTGTCTTCTCGAAAACAAACAAAGTTAGTGGATTACTGGCTAAATAAATCCGTCGTGACACAAAATCGATTTGGAGCTCTACCGAAGAAAATTAAATCACAGAAGGAACCAACGAACAACAACTGGAACAACTGATAATTGGATTTTGTAGTTTTTGAGATTTTAAATAAATGCAATTTCAATCCTGAAGAAGCCTACAATAAGGTTGGGCGTAATGTCGACTTCTTATACAGTTGTTTGAATTATAATATATTTACCTAGTCTAATGTCCTGAAAATCATTGGTAGTTTATGATAAAATATATTCGGAGATTTAGTACGAGTACATTAATTTTATTTCCGTTAAGCGGATTCGATTCTCGTTAATCCAGTCGTATGCGTCATTATCTGATAGAAATTATCCGATTTTTTTAATAAAAACATATTCAAGAATCTATGTATGAATTTTTTAAATACTACTAACACCCCGAAAAGAGATATCCAACTTAAAAATCAATTCAAATAGTACTTAATTTAAACTACCATGCTATGGACACGAACAAGAAGATTGGGGGATGGATGAGATATGTAGACGACGTATTATGCCTATGGAAGGGTAACGTAGAGGAAGCGCATGAATTCCTAGACAAAGTAAATAAAATAGACCCGAATATCACATTCCCCATAGAAAAAGCGTTAATGGTGCAATCAACTACCTAGAATATACGATAACGATTGAGGATAATAAACTCAAATACTGTATATACAGGAAGCCTACAACAACCGATGTAATAATACCAAGTCAATCATCACATAGCAAGGAACACAAAATGGCAGCGTTCAGATATTACATTGACAGACTACACAAGACACCATTGGAATATAAAGAGAGACAACAAGAAATAGAAATTATAATGCAGATGGCAGTCAACAATGGTTACAAACAGAAAACGATCAGAAGGATGATTAGAAGAGCTGAATTGAGGCAAGAACATAAGAATTTAACAGTGAACAGCAATCCGCAAAAACAGAATAATAGATACGTGGCCATGGCCAATCAAGGTAACCTGAGTGATAAAATCAAGAAAAGACTTAAGGAAAATCACATAATTATCACACCAATAACAAGAAACAGAATAATAGATATACTGAACAACACAGGTATCAAAAGACAAGATTCAGATTCAAGTGGAGTATATCAGATATTCTGTGAAGACTGTGAGGCCACATACATAGGAGAAACTGGACGAAGATTGAAACAGAGAAACGGAGAACATATTGAAACCGATAAAAAATCAAAAATGTACCATCATCTAAAGTACAATAACCATAATCTAAACGTTGCCAAAACCAAGATGCTACATCGGGAAGATAAGATGAAGAGACGCAAACTACTGGAACACCTAGAGATTAACAACAAAAAGATATCATATAGGTTGGAACAAATTCCGAAGAAGCTACTGAATCAACAGTCGGAGCTGCGTACAATGCCACTTACTGATTTGCTCGTGGAAAGAGCGAGATTAGATTAGAGCGGCATATCTTTTGACCTCGCTACAAACAAAATATTTTAATGTGTAGTTTTAATTCGTGAATTGTAAATGTTGCAAAGATTTTTAATTCTATTCGATATTTTGCGCTGTGATAGATTTTGTTTTGTTTCATTATGAGTGTAAGGAAAATATCTGATCCATTGTATACTTGACACGTATGTATTTTGATCAATGATATGTCATATTATGTAAAACGTACTATACTCTTGTAGGAAAGCCCGAAGACGATCTAAATAAATCGAAACGCGTCGCTTTTAAGTATTTTTTATTTCTTCGAGTAAGTGCAAAGACACACTTAATAACAATCCAACTCGACAAAGATGAATTATAATAATTAAACTACCACCCTGTTCACCATAAAACAAGAAACCACTAATGAAACTAAGGAAATGTACATAACCAAAAGTAATGGGACATTTGCCATGAATGACAAAAGGGTATCGACTCGTCTCTCGTCAGCCTTAATAAATTTACCAATAGTTGTATCTTGGTCTTGCAAAATATTGGGCTTACTCCTTTAAAACAGTTGCGATAATATTTTATCAAAGAACAATTTCACACAACGAAGTTGTTTATAATTTTATAAAAGAAGTTTAAAATATTTTTCTGCCCGTATGTATGGCAGATAGCGTATAGAAGGAATAACCTATATCAATACTGTGCAAAAATCTTGGATAAAACTTTCCAATAAAAAATATATTATACCTTATCTTTCAAATGTCTTCTGGTAGGTTTTTAATAAGATTGCAACAGGTATAAGACAATCAAAGGTCAAATATACACCAAACTTGTACAAAATTTTGGTCAAACTGATGACGATAAGCCATAATATCATATAACAAAAAGAAAACATGACCTCCACATGTTGTTGAGGGTCGGTTGGCAAATGTAATTTGTGACGTAATTAACATAAAAGAATTGTACTCACCAATTGGACGTAAATATCCGTAGAAGGAAGTTCGAATATGGATACGTTTCGATAAAGAAAAAAATCCAAACCAACAAAAAAATTCAAATACCAGTAACGAATCAGATTCCAAAAAAATGGGATTGGAAAACAATGGTCCAAATTAATTTGCATACTGGTTCGTCCAAAATATGTAACAAACAATTCTTAAAAATCACTTCCAAATTTAACGCACTTCAAAAACCAACTAACCAAAATTATCATGGTATTTGATAAGGCCACACATTTCCTTTAAAAGTATTAAACTGCCACGCCACATATTGGGTTTTTGTTCAAGTTCACTACAGTGATCTATTTTGAATTGCAACAAGTTTGTTATGTATGGATCCATTTGCATAAATATACTCTCTCTCTAGGTGGTTAACTTAGAGAAGAAATACGAAAAAAATTTTTGACAAGTTACCGGAAGTTAGTACAACATAAATATCAACACCTATAACAGAAATAAAAGACGACTTACATTACTTACACGACACTCCCAACGAAGAAGATCGTAACTCGATTTACGATCAAATTGAGTTAATACCATTACTGTAATCAGGAAAAAATACCTTTTTTTTAGTAAAACTTTCTTATCTCAACGACAAATTTTAGCAGAAATAGCAAGTGGAGAAACATCGTATCTCACCTTAATTTTTTAAATTAAACAGTAACAAGATCGTAACTCAAGTTACGTTCTTTTTCAATTCATAGTATGTGACCATAATTTTTTTAAGTGGACAGTAACAAGATCGTAACTCAAGTTACATTCTTTTCCAATTCATAGTTTGTGACCATACTGGCTATAATAGTAGTCGTAACTTGAGTTACGCCTTTCTTCTACGTAAAATAATCGTGGTTTTCCTAAAGATATTTCAATGGAATGGTTGTAATTCAACTTACGGTCTCATTCTTTGTAAGTATTCTTTGTAAATATTTACAGAGTAGTTAATAAAATTTTGATATAGCTAAATTAGCCCTCTGATTGGGTCTTTTTTGGGCCCATTGGTCTGGTTGGACCATCACCGTGCCAAAGCTCATCTTTTGTGTGACTGTTCGTGCATTTGGGCTGTCTGGTCAGGCGGGACCGTCGTCTCGATGTCAGGTTTATGTAGACTTCATGCCTTTTCCAATTGCTCCATGGAGGATTGAAGGAACTTTATGTTCTCTGCGCAGTCGACTCCATGTTTTTTTGAATGTCTTCGATTTACCGGCTTTAAAGCTTTGCATATAAATTTTACTCTCCTCACTTCGTTCTATGCTTCTTTGCCTCTCATTTTTCGCATATCATAGTTATGCTTTAACTTTTATGATATCTTCATTGTATCCATCGACTAATCGGATAATCTCTGCCACCAATAAGAAATTTCATTATATAACAATAAAATTAAATAATTTTTAATCCATAAATCTACATTGAAAACGAATTAAGATGTCTGCACCATCGTCGAAATTAGTTGAATCTTCCAAATCTATCAAAAAACCAAAATCGCGCACATCAAAACGGCAAAGAGCTAAAGCTGCTGCAGAAGCGTATTTTGCAAGTCCATTGGGAACATGTTTAATCGACATTGGTTTAAATTTAGCACAAAATTATTTAGGCAAACCAGTAGAAGAAAACGACGACTACATGAAAGCGTTTACTTTTCCTCTCATTAAATGTAAAATCTGCAATTTTACAACGGAATCCTCCTTGGTCATGGCGCACCATAATGAATCCCCACACCTCATAGAGTCTCATTATTGTTGTAATCTTTGTTCCGAGAAGTCGATTGATTCCCAACGAATGGCAGATCACATGCAAACAATGCACAATGTCGCTGTACATGTGGAAAAACCATTGCCAAAATACCTTTGCCGTAATTGTACATTTGGAGGTACTCAAAAAGGACAATTAAGACGTCATCTGGTTCAATGTAAAGCCAAATTTCGCTTAGATAAGAATTTGCGCCACCTGTGAAATTTCAGTTACCAGGATACACATATCGTCGTCTTAAAAAGGACAAAAAGGATGAACGTAAAAAAATTAAAAGTGAGAAAGTAACCCAAACGCCAGAAGCGTTATCCGCTGAACCAAAACAACAAGCGGTTGAATTATCACCACCAAATGAGGTCATGGATACTGAAATGCAGCCACAATTCGTGGAATGCGAAATTTGTGACAACCATATTACAAACATGGTAGCTTTGTATGACCATATGAAGGTTACACACAAAGAAATTGTTTCAAAAGAAAACAAGGTGGAACTCGCTTTAGCGGCAGTTCCTAGGCTTCTATACAGCTACCTTTCTGGTGTGAAAAGTTGTTGTTGCTAGTTATTTTTGGTCGACATAATATTTATAATGTAACATCAGATAATCCGATAATCTGCACCAATTACATTTTTTGCGGTTGGTAATTATCATTTACTATATAAGTAATAACAATCAAACTTTTCCATTCCATTCGAAACTTTACTTCTCTGTAATGTGCGGTCCATTTTTTGAGGTGGACCAATCCTCTCTTTCACTTTTATTTACAACTTAACTTCACTAATCACATCAAGCCACTGCTATGGTTAAAATAAATAAAAACTTGTTTTTTTCACATCAAAGTAAAACTAGTAAATCATATCCTTGCGACAATACCTTATCTTCACTTTATTCTGGCCGTTAATCCCTGCGGCAGTTAGACCAGTAAGCCACGTATCAAAGAATAATTGGATCAACGGACAATCGTATCATGGTATAATCGTATCAACGGATCATCGTATCAACGGATCATCGTATCAAGGTATAATCGTATCAACGGATCATTGTATCATCGTATCATCGTATCATCGCATCAACGTATCATCAGATCAATTTGCTTATATAGGACATCGCCCTATGAGTATAGTAGATGTAACAGTTTGGCTAATTTTTCGCGCGTTAAGTAAAAGTAAATTACGGTATTAACAATGGCATTAATCGAAAACAAATCTGCTTTCAAAACTGTAAAGAATGTGCAATTTGGTATTTTTAGTCCGGAAGATATTCGTAGCATGTCTGTCGTCCCAGAAGGTATAAATCATGTAGAAATTATGGAAGGAAGTCTTCCAAAAGTGGGCGGCTTGATGGATCCGAGGATGGGAGCGTTTGGCAGCACTTTACCATGTCAAACATGCGAAGGCGACCGAGACACTTGCCCCGGTCACTTTGGTCACATCGAATTGGCCAAACCTATCTTTCACGTTGGCATGATTAACAATGTCATGAAAGTTTTACTCTGCGTCTGCTTTAATTGCAGTAAATTGTTAGTGAACACAAAGAAACAAAACCACTATGAACACGCTCAGAAGATAACTACAGACGATTCCAAGAAACGCTTAGAACTAGTGTACGGTATGTGCAAAGAACAAACAATATGTCACGCGGATGGTGGATGTGGAAATCATCAACCTGTAATTAGAAAATCGGGTCTCGATTTGACGGCCGAATGGAAGGAATCCGACGGAAAGGTTCCACAAGAAAAAAAGTATTTGTTGGCGGAAGAAGTGCTGCATATCTTTAGACAAATTAGCGACGCAGATTGCAGCACCCTGGGAATGGATCCGAAATACTCACGACCCGAGTGGATGATCGTGACGGTTTTACCGGTTGTTCCTCCTTCCGCGAGACCCGCAGCTTTCATGGGCGATTCGCCGAAGAAACGTCAAGACGATTTGACAAATAAATTGGCCCTAATCATAAATATACTTTGTATAGAAGCCTAAAAGTAGCGCACTGGCTACCCAGTTCTTAGACCTATATACACACAGAGTATTTCCAACACGATTTGAAACGCTCTGTATGATTTTGAATTATGCGGACAGACGGACGGCAGACGGACGGACGGACAGACAGACACGGAGCCAGATCATAAGGCTTCTTGTTATACTTTGTATAGAAGCCTAAAATTAAATCAGAAATTCGAAGAGGTGCTTTCGTTGGAGTAATTTTTCTGAATGGCAACTGCATGGTTCCGCAGGAGACCATGGTATAGAAGACAGAATATTGGGAGTCCCTAAACTTCTGAGTTGGGTCACAAAAAATTCACATAAATGAAAACCAAAATGGAGCAGTACCTAACATAACACCATACAATATTTTCATATGATGTAACTATTTAGAATTCAGGAAGGTCAAAAATTCAAATAGTTATCCTCGAAAAGTATAACAAACTATATTTATGTAAAAATATCTGCTACTAAAAGATGTATAAAATTGATATTACTAATATGTTTACATATTATTATGTTTATACAACAAAAGAGGAAAAAAAAAGATTTTAATGGAAACTAATGAGATTAAATGTATGAACATGTCCATTTTGGCCTTCTTAAATATGGTTAATATTTGGCTTCAGTAATTAAAAATATTATAACTCCGCTTGAAAATGTAATATCATTCTATAGCCGTAAATTTTACTGCATTGGAAATAAGTTGAAATATGAATTTATGTTAATTGTTGGTTCCAAATTATATAATGTAATTTTGAAAAAAAAAGCGCAAACGAATATCTAAAGAACCACTTTGTATTTCAATAAAAAATTTTATATAGTGTACGTATTTTATAGTGATTTGCCCTCCAAGCCAAGTTCAAAATAGAGAATGGAAAAAATAATTTAAAAAATGTTTTTCAACATTTGCAAATTGAAAAAATGAAATAACGAAACTCACCTTTTTATACAACTCATCTTCCGCACTTCCCAAATCGAAGTTAACTAAATAGTAAAACAAAAAGGCACTTAGTGTTAAAATTGGTACCATGATGCTACTCTCTTAATGATATCTGCTTTATTCAGTGAACTGTCGCTTATATTTGCAAAAATAACATTAAATACACATTAGGCCCCCATGTACAATATCAGAAAATCCAAATTACATCTATATTGTTACTATACTACATTCTTTTTTTCATATATTTTATTCAATAGCACGACCTTGATTTCAAGATAGTTTCGGTACATTAATTATCCTAAAAAATGTACATGACAAAATAGGAATTTTGGGTCATAATTCTTTTTCTAGAGAAGTTCAGAAAAAACAAAGTGCTTTCACCTGAATTTAACCGCATCCATTTCTATCATTATACTGAATTTATCATCTATTTATGGAAGGTTGTTTCGCCCAACGAATGTCTACTTACTAGCCCCAGGTTACATGTATGGCTAAAAATCCCTGGTCGTTGTCTCATCATTCTATAACTATATAACCACATTGAAAATGATCTCCACCTCTTGATAGTGAGTGCAGGCAGTGTCCACGACTCCACACCATAACAAAGGACAGAAAATGTAAAGCATCAGCGTATTAGGAGTCTCATTTTTGTGACGGGTGTTATATCCCTACTTTTAAAGAGATAACCCATCTTATTGAAGATCTTTCTTGCCTTTCCTATTCCGCTCTTTATCGCTATGGATGGTTCCATTGGTCCCATAGTTTATTGATGATTTTTGATTTCCGTTTCCTTCTCTAATTTTGCGGTGCACATTGATGCTGTCATGTTTCGCCTATAAAAGTTCAATTTCAGTGCATTTCTCTTTCAGTTCCTGTTCTTTAGCTTCCCTAATTTTTCTCCGGACAATTTTATCGATACGCTAATTTTCTTTAGCGTTCGTTCAAAAACAAAATTTATAATTAATAGCTTACAATTATTTTATAGACGACCATTCACACATACTGCAATAATATAAAGCTTGGATAGAATCTTGAGCCTTCGATACAGCAACGCAATCAAATGTAAATTATATAATTATGTACTAGTAACTGTTGGCACAGCGGCCGCCCTTAGCCATCTAGGGCTTGAATGATTTGCAAACTCCTTTCGATGCGGGACGCAGGACGCGGGACCAACTTTCACGACCACAAAAAGAATAGAAGAAAAACTCTGAATGGAATAGTAAATAAAGGCGAAACATGTTATTATTTTAATTTTCCATTTTTTCTGTGATCACTGATTCTGAATACGATCCTGACCGTTCACGTTCGTGGTGGTATGGTTTTGTTGAAAACTATCTACTAAGGGCCAGTTGTATAATAGAAGATCATCCTCGAGCAATAGTTAACCCACTAATTTTTGTTATCTGATTAATTGGTACACCAAAACTTCCTGGGGGTGATCTTCTGCTACATATAACTGGCCCTTAGTAGTTTACAATGACCAAATTATTAATTATAATTTACGTTTACAATTACCAACTTGAAACAAATACTATATAAACTGTATATGAGCAGTGAACACAAGGTATGACAATTTTTAATATGTTACTTGTCGAGGACCCCGCCAATGACTGTTCCGTAGTATCTATTGTTTATATACTGTTACGAGAAGACGCCTCCATCCATTTCTAGAGGTAAAAATTAAATTAAGTTTCTCTGTATTTTTGCTCATTGTTGGTTATATTGTTACGCTTGCTAATTTGTACCTTTTACCATTATAGTCCTGATGATGGCCAAAAGTTTGGTCGAAACTGGTTGACAGAAATATTTGTTTTCTTAAGTATACGCCTCCCTATGCCCAAGATCCTTTTATCACGTATATTATGACAGGAGCGAGATTTCTTTCAATTATAATTTACGTTTACAATTACCAACTTGAAACAAATACTATATAAACTGTATATGAGCAGTGAACACAAGGTACAAAAAATTATAAGATCTAAAAATTATTTTCGAGAAAAAAATGAGTGTATTAGCTGTTGAAGACGCTTGGACTACTGTGGTTCCAGTTTTAAACGAAATGTTTCATACGCAATATAACAAAAATAATCAACAATTCCACTTTTACAAAATTTATACCAACTTGCAGTCGTACCTCCGACGATGGCGACGTCCATCAAGTGAAAAAGTGTCCACTGTAGATATAAAACGATGGCCCTTTTACGTCAAACTGAAAGATTTTTTTATTGAGTTTTGCGAAAATTTGATCGAGCAAAGTGCCCACTTAAATGATATAGATTTGTTGAGATTCCATAACAGCGAATGGAAAAAATATGAAAGTAAACTTATTGCTCTAACAAACGCATTTAATTATTTCAATTACGCTTATGGTCCCACAGAAGACTCCCAACGATACGAAATTAGCGTGATAGCCGTTATCGCATGGCAAGAAACGTTATTTAATGAATATAAAGGCAAAATTACGAAAACCGCTCAGAAATTAATAAATCTTGAACGGCACGGTGAAACCATAGATTCCACTTTGATCTCGGATCTGGTTAGGTGTTATTCGGTACTGGGAGTGTACATCGATGGTGAAAATGAATCGCTCTGGGTATACAAGGAAATTTCGAAAAATTGCTTCTAGAAGAAAGTGAGAACCAATACGTCTGGGAAAGTTTGGAGTTTTTGGAATCACACACCGTCATGGAATATTTAATCAAGGTTGAAAATAGATTTCAGGAGGAGAAGAAAGTGGGCACTTATTTGTACACCTCAACCAGAAAACTATTGATGAAATCGTTTCAACATTCATTTATTCACAGACATTTGGGTTTGTTTTATTCCGAATTCAAAAGATTGTTGACCTTAGATAAACACGAAGATATTAGATGTATGTATTCCGTTATTTCCATACATGTGGAGAATTTCAACGAATTCGTTAATATTTTCGAACAATATGTTACTGATCAAGGTTTGGCTTCTATTCAAGGGTGCGGCGAAAATGCAAAAACGGATGCAAAAATCTATGTCGAAGCAATTTTGGTGGTGTACAAGAAGTACGCGCGATTGATTAAGTACGCTCTTTCAGACAATAACGATTTTCTGATTGCGTTAGACAAAGCAACCAGGCGTTTTATAAACAATAATTTTGTAACGCAGCCACCAAATACGGTTCGGAAAACATCCGAATTAATTACTGAGTATTCCGATCTGTTGTTGAGCAAAAAGTTATTGGCACGAAAAGCGGTTAGAAAATCAGTCACCTCATGTCGCGAAGTGTTTATGAGAAATTTGGTATGTGAAGAATTGCCGGAAGCTTTAAACGAAGTAACGATTTTATTCAAATTGATCGACGACAAAGATGTATACCAAGAGTTTTACATGGAAAGGTTTGTACAAAGGTTGGTGAACAATCCAGCCAGCGATGATGATTTCTTGGAATCCAATATGATTCTTAAAATGAAAATGATGATGGGTACACAATATATAAAAAACTTCGAGAAGATGCTTCAAGATGTAAAATTAGCGAAACGTTTAAACCAAGAATTTGCTCGAAGTAATCGGAAGCAAAATTTAAGTTTCGATGTTAACTTTACGGTATTTTCATTCAGAACATGGCCTTTACGAACTACCCCTACCCATACTCTGCCGTTAGAGCTGGTAAAATGTGTTGACCAGTTTTCCAAGTTTTACACTACGAAATTTTCGAAGAAACGACTGATTTGGATGTATGATCTATCCAAGGGGGAACTTGTTATGAAGAACTCCAAAGGATGTTATACCATTGAAGCCAGTACCATGCAAATGTCTATTCTTTTATTGTTTAACAGTTCCACCTCATGGACTTTAGCTCAAATACAGGAAAGAACTAACATAAATTTAGATGTTCTCTTGCAAATCATTACAATTTTGTTAAAGTTCAAAATTTTAACTTGTGAAGATTGCGGAAACTTGAATGGGAACTCTAAGATTTGTATTAATGAAGCATACAAGAATAACAAGCATATCATTAATATCAACGATCCTGTAAACGTTGAAACTAAGAAGAACCAAGATGCCGATATAAATATCAACAATACAAGACGGTTTGTCGTGCAAGCGATAATCGTTAAAATAATGAAGGCAAAACAAACTCTGCAAAACGACAAGCTGATGACCGAAATTTTCCATGCCCTCGCTTCAAAATTCAAACCCGATGATGAATTAATCAAAAATTGTATTGAATATCTGATCGATATGGAATACTTGGAACGAAGTTCTGTAGATGAAAATACTTTCAAGTATGTTGCCTGATTTATGCAGGCAATATTATTATACTACATGATATTATGCGATATTAATGATTCTTTTGTTTAAATAAATAGTAGCTAAAATTCACCAATGTTATTAGATTTTTCTTATATTTGTTAATAATTAATTAAGAGCTTCATTAATTTCTTCAAGGGCTTTTTGACAGCGTTCGCTTAAATAGTAGATTCTTACTAGTAGCTGAAAATTACGAAATTTGAATTTATCGAATAACTAATAAGTTTTGTGAAAAATTTTGATATGATGTAATAATACGCATTCACGTACATGACCTGGCCTTAGTAATTTTGGAAAAAAGCATCTTGGCTCCGAAAACGACAAATACTTAGGTATGACAACTTCTATTTCAAACAAAAATAACCCACTTTTCTTTTCAGCTTGATTTTTACTTGATGATTTTCAAACTTTCATTAGTGCTATTTTTTGATTCTTAAAACCTGTACGATAACAATTAATTTCTTTCAGCATTTGGGAGCAGGTGCATTCGCACTATCATTAGGTTCCTAAAGACCAACGGTTTTGTTTTTAACACCCCCAACTACGGATACCCTCGTTCAACCTGCTCGGGAAAAACGTTTCTCCAGCCTTTGACCGACACCACATTGCGAATTGGGTAAGGGAAGCTTTCTTAAAAAATTTCTCTAAGCCCAGCAACTCGACGCCCATTGGACAACGTCGATACTCTTTTAGGCTTCTATACAAAGTATAGGAAGAAGCCTTATGATCTGGCTCCGTGTCTGTCCGTCCGTGCGTCTGTCCGTCCGCATAATTCAAATCTAATTTATATATTAAGATAGGTTACAAAAATATTCTGTGCTTTAAGATTGTAATTTTCAACCTATACAGTAGACTTGATCCGATGATCTGACCGATCAAGGTATCAACGGATCAACGGATTAAGTTATCAGATCACTGATCAACGGATCAACATCAACGTTAGGTACAGCCAACAATTAATGATCGAAAAGTAAAATTATTATATCTGATAAAGTAGATATTTATAAGGTTGGTAAAATATTATTCTCTGCGCTTAATTTTTTCTGGAAAGTTCTTATGAGTGAGGTAAGTATTTATGCTTAGTTGGAAAAATTTGCAGCAACTTCAGTAAATAAACTTGACAAGCTTATATCGTACAGTTTTTATGTTATTTTATTTATTTTTTCTTAAAGGTATTGAAAATTCTTGCGAAAGGATGCTGGTTTGGTTAGTTAGGTATTTCTGTGGTATTTCTATGTTCTTATATGCTTCTTTCATGGGAAAAGTTGGATTTCAGAATCAGCTCCAATGGAAACAACTGGAATGTTTTAGTACAGGCACAGATCTACTTTCAAAAATTAGTAAAAAGCAACAGGTTTTGGACCTATATATTAAAAGGAAGAAGAAGACAGATCGAACCGGCCTTTTAAGATTAAAAAAGGTTTTGAAGTTGTATTATGTTATTGCAATTTTATTGAAAATGAAAAAGTTTCAAACCTTGAATAGCAACTGTATTCGAGTTCTCCTTCTTCGTCTTTCATTTTCTCTGCTCCAAAGTTCATCCATTAACATAGACGGGATTCTAGAATTTGGTATTTCGTATATTCTACTTTCTAAAAGCTGAATTCCAATTTACCTTTGTGTTTGAATTCGCAATCTATTATCATTCCTTGCTGTAATCCAGTTTGGAATTCTAACCCTACTTCTCTAAGTAAACCTTTCAATATGGCCGTGGGCGCCCGTGCCAATTAGTCCACATTTTCTCCTATAATGCTTCTCTAAGAGAATATGTAACGGATCTCACATAATTACGTAACTCTTTGTTCATTTCTTCGAATTCCAGTATACGACTCCCTTCAAGTTATTTTCACCTCTTGATTTAAAACGGTATAAATAAAATCCTCGTGCTGTAAAGTCTTATAATTTCCCCTTGAAGACATTTACAGCTTTCAAACGTGCCTAGATCAAAGTTTTTAGGCTATTATGGTGTCTCTAATATATAATCTGAGATAATTTAAACAACGGATTATTATGAGCCAACGGATTTTGGATCAGCGTATCAGATGAACTGATTATCTGTATCTCATCTTGTCTTGCTATCTTTACATCTTAGCTTTTATTTAGCATTTGAAAAATGAAAATATTGATTAAAATAAAATAAGATAATACGGAAGAATAATTATAAATTTATTCTAAAATAAATGTAATAAAGCAATAATGAAAGCAACTAAAATAAATTCTAAAGTTTAAGTTCAATACTTTCTTAATGTCTTCAGTAAGGTAGCTCGTAGCTGTTAACAGTGCGTTCCAAACCAGTAAGGTATTCTATTATCTACTCCGTGTCTATCGAATTACCTTGGTTATCGATGAAAGAATAGATAAATATATCATTTCCAACCATTCCTTGTAAATGTTGTTGGAAACATAATACGGCTGTAAAAAGACTTACATATTATAGTAATTAACCAAATCTGAATTTTGAAAATTAATGTACCTGTTAAGAAAATATTCAAAATATACCCAAAATTTAAGTATTACCATATCCATAACATCAGATTCGCCATGTCTTCGTTAACAATGTAAATTTTCGTAAAAGTTTGACGGTCAATAGGACAAGAATGATTGCGTCGTGCCCAGTTTTTAAGGCACTCTAAACAAAACATAATGCTTGCAATGCTCAGGATGGGTTTTTTCTTGTTAGGCAAGTGCTCGCCAACAAATGCCGCATTTTTCTACTTCATTATCTTCTAATATGTTTTGGTGGTTGTTCATTGTCGTACCTTATAATGTTATCGACAAAAATAATTTGTCTTATACATATAATGATTATGTTAATCGGATGAACGAATATAAAACGAAAAATTAAAACGAAAGTGCATTTTCTTTCCTAAATTCGGATTATATTGTAGGTATACCCCGCTTTCGTCCAGTATTGCCACCGTTTTTGTTGCCAGAAACATACACATAAGGTCAAGCGGTGTTTCCTCATGCAATTGGTACATACTACGGTGATATCTGATGGAGACGCCACTCGTAATACGAACATTCAATTTGGTTGAATAGAAAAATTAATGCATGGAACTTGTTAATTTCAATAGGAGGTTTACCATTATCATTACAAAGTCAAAACAAATAGAATCATTTTAAATCATAACAATAAAGAATCCAAGGGTTAACAAAATAAATTATAATGTTCAATTTAAAATCCGTAATGACAAAAATTGTTAAAAATAATATAATAAAATTGTTTAGTTATAAGAATTTTATAAACTACATGTAAAATTTATTAGTTAAGGTGTTAGAAATAATTGTTAAACCAATAGGTATAAAAATTTGAACATTACGTGTGCGTCGATAAAATTAATCAAAAACAGAGTGATAGGTCATCCGATAAACCATCGTTGGACAATTCAAGTGATAAACAGAAATTATGTGCTTCAAGTCAACGGTTAACCTAAAAACATAAGAAAAATAAATTAAAAGACAATTCTAAATTTCGCGCCACAAAATCATGGTGGTTTCGATTTACTTACCGATTTATGGTTAAAAAATCAAGTAGCAATGCATTTGTATCACCTTGACGATACGAAAAACAAAAGGGGCTTCTTCCTAGTTTTTGCATCGAGATCGCACGTGTAATTTTTAGCGGCTCGAAAATTAATTAATTAATTACATAAAATTACGATAAAAAAGGTGAAACCTATAAAAATAAAGTGATAAAAGATAAATGTGAATGTAAATACGGTAAAAGAAAATAAAAATACTTACCGATCGTGAATATTTTTGAGAAGATAAAAATCTTGCCACGAGGGTTACAAATTTTAGCGAAGATAAATCTGGAAATATTATGGTGAAAACGAAGTCATCCACGGGAAGAAGTACTTAATACTACACATGCGCTATACCAAAAAGGAGGAGAGAACATTATTTATACAGGGTAAGCGAAAACTTTTACCAAAAACTTATTATTTGTGCGACGAGTGCGGAATACGACGCCACGCTTTTAGATTTAATTGTGGGGAATTTAAGTAATAAGAAACTGTTTAATATTTGTATACGTTTATTATCATCAAATTTATTGATAATTAATATAATAAAATTATCACTACAAAACGGATTATTTTTGGGGATTCTTGTATTCCCGGCTATTTATTTTTCAGCTTTAAAAGATTTGATTTACAATTTCCTAAAGAAACCACTACTGAGATAAGCAAGTTTACATGCAACAAGAACCCAGTTAGCCGTGATAATCAGTAACATTGAAAATTTATTAAATTGCGATTGACGGGGTCCATCCGTACCTTCATCATCGTAATACGTACATCCTCATACAGCATGTTCTTCCCTGTATAACTCGCACTCCTGTATCCTATGCATAGGTGCATCGAGCACTCCACATTCCGGACGTAGTCCGTCTCCCGACCTCCCTAATCGCTTAAGGTGCCGGCCAAACTCGCCATGCCGTGTGAGGAGTTTGGCAAGCTGGAAGGAGTTTCCCCCTTCCGTCCACCCTAAATAACAAGTAATACTCAGATCCGGCTATAATAATATTAATAATCAATCTTAAGCAAACCGAGAACCAAGGCGAATACGCAGAGGTGGTCAAACTACTCAAAAGAAAATTTAACAAGGAAGGCGCCTCTGCAATAAAGGCTACTAGATTAACTCAGTCCGCGAATGACGTCCTAATCTTAGAAAACAAGGAAGGCCTCCCATACAGACTTCTCGCAAATGTTAGAGCGACGACGACCGACCTTAAAGTGAACGTCCGTTTTCCCAAAGCGATCACAAAAATCTTGCTGATTCGGGACTTAGATCCAGCAGTCAGCAAGCAAGACTTACTGCAAAGTATACGCGCGGTCATCGGGGCTGAAGGACACATAACCCTCCAGTTCCTACGATCAGCAAGCAACGGAATCCCAGCAAGCCACTATCAAAAGTGATATCATAAGTGCAAGCACGCTGCTGGCCGCGAGGAAAATCCACATTATTGATGGCTATGCTTCTTATGAGCAGCGACCCCCAAAAAACTCATGGGTTAGCTGTGACTCGAGGATGATCTTATCTAGAGTAAGGGTTAGCCCAGGGAGTTTTGCTGTATGACAGAAATCCCTAAGTTAACCCTTACTAAGGTTGCACCTATTTATACAGCCGGCCCCTAGTAGATTACAATGACCAAATTGATTTAATCTTCAACTATAATTTAACTATTACAACTACCAACTTAAAGTTACCAACTATATAAATTGTAACAGTTCATTCAAAATATAAACAAAGGACGTAGTATAAACAATCGAGATAAAAATGAGTGTATTAGCTGTTGCAGACGTTCGGACTACCGTGGTTCCTGTTTTAAACGAAATGTTTCCAATGCATGAAGACAAAAATGAACAATTCTTCTTGTACAAAATTTATACCAATTTGCAGTCGTACCTCCGACGATGGCGACGTCCTTCAAGTGAAAAAGTGTCCACTGTAGATATAAGACGATGGCCGTTTTACGTCAAACTGAAAGATTTTTTATTGAGTTTTGCGAAAATTTGATCGAACAAAGTGTCCACTTAAATGATATAGATTTGTTGAGATTCCATAACAGCGAATGGAAAAAATATGAAAGTAAACTTATTGCTCTAACAAACGCATTTAATTATTTCAATTACGCTTATGGTCCCACAGAAGACTCCCAACGATATGAAATTAGCGTGATAGCCGTTATCGCATGGCAAGAAACGGTATTTAATGAATATAAAGGCAAAATTACAAAAACCGCTCTGAAATTAATAAATCTTGAACGGCAAGGTGAAACCATAGAACCCACTTTGATTTCGGATTTGGTTAGGTGTTATTCAGTACTAGGAGTGTGTATCGATGGTGAAAATGAATCGCTCTGGGTATACAAGGAAATTTCGAAAAATTGCTTCTAGAAGAAAGTGAGAACCAATACGTCTGGGAAAGTTCGGAGTTTTTGGAATCACACACCGTCATGGAATATTTAATCAAGGTTGAAAATAGATTTCAGGACGAGAAGAAAGTGGGCACTTATTTGTACACCTCAACCAGAAAACTATTGATGAAATCATTTCAACATTCGTTTATTCACAGACATTTGGGTTTGTTTTATTCCGAATTCAAAAGATTGTTGACCTTAGATAAACACGAAGATATTAGATGTTTGTATTCCGTTATTTCCATACATGTGGAGAATTTCAACGAATTCGTTAATATTTTCGAACAATACGTTATTGATCAAGGTTTGGCTTCTATTCAAGGGTGCGGCGAAAATGTAAAAACGGATGCAAAAATGTATGTCGAACCAATTTTGGTGGTGTACAAGAAGTACGCGCAATTGATTAAGTACGCTCTTTCAGACAATAACGATTTTCTGATTGCGTTAGACAAAGCAACCAGGCGTTTTATAAACAAGAATTTTGTAACGCAGCCACCAAATACGGTTCGGAAAACATCCGAATTAATAACTAAATATTGCGATCTGTTGTTGACCAAAAAGTTATTGACGCCAAAAGCGGTTCGAAATACACCTACCACATTTCGCGAAGATTTTTACAGAAATACAGAATTTGAAGAATTGCCGGAAGCTTTAAACAAAGTAATGATTTTATTCAACTTGGTCGATGACAAAGATATTTACCACGAGTTTCACATGGAAAAGTGTGTACAACGGTTGGTGAATAATGTATCCAAGGATGAAGATTTCTTGGAAACCAATATGATTATTAAAATGAGAGTGATTATGGGTACAAAAGATATAAAAGACTTCGAGAAGATGCTTCAAGATGTAAAATTAGCGAAACGCTTAAACCAAGAATTCGCTAAAAATAATCGGCAACAGAATTACATTTTCGATTTTAACGTTGCAGTTCTTCCACTTAGTTCATGGCCTTTACCAACTGCTCCCACCCATATTTTGCCGTTGGAGCTGAAAAAATGTGTTGATCAGTTTTCCAAGTTTTATACTACGAAATTTTCGAAGAAACGACTGATTTGGATGTATGATCTATCCAAGGGGGAACTTGTTATGAAGAACTCCAAAGGATGTTATACCATTGAAGCTAATACCATGCAAATGTCTATTCTTTTATTGTTTAACAGTTCCACCTCATGGACTTTAGCTCAAATACAGAAACGAACTAACATAAATTTAGATGTTCTCTTGCAAATCATTACAATTTTCTTAAAATCCAAACTTTTAATTTGTAAAGATTGCGAAAACATGAACGAAAATTCTACGATTTGTATAAATGAAGAATACAATAACAAGCATATCGACGTTTCTATATATACCGATGTTAAGAAGAAACAGGAAGATATCGATCAAAATATCAGCATAGCTAGAAAGAATATTGTGCAAGGGGTAATCATGAAAATTATGAAAAGAGAAATAACCCTGGAAAAAGACCGGCTCCTGTCTAAAATTATTAAAGTCCTCGCTTCAAAATTCAAGCCCGATATTGGTTTGATAAATAATTGTATTGAATACCTGATTCATAGGGAATACTTGGAACTCAGTTCGATAGATGGGAATACTTTCACGTATGTTCTATAATTTTTGCATAGTATTCTACTACGTAATATTATCGATATCAGCGATTTTGTTTTTAAATAAATAATATTCACAAACTACTAAATTTTTCTTATAAGTACTGGTTTTTGTTAGAAACTGCAAATTCCTACCTCAATTTTATGTATTGTGACGGATTTTTGTAATTCATCACTTACGTTCAACCCTATATATCTTTTATTCTTTTAAAGGCGCATGATAACCGCGCCGAGGTGGGTATTTGTTCATACTGCGCAAAGGATACAGTCTTGGGTGAATCATGGAACAAGCAAGACGCTTGTTGCGTCAGTTTTTGAAGCAAGATAGAGGGGTGTGAATTTTTCACACACTGGAGATCTGACATATCTTCGTTGTTGGAAAATGGTGGATTTTCCCCATATCGGACGCTTCTTGGTCGGATTTGCTGCCCATACTGCTTCTAAAGGTTTTGGTATTCCGTCGGAGCGATGAGTAACATTTATGTTATAATAAGATTGTTTCACAGTGGTTTATATTGGTCGACTTTGCCCATTTTGCTCCATCCACCTGGAGTTTGCGTTGTTGGAATTCACCCTTGGCTGATTCATGTTTTTTTATGTTTTAACATTTTGGGTTTCTCTTTTGTCTTGCATTTTTAATTGCAGAGTGTCTGCCAAGATTACGATTGAGTTGCAGGTTTTGTATTGCTGCATCGAAGTGATTAAAGGCAATCTAATCTCTTTTGCGTTTGCAAGCGTGGAAATGGATCGAATGTTTAAGTTTTATGTTTGAAAACTTATTAATTATATTAGTATAATGTTTTATTTATTGAATTTCAACGACGTATTATTTCCACTAGGTAACATCGAACAGCGTTTGGTGAAATGCATTGGCAAAGGAATTCCAAAGTGGTCGACTTAAGTTCAAATCTTGTATTTGAAATTTTATGTTGGATTTTTTTTGTGTTTATTTTTGGTTTTATGTTTTTTTAGAAGGCAGCGATGTGCGACCAATGTACAGGGTGTTGCATTTCATCGAGGTCGCTACCGTTTGATTTTATTGTTGGAAGTTCGATTGTGGTTCCACCGTTTGTGGGATTTTTATATGACCACTCGAACGTTCCGTTGATTAATTTTGGGGAGTGGTTCTTGGTAGTAATGTCTTTGCCACTGTACTGGTTCAGGTCGGCTAATGCAATTTCCATCTGACATCGCTTATGTCATCGCCTTCCAGCAACGAACATCTATAAGTGCTGATTATTTTTGTTGTGTTAGCAAAGCTGTTTCCTTGATTTTCTTCGAGGCGTTCATTTGACACGACCCACAGCCTTGCCGCCGCTATTAACGAGCTGGTTTATACCGAACATCAGGGCCCCACGCAAATAAAAGTAGAATTTATTTTCTGCGTGGAGATTATCTGTTCAGAGCTACCTTCTCATTAGAGATAGTGAGGACAGATATTGGGTGCGTTTAGCGAAGGTCAGCGGCTGAGAAGTTGGCTACAGCGGTTTCGCTAAACGGTACGCTGAGCAAGCGCTTACTTACAACTGTTGAGTAAACAACTCAGCGCAATAATTTTACGCTGCGTCGCACAGCTAATGATGAATTTAACGGATAATCCGGATTAAATGGATAACCCCATACGGAAATGCTATATAAGTGAAACTTTTTATATATTAAATAAATAACTCAAATCAAATATAACTAAAATGGTGACCCCGAATGAAAACGAAACAAATCCAAAAACGGAAGAAAAAAGGAACTATGTTGAAAATCTTGTCTCTTATTATAAAAGGCCAAGTCTTTCTTTCTTTCTTTCTGTCCGTCCCACGGAAATACCCGAAGCAAACCGAACCGAACGCACAACGTATCATCGGATCAACGTATCATCGGATCATCGTATCAACGTATCATCGTATCAACGTATCATCGTATCATTTTGTCTATATAGGACAGCTATTTCCAAAAAAGCATTATGTGAACTTCCATAATGGATAATGAAAATTTTGAAAATCCTGCTGCAAAGCGACGGCGATTGAATCGTGAGAGAAAAGCACGTACAAGAGCTAATAACACAGAAGAACAGCTTCGATCACAGCGACAAGCTGACGCTCGGTCTCATGTGATACGTCGACAACGTGAAACTTTGGAACAAACTCAAGCGCGGCAAGCTGCTGACGCTCGGTCCCATGCGATACGTCAACAACGTGAAACTTTAGAAGATACTCAAGCGCGGCAAGCTGCTGACGCTCGGTCCCATGCGATACGTTGATACGATGATACGTTCATCCGATTGGTTATGAAATTATCCGTTATGCGTTCGGTTCGGTTTGCTTCGGGTATTTCCGTGGGACAGACCGAAGGAAGGAAGGAAGGAAGGACTTGGCCTTTTATAATAAGAGATTTTTCACCTATATAGGAAATTTAAATATGTTGATACGTTGATACGATGATACGTTCATCCGATTGGTTATGAAATTATCCGTTATGCGTTTGGTTCGGTTTGCTTCGGATATTTCCGTGCGACAGACAGAAGGAAAGAAGGACTTGGCCTTTTATAATAAGAAATGAGAACAACATTAAATAAATAAACAAAAAACTTACATATATTTTTTTAAATTAAATTAAACTTAATCAATATTTAAAATTTTTTTACTTATTTTAAACTAGATGATACCCCGTCCGAGGACGGGCAGCTAGAAGGACGGGCAGCTACCCAAGGTAACTTAAGTTGAATGAAGATTAAGGAAAGCTCTCAGTGCAATCCAAAAGCCATATGACCTTGGGTAGCTGCCCGTCCTTCTAGCTGCCCGTCCTCGGACGGGGTATCATCTAGTTGATAATATTGAAGAAGATATTAATGATTGTGAAATTCGCTTAGAAAAAGATGAAAAATTTAAATGGGCTCATAACGTCACATTACTATTTTTAGACGAATATCACAATCGTATTAATCGTTTTCGCAACCCAAAAGTAAAAAAAAAATCTTGTGGGAAGAAATGACAACAGTAATGACAAGCAATAGATACCAAGTTGATGCAGGATTACTAGATCGAAAAATGCGAAATATGAAATCCACTTTTAACAAAATCAAAGATAACAATAAAAAAACACAAACTGGACGAGGTCGGATTAATTGGGAGTATTATGACAAATTCCAGGAAATTTTTGCTCAAGACAAAACTGTGAATACATGTAACTTAATTGCATCAAATACATTAGAAGTACAAGTTTCAGAAGAGCAGCCGAACATATCTGCAGTTGAATTGCCTTTATCATCTCCAGTTTCTTCGAGTTCCATGTCTTTCAGGTCAGACACGCCTTCTGCATCAAATGGCAGAGAAAAACAAAAAGTATTGGACTCATTCCGTAAACGACAGATCGAACTTGACGAGGAGAAGTTAGTCGAAATAAAGAAAATTCGATTAGAGATCACCGAAAGCAATAAAATAAACAAAGAAAAACTAGAATTATTTAAAAAGTTTATTGGAGATAGACAAATGTAATTATTTAATAAATAATAATAAATAAAATAATTAAAATCAAAGTAACGTAGCTACATAACCTCACACTTTTACTTCACTTTTAATGTATTTAAGTTGGCTTGCTGACTGTAAGCATACCGTTTAGCGAAACTCAAATAGTTGAATGTCATCATACTCAACATAGTTGACTGATGACTTTAAGCAGCTGCGCTCGCTAAACGCACCCATTGTTTCAGTATCATTATAGTTTAGCCCAAAATTTGATGACTGTTTAATTTAGAAATTAAACAGGTTTTTGTTGGTTGGTTGGGTTATAGTTTCCAACCATCCTGTATATAAGTAATTTAAGCAAATATGCAAAATTGTAACAACCTACGTAGAAAAGTGTAAATAAAGCGAAAATGCATCCTAGCACTTTTCAGTAGGTCAATTAAAATATAATTCATTTCCGTATTGTAATCATATCAACATTCAAAACAATTACTCATCAGTTCAATTAACTTTAATTAATGCATTTAAAATATTATAAGGTAAAATTTATATCAATTCAGCAGGTCAATAACTTTAACTTTAAAATACTATAGGATTGGAATGTGATAATTAGCATTAAATTTTTATATAAATAGGGTATTTAAAACTTAATAAAGCAGTACAATTTAGAAGACGTTTTGAGTTGTTACTCACCAAATAAGTTAGGAAAGGTACTTCTTGCCACCTTTTCCTAATTTAGAGTATTCACTTGAACTTACAACTCGAGTGTTACTCATCTATATATATAAAAGAGCTTGTCTGTTTGTTTGTTCGCTATACGTTCCTACACCCTTTGACCGATCTCAACCAAATTTTGCACAGTTATTCTGTAGGTCCAGGCGCAACTATTCGTGCATAAATGGAGAAGAAATTCCCGCGGGGAGCAAAGTTATTCGCGTTTTTCGATTTTTTATTGATACACTGTATACTTTACACTTAGGTTAAGTACCCAGTTACCTGGGTACTTAACCCAGTTAACAAACCCTTACTTACTTACAGGGCCGGGCTGGCCTGAACGTTCCTACACCCTTGGACCGATTTCAACCAAAGTTTGCACAGTTATTCTGTAGGTCCAGGCGCAACTATTCGTTCATAAATGAAAAAAAAATTTGCGCGGGGAGCAAAGTTATTCGCGTTTTTCGATTTTTTATTTATTCACCCTATACTACGGTGAATCACCCTATACTACGCTTTCGCTAGATGGTGAACAAAACACGTGTTTGCCAATATTATGGTATAGTATAGGGTATACCCTTGGACCGATCTCAACCAAATTTTGCACAGTTATTTTGTAGGTCCAGGCGCAACTATTCGTGCATAAATGGAGAAAAAATTCGAGCGGGGAAAAATGTTATCCGCTTTTTTCGATAAATCAAATCACAAGTCTTGCAAAAAAAAATTTAATTTGTCAAAAATCGAAATATTCTGACATACTGTCAGTGATTCAAAACACTGTCAACAGACATACTGTTAGTGATTCAAAACACTGTCAACAGATGGCGGGATAGCATCTTTAATTCGAAAAATGAAAACCACTAACAAATTAATAATATATTAGAATTTAGTAATTTCAACGCTCAAAATAATACAAATAATTACTAAATCCGTTGACGGCGAAATATTTGAGATGGGGCTTCGGGGGCGACGGAGAGAGAGCAAAAACCATCTCTTCCGATTTCCCAAAAACGAAAAATTTTAAAAATGCGTTTTTTTGAAAATCTGCAGCATTCTTTCGAAACTTGAAAATAATAGTGAACAACTATGGCCTTCACGGATCTATTATGGTCCGCCCTGTGAGGCCTATGGCCGAACAACTATGGCCTTCACGGATCTATTATGGTACGCTCTGTGAGGCCGAAAGCCGAACAACTATGGCCTTCACGGATCTATTATTGTCCTCCCCCTGTGAGACCGAAGGCCGACAAACCATGACCTTCACGGATCTATTATGGTCCGCCCTGTGAGGCCGAAAGCCGAACAACTATGGCCTTCACGGATCTATTATGGTCCGCCCTGTGAGGCCGAAGGCCGAACAACTATGGCCTTCACGGATCTATTATGGTTCGCTCTGTGAGGCCGAAGGCCGAACAACTATGGCCTTCACGGATCTATTACGGTCCGCCCTGTGAGGCAGAATGCCTAACAACTATGGCCTTCATGAATCTATTATGGTCCGCCCTGTGAGGCCGACGGCGGAACAATTATGGCCTTCATGGATTTATTATGGTCCGCCCTGTGAGGCCGAAGGCCGAACAACTATGGCCTTCGCGCATCTATTATGGTCCGCCCTGTGAGGTCGAAGGCCGAACAACTATGGCCTTCATTGGTCTATTATGGTCCGCCCTGTGAGGCTGAAGGCCGAACAACTATGGCCTTCACGGATCTATTATGGTCCGCCCTGTGAGGCCTACGGCCGAACAACTATGGCCTTCACTGATCTATTATGGTCCGCCCTGTGAGGCCTACGGCCGAACAACTATGGCCTTCACGGATCTATTATTGTCCTCCCCCTGTGAGGCCGAAGGCCAAACAACTATGGCCTTCACAGATTTATTATGGTCCGCCCTGTGAGGCCGAAGGGCGAAAAACTATGTCCTTCGCGGATCTATTGTGGTCCTACCCCTGTGAGGCCGAAGGCCGAACAACTATGGCCTTCTCGGATCCATTCTGGGTCTAGATGGCTAAGGGCGGCGAATGCCGAACGTGCCAGCTAGTTTCACATAAATTTAGACGGGTACTTATTGCCACCCTTATCTTAATTTAATCATGGTCCTTCGAACCTTAAGAAGATAAACCAGCAGCAGCATCAAATCAAATACAACGGTCCAAACAAGAGATCAACAGCATCAAATCAAAACAACGGTCCAAACAAAAGATCAAACAATCAAAATACAAGGGTCCACAGCGACGCCAAAGCAAACGGAAGAACAAAATACAAGGGTCCACAGCGACGCCAAAGCAAATAGAAGAATCAAAATACAAGGGTCCACAGCGACGCCAAAGCAAATGGAAGAATCAAATTATAAGGGTCAACAGCGACGACAAAGCAAATAGAAGAATCAAATTACAAGGGTCAAGAAGACGCCAAAGCAAACAGAAGAATCAAAATATAAGGGTCCACAGCGACGCCAAAGCCACTAGAAGAATCAAAATATAAGGGTCCACAGCGACGCCACAAGCAAATACATTATCATGGTCTTCACTATTAAATACAAATATCAAAATACAAGGGTCCAATACAACGGTCGAAACACTCAACACAATCAAGGGTCCACAGCGACGCCAAACATCAATCAAGAAGAAGACAAGTACTTAAGAAGAGAACGAAATACAGAAATGGATGCCCAAACGATACGGTTAAGAAAACAGGAAATCAAATTGTTTTACCTGGGAAGAATAATGGATAGAATAACAAATGAGGTATCACAAAATGATCAAGACACGAAGGCCATGTGCGAACTATTAAAAAGCGAAATAAAAAATCAATGGGACAGCATAAAAAAGCTTCACACAGAAATAATGGTATACGAAGAAGAAAATATAAATGACTACTTTATCAATGATCGATTTGAAAAAATCAAACACGAATACTTCGAAACAATGATGAAATTGGAGATGAAAATCAACGAGGAGACGGACTTAAAATGGAGATGGAAGAAGAGATGGAAGAAAAAGAAGAAACAAGTTCGAACCAAATGACAGAGGAAGAAGATGAGGAAATCTACGACGAATTCGACGAAAAAACAAAAATATTGAGGACAGCCATAGCAAAAATGGAGATGGAAGAAAAAGAAGTTGCAAGTTCAAACCAAATGCCAGAGGAAGAAGATGGGGAAATCTACGACGAATTGGACGAAAAAACAGAAATATTGAGGACAGCCATAGCAAAAATGGAGATGGAAGAAAAAGAAGTTGCAAGTTCAAACCAAATGCCAGAGGAAGAAGATGGGGAAATCTACGACGAATTCGACGAAAAAACAAAAATATTGAGGACAGCCATAGCAAAAATGGAGATGGAAGAAAAAGAAGTTGCAAGTTCAAACCAAATGCCAGAGGAAGAAGATGGGGAAATCTACGACGAATTCGACGAAAAAACAAAAATATTGAGGGCAGCCATAGCAAAAATGGAGATGGAAGAAAAAGAAGAACCAAGTTCGAAACAAATATCAAATGAAGAAGATGTAACAACAAAATCAATGGAGATGAAAGAAGAGATGGACAAGGGGATAGAAAAAGAAGTTGCGAGTCCGAAGCAAATGCAAAATGAAGAAGATGTACAACCAATATCATGGAAACCAATGGAAACTCAGAAACATACACATAATGTCAAGCGGTGTTTCCTCATGCAATTGGTACATACTACGGTGATATCTGATGGAGACGCCACTCGTAATACGAACATTCAATTTGGTTGAATAGAAAAATTAATGCATGGAACTTGTTAATTTCAATAGGAGGTTTACCATTATCATTACAAAGTCAAAACAAATAGAATCATTTTAAATCATAACAATAAAGAATCCAAGGGTTAACAAAATAAATTATAATGTTCAATTTAAAATCCGTAATGACAAAAATTGTTAAAAATATTATAATAAAATTGTTTAGTTATAAGAAATTTATAAACTACATGTAAAATTTATTAGTTAAGGTGTTAGAAATAATTGTTAAACCAATAGGTATAAAAATTTGAACATTACGTATGCGTCGATAAAATTAATCAAAAACAGAGTGATAGGTCATCCGATAAACCATCGTTGGACAATTCAAGTGATAAACAGAAATTATGTGCTTCAAGTTAACGGTTAACCTAAAAACATAAGAAAAATAAATTAAAAGACAATTCTAAATTTCGCGCCACAAAATCATGGTGGTTTCGATTTACTTACCGATTTATGGTTAAAAAATCAAGTAGCAATGCATTTGTATCACCTTGACGATACGAAAAACAAAAGGGGCTTCTTCCTAGTTTTTGCATCGAGATCGCACGTGTAATTTTTAGCGGCTCGAAAATTAATTAATTAATTACATAAAATTACGATAAAAAAGGTGAAACCTATAAAAATAAAGTGATAAAAGATAAATGTGAATGTATAAATACGGTAAAAGAAAATAAAAATACTTACCGATCGTGAATATTTTTGAGAAAAAAAAATCTTGCCACGAGGGTTACAAATTTTAGCGAAGATAAATCTGGAAATATTATGGTGAAAACGAAATCATCCACGGGAAGAAGTACTTAATACTACGCATGCGCTATACCAAAAAGGAGGAGAGAACATTATTTATACAGGGTAAGCGAAAACTTTTACCAAAAACTTATTATTTGTGCGACGAGTGCGGAATACGACGCCACGCTTTTAGATTTAATTGTGGGGAATTTAAGTAATAAGAAACTGTTTAATATTTGTATACGTTTATTATCATCAAATTTATTGATAATTAATATAATAAAATTATCACTACAAAACGGATTATTTTTGGGGATTCTTGTATTCCCGGCTATTTATTTTTCAGCTTTAAAAGATTTGATTTACAATTTCCTAAAGAAACCACTACTGAGATAAGCAAGTTTACATGCAACAAGAACCCAGTTAGCCGTGATAATCAGTACCATTGAAAATTTTATTAAATTGCGATTGACGGGGTCCATCCGTACCTTCATCATCGTAATACGTACATCCTCATACAGCATGTTCTACCCTGTATAACTCGCACTCCTGTATCCTATGCATAGGTGCATCGAGCACTCCACATTCCGGACGTAGTCCGTCTCCCGACCTCCCTAATCGCTTAAGGTGCCGGCCAAACTCGCCATGCCCTGTGAGGAGTTTGGCAAGCTGGAAGGAGTTTCCCCCTTCCGTCCACCCTAAATAACAAGTAATACTCAGATCCGGCTATAATAATATTAATAATCAATCTTAAGCAAGCCGAGAACCAAGGCGAATACGCAGAGGTGGTCAAACTACTCAAAAGCAAATTTAACAAGGAAGGCGCCTCTGCAATAAAGGCTACTAGATTAACTCAGTCCGCGAATGACGTCCTAATCTTGGAAAACAAGGAAGGCCTCCCATACAGACTTCTCGCAAATGTTAGAGCGGCGACGACCGACCTTAAAGTAAACTTCCGCTTTCCCAAAGCGGTCACCAAGATCTTGCTGATTCGGGACTTAGATCCAGCAGTCAGCAAGCAAGACTTACTGCAAAGTATATGCGCGGTCATCGGAGCTGAAGGACACATAACCCTCCAGTTCCTACGATCAGCAAGCAACGGAATCCCAGCAAGCCACTATCAAAAGTAATATCGTAAGTGCAAGCACGCTGCTGGCAGCGAGGAAAATCCACATTATTGATGGCTATGCTTCTTATGAGCAACGACCCCCAAAAAACTCATGGGTTAGCTGTGACTCGAGGATGATCTTATCTAGAGTAAGGGTTAGCCCAGGGAGTTTTGCTGTATGACAGAAATCCCTAAGTTAACCCTTACTAAGGTTGCACCTATTTATACAGCCGGCCCTTAGTAGATTACAATGACCAAATTGATTTAATCTTCAACTATAATTTAACTATTACAACTACCAACTTAAAGTTACCAACTATATAAATTGTAACAGTTCCTTCAAAATATAAACAAAGGACGTAGTAAAAACAATCGAGATAAAAATGAGTGTATTAGCTGTTGAAGACGTTCGGACTACCGTGGTTCCTGTTTTAAACGAAATGTTTCCAATGCATGAAGACAAAAATAAACAATTCTTCTTGTACAAAATTTATACCAATTTGCAGTCGTACCTCCGACGATGGCGACGTCCTTCAAGTGAAAAAGTGTCCACTGTAGATATAAGACGATGGCCCTTTTACGTCAAACTGAAAGATTTTTTTATTGAGTTTTGCGAAAATTTGATCGAACAAAGTGTCCACTTAAATGATATAGATTTGTTGAGATTCCATAACAACGAATGGAAAAAATATGAAAGTAAACTTATTGCTCTAACAAACGCATTTAATTATTTCAATTACGCTTATGGTCCCACAGAAGGCTCCCAACGATATGAAATTAGCGTGATAGCCGTTATCGCATGGCAAGAAACGGTATTTAATGAATATAAAGGCAAAATTACAAAAACCGCTCTGAAATTAATAAATCTTGAACGGCAAGGTGAAACCATAGATCCCACTTTGATTTCGGATTTGGTTAGGTGTTATTCAGTACTAGGAGTGTGCATCGATGGTGAAAATGAATCGCTCTGGGTATACAAGGAAAATTTCGAAAAATTGCTTCTAGCAGAAAGTGAGAACCAATACGTCTGGGAAAGTTCGGAGTTTTTGGAATCACACACCGTCATGGAATATTTAATCAAGGTTGAAAATAGATTTCAGGACGAGAAGAAAGTGGGCACTTATTTGTACACCTCAACCAGAAAACTATTGATGAAATCATTTCAACATTCGTTTATTCACAGACATTTGGGTTTGTTTTATTCCGAATTCAAAAGATTGTTGACCTTAGATAAACACGAAGATATTAGATGTTTGTATTCCGTTATTTCCATACATGTGGAGAATTTCAACGAATTCGTTAATATTTTCGAACAATACGTTATTGATCAAGGTTTGGTTTCTATTCAAGGGTGCGGCGAAAATGCAAAAACGGATGCAAAAATGTATGTCGAAGCAATTTTGGTGGTGTACAAGAAGTACGCGCAATTGATTAAGTACGCTCTTTCAGACAATAACGATTTTCTGATTGCGTTAGACAAAGCAACCAGGCGTTTTATAAACAAGAATTTTGTAACGCAGCCACCAAATACGGTTCGGAAAACATCCGAATTAATAACTAAATATTGCGATCTGTTGTTGACCAAAAAGTTATTGACGCCAAAAGCGGTTCGAAATACACCTACCACATTTCGCGAAGATTTTTACAGAAATACAGAATTTGAAGAATTGCCGGAAGCTTTAAACGAAGTAATGATTTTATTCAACTTGGTCGATGACAAAGATATTTACCACGAGTTTCACATGGAAAAGTGTGTACAACGGTTGGTGAATAATGTATCCAAGGATGAAGATTTCTTGGAAACCAATATGATTATTAAAATGAGAGTGATTATGGGTACAAAAGATATAAAAGACTTCGAGAAGATGCTTCAAGATGTAAAATTAGCGAAACGCTTAAACCAAGAATTCGCTAAAAATAATCGGCAACGGAATTACATTTTCGATTTTAACGTTGCAGTTCTTCCACTTAGTTCATGGCCTTTACCAACTGCTCCCACCCATATTTTGCCGTTGGAGCTGAAAAAATGTGTTGATCAGTTTTCCAAGTTTTATACTACGAAATTTTCGAAGAAACGACTGATTTGGATGTATGATCTATCCAAGGGGGAACTTGTTATGAAGAACTCCAAAGGATGTTATACCATTGAAGCCAGTACCATGCAAATGTCTATTCTTTTATTGTTTAACAGTTCCACCTCATGGACTTTAGCTCAAATACAGAAACGAACTAACATAAATTTAGATGTTCTCTTGCAAATCATTACAATTTTCTTAAAATCCAAACTTTTAATTTGTAAAGATTGCGAAAACATGAACGAAAATTCTACGATTTGTATAAATGAAGAATACAATAACAAGCATATCGACGTTTCTATATATACCGATGTTAAGAAGAAACAGGAAGATATCGATCAAAATATCAGCATAGCTAGAAAGAATATTGTGCAAGGGGTAATCATGAAAATTATGAAAAGAGAAATAACCCTGGAAAAAGACCGGCTCCTGTCTAAAATTTTTAAGGTCGTCGCTTCAAAATTCAAGCCCGATATTGGTTTGATAAATAATTGTATTGAATACCTGATTCATAGGGAATACTTGGAACTCAGTTCGATAGATGGGAATACTTTCACGTATGTTCCATAATTTCTGCATAGTATTCTACTACGTAATATTATCGTTTTGTTTTTAAATAAATAATAAATAATATTCACAAACTACTAAATTTTTCTTATAAGTATTTGTTTTTGTAGGAAACTGCAAATTCCTACCTCAATTTTATGTATCATTATAGTTTAGCCCAAAAGTTGATGACGAACGGTTATTAATGTGTAGCCGTAAGGGAGCGTTCAAGTATTACGTAACGCAATTTTTGGAGATTTTTGACCCCCCTCCCCCCATGTAACGCGCCGTAACGTTTATCTGTACCCCCCTCCCCCCTAGTAAAACGTTACGTAACCACCAAGTGACCATTTTTACCTAAAAGTCACAATTATGTGGCGTAAAGTACCGGAAAGTCGCTAAAATACCTTTGTTATTAAAAAAAGGTGGAACTCGCTTTAGCGGCAGTTCTTAGGCTTCTATACAGCTACCTTTCTGGTGTGGAAAGTTGTTATTATCTGGTTAGTTTTGATCGCCATATAATGTAACATCACATAATCAGATAATCTGCACCAATTAAATTTTTTGCGGTTGGTAATTATCATTTACTATATAAGTAATAACAATCAAACTTTTCCATTCTATTCGAAACTTTACTTCTCTGTAATGTTTGGTCCTTTTTTTGAGGTGGACCAATCCTCTCCTTTCTCTTTTATTTACAACTTAACTTCACTAACCACATCATTCAAATAGTATATTAAAGAACGAGTTCTATAATTGATGTTTTTATCGCACGAAATCTGTTTAGAAAACGACCCGCGTAGCGGGTCGTTTTCTAAACAGATTTCGTGCGATAAAAACAATTATAAAACGAGTACTTTATACAATTTTTTCTATTTTGCTTTTTTTATGGTTTAAAATTAAAAAAAAGGCCAATATTAAATGATTGTCATTTTAAAAATTTCGTTTTATTTAATGTTTGTTGGTAATACTTTGACATTTTTACAAACAATTGAAATTTGAAAAACTTTTGAAGTTTGTGTCAAATTGTAGATTTGTTCATAGTAACGAAATTATACCTGCCGTTAATAATTTTCCTTATTTATTATTATATCTTTAATTTATAGTTAATTAAAATGTTTAACACAAATTTGGAGATTTTTAATGTGATTTAAAATGACATTCGTTTCAATAATTAATATTATTTTCAATGACGTTTATGCTGCCAACCTCTTAAAACAAAAAATTGCGTATCGTAATGAGTCCATTTCGATACCCATTCGCGTATCGAAATGACTTTATTTTAGACGCAAAATAGAAAAAATTATTTTTTCACATCAAAGTAAAATAAAATACAACTACTTTTCTGGTAGTTGTGGTAGTGTACTTTTCTGGTAGTGTAAAACTACCGTTATGAACGTCGACATTTGGTTCTACAACGTTACCTACTTCAAGAACAGCTGCGTTTTCACTTCGTGGATTTTGTCGGCGAATTGCATGACTACGTGAACGATGTAATATTTGCGAAGGGGTCATGTTGGCAATTTGCTTTCGCTTTCGAAATTCGCGTAATTTCCGGTCCATTTTTTGAGGTGGATCCATCCTCTTCTCTTTTATTTACAACTTAACTTCACTATCCACATCAAGCCACTGCTGTGGTTAAAATAAAATAATAAATAATTAGTGCAGATTATCTGATTATGTGATGTTACATTATATGGCGACCAAAAATAACCAGATAATAACAACTTTCCACACCAGAAAGGTAGCTGTATAGAAGCCTAAGAACTGCCGCTAAAGCGAGTTCCACCTTGTTTTCGCTTGTTTATGTACATTTTTCTTTATTACAGTCTTGAAAATGACCCCGATAGAGGGTCGCAACTAGTCGATTCAAAACGTAGTCTTTCTTTAACACGTCCCCTGATATCCAATATCCTAGTAAATCATATCCTTGGAACAATAGCTTATCTTCACTTTATTCTGGCCGTTAATCCCTGCGGCAGTTAGACCAGTAAGCTACGTATCAAAGAATAATTGGATCAACGGACAATCGTATCATGGTATAATCGTATCAACGGATCATCGTATCAACGGATCATCGTATCATCGTATCAACGGATCATCGTATCATCGTATCATCGTATCAACGGATCATCGTATCAACGGATCATCATATCAACGGATCAAAGTATCAACGGATCATCGTATCAACGAACCATCGTATCATCGTATCAACGGATCAACGTATCACCAGATCAATTTGCTTATATAGGACATCGCCCTATGAGTATAGTAGATGTAACAGTTTGGCTAATTTTTCGCGCGTTAAGTAAAAGTAAATTATTAACAATGGCATTAATCGAAAACAAATCTGCTTTCAAAACTGTAAAGAATGCGCAATTTGGCATTTTTAGTCTGGAAGATATTCGTAGCATGTCTGTCGTCCCAGAAGGTATAAATCATGTAGAAATTATGGAAGGAAGTCTTCCAAAAGTGGGCGGCCTGATGGATCCGAGGATGGGAGCGTTTGACAGCACTTTACCATGTCAAACATGCGAAGGCGACCGGGACACTTGCCCCGGTCACTTTGGTCACATCGAATTGGCCAAACCGATCTTTCACGTTGGCATGATTAAAGATGTCATGAAAGTTTTACGCTGCGTCTGCTTTAATTGCAGTAAATTATTGGTGAACCCAAAAAAACAAAACCACTTCGAACACGCTCAGAAGATAACTGCAGACGATTCCAAGAAACGCCTAGAACTAGTGTACGGTTTGTGCAAAGAACAAACAATATGTCACGCGGATGGTGGATGTGGAAATCATCAACCTGTAATTAGAAAATCGGGTCTCGATTTGACGGCCAAATGGAAGGAATCCGACGGAAAGGTTCCACAAAAAAAACAAGGTGGAACTCGCTTTAGCGGCAGTTCTTAGGCTTCTATACAGCTACCTTTCTGGTGTGGAAAGTTGTTATTATCTGGTTATTTTTGATCGCCATATAATGTAACACCACATAATCAGATAATCTGCACCAATTAAATTTTTTGCGATTGGTAATTATCATTTACTATATAACTAATAACAATCAAACTTTTCCATTCTATTAGAAATTTTACTTCTCTGTAATGTATGGTCCTTTTTTTGAGGTGGACCAATCCTCTCCTTTCTCTTTTATTTATAACTTAACTTCACTAACCACATCAATAAAAAATTATTTTTTCACATCAAAGTAAAACAAGTAGTTTATATAGGGAGACCTCTTCGAAAATATCTTTAACTTAGTAAATTTCTTTCGAACATTTGCGTATTTATAAATTGAATTAGCGAATCGAAGCAACGGATTAACAGATTAACGCAATACTATATAGGCGAAGTATTTAAAATATAACAACGTATCAGTTGATCAACGTTATGATTGGCTCTGAAACATGCGGACGGACACGAAGCCAGACCATAAGGCTTCTTTCTATACCTTGTATAGAAGCCTACATAAGGCTTCTTGTTATACTTTGTATAGAAGCCTAAAAGTAGCGCACTGGCTACCCAGTTCTTAGACCTCTATGCACACAGAGTATTTCCAACACGATTTGAAACGCTCTGTATGATTTTGAATTATGAGGACGGACGGACGGACAGACGGACGGACAGACACGGAGCCAGATCATAAGGCTTCTTGTTATACTTTGTATAGAAGCCTAAAAGTAACTAGAATTTTTGTTGGTAAAACCGTGTAAAACTAGCTTTAACTGATTTCGCGGAAAAAAGTTAACCTTAAATACATACCAAAAACAAATGTCAATAATAATTATAACCTACAATATTGACACATAAAAATATTACTTATCAGTCTGTTACCTATGTTGACAGCCCAATATTGCTCTGTTAACTTATCAGACGACTTGACAGACTGGTAACTGCTAAAAGTCATTGGTGAATACAAATATATCACATTAACAGACTGTTATTGACTTGACTCTCTGTTAGCAACTTAACAGAGCTTGGTGAATACGGCTGTAAATGTCACTGATTACATTTTTGCTTGGAAAAACAAAAACACGTCTGGACTAGTCGACTGTTTACTCGTGACACCGGCAGGCCGCTTGTGTTAAATTAATAATTATTATTAATAATATTAAAATTAATTATTAATAATGAAATTATCATCTTAAACCTAGTAAAACACTTAAATATTAGTGGGATATTCGAATGTTTGAATATGCCGTAGTTGGTAATTTGTTCGAGAGAAATTCGTCCAACTCAGCATTTGTACGACTGAACATTTAATCGACAGGGCATTTTCAAACAAATTTCTGTCGCACATAACGCTGTCGAACAAATTACCTAGAATCGAGTATTCGAATACTCGATTTCCCAGCCCTCGTAGATATAACACTACCATAACACACCAGCTACAAGATTTTTTTTTAATTAATTTGATTTTGATTAAAAAATATTAGTTTTTTGATATCTATGATATCAAAACCCTAAAATAGCATCGTCCGAACCAAGTAACGTGATATAACATGCTTCGAAAATATTATTTTTAAAGCATGGTATATAAGTTACGTTCGTAATATAGATTGTACCATAATTGCTGACTTTCGATGTGATAAATACTGAAGAAAGATATGATTTCGCGCTATGCTGAAGAAAAATTGGTCACAAAGTTGCTAATGATTGTAATTTTACATACAATTTCTTAACGGTGTGGATATATTGTTCAAAAGATAAAAATACAAATAACGGATAAGCAGATAATGCAATAAATGTATAAACAGATTAACGGATCAACAGATCAACAGATCAGCGGATCAATGTATCAACGTATCAATATATCAACGTATCAACGTATCAATGTATCAACGTATCAATGTATCAACGTATCAAAGGATCAACAATTTACTATATAGGTTACACTTTGTATTTAAAATTTAGGTAATACTTTTGAAAAGGAATCGATATAGCAAGTACCACTAATTTATAAACATGAACAACTCAAGCAATTATTCTAGCAGCGACTTTTCCGATTCCGATTTTGATTCTGATGAAAGCAATACAATACATCATCTAACCTGTAATAATAATAAATTGCATTAGCGAATCGAATCAACGGATTAACAGATTAACGCAATACTATATACACGAAGTATTTACAATATAACAACGTTTCAGTTGATCAACGTTATGATTGGCTCTGAAACATGCGGACCGACACGAAGCCAGACCATAACGCTTCTTTCTATACCTTGCATAGAAGCCTAAATATGGCTTCTTGTTATACTTTGTACAGAAGCCTAAAAGTAGCGCACTGGCTACCCAGTTCTTAGACCTCTATACACACAGTATTTCCAGCACGATTTGAAACGCTCTGTATGATTTTGAATTATGCGGACAGACGGACGGACGGACAGACACCGAGCCAGATCATAAGGCTTCTTGCTATACTTTGTATAGAAGCCTAAAAGTATTTGTTGGCGGAAGAAGTGCTGCATATCTTTAGACAAATTAGCGACGCAGATTGCAGCGCCCTGGGAATGGATCCGAAATACTCACGACCCGAGTGGATGATCGTGACGGTTTTACCGGTTGTTCCTCCTTCCGCGAGACCTGTAGCTTTCATGGGCGATTCGCCGAAGAAACGTCAAGACGATTTGACAAATAAATTGGCCCTAATCATAAATATACCTTGTATAGAAGCCTAAAAGTAGCGCACTGGCTACCCAGTTCTTAGACCTCTATACACACAGAGTATTTCCAACACGATTTGAAACGCTCTGTATGATTTTGAATTATGCGGACGGACGGACAGACAGACGGACAGACTGACAGACGGTCAGACACCGAGCCAGATCATAAGGCTTCTTGGTATACTTTGTATAGAAGCCTAAAAGTGAGGCATTCTAATTTTTGAAATCAATCATAACAAAGGCGAATCACGTTTATCTCTTCGATCAAAACAGAATATTTCATTTATTATTCTATCAGCAATTTTAAGCATTTACAACGAGTTTGTTTCAACCAAAGAAGTTTCATCCCCTAATTGAGTCTGAACCTACCATACTCTGAGGAGACTCGTGACTGAGCTAGTACGAATGGGACGAGGTGGTGAATTTTTTTTGTAAAGTTGGACCCTCGGAAACTTAATTATTTACTAATTTATAAAATTTTCTTTCATTTGAAAGTGGCTCCCAAGACAAAACCCGAGGTGTACAATTTATGATAAAAAGTACACAGCAGTATCAACAGATCAACTTATCAACAGATCAACTTATCAACAGATCAACTTATCAACAGTTCAACGTATCAACGTATTTAAATTTCCTATATAGGTGAAAAATTATGAAAATAAAATATAACTTATATTTGGTGTGCATTGAAAATAGATAATCTGCACTAAATATATTTTTGCGGTTGGTATTTATCATTTACTATATAATCTATAATAAACAAACTTTTCCATTCCATCCGGAACTACGATCCATTTCTTAAGGTCGATCAATCCTAATCTTTCTCTTTTATTTACAACTTAACTTCACCAATCACATCAAGCCACTGCTGTGGTTACAATAAAACCGGATCAACGTATCAACGGATCAACGTATCAACGTATCAACGTATCAACGTATCAACGTATCAACGTATCAACGTATCATCGTATCAACGTATCAACGTATCATCGTATCAACGTATCAACGTATCATCGTATCAACGTATCAACGTATCATCGTATCAACGTATTTAAATTTCCTATATAGGTGACAAATTATGTAAATAAAATATAACTTATATTTGGTCTGCATTGAAAAAAAAGTTGTTATTTTTGGTCGCCATATTATTATAATGTAATATCAGATAATCTGCACTAATTAAATTTTTACGGTCACAATCACAATTTCGAAGGTTCTGATTAGATTTGAATTATGCGGACAGACAGACGGACAGACGCGGAGCCAGATCATAAGGGTTCTTGCTATACTTTGTATAGAAGCCTAACAAGTAGTTTATATAGGGAGACCTCTTTGAAAATATCTTTAACTTAGTAAATTTCTTTCGAACATTTGCGTATTTGTAAATTGCATTAGCGAATCGAAACAGCGGATTAACAGATTAACGCAATACTATATAGACGAAGTATCTCTTATTATAAAAGGCCAAGTCTTTCTTTCTTTCTGTCCGTCCCACGGAAATACCCGAAGCAAACCGAACCGAACCGAACGCACAACGTATCATCGGATCAACGTATCATCGGATCAACGTATCATCGTATCAACGTATCATCGTATCAACGTATCATCGTATCAACGTATCATCGTATCAACGTATCATCGTATCATCGGATCAACGTATCATCGTATCATCGTATCAACGTATCATCGGATCAACGTATCATCGTATCATTTTGTCTATATAGGTAAGTCTATTTCCAAAAAAGCATTATGTGAACTTCCATAATGGATAATGAAAATTTTGAAAATCCTGCTTCAAAGCGACGACGATTGAATCGTGAGAGAAAAGCACGTACAAGAGCTAATAACACAGAAGAACAGCTTCGATCACAGCGACAAGCTAACGCTCGGTCTCATGCGATACGTCGACAACGTGAAACTTTGGAACAAACTCAAGCGCGGCAAGCTGCTGACGCTCGGTCCCATGCGATACGTCAACAACGTGAAACTTTAGAAGAAACTCAAGCGCGTCAAGCTGCTGACGCTCGGTCCCATGCGATACGTTGATCCGATGATACGTTGATCCGATGATACGTTGATACGATGATACGTTCATCCGATTGGTTATGAAATTATCCGTTATGCGTTCGGTTCGGTTTGCGTCGGGTATTTCCGTGGGACAGACAGAAGGAAGGAAGGAAGGAAGGACTTGGCCTTTTATAATAAGAGATTTTTCACCTATATAGGAAATTTAAATACGTTGATACGTTGATCCGATGATACGATGATACGTTTATCCGATTGGTTATGAAATTATCCGTTATGCGTTCGGTTCGGTTTGCTTCGGGTATTTCCGTGGGACTGACAGAAGGAAGGAAGGACTTGGCCTTTTATAATAAGAGATGAGAACAACATTAAATAAATAAACAAAAAACTTACATATATTTTTTTAAATTAAATTAATCTCTTATTATAAAAGGCCAAGTCTTTCTTTCTTTCTGTCCGTCCCACGGAAATACCCGAAGCAAACCGAACCGAACCGAACGCACAACGTATCATCGGATCAACGTATCATCGGATCAACGTATCATCGTATCAACGTATCATCGTATCAACGTATCATCGTATCAACGTATCATCGTATCAACGTATCATCGTATCATCGGATCAACGTATCATCGTATCATCGTATCAACGTATCATCGGATCAACGTATCATCGTATCATTTTGTCTATATAGGTAAGTCTATTTCCAAAAAAGCATTATGTGAACTTCCATAATGGATAATGAAAATTTTGAAAATCCTGCTTCAAAGCGACGACGATTGAATCGTGAGAGAAAAGCACGTACAAGAGCTAATAACACAGAAGAACAGCTTCGATCACAGCGACAAGCTAACGCTCGGTCTCATGCGATACGTCGACAACGTGAAACTTTGGAACAAACTCAAGCGCGGCAAGCTGCTGACGCTCGGTCCCATGCGATACGTCAACAACGTGAAACTTTAGAAGAAACTCAAGCGCGTCAAGCTGCTGACGCTCGGTCCCATGCGATACGTTGATCCGATGATACGTTGATCCGATGATACGTTGATACGATGATACGTTCATCCGATTGGTTATGAAATTATCCGTTATGCGTTCGGTTCGGTTTGCGTCGGGTATTTCCGTGGGACAGACAGAAGGAAGGAAGGAAGGAAGGACTTGGCCTTTTATAATAAGAGATTTTTCACCTATATAGGAAATTTAAATACGTTGATACGTTGATCCGATGATACGATGATACGTTTATCCGATTGGTTATGAAATTATCCGTTATGCGTTCGGTTCGGTTTGCTTCGGGTATTTCCGTGGGACTGACAGAAGGAAGGAAGGACTTGGCCTTTTATAATAAGAGATGAGAACAACATTAAATAAATAAACAAAAAACTTACATATATTTTTTTAAATTAAATTAAACTTAATCAATATTTAAAATTTTTTTACTTATTTTAAACTAGATGATACCCCGTCCGAGGACGGGCAGCTAGAAGGACGGGCAGCTACCCAAGGTAACTTAAGTTGAATGAAGATTAAGGAAAGCTCTCAGTGCAATCCAAAAGCCATATGACCTTGGGTAGCTGCCCGTCCTTCTAGCTGCCCGTCCTCGGACGGGGTATCATCTAGTTTCTTATTATAAAAGGCCAAGTCTTTCTTTCTTTCTTTCTTTCTGTCCGTCCCACGGAAATACCCGAAGCAAACCGAACCGAACCGAACGCACAACATACGTTGACATCGGATCAACGTATCATCGGATCATCGTATCAACGTATCATCGTATCAACGTATCATCGTATCATTTTGTCTATATAGGACAGCTATTTTCAAAAAAGCAGTATGTGAACTTCCATAATGGATAATGAAAATTTTGAAAATCCTGCTGCAAAGCGACGGCGATTGAATCGTGAGAGAAAAGCACGTACAAGAGCTAATAACACAGAAAAACAGCTTCGATCACAGCGACAAGCTGACGCTCGGTCCCATGCGATACGTCAACAACGTGAAACTTTAGAAGAAACTCAAGCGCGGCAAGCTGCAGACGCTCGGTCCCATGCGATACGTTGATCCGATGATACGTTGATACGATGATACGTTCATCCGATTGGTTATGAAATTATCCGTTATGCGTTCGGTTCGGTTTGCTTCGGGTATTTCCGTGGGACAGACCGAAGGAAGGAAGGAAGGACTTGGCCTTTTATAATAAGAGATTTTTCACCTATATAGGAAATTTAAATACGTTGATACGTTGATCCGATGATACGTTGATCCGATGATACGATGATACGTTGATACGATGATACGTTCATCCGATTGGTTATGAAATTATGCGTTCGGTTCGGTTTGCTTCGGGTATTTCCGTGGGACAGACAGAAGGAAGGAAGGACTTGGCCTTTTATAATAAGAAATGAGAACAACATTAAATAAATAAACAAAAAACTTACATATATTTTTTTAAATTAAATTAAACTTAATCAATATTTAAAATTTTTTTACTTATTTTAAACTAGATGATACCCCGTCCGAGGACGGGCAGCTAGAAGGACGGGCAGCTACCCAAGGTAACTTAAGTTGAATGAAGATTAAGGAAAGCTCTCAGTGCAATCCAAAAGCCATATGACCTTGGGTAGCTGCCCGTCCTTCTAGCTGCCCGTCCTCGGACGGGGTATCATCTAGTTTACAATATAACAACGTATCAGTTGATCAACGTTATGATTGGCTCTGAAACATGCGGACGGACACGAAGCCAGACCATAAGGCTTCTTTCTATACCTTGTATAGAAGCCTAAATAAGGCTTGACCAATCACATCAAGCCACTGCTGTGGTTACAATAAAACCGGATCAACGTATCAACGGATCAACGTATCAACGTATCAACGTATCAACGTATCAACGTATCAACGTATCAACGTATCAACGTATCAACGTATCAACGTATCAACGTATCAACGTATCAACGTATCAACGTATCAACGTATCAACGTATCATCGTATCAACGTATCAACGTATCAACGTATCAACGTATCAACGTATGATCGTATCAACGTATCAACGTATCATCGTATCAACGTATCAACGTATTTAAATTTCCTATATAGGTGAAAAATTATGTAAATAAAATATAACTTATATTTGGTCTGCATTGAAAAAAAAGTTGTTATTTTTGGTCGCCATATTATTATAATGTAATATCAGATAATCTGCACTAATTAAATTTTTACGGTCACAATCACAATTTCGAAGGTTCTGATTAGATTTACAATATAACAACTTATCAGTTTGTAACGGTCTTCCGTTAATTTCCTTTGGAAAAGAAAATCTTCTTCTTTCATCTCGAGGGTTTATCAATTTTCAGAGATCAATTATGATTAACAATTTATTTATGTGTAATTTATCTAGCAAACTTTATTCAACGAAACAAATTTTATATTTCTATTAACATGAACTTGAATTAAATACGTATTTTGAATTATTCGCGCCTATGGGTTAGGCTACCCATCGATCGATGGGAATCTAACATTGAATTTCAATAAAAAAATCAAGGTATCGAAAATCCCTAGGGTAACCGAGGTTGTTTTAGAACGAATGTTTTTAAGGCAAATACGTAAGATTTATGAATCGAACAAAAAACTAAAGTTATTTGAACAATTTAATAATCAGTTGGTGTTAAAAACCCTTCTAAAAAGGTTGGGTGATAGTCCTGAGTAAAGGACAGCATATTTGAAGATAGTTTATCTAGTGATAAACAAAATTATAATCATTAGCGGTGGACTTGTGTTTCAGCCATTTTAGGTTATACGAATGGTGCAAATAATGTTCAAACGGTGTCGATCGCTTTGACTCCTGCCGAAATCATTGGTTTCAAAAATACGAATAGTCGGCCAAGTTCTGAGTTGTTCTCGTCCTCGGACGGGCTACCAGCTAGTTACATACAGTTGTGCAAACTTTCTTGTTTGTCCTTCAGGTGGATACAGGTTTGTGGTTCTGTGGTACGTCTGTCCATGAATTTTGAAAACGTATGGTCCGTTACCCGGCATTGAAACAATCTCTGCTCCCATTGAAGCGAAAGAAACCGAGGAATTGTAAGAGCGGATGTGCTGACGAAAGTTCTTGTAGTAATGATTTTCTGAATCTGAAAGCATAGAGCGAAGAAATTCGGGGTATAACAATAGATTCCCATGTTGATCGAGCGGTTGCGGAATCTTCACTTTTCCTTTATGACAGCAGTTGTTAAATTGTTTATCAACTGGACGCTCCTTGGCGAAATTCTTGGAGCCGCAGAACTGACAGATGGAATTCATTTCTCCACAATCGTGTCGAGTAACGTGAGATTCATCAAATCTCAATGCTCTTATTTGGAGTTGAATTGCTTGACTTTGGTATCGATTTTCTTTCTGTCGATGTATCGCATGGGACCGAGCGTCAGCAGCTTGCCGCGCTTGAGTTTCTTCTAAAGTTTCACGTTGTTGACGTATCGCATGGGACCGAGCGTCAGCAGCTTGCCGCGCTTGAGTTTGTTCCAAAGTTTCACGTTATCGACGTATCGCATGAGACCGAGCGTCAGCTTGTCGCTGTGATCGAAGCTGTTCTTCTGCGTTATTAGCTCTTGTACGTGCTTTTCTCTCACGATTCAATCGCCGTCGCTTTGCAGTAGGATTTTCAAAATTTTCATTATCCATTATAGAAGTTCACATAATGCTTTTTTGGAAATAGCTGTCCTATATAGACAAAATGATACGATGATACGTTGATCCGATGATACGTTGATCCGATGATACGTTGATCCGATGATGCGTTGATACGATGATACGTTGATACGATGATACGTTCATCCGATTGGTTATGAAATTATCCGTTATGCGTTCGGTTCGGTTTGCTGCGGGTATTTCCGTGGGACAGACAGAAAGAAAAACTTGGCCTTTTATAATAAGAGATATGTGGGGGGGGGGAAATTAGATTTACCGTCCCGATGAAATTGTAACTCAAGACGTTGAGTCGAGAGTGAAACTCGAGAGATGACATTATTATCGTCTTATCCACCTGGATGGGCATCAAATCGTAAATGAACGCCCACATTACTTTTTCGCTGCCTTTTGATTGAAGTCTTCGATCACGTTCATCTCCAGTTTCGACCCTTCTCTGCAATCGAATTTGCTTAGCGGTCGATGCACATCTAGCAAACGAAGGACACTTCTTAGGTGGTATAATTGTTTCTTCCAATTTCAAATTTCAGAATTAGATATCTACCTTTTCAAGTATACAGAAAAAATTTTTCTTTAATTCTTTAAGTAGCTTATCCAATAATGGGATTAAAATTCTCTTTAATCCTTAGATAATCCATTCATAATTTATGCGCATTCCTATAGTCTCCCTTCCCGAATTTCCCTTCGGGAATTTATGCTCCATTTTAACATAAAACATCCGCAGAGTCCTACAGAATAACTGTGCCAAATTTGGTCCCGATCGATCGAAGGATTTAGGAATGTACAGCGAACAAACAAACACACAAACAAGCTATTTTAAATTACAAATAATTCTTTTTGACAGTTGGTAATGGAATAAAACACTTTTCACTATATAACAGTTATTATATTAGATTCATTTAGAACAATTAATTTAATAGCGTTTGATTTTGATATAACCTTCCTAAAATGTTTGCCAAAAAATATCATCGCAACAAACAAGGGCAAGGGCGGTGCCAAGCCATCGCTATGCGGCGAATGTGAGTCATGTCTGTCACGTCCGTCTTCTTCGGAAGCTAAACCATTGCCAATCGTTTCCAAACCAGATATAAGAACGAAAATGCTGCAAAAGTTTCAAGAATTGATTAGAACAAATCCCGATAAGGTAATATACGGGGAAAAGCAGATTGAAAAATGTGCCAACATGGGGATAATTGAAAGTTTCCTGGTATCGCACACTTTTTTATATTCTCCGATTGATTCTGCAACGCGCAAATTGAGGAATCGATATTACTATATATGGGATCTGATTAAAATAAAAGGAGGAGATTTATATTATTTTGACGATGAACATCCTCTAATGAAAGAACTGGATCAATGCACTGGAGTGGCAGCAATATTAAATTTTCCGTATAAATTTGAAATAGAATCGTTTGAAGAACGAAAATGCTGCAATGCTGCAAATGCTGCAGATTGAAAAATGTGCCAACATGGGGATAATTGAAAGTTTCCTGGTATCGCACACTTTTTTATATTCTCCGATTGATTCTGCAACGCGCAAATTGAGGAATCGATATTACTTCAAAATATGGGATCTGATTAAAATAAAACGAGGAGATTTATATTATTTTGACGATGAACATCCTCTAATGGAAGAACTGGATCAATGCACTGGAGTGGCAGCAATATTAAATTTTCCGTATAAATTTGAAATAGAATCGTTTGAAGAACGAAAATGCTGCAAAAGTTTCAAGAATTGATGAGAACAAATCCCGATAAGGTAATATACGGGGAAAAGCAGATTGAAAAATGTGCCAACATGGGGATAATTGAAAGTTTCCTGGTATCGCACACTTTTTTATATTCTCCGATTGATTCTGCAACGCGCAAATTGAGGAATCGATATTACTTCAAAATATGGGATCTGATTAAAATAAAACGAGGAGATTTATATTATTTTGACGATGAACATCCTCTAATGGAAGAACTGGATCAATGCACTGGAGTGGCAGCAATATTTAATTTTCCGTATAAATTTGAAATAGAGGACGACGAATACCAATAATTATGTTTTTTTAGCACTATTTACTCAACACCTTAGGGTAATTGAGGATTTTGATTATATTATTTTGCATTATTTAAATAAATTTAATAAGTAATAATAATTTGAAATTTGAAAAAGATGTGTAATGTTGTAACTAACTTTCCAAAATTCCCGCTGCCATCACCTAAACCGCAAACTAACTTCAGGCCTGAACGAGCGAACCGAACCCTAAACGCGACCCCCTTATTGCAAACATTAACGAAGCGAATCCCAGATTCGCAGTTGATGAGTAACAGTAAAAAATGAAATAATCTTGTACTCAACAATAACACAAAGTTTGTTTGGAATTTCATTTGATTCGATGTCGCGAGCATTTCAAAGCTAATTTTAGTTCTTATAACAACGAATATTTTTCGACTAATTTACACATAATATTCAAGTTCGATCTATCGCTTATAAAACAAAAACAAAATGAAGAAAATATATGTAATTTTATACAATAATCCACTAATAATGTTCATTCTGCACAACAATGTGAGGGATTGGTCGAGTGCCGGATAGGGCGCAGAGTGCACTAAAATAGGCTGGGCTTATGAGCTAAGGGCGCTTAGAACATTCTTTTCTAATTTTCGAAAATCGAAAATGTTTTTATGGGAGAAGCGTAAGGGGAGAAATGGGCGAGACTTAGACCAAAATGGATTGGACAAATGGTTATCCCTAAATGGGAGCGGGATTAAACTGAAATGGGCGGGGCTTGGAAAATACGAGTGATTGTATTGTATTTCAAAATGCTAATCGGCTTACGGCCTCAAGTTAATCGCTGTGATTCGCTAATAATTAAAACAAGTTGGAACTTGCTTTAGCAGCGGTTCCTAGGCTTCTATACAACTACTTTTCTGGTAGTTGTGGTAGTGTACTTTTCTGGTAGTATAAAACTACAGTTATGAACGTCGACATTTGGTTCTACAACGTTACCTACTTCAAGAACAGCTGCGTTTTTACTTCGTGGATTTTGTCGGCGAATTGCATGATTACGTGAACGATGTAATATTTGCGAAGGGGTCATGTTGGCAATTTGCTTTCGTTTGCGATTTTGTTCAATTTGTTCTGACGTCATGTTGGCAATTTGATTTCTTTCGCGATGTTGAATAATTTGTTCTGACGTCATATTGGCAATTTGCTTTCGCTTTCGAAATTCGCGTAATTTCCGGTCCATTTTTTGAGGTGGATCCATCCTTTTCCTTCTCTTTTATTTACAACTTAACTTCACTATCCACATCAAGCCACTGCTGTGGTTAAAATAAAATAATAAATAATTAGTGCAGATTATCTGATTATGTGATGTTACACTATATGGCGACCAAAAATAACCAGATAATAACAACTTTCCACACCAGAAAGGTAGCTGTATAGAAGCCTAAGAACTGCCGCTAAAGCGAGTTCCACCTTGTTTTAATAAATTATTGTGGTGCTTCATATGTGCTTTTGTTTGATTCCTATAGCTTTCACGATTCAGATAACAGCAAGAGTTAGGAGCGGGAAAAATCGTGTGGCGCCGGGTAAACTTTTTCATTTAATTTTGAGCCACCTTCACCCTGAGCTCTCACTAGCTAGCCGAAGCTCCGCTCCCATAATCTAAGCGTTACCTGGAGACACTATAAATTTTATTACTAAGCCACACGTTTTTATACGTAGCTGTTGTGGTGACCCAAGTTACGCTATAAGCCGTTTATTTTGGTGTTGAAATCCAGAGATCGTGATGAATTTGGGGAATTTTTCATTTACCTAGATGGTGTAAAGCTAATATTCACTAAATTATTGCGAGCTGCGGACAATATGTATGTTTCAAAATTTTCTTTGTGTTTAATTTAAAATATCCCGTCGCTTGCGAACAATTTTGGGCGCTTATGGAACATGTCTATTACTTAAAAGGCAGTTGAAAGAAAAAAATTTACACTAAATTATTTCCTATGTTAATTAATTTAAAAATTAATACCGATCAAGGCACCAAGAGCAAGTAGAAAATTACGAAAGTTGTATCTCTATAATATCCAAATTAAGGAGCACATAGTAGTACATATATATTTTGTTCATGTTGAAAATGTTTGTAGATATTGAATTAAAATTAAAAATATTTTTTCCGCCGTTCTGAATTAGTTTACGGAAAGAAAATCGTCAAAGGTAGCATAATATTACTTTTACGATCCCAATTCCGGCTAATTTTAGAGCAAAAAAATTTACTATTAGATATGTTGAATTTCATGAGATATATTGTGGTGTTCCGTTCGTAGAATTCGAAGCCACGACAGATATAAATTTTGAAAAATTAAATTTTTAACCTTTATTTTCTCGTCACACTCAAAATTCAGTTTTTTTATCAACTGTGATAATTTTTTTGTTTTGAAATAACTCAATTCTTCAATTTTATCAAAATTTTTTTTGTTTAATAAAATTTCTTTACAATACAAATATGGGTTATTAAATGAAATATTGTTTTTACACATAAAGAAATTAATAGCACCTCTATAAAATTGTTCAGAGATAAAAAAATTCATTTAGTTTACAAATAACATATGCGATTGTAGCATGTTTTTTTAAAGTAATAATTTTCACTGTTTAAATGTTTAAAAAAAATGCAAAATACCTTGTCTTTTGTTTAATATTTTGTTTATAACACTCGATAAACATACCAATTTCATACGTAGGTTGATTTCCAATTTTTCAAACCAATTGTTCATGAACCAAATCCACAGTCGTTGAAATTTTCAAATAATTCGTGGTTAATTTTGCAACCATCAAATTTCACTAAGATTGACCACTTTTTATTCCTCGTACTAGCAATTTTCTTTAGTTTCCACTTCGGAAAACCATATAAGGATCCACTTTGAAACTTTTCTTTGGATATCCACTTTTAAAAATCCGCTTGTTTAAAAATCCACACATTGATTGGAAAATCACCGCTTGATCGATCTCTCATTCCAGAAACGAATACGTCCATGTTCTACTTTGAAGCCGAAATTTCTTTTCCACGCGTGCGCGATTTTTGATTTACGCCCTCTGATTGGTTGGTTTGGTTGATTTTGGCTCATTATTTTAAACTGTGTCCGGTAACTGGACGTAATCATATTTTTGCAAATCTCTGCGAGTGTCGTTTCGCGCACTTATGTTTTTTTTAAATTCACGCATGACTTTACACACATCATTTTAAATTTAAAATTTTTAAATACAATTAATATTTTTGTTTGTTTTAATAAAAAACAAACTAGTCCTTTTTGGAACAATACTCCAGACTTTTAAATTTAATAATTTTGAAGAATTATTTTATTTGTTAAATTTTGACTATTAAAGATTTTTGTGCATAACGAAATTATAATATTGACCTGTTAAAATTATTTTATTGAATTTTGAATTTATTTTTTATTGAAAAATTTTTGTAAATTGTGTAATTTTGTTGAAGACAGTTCAACGCCTTCGTGGTATTTTAAGAATTAGTAAAGTATTGGATAATTATTGAAATTTCTAAAATCTGGCTTCAATGAAATTCGTATGGTTATTTTGCTAGTATGAATTTTCATATTCCGAAGAATATCCTTTTTGATTATTTATTATTTTCAAAATTTAAAATAGAATTTACGTTTGCATGGTATTATGATTTTTTTTCTTACTGACTGATATTTAGAATTTATTTACAACATTAACTTTAAATTAAAGGTTTCTTCCCTCTCTGAATTTTCAAACTAAAACTTTATTATTTTTTTCGAAAACATGAATAGTTAACTGTTTTTAACTTTTAAAAAAATATTCTGAAAATTTAAACTAAACATAATTTAACTCAATTCAAAATTTTTATGTACATCTTTCTATTAATCGGTTACATTATTGCACATTCTTTTTTTATGCGTTCATCTGTGTCAATTTTGTTCGCAGCAGTATTTGGTTTCCACGTTTTATCCCATCTCTGGATACTGGTGTGATAAATTTCGGACTTTTTATATCTTACTTTCTTAAATGTAAAATTTCTTCTTTTCTGTTCATTTCCTTGGTTTTTTCTTATCTTTTCAAATTTGACCATGTTACCAATTTTTTTTATTAAATTTCTTACTGCATTTGTTTTTATTCTTCTTCCTTTCGCTAATCTTTTAACTTTAGAGATTTTTTTATTTAATTCCCATTTTGTTTTTCTTCCTAGCCTAACGTAGTGCCTATACTTTTCATTTATTAAATTTATTAAATTGTCGCCTTCGTTGAGTTTTACTATTTGAAGCGTTGTTTCGTTGTTGACCTCTTTTCTGTCTTTCTTATCTGAATCTTTTTCTATTTCTATCCATTCCATCTCTTCCTCACGCATTTTAATTTTCTTGTTTGGTACGTCGACCACTATTTTAAATTTTTCCAGAAGATCCATTCCAAGGATACAATCTATTTTCATGTTCGGCATAATCATTATCCCGCAATTGTTTTTAAATTTTCCAATGGTTATATTGGCGTTTAAATTTTTATTTATCACTGTGAAAGCTTTATTGTTCGGAGTGATTAATCTTATTGGCGTAGTTTTTATAATTCTATCTTGAAATTTTTCTGGTTTTGTCTCAACTATGACCCCGCTTTCATATAATTGGTTAATACGACCGTTTACTTCTTCTTTCATTTCTTTTATGGTTTCCTTAAACTCTATTTTCTTTACTGTGGTATTTTGTAGATCCTTTATCTCCCCATCCATGTTCCACATATCTTGCCACATATTCTGTTGAGTCAATTTAACTTCATCAATATTTTTTTTTAATTCATCTTTTATTTAATTTTTTATTTCATCTATTTTTATTGCGTTTTGATCAATTATTTCTTTTTTGTTTTGATCAATTTTTTCATCCATTTTTATTGCGTTTTGATAAAATTTTTTATCTATTTTTTCCAACAATATTTTTATCATATCCATCGTTTCTGTTTTCTTCTCTTCTGTTTGTTTTTCTTGACTCGTGCTTTGTTTTTCCTCGACCTTTTCTTCCATACTTTTTATTATTTCTTCTTTAACTTCGTCGACTATGGGATTTCTTTCTACTATTTCTTTCGTCTCTGTATCTACTTCTATGGGATTTGCATCTATGAATGCTAACAGCTGTTTTTTCTTACTCATTTTATCGTTTGTTTGATTTAAATGTCAAAAGAAAGCTATATTTTACACACAGATAATCCAAACGTTTAATTGATTTTGTCTGATAATCAAACTCTTTTATCAGATCGTACATAAATTTTATTGAATTTGTCGAATAAAATGTTTTTAATGACCTTAGAAAAATTTTTATTTATCGTAAAATTGTTTTTATTTGAATATTCAAAATAGAGCATTAGAATCTTAATATCAGGGTTATCGTGAGGTTTCGTGCCTCGAGTTGGGAGCCAATTTTTATATGCTGTGGTGTTCCGTTCGTAGAATTCGAAGCCACGACAGATATAAATTTTGAAAAATTAAATTTTTAACCTTTATTTTCTCGTCACACTCAAAATTCAGTTTTTTTATCAACTGTGATAATTTTTTTGTTTTGAAATAACTCAATTCTTCAATTTTATCAAAATTTTTTTTGTTTAATAAAATTTCTTTACAATACAAATATGGGTTATTAAATGAAATATTGTTTTTACACATAAAGAAATTAATAGCACCTCTATAAAATTGTTCAGAGATAAAAAAATTCATTTAGTTTACAAATAACATATTATGCGATTGTAGCATGTTTTTTTAAAGTAATAATTTTCACTGTTTAAATGTTTAAAAAAAATGCAAAATACCTTGTCTTTTGTTTAATATTTTGTTTATAACACTCGATAAACATACCAATTTCATACGTAGGTTGATTTCCAATTTTTCAAACCAATTGTTCATGAACCAAATCCACAGTCGTTGAAATTTTCAAATAATTCGTGGTTAATTTTGCAACCATCAAATTTCACTAAGATTGACCACTTTTTATTCCTCGTACTAGCAATTTTCTTTAGTTTCCACTTCGGAAAACCATATAAGGATCCACTTTGAAACTTTTCTTTGGATATCCACTTTTAAAAATCCGCTTGTTTAAAAATCCACACATTGATTGGAAAATCACCGCTTGATCGATCTCTCATTCCAGAAACGAATACGTCCATGTTCTACTTTGAAGCCGAAATTTCTTTTCCACGCGTGCGCGATTTTTGATTTACGCCCTCTGATTGGTTGGTTTGGTTGATTTTGGCTCATTATTTTAAACTGTGTCCGGTAACTGGACGTAATCGAATTTTTGCAAATCTCTGCGAGTGTCGTTTCGCGCACTTATGTTTTTTTTAAATTCACGCATGACTTTACACACATCATTTTAAATTTAAAATTTTTAAATACAATTAATATTTTTGTTTGTTTTAATAAAAAACAAACTAGTCCTTTTTGGAACAATACTCCAGACTTTTAAATTTAATAATTTTGAAGAATTATTTTATTTGTTAAATTTTGACTATTAAAGATTTTTGTGCATAACGAAATTATAATATTGACCTGTTAAAATTATTTTATTGAATTTTGAATTTATTTTTTATTGAAAAATTTTTGTAAATTGTGTAATTTTGTTGAAGACAGTTCAATATATATATATTGCTGTGTAGCCCCGGAGCTTTATTAGGCTTGCACTCTGTATCGTTGATATCTTGTACGAGTGTACTTATAAGTACCTCGTCAATAAAAATGATTGTAAAATAATCTGACAAATTGCAATAAAATGAATTTTACCTCGGCTTTGGCTATTTTCGGAGAGCACAGACTTACCTAATCTCAAATTGGGTCCCTTCCTTGACCAAGTTGTTACTGAAATATAAATTGCTGGTCGTCGGAAAATCAGGTTGTACAAACAAATTATGCTTCGTTGTTAAAGGAATAATAATTTTATTATAAATAATGCAGATGAAAAATAGAAAAATGAAATGGAAATGTTTAAATTTATTGACAAAATCTTAATACTAACACTATAAACGGGCTAACGCACGCGTGTTTTAGTTTTCAAAAATTTTCACTAATTTTTATTAAATAATTGTTAATGTGCATTTACCTTAATAAATGTAGGGAATTTCTTGTCCCCAGTTGTTAACAGCATACAATAGAATCGCTTTACTTGGAGGATGACCTTCGCCTAATGATAATAATTCAGATAGGTTTCTTGTGTAGTGTAACCACGTTTTGTGCGTAGTTAAATTTTCAAAAATAAACACAATCACTTTATAAATTCAACTAAATTGACTTTTATAACACGTAAGTAATTTTTCTTTAATGATATCTTTACTTTTCATACGGTTTTAAATAATTTTTATCAATATTTATTTACTTTTAGGAGACACTAATAAATTGCACCACCATTCAATTTCAAGAAAAATCAACTTATCATTAATCAACAATCCATTGTTTTTTCCATAGTTACCTATCTTTTCAAGGCAAATCTGATTTCGTTTTATTAGTCGATATAAAAATCAATATTCTTGCGTTATAATTTTCCAGGTTCGTACTTAGCCCAAAATAATTTGTAAAATTTCTAATAAAATTTTTATGTTTCAGTTTTATTTGAAGCACCAGCCTCTTCTGTGATCTTCCAGTAAACTTTTGAAGAAAATGTTTTTCGCATTTATGGTTCATTGAATATCGATGCACTTCTACACGTAAAGATTTTATTATCTTGATTTTTAAAAGTTCTACGTTTTAACACCTTTTTATAACTAATGTTTTGAACAATTATTTTTGATTTCAAATTACATTTTTATATCACTACTTAAATTAATTTATAATTTTAACAAACTTTTATGTTAACAGAATTAAAACGTTGCATTTGAATTTACCTTGTTTTCTCATTTCGTGACCTTTTTCTTTACATAAATTTATGACGTTAAAGCAGATTCTTGGTGTCAGATGAAACCTTTACTTTCGAACAAATAAGTCATGTGCTATCTTTACAGATTAAATAAAAAAACTTTGAATCAAAACGTGATCATTTCTATTGACGTGGTAGTCGTACATCGCATTTGCCCCCTGTGTTTAACTTTAAATTTATTCGAAAATACCTATTTTCGTAGTGAATTTTATAGTTAACACACGTGCTTTTACTCCTAAACAAACTTAAATTTCTAATGTAACATATTTTTTTTTCTTTTCAAAACAGAACAAACTAAATTCATAATGTGGCGTTATAAATACCTTTATTAAATTATTAACTCTATTACAAAAATATAAATTTAACTAAATAAATTAAAATAAATGTTCAAATAATTAACTAACTGTTTATAAAATTCAAATTATCCTAATTAATTAACCTAACTAACTAATCTGACCAAGATTGATTTTTTTATTTTTATTTTTAATTGCTCTTTTTTTTTACTAGCATGTTTATACTATTCGTTGTTTCATATTTTGATTTATTTAAAATTTTAACTACTTGATTAATTTTTTTACTTGGTTGTTAACCATGTAAACTTTATTTGTTCAATTCTGATTATCTTTATTTATGTAACTTTTATAATTCAATTCTTATTTACTCATATTTTGTGACCTAAAACATCTTTTCTCTTACCCTTTTATTAATTGGTTTTTTTTTTTTTTCTTTTAATTGCCTTTGGTATCCCCTAATAAATTTTCTATCATAATATTTTCATTATCGTATATCATTATCATATTCAATTGTTCCCCCCTTATATTTCATAATATTTATTCATAATTCTTCATAATCATTATTATATTTAATCATATTTCCCCATAATATTCATAATTCTTTATATTTCAATGTCAACGTATTTTTGGATACCAATCTATTTTAAACCCCTTTTCTTTCAATCCGTTATTTACTCTTTGATTTCTTTTCATTTTTGGTCACCTAATAATTTCATTCATTCAAAACTGATCTACCTAAATAAATTTACATCATTTATCTTTTAACTGAACCTCAATAAATAAATTAAAATTTTCAAATAGTGATTTCTTTTCGTACATTTATTATTCTTTTTGCACGTAGCATTTTCAAAATTTCATCTTGGTCAACTCATTATCATCTTCTCGATTCAATAGCTTTAATCAAATTTACACATTGCTATTATTCAAATCAAATTTTTATTGTATTATTCGGTATTTGTCTTTTCCTTTCTTAAAATTATATTTACAATTTTTGTCTTATTCGGTTTTTGTCATTATTTACTATTTTCACAGCGGTTAATTTTTAAGTTATTATTTTCTTTGATTATTTATATTAATTAAGTTTCGCCGTTGGCGTTTCTTTACTTGCTATTTTTCTCAGCGGTCAAATTTTTAAGTTGTTAACCTTTATTTCTTTTTAATTTAAGTTTCGCTGTTGAGCGTTGTCCACCATAAGGGTCCCATCGTCCCATCGAAAAATCATATCGATGTGGAATCGACCTCTTATTATATCCGAATCGGGATGTCGTATTTGGTAAGTACATTCGCCTACTTTCTCATCTATAATGAAAGGTCCTTCGTAGGGAAGTTGAAGTTTTTGGCATTCATTGTGCTCTCTTCGGCCCAATCGTAACTTTTTAACAATTACCCACTCTCCAATTTCAAAATTGCATTTTTTCTTAATTTTCTTATTCATTTTTCTTGTGTATTTTTGACTTCTTTTCTTGAGTCTTTTCCTAACTTCTTCAAGTATTTCATCATGTTCTTTTTCAGATTGATTATATATCCATGGTCTTTCCGGTTGTTGGTTTAACATTAGGAAATGTGGCGTTCTTTCCGTCGCTATGCTTGGGGTATGATTAATGAAGTTTTCTACTGTTTCGAGTTTACTATACCATGAAGGTTGATCATCGTGTACCAGGAGTCTGAGGAATTTAATCGTCTCTTGGACATACCTCTCACAGATGTTTCCTTGTGGATGTCGTATGGAACAATACGTGACTTTCACACCACGTTCTTCCCAATGCTGTCTAAACCGTTGATTATCGAAGTAAGTTGCATTATCAACTAAAATTCTTTTTGGTTTAATAATTTCGTTGCAGAAACGATCCAGAAGTTCCAGCGAAGTGTCCGTTGTACATGCTACGGTTGGATATAATTGGATGAATTTTGTGAAAGCATCAACTACGACGAAGATGTTATGAAACTCACTACTGGCTATTAAATTACCGATATAATCAACTGCAACTAACTCCCCAGGTTGTTCTAGTTTTAAGCTTTGCACGATATTTTGATTGTGAAAATTTTTAAATTTACCCATTTGACATAATGTACATTGGTTAATGGTACGTTTTATAATTTTTAAATCTTTATGGCAGAAATAATTTTCCCTGAACATAAGCCACGTTCTCTTGATACCGGCATGTCCAAATTTTGAATGTAACGCGTTTGTAATATTTATTGTGGTAGGTTCATCTACCACATATAATTCTAAATTTCTCAAAGTTTTTATGATTACGTTATCTTTATATTTAAATGACTTTGTATTTTCTTGATCGTTATTATCTAATTTAATTTTTAAGCTATCAAAACATTCATTTTCCTGAGCTAACAAAACATCCTGACGTGTAAACGGAATTTCGTCATCAACCAGTTGGTTTAATGCAATTAAAATTTCTTTCGGCTTATTGAAGCTATGCTTCTTATCGCACGGGTATTGCACGTGTATTTTGCACGGGTATCGCACGGGCAGTTAACTGAAAAAAATCGTTCGTCACACAAAATCGTCACACAAAATCGTCACACAAATATGTAACGGAAATATGTAACGCAAATTCGTCACACAAATTTCGACCGCGACTTTCAAATTTCGAACTTCCCTTCAAACACCATAACTCCGGAACCGAGAGGGCTAGGATCCTGGGAATGGTGGCTATGGATAGGGGGCGGATGTGGCAACCGCCCCCGACCCCACGCCGCCCCCGCCGCCTCCAACCGGTTTTTATGGAAAATAGTTTTTTAACAAAACTAAAAAAATTTAAACATTTCCCCCCCCTCCCTCCCCTTTTCGTGGGTCGGCAAAAAACGTCAAAAAAATTTTTAAAATTTTTATTTTTCAAAAATTTTGAAGCTAGTTTTAGTTTTTTGACAAAACTTACAAAATTAAAAATTTCCCGCCCCCCCTTTTTCCCTTTTCGTGGGTCGGCAAAAAACGTCGAAAACATTTTCCCGTATTCTTATAAGCAAGTTGGAGGCCGAAGGCCGACCCGTATTCTTAAATGCCAGTGGGAGGCCGAAGGCCGACCCGACCCGTGTTCTCTAAATCAAGTGGGAGGCCGAAGGCCGACCCGTATTCTTATAACCACGTTGGAGGCCGAAGGCCGACCCATATTCATAAATGCCAGTGGGAGGCCGACCCGACCCGTGTTCTCTAAAGCAAGTGGGAGGCAACCGCCCCTGACCCGACCCCACGCCGCCCCGCCGCCTCCAACCGATTTTTAGGGAAAATAGTTTTTGACAAAACTAAAAAAATTAAAACATTTTTTTTAAATTAAAACCCCCCCTCCCCTTTTCGTGGGTCGGCAAAAAACGTCAAAAAAATTTTCAAAATTTTTATTTTTCAAAAATTTTGAAGCTAGTTTTAGTTTTTTGACAAAACTTACAAAATTAAAAATTTCCCGCCCCCCCTTTTTCCCTTTTCGTGGGTCGGCAAAAAACGTCGAAAACATTTTCCCGTATTCTTATAAGCAAGTTGGAGGCCGAAGGCCGACCCGTATTCTTAAAAGCCAGTGGGAGGCCGAAGGCCGACCCTACCGGTGTTCTCTAAATCAAGTGGGAGGCCGAAGGCCGACCCGTATACTTATAAGCACGTTGGAGGCCGAAGGCCGACCCATATTCATAAATGCCAGTGGGAGGCCGACCCGACCCGTGTTCTCTAAAGCAAGTGGGAGGCAACCGCCCCTGACCCGACCCCACGCCGCCCCGCCGCCTCCAACCGATTTTTAGGGAAAATAGTTTTTGACAAAACTAAAAAAATTAAAACATTTTTTTTTAATTAAAACCCCCCCTCCCCTTTTCGTGGGTCGGCAAAAAACGTCAAAAAAATTTTCAAAATTTTTATTTTTCAAAAATTTTGAAGCTAGTTTTAGTTTTTTGACAAAACTAACAAAATTAAAAAATCCCCCCCCATTCTCCCTTTTCGTGGGTCGGCAAAAAACGTCAAAAAAATTTTCCCGTATTCTTATAAGCAAGTTGGAGGCCGAGGGCCGACCCGTGTTCCTGAAAGGCAAGTGGGAGGCCGACCCGTGTTCCTGAAAGGCAAGTGGGAGGCCGACCCGTGTTCCTGAAAGGCAAGTGGGAGGCCGACCCGTAGTTTTATAAGCAAGTTGGAGGCCGAAGGCCGACCCGACCCGTGTTCTCAAAAGCAAGTGGGAGCAAGCATAACTCCGGAACCGAGAGGGCTAGGACCGTGGGAATGGTGGCTATGGATAGGGGGCGGAGGTGGCAACCGCCCCAACCCCACGCCGCCCCCGCCGCCTCAACCTCCAACCGGTTTTTAGGGAAAATAGTTTTTTGACAAAACAAAAAAAATTAAAAAATATCCCCCTCTCCTTTTCGTGGGTCGGCAAAAAACGTCGAAAAAATTGTAAAAATTTTTCACAAAAAGGCCGAAGGCCGAACAACTGTGGCCTTTACGGATCTATTATGGTCCTCCCCCTGTGAGACCGAAGGCCGAACAACACTGGCAATCACGGACTAGCAGTCAAGATAGCTGAAGGCATATAAATATAATCTATTATGGTCCGCCCTGTGAGGCCGAAGGCCGAACAACTAGGGCCTTCACGGATTTATTATGGTCCGCCCTGTGAAGCCGAAGGCCGAACAACTATGGCCTTCACGGATCTATTATAGTCCTACCCCTGTGAGGCCGAAGGCCGAACAACTATGGCTTTCACGGATCTATTATGGTCCGCCCTGTAAGGCCGAAGGCCGAACAACTATGGCCTTCACGGATTTATTATGGTCCGCCCTGTGAAGTCGAAGGCTGAACAACTATGGCCTTCACGGATCTATTATGGTCCTCCCTCTGTGAGGCCGAACAACTATGGCCTTCACGGATCTATTATGGTCCTCCCTCTGTGAGGCCAAAGGCCAAACAACTATGGCCTTCACGGATCTATTATGGTTCGCCCTGTGAGGCTGAACAACTATGGCCTTCAAGGATCTATTATGGTTTGCTCTGTGCGTAAGAAGCATAGCTTCTGTGGACGGTCCGACGACCGCTCTCATTTTTTAACGGGTTATCTTTTCTACTAAGCGCGTCTGCAACAATATTATTTTTGCCTTTAATGTGCACGATGTCGAATGTGTACTCCATAATGAGCAAACTCCACCGATAAATTCTATTATTCGTAAATTTTGTACGCATTAAAAATGTTAACGCCGAGTGATCAGTGTGTATTTCAAAACGGTTGCCGATTAGGTAAAATTTTAATTTTGTGAGCGCAAACACGATAGCTAACATTTCTTTCTCGGACGTGGAATAATTAAGTTCAGATTTCTTTAACGTTCGTGAAACAAAACTTATCGGTTCTTCTTCCCCATTACGCATTTGTATTAAAGCACCTCCTACCGCAAAATGACTTGCGTCTGTCTTTAGTATAAACTTTTCTTTAAAATCGGGATGAAGTAGTTTGACGTTCTCATATAAGGTATTTTTCATTTGATCAAAAGCTTTTTGTTTGTCATCGTCCCATTTCCACCTTACCGATTTCTTCAGTAGCTCAAGTAACGGAACTGTTAAATTAGAATAGTTAGGTACGAACCTTTTATAATAATTCATTAACCCTAAAAATGATCTTAATGACTTTAAGTTAAATGGTCTACGGTAGTTTTTGATTTCTATTATTTTGCCATCGTCTATCTTAATACCCTCGTTTGAAATTATGTAACCCAAATATTGAACTCGCGTCTTGTAGAACTCACATTTTTCTATGTTGAGCTTCAAGTCTGCATCATTTAATGCTTTTAAAATTTTATCTAAGTGAACTTTATGAATTTCTTCATTTTCGCTGAAGATTATTATGTCATCAACATAGTGTGCGCAAAAATGACTAAATTGGTTGAGGATAACTTGTAATGCACCGATGAGTGCCGCGCTGCTAGTGGATAATCCAAATGGAACAACTCGAAAGATATACGTGTTACCATCCACGCTAAAACCTGTGTATTGTTGTGAGTCTTCATGCAATTTAATTAGCCAAAACGAATTTCTTAAGTCGAGTTTACTGAAAGTTTTTGATGATCCCAATTTTGATAACAATGACTCCATAGTTTCCGGACTCTCGAACTGGGGTTTTGTGACTGCGTTTAACCCCCTCGCGTCTAAACATAATCTTAAACTACCGTCTTTCTTTTTAACAATAACGAGTGGGTTTAAATAAGCTGTCGGAGATTTTACTATGATGCCGTCATTTAGCATCTTTTGAATTTCTAATTGCACCTGGTTTTTGTAACATTGCGGAATAGGGTAATTCTTACAGCGGAATAGCTTGTCTTTGATAATTTGTAACTTGTGCACGTAATTTTTCGCGGTACCCGACTCCTGATTTATCAATGCATCGTATTTCGTGAATAATTTTATGACTTCGTGAGTGTAATCATTTGGACAATCTAATTTTATGTTTTTCAAATCCCCTTTGTTTTTATTTATTAACTGTGTATCCCAATTAACATTTCTTAAACCTTCTTCCCTGTCATAATTAACATAATTAACATTGTATTCCCCTTCTATTGAATTTTCTACTAACATTTCCGGTTCATTCCCATCAGTGATTTGATTACCTAAATTGTTCGTCCAAGTGATCTCTTTGTTTAATATTTTTACTACCTTCCGTTCTGCATCAATGATCATATTAAATTTATTAATTAAGTCGATTCCGAGTATGCATTGCATGGATAAATTTTTAATAATTAAAATCGATTCTTTTATAATTACATCCCCTATTTTAATTGTCGCAAGCACGCTTTCGTTTGCAGACGAGAACTTTTTCTGGTTTGGCGTTACCAAATTTACTATCTTTGTTTTTAAAATTGTATCTTTAAAATTTTCTTGATTTTTCGAAATTACCCCCTGATTTATTAATGAAATTTCTGCCCCTGTATCTATTAAACAATTTACCTGAACGTTATTAATATTTACCATAATGTATGGCAATAAATCAAATTTATTCTCATTATTTAACCCCCCTGTATTTTCGATACTGATAAACTCTTTGGGATGCTGATAAGAGCTTATCTGCATATTTCTTGGCACGCCGTTTATTGAAAATCCTGTGGAGAAGATGTTTCTTCCTCCACAGCAGGTGTCCTATTTATCGTAACACTATTGATCGGTCTGTTTTCTGTTTTGGCTGACGTTCGGTTTGGGAAACGTTCGTCGCCCCCTTGTTGATTATTTTGTTCGTTTGTGCGATTGTCATAACTACGCCAATTTGACTCAAATCTACCTCCTCTCTGAAAACGCCCACGATAACCCTGATTATAATTTCTATTATTTCCGTAATAGTTACCTCTACAAAAATTATTTCGATTTGAGTTGTACCCTGCGTTACGATCATCCTGACTATCCCGATTGTAAGTATTAAAATTATCATAACCACCCCTACGATTTTCAAAATTATTTTCATTTCTACCGTAATTATTATTGTTCTGGTTATAATTTCCAGATCGTTCGTAACGGTTGTATCTATTGTCCTGATTATTGCGATTGTCGTTCCCATTATTGTGATAAGTGCGCTGGTTATTCGATTCGCGTTGCCCCCCTGAATAAGTATTGAAATTTCTAGTCGCGTTATTATAACTTGGCCTATTGGCTCTTTCGTCCATGTTAACCGCATCTGTTCTCCTTAACAATTTCGATAATTCGGATATCGTGTTTATATTTTCAAGAGCTACCCGATTAATTATATCTTGGCAGAAATGATTAGATAAGTGTTCAACGATTTCTTCCTCGGAGACTTCCGGTTCAAGTTGCGTTACCTCGTTAATGATGTTCTCCGCGTAATCATTGCGGCGACCGTACCCTTTAAATCTACCGTTCATTAACTCGTTGCGTATTCGCCCCTGAGCTTGCTTATCCCAGTAACGATCTAGAAATAGTCTTTCGAAACCGACAAAATCTTCAAATTTATCTTGCACACACCCGAACCATTTTTTAGCATTGCCACCCATCATAGAGCAGATGCAATTTTTAAATTTGTTCACATCGCGGATGTGACTTGTGCTGCGGTTCGCGTATTTGATAAATTGTTTAGGGTTAAAGTCCCCTTTTTCATAGAACTTTATTGCTTGCCCGTTGTTTGTCGGCCACGTGATGTCTTGTAGAGCCGATAAAGTTATAGAACTGTTTGTGCTTTCACATTTTATCTTGACGTTTTCTTCAAGTAATTTTAGTTTTTCCCCCTGATCATTTAATTTCAGGTCTACCTGATTTTCTAATTTACACACTTTTTGACTCATATCCGTTTTTGACTTTACAATTTGTTCTTCCAAAATTTGTCGTGTTAGTATTATTTTATTATTGATATCAATTGCCGGTACTATTTGACTTTTAATTTCTGATACCTCTTCACTTAATTCATACACATTTTCTTTTACCTTCTGTACATTTTTATTTGTCTCATTGACCTCATCCGATAATTTATTTTCCATTTCTACTTTTAATTTTTCAATGCTGTTCTTTACCATATCCTCTGATTTTTTAAATGCCTCGGCGGCTTCTTCTCTTGCCTCTTGTATCTTCTCATTTAGTTCCTTTTTAACGTCGTCTGTCCTTTTAATTATTAGTTCTGTTTTCTCTTCGAACTTTACATTCAACTCCTTCTTGGTTTCGTTCAACTCCTTTCTGGAGTCCTCTGTGCTTTTTAAAATTAAGTCTGTTTTCTTTGCGTTTTCTGAAAGAGCATCTTTCATGAACTCCATCATTTTTTGCATTTCTGTTTTCTCTTCTTTCTTAGGTGTTTCGTCTATATTTGTTTCAAGCGATATTTCACTTGCGATTTTACTTTCTTCCTCGGTTTCCAGTATAACCTCTTCTATTAAATTTTCTTCTTCCTTTTCTATGAATGTGTCTTCCATACCTTCATCTACGACTTCCGGATTTTTCTTTTCATACCTGATCGTCCTTTCAGATTTTTCTGCCATTTTGATTTATTTTTTTTTAAATATTTGTTCAAATTAATTTTAAGGAAATAGTTATTAAGTGAGTTTTGATGTAATTTAATTTTAGTTTTAAGAATATTTTTAATTTTAGTTTTAAGAAAATTGTTAGTTTTAATGTCAACGTTATGAATAATTTTAATGAAATTTCTCGTTGTAATTAACCTATCTATTAATTTAATTATAATGACCTAATTTTACTCGCGGTACGAGGTTATTCGAGGTGACTCGAGTCCCACGTTGTGACGCCAAAAAGTGCTGTGTAGCCCCGGAGCTTTATTAGGCTTGCACTCTGTATCGTTGATATCTTGTACGAGTGTACTTATAAGTACCTCGTCAATAAAAATGATTGTAAAATAATCTGACAAATTGCAATAAAATGAATTTTACCTCGGCTTTGGCTATTTTCGGAGAGCACAGACTTACCTAATCTCAAATTGGGTCCCTTCCTTGACCAAGTTGTTACTGAAATATAAATTGCTGGTCGTCGGAAAATCAGGTTGTACAAACAAATTATGCTTCGTTGTTAAAGGAATAATAATTTTATTATAAATAATGCAGATGAAAAATAGAAAAATGAAATGGAAATGTTTAAATTTATTGACAAAATCTTAATACTAACACTATAAACGGGCTAACGCACGCGTGTTTTAGTTTTCAAAAATTTTCACTAATTTTTATTAAATAATTGTTAATGTGCATTTACCTTAATAAATGTAGGGAATTTCTTGTCCCCAGTTGTTAACAGCATACAATAGAATCGCTTTACTTGGAGGATGACCTTCGCCTAATGATAATAATTCAGATAGGTTTCTTGTGTAGTGTAACCACGTTTTGTGCGTAGTTAAATTTTCAAAAATAAACACAATCACTTTATAAATTCAACTAAATTGACTTTTATAACACGTAAGTAATTTTTCTTTAATGATATCTTTACTTTTCATACGGTTTTAAATAATTTTTATCAATATTTATTTACTTTTAGGAGACACTAATAAATTGCACCACCATTCAATTTCAAGAAAAATCAACTTATCATTAATCAACAATCCATTGTTTTTTCCATAGTTACCTATCTTTTCAAGGCAAATCTGATTTCGTTTTATTAGTCGATATAAAAATCAATATTCTTGCGTTATAATTTTCCAGGTTCGTACTTAGCCCAAAATAATTTGTAAAATTTCTAATAAAATTTTTATGTTTCAGTTTTATTTGAAGCACCAGCCTCTTCTGTGATCTTCCAGTAAACTTTTGAAGAAAATGTTTTTCGCATTTACGGTTCATTGAATATCGATGCACTTCTACACGTAAAGATTTTATTATCTTGATTTTTAAAAGTTCTACGTTTTAACACCTTTTTATAACTAACTAGCTGACCCGGCAGACGTTGTCCTGCCCAAATTTCAATTTTTGCCTAAATGTATTTTTTAGATCCAATCCGCATAATGGCCTTGCGACTTATTTGGTCATCGCAAATACCAAACGTATTAAAAAAGGATTAAATAAATAAATTAATAAAAAATACAAATCAAGGTTTAATAAAAAAAAAGTTTAACAAAACTGTTTAGTATTCACAAAAACCACAATAATTTCTAATTTTACTTTATTTTATTTTTGCCAATTACTCTTGTTCTTTGTGTTCTTCCTTTTCCTCCTCCCCTTCGTCTTCTAATAAGGAATTTTCGAAAGCACGCAGCGATATTGCCAACTCCTGTTCTTCTTACATACATACATTGAATTTTATATATATAGATATCGTTCGTTAATACGTTGATCCGTTGAAACGTTGATTCGTTGATCCGCACTAACGTTGGTCAAGCTAATACAGCGCTTGACCAAAGTTCGCGGCAAGATTCTAAAGTAGCCTATGTTTTTTTTAGCATTGTAAATAGCTTCTACACCAAATTTGGTAGAGATTGGTCAAACGGTGTAGAATTGTATAGAAAACATACATACATACATACATACATACATACATTGAATTTTATATATATAGATATCGTTCGTTAATACGTTGATCCGTTGAAACGTTGATCCGCACTAACGTTGGTCAAGCTAATACAGCGCTTGACCAAAGTTCGCGGCAAGATTCTAAAGTAGCCTATGTTTTTTGTAGCATTGTAAATAGCTTCTACACCAAATTTGGTAGAGATTGGTCAAACGGTGTAGAATTGTATAGAAAACATACATACATACATACATACATACATACATTGAATTTTATATATATAGATATCGTTCGTTAATACGTTGATCCGTTGAAACGTTGATTCGTTGATCCGCACTAACGTTGGTCAAGCTAATACAGCGCTTGACCAAAGTTCGCGGCAAGATTCTAAAGTAGCCTATGTTTTTTGTAGCATTGTAAATAGCTTCTACACCAAATTTGGTAGAGATTGGTCAAACGGTGTAGAATTGTATAGAAAACATACATACATACATACATACATACATACATTGAATTTTATATATATATATAGATATCGTTCGTTAATACGTTGATCCGTTGAAACGTTGATCCGTTGATCCGCACTAACGTTGGTCAAGCTAATACAGCGCTTGACCAAAGTTCGCGGCAAGATTCTAAAGTAGCCTATGTTTTTCGTAGCATTGTAAATAGCTTCTACACCAAATTTGGTAGAGATTGGTCAAACGGTGTAGAATTGTATAGAAAACATACATACATACATACATACATACATTGAATTTTATATATATAGATATCGTTCGTTAATACGTTGATCCGTTGAAACGTTGATTCGTTGATCCGCACTAACGTTGGTCAAGCTAATACAGCGCTTGACCAAAGTTCGCGGCAAGATTCTAAAGTAGCCTATGTTTTTTGTAGCATTGTAAATAGCTTCTACACCAAATTTGGTAGAGATTGGTCAAACGGTGTAGAATTGTATAGAAAACATACATACATACATACATACTTTTGTATCCACTCTCGCTCTCTCAGGTCGCTTATTAGTTAAGATTCTTCAGACGTGACACACAATCAAAATAAGAGACAGGATACCTCGAACATAATTTATTAACAAACATTCAACACAAACAATAATACAATTAAATAATAAAATGAAATCAAGAGATAATTGACAACTTAGAGTCCCTATTGCAATTTTTGTATAATAGTGTAAAGCTTTACCTTTATCAGTTTCCTTCCGTAAAACGAACTTAATTTCGTCGCACGTACACGCACTGCCGAACTTTATACACCTTCTTTCTTTCCGCGTAATTCCGGTATTCAATGCTGGACCAAATCCACCAATTCTATTTACCCAAATTTGTCCACTTCTGCAACACTCTTTATACTCTGAACTGCAAAAGTACTATTGGTTTGCGTGTTGTATATTCATCCACTTCTTTAAACACAATTGATCTGCATATCATTAATTTAGATACTTCTTAACACGCTCGGACTGAATGTAATATTTTCCACAACTGACTCAAAAATACGACTGGTTCGTATCTCGTTTTATCTGCCACTCCAAAATAACACGACTGGTTCGTATCTCGTTCAAACTGCAACTCAAAAATACGACTGTTTCGTATCTCGTTCAAACTGCAACTCAAAAACACGACTCGTTCGTATCTCCTTCAAAACTCCACTCCAAAACACGACTGGTTCGTATCTCGTTCAAAACTCAACTCAAAAACACGACTGGTCTATCTGTCGTTTTATACTCCACTCAAAAATACGACTGGTTCGTATGTCGTTTAATCTCCAACTGTCTTCATGCTCTTTATTATCACTTGGCATGGTTACCTCTTGTTTGTTTTTTTCTTCTAAGAGGCCGCACTATACTACCTCTATTCCTTTTTTTATTTCATCCAAACAAAACTTAAATCTAGTAACATTTTTAATAAACACATTCATACTGTACAAATTTTAATTAAACAATGTTGACATATCCTCCCTCTTATCTTGATTGCGTATCACGTACACATTTAAGAGGGAGCTAGCATATAGTGGACACAACATTACCCCACTGAAAAGTTACAATAACTATTTGAAACCTTGTGGTAATTTTCAAATTTTTATTTTAATCTTTGCATCTGGTATGCCCCATACTGGTTCCTCAACTCATATGTAAACCGTTACTCATCTACCCTTCATCTTTCTTTCTAACACTTTCAACTGTTCCTCTAACTCTTCACTCATGTCTACCTTCATCATCTTCCTACTATACTGTCATGCTTCCATCTGCATTTATTCTTTTATCTGCTTGGACAATTTTATAAATTCCCTTCCCCTTGTGGATTGCTACATTAACAATGTCGAGACAGCGCACAGCTTGTCCTCGACTTCCCCTTGTAGATTCCTACATTCATACTGTCTAGACAGCGCACAGCTTGTCCTAGAATTCCCCTTGTAGATTCTTGTAGACTCTTGAAGATTCTTGTAGACTCTATTTAACCCCACTTTCTGCACAGCGCACAGCTTGTTACAGTCTTTCCCTCTCTATTGTCTTGTCCAAACTTGCTTACTCAACCTTTAGGTTGTTCTGTGCAGATTCCCTTTGCTTTTCGGTAAACTTATTTTCGAAGTCTTGTTAGTAAAGATGCCTGGTATTCTTCACTTTTCATACCCAGTTTACTATAACATAACCTTTCCTCAACTTTAATATTTCTAACCTAGGCCTAAACATGAATTATGCTTTTAAATCATAAATCTTCCAATTTGTGCCTAAAAATGAATTATTAAATTTCCAACTTGGATCTAAATATGAATTATTTAATTTCTAACTTGGGTCTAAAATTAATTTTCTTGCCCCCATTCGCTATTAATATTTTCTTTTATAATACTTGTAATTCAGCATTACTTCATTTGTCAACATACTCCCTCTTGCTTTTTCCCTATCTTCAACAAAACATCTATATTTCCAATTCTCTTTCCACGATCGATGTGGACTCGGATATATCTTATTTTTGAAAGATGCCTCATTCTCAATTGACAAATGATGTTCGTAACCCTCTACAACAGTTACCTTTTCATTAAATAATACCTGCTGTCTATTTAATATTTCCTTTATCTTTCTAATATGAATTTCTGTGCAATTTTCCGACGTTACAATTGAATTTTTACTGACGTCTGTCATATTTATTTTTTCTTGCTTGCTTTCTTTACTAGAGTTCTCAAATTTTTGTATTATCATTTGATTATTTCCAAAATTCACCGTAATATTTTTAATTTCTAAATGATTTGAATTCAAATTCCGATCAAAACTGGATTTATTTTCACACTCCCATTCTATTTCTTCTTCATCAACCTCAATGATTTGTTTTTCCCCTTGCACGTTTACCTCCTCTGTTAAATCCTTCCTTGTATTCTCATTCTCTCTTGCACCCTCATTCAATCTTACGTTAATCTCCTTCACTACTAGACCACTACATTTTACCTCTTGTCTCAATTCATTCAACCCTTCTTTCATGCTTTTAAACCCTTCATTAATAGAAGCAAAATTTTTAACTCCATCATCTTTCATGCTTTTCAATTCCTCATTAACAGAAGCAAAATTTTTACTTGACTCCTTATTAATAGCCGCAGCCAAATTTTTATTTGACTCTTCTTTCATACTTTTAAACTGTGCCATCATCATCTCACATAACCTTTCACAACTCCTCGTATTCATTATTATGTCAGCTGTTCTACTTATTGTGTCCTACTATGTATCTGCTCTTTTTGATTGTGATCACCTGATGCCCTCTCGTTGGTCGCCACGTTTTGTATCCACTCTCGCTCTCTCAGGTCGCTTATTAGTTAAGATTCTTCAGACGTGACACACAATCAAAATAAGAGACAGGATACCTCGAACATAATTTATTAACAAACATTCAACACAAACAATAATACAATTAAATAATAAAATGAAATCAAGAGATAATTGAGTCCCTATTGCAATTTTTGTATAATAGTGTAAAGCTTTACCTTTATCAGTTTCCTTCCGTAAAACGAACTTAATTTCGTCGCACGTACACGCACTGCCGAACTTTATACACCTTCTTTCTTTCCGCGTAATTCCGGTATTCAATGCTGGACCAAATCCACCAATTCTATTTACCCAAATTTGTCCACTTCTGCAACACTCTTTATACTCTGAACTGCAAAAGTACTATTGGTTTGCGTGTTGTATATTCATCCACTTCTTTAAACACAATTGATCTGCATATCATTAATTTAGATACTTCTTAACACGCTCGGACTGAATGTAATATTTTCCACAACTGACTCAAAAATACGACTGGTTCGTATCTCGTTTTATCTGCCACTCCAAAATAACACGACTGGTTCGTATCTCGTTCAAACTGCAACTCAAAAATACGACTGTTTCGTATCTCGTTCAAACTGCAACTCAAAAACACGACTCGTTCGTATCTCCTTCAAAACTCCACTCCAAAACACGACTGGTTCGTATCTCGTTCAAAACTCAACTCAAAAACACGACTGGTCTATCTGTCGTTTTATACTCCACTCAAAAATACGACTGGTTCGTATGTCGTTTAATCTCCAACTGTCTTCATGCTCTTTATTATCACTTGGCATGGTTACCTCTTGTTTGTTTTTTTCTTCTAAGAGGCCGCACTATACTACCTCTATTCCTTTTTTTATTTCATCCAAACAAAACTTAAATCTAGTAACATTTTTAATAAACACATTCATACTGTACAAATTTTAATTAAACAATGTTGACATATCCTCCCTCTTATCTTGATTGCGTATCACGTACACATTTAAGAGGGAGCTAGCATATAGTGGACACAACAATACATACATTGAATTTTATATATATAGATAGCTGACCCGGCAGACGTTGTCCTGCCCAAATTTCAATTTTTGCCTAAATGTATTTTTTAGATCCAATCCGCATAATGGCCTTGCGACTTATTTGGTCATCGCAAATACCAAACGTATTAAAAATGGATTAAATAAATAAATTAATAAAAAATACAAATCAAGGTTTAATAAAAAAAAAGTTTAACAAAACTGTTTAGTATTCACAAAAACCACAATAATTTCTAATTTTACTTTATTTTATTTTTGCCAATTACTCTTGTTCTTTGTGTTCTTCCTTTTCCTCCTCCCCTTCGTCTTCTAATAAGGAATTTTCGAAAGCACGCAGCGATATTGCCAACTCCTGTTCTTCTTACATACATACATTGAATTTTATATATATAGATATCGTTCGTTAATACGTTGATCCGTTGAAACGTTGATTCGTTGATCCGCACTAACGTTGGTCAAGCTAATACAGCGCTTGACCAAAGTTCGCGGCAAGATTCTAAAGTAGCCTATGTTTTTTGTAGCATTGTAAATAGCTTCTACACCAAATTTGGTAGAGATTGGTCAAACGGTGTAGAATTGTATAGAAAACATACATACATACATACATACATTGAATTTTATATATATAGATATCGTTCGTTAATACGTTGATCCGTTGAAACGTTGATCCGCACTAACGTTGGTCAAGCTAATACAGCGCTTGACCAAAGTTCGCGGCAAGATTCTAAAGTAGCCTATGTTTTTTGTAGCATTGTAAATAGCTTCTACACCAAATTTGGTAGAGATTGGTCAAACGGTGTAGAATTGTATAGAAAACATACATACATACATACATACATACATACATTGAATTTTATATATATAGATATCGTTCGTTAATACGTTGATCCGTTGAAACGTTGATTCGTTGATCCGCACTAACGTTGGTCAAGCTAATACAGCGCTTGACCAAAGTTCGCGGCAAGATTCTAAAGTAGCCTATGTTTTTTGTAGCATTGTAAATAGCTTCTACACCAAATTTGGTAGAGATTGGTCAAACGGTGTAGAATTGTATAGAAAACATACATACATACATACATACATACTGCTGTGTAGCCTCGGAGCTTTGTTAGGCTTGCACTCTGAACTGTTAATGACTTGTACGAGTGTACGTAAAAGTACCTCGTCAATAGAAATATAAGCAAATTATTCTCGACAAATATAAATAAAATAAATTGATACCTCGGCTTGACTACTTCGGATAGCACAGACTTACCTTTTTCCAGGCTGAGTTCCTTCCTTAGCCAAATCTTAAATCTGAAATGCAATCTAGTGGCTTTTGGAATGATCATACATGAATGATGCTCCGTTTTATAGCAAATCTTTTTTTTTATTATTATATTTAATTTCCAAATGTAAATATTTAAAGTTAATAAAATTCTTATTTCTAATTACAAAAATCTTAATTCTATAATAAAACTAACGTTTTCCCGCACGTATAAAGTTAATCGTTAATTTGCACAAAATTTATGTTTTTAATAATTTTTAATGTAACGGTACCTTTATTTGGTGTAATTCTTTTCGTTGGGTTCATATACCATGAAGTTATACGGTGGTATTCGTTCGATGGCCTTCAAGGGTGCGTGATCTAACTGGATTGAATTCCCTCGTGGTAGTTTTTGTATCGTGACCAAAGTTTTCGTTCGAAATAATAGCGAATCTTCTCAATTTTGCACAGATTTTCACTTTTTGAAATACGTAAGTATAGTATTCTCTCAATTACTAACTTTTTAATCACTTTCTTAATCAAATTTTATTATATTTTTCACCTTTTAGCTGGACACAAAAATTTGCCACACATTTACTTTTATTTAAGCAATCAACCTCCATTAATCAACAATCCATTGTTTTTTACCATAGTTACTGGTATTTTCAAGGCACTTCTGATTTTCCATTTATCGAAAATAAAATCGATTTATTTTGACGTAAAATTTCCAGGTCCGTACTTAGCTCAAAATGATTTGTAAAATTTTAATGAAATTTTTATGTTTCAGATTTATTTTGAAGTAGTAACATCTCCTGTGGTCTTCCAGTAAACCTTTTGAAGAATATGTTTTTCGCATTCGTGGTACATTGAGTTTACGGCGCACTTTGACACGTAAATTTTGTTATTTTAAAAGTTCTACGTTTCAACACATTTTTATAACTAATACTTTTAACAAATTGTTTTTGATTTCAAATTACATTTTTATATATCACTACTTAAATTAATTTACAATTTTAACAAACCTTTATTTTAAAAACTGAATTAAACGTTGCATTTGGATTTACATTGTTTTCTCATTCCGTGACCTTATCTTCATTAAATTTATGACGTTAAAACAATTCTTTGGTGTCGGATAAAACCCTTTCGTTTGAACAAACAAGTCTCGTGCTACCTTTGTTAATAAATTAAAAACTTTGACTCAAAACGTGATCATTTCTATTGACGTGGTTTTGGTACACCGCATTTACCTCCTGTTAATTAAAATTTATCCGAAAATACCTAATTTTTGTGATAAATTTCTTAATTAACATACACGTGCATTAACTCATGAACACAACAAACTAAATTTTTAATGTAACGTTTAGTAATGATTATCACTAATATTTAAAATTAAATCATTAAATTATATCAAATGTAAAAAAAAATCAACTAAATGAATTCAATAAACTAACTAACCGTATTCAAAATTAACTATCTAAATTATAAAAGTATTTGAAAACTCCCTAACTAATCATGTTAACACAACTAACTAATTATATAAAAATTCAAACTAACCTATTTATTTTGACGAATAAATTTGACCAAGGTTTCTATTATGATTTTATATTATTTAAATTCTAAAATTTTTATTAACTTTGTACTTTGCTGTTCTTAAAACTTGATTCTTTATTTTTATTAATTTTCCAATCTTTGACCTATTTATTTATATTTGGGTGATTTCTACCTTTAGTTTTTATAATTTTCAATCATTAAACTTTAATTCCTAGCTTCATATTATTATTTGGTATTCTTTATCTTACTTTAATCAATATTTTCCTATATAATTCCCCATTATTATTTTGGTAACCTATTCTCGGTCCCATTTCAATTCATATAACTTCATATAATCTCATAATTATTTCATTAAATTCCACATTATTTATCTAGTTACTCCGTTTGAGTTAACCATTATTTATCTAATTTTCCCCCCTTGTATCTCTTATTGTATTCAATTGAATACCAATTTTATTGAAAACTTCCCGATCTGTTCAAATTAAATTCATAATTATTTACCTAAGTTTATGTTTCACCCAAATTCTAAATTTCAAACTTTTTCCTTTTAATCAATGAAATTATTTTATTAAATTATTTTTAAATTGAAAATTCTTTTAATTAAATAAATTCTTAATAACCTTTTCCTTTATAAATTTTTGACTGTCATAAAACGTATCATCTTTAATAATCTTATCTTGGTCAAATTCTTATAAAGTCTTCATGTTCTAATAGCTTCAATCAAATTTACATTGCTATATCATGTTCACATCATATTGTAATTGTCATATTCGGTACTTGTCTTATTCATGCCTTAAAATTATATTTACAATTGTCTTTAATTCTTACTATTTCTCTAGCGGTTTATTTAGAAGTTGTTAAAATTTTATTTGTTTTTTCTTTTTAAGTTTCGCTATGGTTTTATTAACCATAATACCTCCTGCTATTTTTATCAGCGGTCAATTATGAAGTTGTAAACATTTAGTGACTTAAGTTTCGCTGTGGACGTTTTCAACCATAATAGTCCCATCGTCCCAGCGATAAATCATGTCGATGTGGAACCGACCTCTTATTATATCCGAATCGGGATGTCGTATTTGGTAAGTACATTCGCCTACTTTCTCATCTATAATGAAAGGTCCTTCGTAGGGAAGTTGAAGTTTTTGGCATTCATTGTGCTCTCTTCGGCCCAATCGTAACTTTTTAACAATTACCCACTCTCCAGTTTCAAAATTGCATTTTTTTTTAATTTTCTTGTTCATTTTTCGGGTATATTTTTGACTTCTTTTCTTGAGTCTTTTCCTAACTTCTTCAAGTATTTCATCATGTTCTTTTTCAGATTGATTATATATCCATGGTCTTTCCGGCTGTTGGTTCAACATGAGGAAATGTGGCGTTCTTTCCGTCGCTATGCTTGGGGTATGATTAATGAAGTTTTCCACGATTTCGAGTTTACTATGCCATGAAGATTGATCATCGTGTACCAGGAGTCTGAGGAATTTAATCGTCTCTTGGACATACCTCTCACAGATGTTTCCTTGTGGATGTCGTATGGAACAATACGTGACTTTCACACCACGTTCTTCCCAATGCTGTCTAAACCGTTGATTATCGAAGTAAGTTGCATTATCAACTAAAATTCTTTTTGGCTTAATGATTTCATTACAGAAACGATCCAGAAGTTCCAGTGAAATGTCCGTTGTACATGCTACCGTTGGATATAATTGGACGAATTTTGTGAAAGCATCTACTACGACGAAGATGTTATGAAACTCACTACTGGCTATTAAATTACCGATATAATCAACTGCAACTAACTCCCCAGGTTGTTCTAGTTTTAAGCTTTGCACGATATTTTGGTTATGAAAATTTTTAAATTTCCCCATTTGGCATTGGTTAATGGTACGCTTTATAATTTTTAAATCTTTATGGCAGAAATAATTTTCCCTGAACATAAGCCACGTTCTCTTGATACCAGCATGTCCAAATTTTGAATGTAACGCGTTTGTAATATTTATTGTGGTAGGTTCATCTACCACATATAATTCTAAATTTCTCAAAGTTTTTATGATTACGTTATCTTTATATTTAAATGACTTTGTGTTTTCTTGATCATTATTATCTAATTTAATTTTTAAGCTATCAAAACATTCATTTTCCTGAGCTAACAAAACATCCTGACGTGTAAACGGAATTTCGTCATCAACCAGTTGGTTTAATGCAATTAAAATTTCTTTAGGCTTATTTTCCGGGTTATCTTTTCTACTAAGCGCGTCTGCAACAATATTATTTTTGCCTTTAATATGCACGATGTCGAATGAGTACTCCATAATGAGCAAACTCCACCGATAAATTCTATTATTCGTGAATTTTGTACGCATTAGAAACGTTAACGCGGAATGGTCTGTGTGAATTTCAAAACGGTTGCCAATTAGGAAAAATTTTAATTTTGTGAGCGCAAACACGATAGCTAACATTTCTTTCTCGGATGTGGAATAATTAAGCTCCGATTTCTTAAGAGTTCGCGAGACAAAACTTATCGGTTCTTCTTCCCCATTACGCATTTGTATTAGGGCACCTCCGACCGCAAAATGACTTGCGTCTGTCTTTAATATAAACTTTTCTTTAAAATCGGGATGAAGTAGTTTGACGTTCTCATATAATGCATTTTTCATTTGATCAAAAGCTTTTTGTTTGTCATCGTCCCATTTCCACCTTACCGATTTCTTCAGTAGCTCAAGTAATGGAACTGTTAAATTAGAATAGTTAGGTACGAACCTTTTATAATAATTCATTAACCCTAAAAATGATCTTAATGACTTTAAGTTAAATGGTCTACGGTAATTTTTGATTTCTATTATTTTCCCATCGTCTATCTTAATACCCTCGTTTGAAATTATGTAACCCAAATATTGGACTTGCGTCTTGTAGAACTCGCATTTTTCTATGTTGAGCTTCAAGTCTGCATCATTTAATGCTTTTAAAATTTTCTCTAAGTGAGTTTTATGAATTTCTTCATTTTCGCTGAAGATTATTATGTCATCAACATAGTGTGCACAAAAATGACTAAATTGGTTGAGGATAACTTGTAATGCACCGATGAGTGCGGCGCTGCTAGTGGATAATCCAAATGGAACAACTTGAAAGATATACGTGTTTCCGTCAACGCTAAAGCCTGTGTACTGCTGCGAGTCTTTATGCAATTTAATCAGCCAAAATGAATTTCTTAAGTCGAGTTTACTAAAAGTTTTTGATGTTCCCAATTTTGATAACAATGACTCCATAGTTTCAGGGCTCTCGAACTGAGGTTTTGTGACTGCGTTTAACCCCCTCGCGTCTAAACATAATCTTAAACTACCGTCTTTCTTTTTAACAATAACGAGTGGATTTAAATAAGCTGTCGGAGATTTTACTATGATGCCGTCATTTAGCATCTTTTGAATTTCTAATTGCACCTGGTGTTTGTAACATTGCGGAATAGGGTAAGTCTTACAGCGGAATAGCTTGTCTTTGATAATTTGTAACTTGTGCACGTAATTTTTCGCGGTACCCGACTCCTGATTTATCAATGCATCGTATTTCGTGAATAATTTTATAACTTCTTGGGTGTAATCATTTGGACAATCTAATTTTATGTTTTTCAAATCCCCTTTGTTTTTATTTATTAACTGTGTATCCCTATTAACATTTCTTAAACCTTCTTCCCTGTCATAATTAACATAATTAACATTTCCGGTTCATTCCCATCAGTGATTTGATTACCTAAATTGTTTGTCCAAGTGATCTCTTTGTTTAATATTTTTACTACTTTTCGTTCTGCATCAATGATCATATTAAATTTATTAATTAAGTCGATTCCGAGTATGCATTGCATGGATAAATTTTTAATAATTAAAATCGATTCTTTTATAACTACATCCCCTATTTTAATTGTCGCGAGTACGCTTTCGTTCGCAGACGAGAACTTTTTCTGGTTTGGCGTTACCAAATTTACTATGTATCTTTGTTTTTAAAATTGAATCTTTAAAATTTTCTTGATTTTTCGAAATTACCCCCTGATTTATTAATGAAATTTCTGCCCCTGTATCTATTAAACAATTTACCTGAACGTTATTAATATTTACCATGATGTATGGCAACAAATCAAATTTATTTTCATTATTTAACCCCCCCGTATTTTCGATACTGATAAACTCTTTGGGATGCTGATAAGAGCTTATCTGCATATTTCTTGGCACGCCGTTTATTGAAAATCCTGTGGAGAAGATGCTTCTTCCACAGCAGGTGTCCTATTTATCGTAACACTATTTATCGGTCTGTTTTCTGTATTGGCTGACGTTCGGTTTGGGAAACGTTCGTCGCCCCCTTGTTGATTATCTCGATCGTTCGTGCGATGGTCATAACTACGCCAATTTGACTCAAATCTACCTCCTCTCTGAAAACGTCCACGATAACCCTGATTATAATTTCTATTATTTCCGTAATAGTTACCTCGACCAAAGTTATTTCGATTTGAGTTGTACCCTGCGTTACGATCATCCTGACTATCCCGATTGTTAGTATTAAAATTATTATTATAACCACCCCTACGATTTTCAAAATTATTTTCATTTCTACCATAATTATTATTGTTCTGGTTATAATTTCCAGATCGTTCGTAACGGTTGTATCTATTGTCCTGATTATTGCGATTGTCGTTCCCATTATTGTGATAAGTGCGCTGGTTATTCGATTCGCGTTGCCCCCCTGAATAAGTATTGAAATTTCTAGTCGCGTTATTATAGCTTGGCCTATTGGCTCTTTCGTCCATATTAACCGCATCTGTTCTCCTTAACAATTTCGATAATTCGGATATCGTGTTTATATTTTCAAGAGCTACCCGATTAATTATATCTTGGCAGAAATGATTAGATAAGTGTTCAACGATTTCTTCCTCGGAGACTTCCGGTTCAAGTTGCGTTACCTCGTTAATGATGTTCTCCGCGTAATCATTGCGGCGACCGTACCCTTTAAATTTACCGTTCATTAACTCGTTGCGTATTCGCCCCTGAGCTTGCTTGTCCCAGTAACGATCTAGAAATAGTCTTTCAAAACCGACGAAATCTTCAAATTTATCTTGCACACACCCGAACCATTTTTTAGCATTTCCACCCATCATTGAGCAGATGCAATTTTTAAATTTGTTCACATCGCGGATGTGACTTGTGCTGCGGTTCGCGTATTTGATAAATTGTTTAGGGTTAAAGTCCCCTTTTTCATAGAACTTTATTGCTTGCCCGTTGTTTGTCGGCCACGTGATGTCTTGTAGAGCCGATAAAGTTATAGAACTGTTTGTGCTTTCACATTTTATTTTTACGTTTTCTTCAAGTAATTTTAGTTTTTCGCGCTGATCATTGAATGTCAGGTCTACCCGATTTTCTAATTTACACACTTCTTGACTCATATCCGTTTTTGACTTTTCAATTTGTTCTTCCAAAATTATTCGAGTTTGTATAATTTTCTTATTAATTGTTATTTCCGGTATGATCTGGTCACTAATTTCCGATACCTTTTCACTTAGTTCGTATACATTTTCTTTTACCTTTTGTACGTTTGAATTTGTGTCACTTATTGCCTGACCAAATTTAGTTTCAATTTCCTCTTTGTATTTTTGTAAATTCTCGTTGAGTTCTTTCTTTGTGTTTTCTGTATATTTAATAACCACATCTATTTTCTCGTTTAATTCTTTTTTTGTTTCTTGTAATTTTTTATTTGTGTTTTCAATGATTAACTTTGTGTTCTTTTCTGCTTTCTGGTTATTTTGGAGATCTCTTTCTTTTGCTTTCTTTCTGTCTTCTGCTGCTTTCATTTGAGCATCTTTCATGTACTCCATCATTATATCTCATCGTTGCTGCTCTTCTGTTATTACGACCTTCGGTGTCTCGTCAACATCTAACTGGATTAACATTTCACCTGCTGTGGCTTCTTCGGTTATTGACACCCCCTCTTCTGACGTTTCTTCCTCTTTTTCTGTTTCTATGTCTTCTGTACCTTCATCTATGACTTCCGGATTTTTCTTTTCATACCTTATAGTCCTATCCGATTTTTCTGCCATTTTGATTTATGTATTTGTTCAATTTAATTTTAAGGAAATAGTTATTAAGTGAATTCTCGATGTAATTTTAATTTTAGTAATAAGAATATTTTTAATTTTAATTTTAAGAAAATTTTTAGTTTTAATGTTATTGTTGTAAATAATTTTGATGAAATTTTTCGTTGTAGTTAACCTATCTAGTATTTTAATTATGATAACCTAACTTTACTCGTGGTACGAGGTTATTCGAGTTGACTCGAGTCCCACGTTGTGACGCCAAAAAGTGCTGTGTAGCCTCGGAGCTTTGTTAGGCTTGCACTCTGAACTGTTAATGACTTGTACGAGTGTACGTAAAAGTACCTCGTCAATAGAAATATAAGCAAATTATTCTCGACAAATATAAATAAAATAAATTGATACCTCGGCTTGACTACTTCGGATAGCACAGACTTACCTTTTTCCAGGCTGAGTTCCTTCCTTAGCCAAATCTTAAATCTGAAATGCAATCTAGTGGCTTTTGGAATGATCATACATGAATGATGCTCCGTTTTATAGCAAATCTTTTTTTTTATTATTATATTTAATTTCCAAATGTAAATATTTAAAGTTAATAAAATTCTTATTTCTAATTACAAAAATCTTAATTCTATAATAAAACTAACGTTTTCCCGCACGTGTAAAGTTAATCGTTAATTTGCACAAAATTTATGTTTTTAATAATTTTTAATGTAACGGTACCTTTATTTGGTGTAATTCTTTTCGTTGGGTTCATATACCATGAAGTTATACGGTGGTATTCGTTCGATGGCCTTCAAGGGTGCGTGATCTAACTGGATTGAATTCCCTCGTGGTAGTTTTTGTATCGTGACCAAAGTTTTCGTTCGAAATAATAGCGAATCTTCTCAATTTTGCACAGATTTTCACTTTTTGAAATACGTAAGTATAGTATTCTCTCAATTACTAACTTTTTAATCACTTTCTTAATCAAATTTTATTATATTTTTCACCTTTTAGCTGGACACAAAAATTTGCCACACATTTACTTTTATTTAAGCAATCAACCTCCATTAATCAACAATCCATTGTTTTTTACCATAGTTACTGGTATTTTCAAGGCACTTCTGATTTTCCATTTATCGAAAATAAAATCGATTTATTTTGACGTAAAATTTCCAGGTCCGTACTTAGCTCAAAATGATTTGTAAAATTTTAATGAAATTTTTATGTTTCAGATTTATTTTGAAGTAGTAACATCTCCTGTGGTCTTCCAGTAAACCTTTTGAAGAATATGTTTTTCGCATTCGTGGTACATTGAGTTTACGGCGCACTTTGACACGTAAATTTTGTTATTTTAAAAGTTCTACGTTTCAACACATTTTTATAACTAATACTTTTAACAAATTGTTTTTGATTTCAAATTACATTTTTATATATCACTACTTAAATTAATTTACAATTTTAACAAACCTTTATTTTAAAAACTGAATTAAACGTTGCATTTGGATTTACATTGTTTTCTCATTCCGTGACCTTATCTTCATTAAATTTATGACGTTAAAACAATTCTTTGGTGTCGGATAAAACCCTTTCGTTTGAACAAACAAGTCTCGTGCTACCTTTGTTAATAAATTAAAAACTTTGACTCAAAACGTGATCATTTCTATTGACGTGGTTTTGGTACACCGCAATACATTGAATTTTATATATATAGATATCGTTCGTTAATACGTTGATCCGTTGAAACGTTGATTCGTTGATCCGCACTAACGTTGGTCAAGCTAATACAGCGCTTGACCAAAGTTCGCGGCAAGATTCTAAAGTAGCCTATGTTTTTTGTAGCATTGTAAATAGCTTCTACACCAAATTTGGTAGAGATTGGTCAAACGGTGTAGAATTGTATAGAAAACATACATACATACATACATACATACATTGAATTTTATATATATAGATATCGTTCGTTAATACGTTGATCCGTTGAAACGTTGATTCGTTGATCCGCACTAACGTTGGTCAAGCTAATACAGCGCTTGACCAAAGTTCGCGGCAAGATTCTAAAGTAGCCTATGTTTTTTGTAGCATTGTAAATAGCTTCTACACCAAATTTGGTAGAGATTGGTCAAACGATGTAGAATTGTATAGAAAACATACATACATACATACATACATACATACATTGAATTTTATATATATAGATATCGTTCGTTAATACGTTGATCCGTTGAAACGTTGATCCGCACTAACGTTGGTCAAGCTAATACAGCGCTTGACCAAAGTTCGCGGCAAGATTCTAAAGTAGCCTATGTTTTTTGTAGCATTGTAAATAGCTTCTACACCAAATTTGGTAGAGATTGGTCAAACGGTGTAGAATTGTATAGAAAACATACATACATACATACATACATACATACATTGAATTTTATATATATAGATATCGTTCGTTAATACGTTGATCCGTTGAAACGTTGATTCGTTGATCCGCACTAACGTTGGTCAAGCTAATACAGCGCTTGACCAAAGTTCGCGGCAAGATTCTAAAGTAGCCTATGTTTTTTGTAGCATTGTAAATAGCTTCTACACCAAATTTGGTAGAGATTGGTCAAACGGTGTAGAATTGTATAGAAAACATACATACATACATACATACATTGAATTTTATATATATATATATGTATCTCTGTTAAGGAGTGACTTCCGATGCATAGAAATGGCGACCTGACTTCCATCCCTACCAAGCATTTAATTGATATATAGATTCCTACTTATGCTTGAGGGGAACTTTCTTAACGAGGTTTGCAACAGAGGGGAAGACATTTTTTAAATTATTTTTCAAGAGTATAAAAGTGACGAAGGCACTTCCGAGCATATATGCAGTCAATCTCTGAATTTGCAGATAAACAGAACGCGTACAAACTTCAAGCAGCGCTGCCACGTCGCGACATTCCAATCATACTTACATCATGATATCATGATACGAGTACTTACACTTCTCATTAAAATGTTCAAGTGCAAATTTAAAAAATTAATTATTCATTTTAGATGTTTATAAATGTTACAAAATTAAATTAATAACATTAAAGGGGTATAATAATAATATGCTATAGGTAACAATAAAAATTGAATTAAAATCTTTTAATTAAATATAGCATTATTTCGACGGTGACCTTCAATAACGTAACAACACAACAAATCGAATATTTTTCTTCATTGGAATGAAAAATTTTGAAATTTATTTATAATAATTGAAGGGCTAGGTGCAAAAACCGTATAAGTGCATAATTAAGAATTTAAAGTAAGACAACTTCAGAGTTGATTTTATTAAAAAAGTAAATTATGATCAAACTTTGACTTAAAAGGACCAAGGACGTTGACCGCTCGCATTACTAGATGCGGGGAATTCCCGGAAATATGCTTCGTTTTAATAATGTACTGAACGCAATTTTTTATCTTTTGCTTAGTACATTATTATTTAATAATTAATACTTTTCAATGAAATTTTTTACTTTTTCATAATAAAAATTAATAAAGCAAATCAAAAAAGGCCCTTAGAAGGTAAAGTTGAAAACTTAAAAAAAAATTCTTACGTATGAAAAAGTGAAGGGGTTGCTAAAATCTTACAATAAATGGGTAGAGATGGGTCTAATATTTATAAAGCATCCTTTGTGATTGATCAAGTTTTGAAATCTCGTCTAAACAAATTGATTTCGTTAGGATTATAGGATTCCCCCATAATTAACAACGTAATTTTTTCAATGTTTTGACGTGTTAACTCCGAACAAGTACCATAGTAAACACAGATCCTATTAAGCCTAGTGTACGATATTTCCATAACAAATTCCTCAACATTTATGCAATTTACAAAGACACAAACGAATATTAAATTTGCATAGCTTATTTTATGATACTTATAAGTGATTGATAATTTTTTACTAACTTAAGTTTAAAAATAACTCTTTATAGTCCGGTCAAATTAGACCAAAGAATAGGAGTGAGGTTGCAATAATTCGCACCCAGCTGAAAATTGGTAGGATTGTTCAAAACACGATCATAAATAAAATCTCAAAAGTCCTCATCGATCCGACACCTGGAAAAAAATTTATTCGGGGTCTAAGGTCACTAAAACGGGTTTTTCGCGATTTTCAGCAAAACGGTAAGTTTTATCATAAAATTATCCCATTCAAAAATTGTAGATCAGATAATTATCTATAAAAAATGTCTAAATACGGGTCCGTTACTTTGCCCCCCCCCCCCCGGTTAATATTTTTACACCAAAAGCAAGCTCTGAGATCCTTAGAGCTAGCACTAGCTAGCACCCAAATATGAAAGCTAGCACCATTACAGTTTTTTCACAAAACGACTTTGAAACCGGGGGGGGGCCAAAGTAACGCTAGCCCCCCCCCCGGTTAATATTTTTACCCAAAAACCTAGCACTGGGATCCTTAGAGGTAGCACCCAAATATGAAAGCTAGTACCATTACAGTATTTTCACAAATCGACTTTGAAACCGGGGGAGCCAAAGTAACGCTAGGCCCCCCCCGGTTAATATTTTTACCCATAAACCTAGCACTGGGATACTTAGAGCTAGCACCAGCTAGCACCCAAATATGAAAGCTGGCACCATTATAGTTTTTCCACAAATTCATTTTATTTATTTGCACCTAAATGACGATTACAACTCTTTCAACTTTTCGAATCGTTATATCTCAAAAACGGTGACTCTTAGGAAAAAAAGTATTTAGAGGGTCCGTTACTTTGCCCCCCCCCCCCCCCGGTTAATATTTTTACACCAAAAGCAAGCACTGAGATCCTTAGAGCTAGCACCAGCTAGCACCCAAATATGAAAGCTAGCACCATTACAGTTTTGTCACAAATCGACTTTGAAACCGGGGGGGGCAAAGTAACGCTAGCCCCCCCCCCCGGTTAATATTTTTACCCAAAAACCTAGCACTGGGATCCTTAGAGCTAGCACCAGCTAGCACCCAAATATGAAAGCTAGCACCATTACAGTATTTTCACAAATCGACTTTGAAACCGGGGGGGGGGCAAAGTAACGCTAGCCCCCGGTTAATATTTTTACCCATAAACCTAGTACTGGGATACTTAGAGCTAGCACCAGCTAGCACCCAAATATGAAAGCTGGCACCATTATAGTTTTTCCACAAATTCATTTTATTTATTTGCACCTAAATGACGATTACAACTCTTTCAACTTTTCGAATCGTTATATCTCAAAAACGGTGACTCTTAGGAAAAAAAGTATTTAGAGGGTCCGTTACTTTGCCCCCCCCCCCCTCCGGTTAATATTTTTACACCAAAAGCAAGCACTGAGATCCTTAGAGCTAGCACCAGCTAGCACCCAAATATGAAAGCTAGCACCATTACAGTTTTGTCACAAATCGACTTTGAAACCGGGGGGGGCAAAGTAACGCTAGCCCCCCCCCCCGGTTAATATTTTTACCCAAAAACCTAGCACTGGGATCCTTAGAGCTAGCACCAGCTAGCACCCAAATATGAAAGCTAGCACCATTACAGTATTTTCACAAATCGACTTTGAAACCGGGGGGGGGGCAAAGTAACGCTAGCCCCCGGTTAATATTTTTACCCATAAACCTAGTACTGGGATACTTAGAGCTAGCACCAGCTAGCACCCAAATATGAAAGCTGGCACCATTATAGTTTTTCCACAAATTCATTTTATTTATTTGCACCTAAATGACGATTACAACTCTTTCAACTTTTCGAATCGTTATATCTCAAAAACGGTGACTCTTAGGAAAAAAAGTATTTAGAGGGTCCGTTACGTTGCCCCCCCCCCCTCCGGTTAATATTTTTACACCAAAAGCAAGCACTGAGATCCTTAGAGCTAGCACCAGCTAGCACCCAAATATGAAAGCTAGCACCATTACAGTTTTGTCACAAATCGACTTTGAAACCGGGGGGGGCAAAGTAACGCTAGCCCCCCCCCCGGTTAATATTTTTACCCAAAAACCTAGCACTGGGATCCTTAGAGCTAGCACCAGCTAGCACCCAAATATGAAAGCTAGCACCATTACAGTATTTTCACAAATCGACTTTGAAACCGGGGGGGGGGCAAAGTAACGCTAGCCCCCGGTTAATATTTTTACCCATAAACCTAGTACTGGGATACTTAGAGCTAGCACCAGCTAGCACCCAAATATGAAAGCTGGCACCATTATAGTTTTTCCACAAATTCATTTTATTTATTTGCACCTAAATGACGATTACAACTCTTTCAACTTTTCGAATCGTTATATCTCAAAAACGGTGACTCTTAGGAAAAAAAGTATTTAGAGGGTCCGTTACTTTGCCCCCCCCCTCCGGTTAATATTTTTACACCAAAAGCAAGCACTGAGATCCTTAGAGCTAGCACCAGCTAGCACCCAAATATGAAAGCTAGCACCATTACAGTTTTGTCACAAATCGACTTTGAAACCGGGGGGGGCAAAGTAACGCTAGCCCCCCCCCCCGGTTAATATTTTTACCCAAAAACCTAGCACTGGGATCCTTAGAGCTAGCACCAGCTAGCACCCAAATATGAAAGCTAGCACCATTACAGTATTTTCACAAATCGACTTTGAAACCGGGGGGGGGGCAAAGTAACGCTAGCCCCCGGTTAATATTTTTACCCATAAACCTAGTACTGGGATACTTAGAGCTAGCACCAGCTAGCACCCAAATATGAAAGCTGGCACCATTATAGTTTTTCCACAAATTCATTTTATTTATTTGCACCTAAATGACGATTACAACTCTTTCAACTTTTCGAATCGTTATATCTCAAAAACGGTGACTCTTAGGAAAAAAAGTATTTAGAGGGTCCGTTACGTTGCCCCCCCCCTCCGGTTAATATTTTTACACCAAAAGCAAGCACTGAGATCCTTAGAGCTAGCACCAGCTAGCACCCAAATATGAAAGCTAGCACCATTACAGTTTTGTCACAAATCGACTTTGAAACCGGGGGGGGCAAAGTAACGCTAGCCCCCCCCCCGGTTAATATTTTTACCCAAAAACCTAGCACTGGGATCCTTAGAGCTAGCACCAGCTAGCACCCAAATATGAAAGCTAGCACCATTACAGTATTTTCACAAATCGACTTTGAAACCGGGGGGGGGGGCAAAGTAACGCTAGCCCCCGGTTAATATTTTTACCCATAAACCTAGTACTGGGATACTTAGAGCTAGCACCAGCTAGCACCCAAATATGAAAGCTGGCACCATTATAGTTTTTCCACAAATTCATTTTATTTATTTGCACCTAAATGACGATTACAACTCTTTCAACTTTTCGAATCGTTATATCTCAAAAACGGTGACTCTTAGGAAAAAAAGTATTTAGAGGGTCCGTTACTTTGCCCCCCCCCCCGGTTAATATTTTTACACCAAAAGCAAGCACTGAGATCCTTAGAGCTAGCACCCAAATATGAAAGCAAGCACCATTACAGTTTTTTCACAAATCGACTGTGAAACCGGGGGGGGGGGCAAAGTAACGCTAGCCCCCCCCCCCCGGTTAATATTTTTACCCAAAAACCTAGCACTGGGATCCTTAGAGCTAGTACCCAAATATGAAAGCTAGCACCATTACAGTATTTTCACAAATCGACTTTGAAACCGGGGGGGGGGCAAAGTAACGCTAGCCCCCCCCGGTTAATATTTTTACCCATAAACCTAGCACTGGGATATTTAGAGCTAGCACAAATTCATTTTATTTATTTGCACCTAAATGACGATTACAACTCTTTCAACTTTTCGAATCGTTATATCTCAAAAACGGTGACTCTTAGGAAAAAGTATTTAGACATTTTTTATAGATAATTATCTGATCTACAATTTTTGAAGGGGATAATTTTATGATAAAACTTACCGTTTTGCTGAAAATCGCGAAGAACCCGTTTTAGTGACCTTTGACCCCGAATAAATTTTTTTCCAGGTGTCGGATCGATGAGAACTTTTTAGATTTTATTTATGATGGTGTTTTGAACAATCCTACCAATTTTCAGCTGGGTGCGAATTATTGCAACCTCACTCCTATTTTTTGGTCTAATTTGACCGGACCATGATTGGTATATTTCGTATGTTATTCAGAGCTCTACAAAAATGTAACGAAAGTAAAGTGGAAATTGATTTCCTACTCTTTCTTTTAAAAAATAAGACTGTAACGTGATAATGATGGGCGTTTATTTAGCCTCATTTTTTAAATAAGTAAATTTTTATCACACTTTTAAAAGAAATTACTATTTTTTCACCATTTTTGTTGAGAAAAGGTATTTCACAATAACAAGTTTAAGAAAACAATTTAAGTTTGTTATATTCGTATGTTGTTCAGAGCTCTACAAAAATGTAACATGTAAAATGGAAATAATTGGTCACCTTCTCCTTTGTTTAAAAAATAATAAACCCATACCAACAAAAAGCGTAATGACCTTGTTGTTACAAACGCTATATAAGAGGAAAAAAAAATAAATGTCATCATTTTTAAAAGTAGGTAGTTATCTAAAACAGAAATTGGCACGTCATGGGATACGTCATCAAATAAAATGGGAACTTGATTGCCGATATGATATGCTGTGTCCTAGCTAGTTTCAATGACCTATAAATATTTTGAATAAATTTAAAGTTTTTTTTCACTCAGATGCCTACTTTCAATTACTGTACGCCGCGCGCGTCTCGGCGCATTCTACTAGAGAAAAAGCCGAAATTATAATAGTTCAAAAAATTTTAAACAGAATTGATTTTAATTATTTTTAATTATTATAATGTATAATCAACAGAAATTTGCACAGATTTTTAATGGTATACCATTATTAAATCTAAAGAGTATTAAATTAATAATTCTAATCAAAATTAAATATAGAAACTGATTTCCAAGAAATGTCTAATGCAATGTTGCCGATAAAAAGAAGTGAGAACGTGCAGTCGTATTAACGGAAGTTGCACGGTCCCGTTGATACTTTTTCATATATATTATCATATATGCGACGCTAGCGCCAGCCATATACAGTGGAACTAAAACATTTTTTTGCAAGTACGAGTGCTCCGGAGTCACTTCCAGTAAAAATTTCGGATTTTAACGCCTGATCCCATACACTACCCGTTAAACACTAAAAACATGGAGATTCGTAGTGACTTCCAAAATCGGAAGTCACGACGATATATATGAAGTGACTCCGTTGCAAATGTATCTACTTTGGAAGTGACATGATACACTTGATAAATATATATATAGATATCGTTCGTTAATACGTTGATCCGTTGAAACGTTGATCCGTTGATCCGCACTAACGTTGGTCAAGCTAATACAGCGCTTGACCAAAGTTCGCGGCAAGATTCTAAAGTAGCCTATGTTTTTCGTAGCATTGTAAATAGCTTCTACACCAAATTTGGTAGAGATTGGTCAAACGGTGTAGAATTGTATAGAAAACATACATACATACATACTGTTGTGTCCACTATATGCTAGCTCCCTCATAAATGTGTACGTGATACGCAATCAAGATAAGAGGGAGGATATGTCAACATTGTTTAATTAAAATTTGTTCAGTATGAATGTGTTTATTAAAAATTAAAAAATGTTACTAGATTTAAGTTTTGTTTGTGATGAAATAAAAAAGAATAGAGGTAGTATAGTGCGGCCTCTTAGAAGAAAAACATAAGAAAAGAAAAGCAAGTGGTAACCATGCCAAGTGATAATAAAGAGCATGAAGACAGTTGAGTTTTGAACGAGATACGAACCAGTCGTGTTTTGGAGTTGCAGTTTGAACGAGATACGAACCAGTCGTATTTTTGAGTTGAGAATAAAACGACAGATAGACCAGTCGTATTTTTGAGTTGCAGTTTGAACGAGATACGAACCAGTCGTATTTTTGAGTTGCAGTTTGCACGAGATACGAACCAGTCGTGTTATTTTTGAGTGGCAGATAAAATGAGATACGAACCAGTCGTATTTTTGAGTCAGTTGTGGAAAAGATTACATACAGTCCGGGCGTGTTAAGAAGTATCTGAATTAATGATATGCAGATCATTACTAGCGATCCTGAGCGCGGAGTGGATACAAAACGTGGCGACCAACGAGTGGGCATCAGGTGATTACACGATCAAAAAGAGCAGGTTTAAAGTAGGACACAATAAGTAGAACAGCTGACATAATAATGAATACGAGGAGTTGTGAAAGGTTATGTGAGATGATGATGGCACAGTTTAAAAGTATGAAAGAAGAGTCAAATAAAAATTTGGCTGCGGCTATTAATGAAGAGTCAACTAAAAATTTTGCTTCTATTAATGAAGGGTTTAAAAGCATGAATGAAGGGTTGAATGAATTGAGACAAGAGGTAAAATGTAGTGGTCTAGTAGTGAAGGAGATTAACGTAAGATTGAATGAGGGTGCAAGAGAGAATGAGAATACAAGGAAGGATTTAACAGAGGAGGTAAACGTGCAAGGGGAAAAACAAATCATTGAGGTTGATGAAGAAGAAATAGAATGGGAGTGTGAAAATAAATCCAGTTTTGATCGGAATTTGAATTTAAATCATTTGAAAATTAAAAATATTAAGATGAAGTTTGGAAATAATCAAATAATAATGCCAAAATTTGAGAAATCGAGTAAAGAAAGCAAGCAAGGAAAAATAAATATGACAGATGTCAGTAAAAATTCAATTGTAACGTCGGAGAATTGCACAGAAATCCACATTAGAAAGATAAAGGAAATATTAAATAGACAGCAGGTATTATTTAATGAAAAGGTAACTGTTGTAGAGGGTTACGAACATCATTTGTCAATTGAGAATGAGGCATCTTTCAAAAATAAGATATATCCGAGTCCACATCGATCGTGGAAAGAGAATTGGAAATATAGATGTTTTGTTGAAGATAGGGAAAAAGCAAGAGGGAGTATGTTGACAAATGAAGTAATGCTGAATTACAAGTATTATAAAAGAAAATATTAATAGCGAATGGGGGCAAGAAATTTAATTTTAGACCCAAGTTAGAAATTAAATAATTCATTTTTAGATCCAAGTTGGAAATTTGATAATTCATTTTTAGGCACAAATTGGAAGATTTATGATTTAAAAGCATAATTCATGGTTAGGCCTAGGTTAGAAATATTAAAGTTGAGGAAAGGTTATGTTATAGTAAACTGGGTATGAAAAGTGAAGAATACCAGGCATCTTTACTAACAAGACTTCGAAAATAAGTTTACCGAAAAGCAAAGGGAATCTGCAAAGAACAACCTAAAGGTTGAGTAAGCAAGTTTGGACAAGACAATAGAGAGGGAAAGACTGTAACAAGCTGTGCGCTGTGCAGAAAGTGGGGTTAAATAGAGTCTACAAGAATCTTCAAGAGTCTACAAGAATCTACAAGGGGAATTCTAGGACAAGCTGTGCGCTGTCTAGACAGTATGAATGTAGGAATCTACAAGGGAAAGTCGAGGACAAGCGGTGCGCTGTCTCGACATTATAAATGTAGTTATCTACAAGGGGAAGGGTAAATTATAAAATTGTCCAAGCAGATAAAAGAATAAATGCAGATGGAAGCATGACAGTATAGTAGGAAGATGATGAAGGTAGACATGAATGAAGAGTTAGAGGAACAGTTGAAAGTGTTAGAAAGAAAGATGAAGGGTAGATGAGTAACGGTTTACATATGAGTTGAGGAACCAGTATGGGGCATAAAAGATGCAAAGATTAAAATAAAAATTTGAAAATTACCACAAGGTTTCAAATAGTTATTGTAACTTTTCAGTGGGGTAATGTTGTGTCCACTATATGCTAGCTCCCTCATAAATGTGTACGTGATACGCAATCAAGATAAGAGGGAGGATATGTCAACATTGTTTAATTAAAATTTGTTCAGTATGAATGTGTTTATTAAAAATTAAAAAATGTTACTAGATTTAAGTTTTGTTTGTGATGAAATAAAAAAGAATAGAGGTAGTATAGTGCGGCCTCTTAGAAGAAAAACATAAGAAAAGAAAAGCAAGTGGTAACCATGCCAAGTGATAATAAAGAGCATGAAGACAGTTGAGTTTTGAACGAGATACGAACCAGTCGTGTTTTGGAGTTGCAGTTTGAACGAGATACGAACCAGTCGTATTTTTGAGTTGAGAATAAAACGACAGATAGACCAGTCGTATTTTTGAGTTGCAGTTTGAACGAGATACGAACCAGTCGTATTTTTGAGTTGCAGTTTGCACGAGATACGAACCAGTCGTGTTATTTTTGAGTGGCAGATAAAATGAGATACGAACCAGTCGTATTTTTGAGTCAGTTGTGGAAAAGATTACATACAGTCCGGGCGTGTTAAGAAGTATCTGAATTAATGATATGCAGATCATTACTAGCGATCCTGAGCGCGGAGTGGATACAAAAATACATACATACATTGAATTTTATATATATAGATATCGTTCGTTAATACGTTGATCCGTTGAAACGTTGATCCGTTGATCCGCACTAATGTTGGTCAAGCTAATACAGCGCTTGACCAAAGTTCGCGGCAAGATTCTAATGTAGCCTATGTTTTTCGTAGCATTGTAAATAGCTTCTACACCAAATTTGGTAGAGATTGGTCAAACGGTGTAGAATTGTATAGAAAACATACATACATACATACATTGAATTTTATATATATTGCTGTGTTATTCTCACAAATTTCTGATAACTTGCAGAAAACAGCCCTTGTAAAGATAATATGATGACCACAGCTAGCTCGAGAGCGTTCTTTTGACACCTGCTTCGTTGACTATGAATTTCAGATACCTCTCTACCAATGCCACCCCTTTTGTTAAAATTTAAGAAATAAATCAAATCGTCGTAAACAGTATAATTGGTTTTATTAACATTACCAAATAAACAAAGATTATGATTCTTAAAATTAGGTAAATTCGAACCTATTGAAAAATGCAACAAATACACAGTTTTAAACAAATAAAAATATTGTTCGCCAAATAAATCAAAAATGTTTTTATAAAAATGTAACGCAATTTTAGTGATAATTGTACAAATACGCTCACCTAGGTGTTTGTCACTGAATTTTATGTGGTTTATCCTCGTTGTAAAAGATGACACATGTATCGAAACTTCAGAAGTATATTTCACCGTGATTCCTGTACGGACGGTTCCAGTTACATCTGCTACAAATCCAGGTATGTACAATATTATTTCCAATTGGCAAATTTGTATATCAACAGCATCAATCGAATTTATTTTTCCAGTTACCATCAAATTTTGAACATCAAATACCAAAAAGTGCTTTGACATAACCTAGCTGTTCTTGATGTAGACAATAAAAATCAATCTCCACCAACGATTCTCGAAAGAAAAACTTGAATCCAGTATCAAAAATATTAATTGAAAAATTTAACCAACAAATCTTCATAAAACGTCAAAGTATCCAAAACAAATTGCACCAACATCCAAATCTTTATCAATGTTACCAACCATGAATTTCAAAATAACCAAAACAATTCCAATCTGTCGATGTTTACTTCAGCGAGTACCAAAATTAACTGAGCTGCGTATGGTAAATTTCACTTCCTTTTATAGCCTTTTGGCAATCTACAGGAAATGACGTCGTTCCAATACAAAAAATTCAAATTTATTTGCAGAAATACTGGTTTTCTGGATTCGAAACATAGCAGGTAAATCTTCCTTTTATTTATGTGTTGTGATGGCACTTGTAATTTAATCAAAACGCACAAAATTTTAAATTTTCAATGTAAAGGTTACACACATAAATTCATTTTTAGCGAAACTGATCCTTATGTACAATAAACAACTAAGGTGAGTGGGGGTAATTACGCCACTGCAGCTAATTACGCCACCCCCACATATCTCCGGTAATAAATGACATTTTGGTAATATACCGCATGCTGTACCTTGAGACACAACATTCTTAGTCGATAAAACAGAAATAAGCCGATTTTGTTGGCTAACTTGAGTTTGTCAACCGTTTTTGTTGTAAATGGCGGTGTCCGATTTTGTCGATGTAATTAAGACAAGCATTTACTTTCGTGTGTATGTATTATTTTTTACGAGGTAAGAATTTTGCATATACTTGTTTTGTTGTAAATTTAATGCTCTTTAAGAATATGTATCACTTTCTGGTGATAAATAATTTTAACGCACAGAAAAATTAGTTTATTTGTGAAGTAGCAATGGCTGGCAATTACGCCAGTCAGTGCAATATTATTATTAAGTTCTTACGTATTTTGTGATTTATTTTTGTGTTTACTAGGATTTAATATGGCTCCTCCACGCAATAAATGGGTTGAAGATGAGCTTAAAGCAGCATTGGCCGATGTGAAATCAAATACCATGTCGGCGAAAAAAGCATCGGAAACGTATGGCATTCCAAGAAGGACTTTACGTCAATATATTGAAAAAGACCTCGATAAGAAAGGGCGAGTGGGTAGAAAACCAGTTTTGAACATTGAACAAGAAAGTGAATTATGTGCGCGAATTAAAAGACTTGCTGATGTAGGCTATCCGTTGACATCGAAAAGCCTCCGTGTTAATGTTTATCGGTTTTGCAAAGAAAATTCTATTCCGAATCCATTTAATGAAACTCAAGAAGCAGCTGGTAGATATTGGTTTCAAAGTTTTATGACCAGAAGAAAGGACATATCGATAAGAAAGTGTCAAAATCTTAACCCAGCGAGGGCTCAAAAATTGAATCCTTTTATTGTAAAAGACCATTTTTCATCTTTACGGCAGGTAATGGTGAAGTATGATTTTTTTGATAAACCCCAATCCATCTACAATATGGACGAAAAAGGTTGTCGTTTAAATCTGCACAAAGAGCCACAAGTTTTGGCCCAAAAAGGTGCCCGAAGGGTGCATATAGTCGCACCGGAGCATGGCGAAAATGTAACAATTGTGTCCTGCGGTAATGCAATGGGGAACGCGCTACCACCAATGTTATTGTTCAAAGGTCAACGATTTAAACAGGAATGGTTACTGGATACGCCACCTGGAACTGTAGCTGAAATGACTCCAAAAGGATCGATGACAATTAACACATTTATAAAATGGTTGCGTCATTTAGCAAAATATAAAAGCCCCGGACATGTCCTACTAATTTTCGATGGCGCAGCTAGTCATTTAGATTATTCCATTGTCAACGAAGCAGAAAAACATCAGATTGTGTTGTATTGTTTGCCCAGCAATACAACACACGAGTTACAGCCTCTCGATAAAGCTGTGTTCCGGGCGTTCGAGCATTATTGGAATGCTGAAGTTCAAAAATATTGGAATATGAATAGCGATAGGTCGATAAGTAAACCTGTCTTTGGAAGAATCATGACACCCTGTTGGGATAAGGCTATGTCACAATCGAATATTAAATCTGGATTTTCTGCGACAGGAATTTATCCGTTCAATCCTGATGTCATTCCCGATGTTGCATTTGCACCAAGCACAGTTACTGAGAGACCTGCCGAAACATCAACGTTTTCTGCATCTACATCCACGGCGGAAGAAGTTGCTGTGAACAATGAAGGACCCTCTACTTCCACACCAAGAAGCAGTTCTGTGAACAATGAAGGACCCTCTACTTCCACACCAAGAAGCAGTTCCCCATTGCCTCATTTTGATGAGGATGCAATTTTGCTTCAAATTGAAAATATGAGTGACGACGAACCCTCAAACGTATCACCTGAACGAACAAACTTGGTTCAACAGGATGCGAATAACAAATCTCCAAATGTTTCGCTGAACAGCTCTTTTCTTTCTTTATTGCCAACACCGAAAGCAAAAAAAAAGAATCCAAGAAAAAGGAAGTTAGCAATTAACGTAAAAGGTACTGAAGTCACCAGATCACTGTTTGCTGAACGTCTTGCATCTCCCTCTCCATCCACAAGTCAAAAGAAAAATAAAACTGCAAAAACAAGCCAAAAAACAAAAGTTACAAGTGCCAGAAAAAAGAAAGACTCTATGAAAAAAACAAAAGCAACATCCGATCAATCGTGGTATTGTTTTCTCTGCGATGAAGATTTAGTTTGTGATATGCGCCAGTGTGCTACATGTAAGAGATTTGTACATGAAGATTGTGTGGGACTTACACATGATGACAAGCAGGTCTTTTTTTGCCCTGAATGCGAGCCTTAGATACCAGTGTTTTCTTGTTTGACTGTTTTTTTATTATAATATTTAATCTGAAATAAAGGGTTTTTTTCCATAAATGAGCCTATATATTACAAAAAACTCATAACATATTTTATTTAAGCATTTATTACAGTAAACTTGCTGTAAAATTAATTTATTTAAATAATTTATTTGGGTGGCGTAATTGCCTGCATAGGTTGGTAAATACGCCAGTTTCCCAACTTTTTGAAAAACACATTTTTTGGAATTAAGAAGATAGCTAAAGCTCTCAAATATTTTTTTTCTTGTAGCCAAAGAGTTCCTCTTGGTGGTACCTATTTTTATTTCTTCTCTCTATCCTCAGGAAAATTTTAAAAAATTGGCAAAGCTTAAGGTGGCGTAATTACCTTCACTTACCTTATTGGCGAACAAATCATTGAAAAATACAAAATAACATGAGGAAACATCATTATACAAGTAAGTTCGAATCACCTTCTTACTGAAATATAAAATTAACGAAGTTTTTAATCATAATCTTTGTTGTAGGTCAATGACCCCTTAATACAGTTTTTGGGTCTTTTACTGTTCACGAGACTTGATTAATAGATACCAAAGATCTGGAGTGATAAATAAATGAGGCTAATCAGAGATTAACAGAGATGCACCAGAAATTCGAAATTGTGTTCCATCCGAACAATCAATTTGTTTTGTGTAGCTACCGATACTACGGTAGACAAAAATAAAATTTAAATGACAAATTTGAATCATGGCATCACTCCTTCGGTTTTATCAACCATTTATTTATAAAGAAATGGTTTATAAAATCATAACAACCGCCATGATCTTAACTAAATCCAAACTCAAACCAGCTCTTAACTTTCGCTCAACAATTCAATATTAACAAATTAATAAAATAAAAAAACTACTATATTAGGCATTTAAAATAATGACCAAAACAAAACTTAACTTATTATCAATTGAAAACTCAAATTATAAAACTTTATCATAAATTCGAAAACCTTTGCATAACAGAATTTACTTTAGGTCTCATTAAACCAAACTTCAGCAATAATGTAATTTCAAAATAATAAAAATTATAAAATTTATTTAATTTACTATTAGAATACCCTGTATTGGCATACCATTGATATTGCAGTATAAATTCAATTGAAATTTATTTCCATTTTATACTTTTCCAAAGTACAATCAATAATGGCAATAATAATTTAGTATAATCAAATATGAGTCTTTTAATTTTATTCATTATATTTGTGAATCTTATCAGCATTTTTAAATTTATTAATCTAAAATAAATTTTAATTTTATTTAGACTCCTATCATCAAATTTAATATCTTTTAATGGTGTATTATCATTTAAATAAATAACTTCCTTTTCATTTAAATCTTTGTATTCATTTAATTCAAATTTTATTGCTACCAAAATAATCTCAAAATAATTTTTAGTTTGCATAATTTCATTTTTATTATCAAATTTTACCCCCTTTATACTAAATTTATCAATATGCCTTTCCTCCTCCTTCACTCCTTCAAGTTTTATTGCTTTATACTGATTTACTATTTTTTTATTATAATAAATACTTTTTAAAATTTTTATCAAATTATAGTTGCTTGCCGACAAGTCAAACGGTGAAGCCTTATAAACCCATGTATAACAATGCACATTAAACCCTGTAAACTTTATTGAATTAATGTCAAATTTAATTAGCCAAAAAGAAATTTTTAAATTAAGTTTTTTAGAAATAGTTTTATTTTTGAATGAATTTTTATTTTTATGCAACAAGTCTTTAATAACCCTTAAATATTTATCTTCACAATTGATTATTTTACCCCCCCATTCTTTTTCTACCCCATTATTATAATTAATCATAACCCCTTTTCTATTTATTTCCTCTAAATTATTTTCAATCCCATAATCATATTTATTCCAATTCGTATTTTCCCCAATTTTATCCATTTTAACCCCATTTATAATACTCCCTTCCCCTTCATGTAAAAATTCCCCAAAATTTCTTTTATTTACTCCTTCAACCCATTTTATTTCTTGCTGCATATTTTTCATCCTTTTCGGTACTTCTGTTTTCATACCGAATTTGTGTATTAAATTCATTTCCAATAAAAATTCCAATTTTAATTCACTGATCCTTAAAATATCAACTATTTCCATTCTACTCAATTTTACCTTTGCGATTACGTTTTTATTAACGCACGTAAACTTTCCATTTTTTTCTGTAACTAAATCAATTTCTTTCATTTTTCCTTTAAATTCTTTTTGGTTATTTTCAATTTTATTTACTTTTATGTTGACAGAGGGTAATATTGTTAAATTTTCGATTTGTGTATTGTTTATTTTTTTCTCGTTTATAAGCTCATGTGGATGTTGCTGTGAGTTTGTTGCAATGCTTGACTTGTCGTTTATTAAAAATTTGAAGATGTAGCCCCATTTTGTGCTGCAACTTCTGGATCGGATATACTTATTTGATTTATTTCCACCTGATTATTTTGAAATTGATTTCGATTAGGAGATGTATTACCATCTCTCCTTCTGTTTTCATCATAACGATAGTTTGGCATTTGATTTTGTATAACATGATTATTTCGATTAAAATGAACATTTCGATTGTCTTGTCTGAAGTTTCTATCTTCCCTAAAATTTTGATTATCATTAAATCTATTTCTTCGATCATCATGATCGAATCGATAATTGTTCTCCTGATTTCTTGCGTTAAAATTTCTTCCTTCATAATTATTTGAGCGATAATTATTATTATTATAATTATTAAAATATCTGTTGTGTTCATAATTATTATTTAAATTGTTCGAGCGAAAATGATTTACGTTATTATTAAAATTTCTGTTTGGTCCATAATTATTTAAATTGTTCGAGCGAAAAATATTTTGTCTATGATCTAAATTTCTATTCTGGTCAAAGCCGTAAGCAGAAGTATTTTGATTAGGATAATAATGCATCCTACCATCATTGTAGTGATTTGGAAAATTTCTTGTTTGCCCAGTGTTTATTAAATTATCGAAACGTTTTAAAAGATCAATAAAAGTACTTATTGTCGTTATATTTTCAATTACCACTCTGTTTATTATCTCATCCTCAAAATGTCTACTTAAGTACCGGATGATATCAGATTCTAGATAAGGTGGATCTAATTGTTGTACCGTGTTAATTACCTTTTCGGCGTAGTTTTTACGGTTCTGATCGATCATACCTCGGTATCGACCACTTACTAAATGATCACGGACTCTTTGTTGTTCTAATTCGCTCCAATATCTTTTCAAAAATAATTCGGAAAATTGACTAAAATTCTCAAATTTATCGTACATCATCCCGTACCATTGTTGTGCTTTACCTTTCATACATCCTTGTATGATTCCTTTTAATTTTGAACTATCATTAATTTTGCTCGTCATTTGTTTTAAATTTTTGATAAACTGTTTCGGGTTTATGTTATCATCTTCGCTAAATTTCATTTTGTTATCATTTTGCAAGTTCCAATTCATTTCCTGTATTAATGATGACATATCATGCCCAGATTTACAACTTTCATTAATTGAATATTCGTTTCTAATTGTTTTTAAATCATTCATAATTTCTTCATGTTTTTTACCACATTCGATTTTTGTTAAATTAATTTCTTTTTCTTGTCTATCTAAATTATTTTTAATAACGATTTCTTTTTGTTGTCTCATTGACTCTATTGAATTTAAATTTTTTGTTATGTCAGTTTTAACCGTTTTAATATCCTCTTTTTTAGCGAATTCTATATCCCCTATTTCCTTAATCTTGTCTATAAGAATAGATTCATCTATAATTGATTCATGACTATTTACACTTTGTTTCGATATTATTTCTGTTATTTCTTCTCTTATTTTTTTATTCGCATCGTTTATACTTGCATTAACTATGTCTTCCGTAACCGCTGTATTTGTCAAACCTTTAAGAGCTTTATGCAAATTCTCCATCTCGTTATTGAATTGTTTTGCCGTATCGTCGTTCTTTTTTATGATATTTTCATTAACTTGTTTAATTTCTTGTTTCATTTCGTACATGCTTGTACTCATCATGTTTTGCATTTTTTTAAGAAATTCCCCAAAATTAGTTAAATCACCTTCCAATATACTTCCCCTATGCGTGCTCGAGAAAGGTGGAGTTGCTAACTCATCCTGCACGTCATCTCCAAAGATTCGCTCTCCTACCTCCTTATTACTCATTTTATTAAATTGATTTTTAACTATTTTCAATAAATTTTTCTTAATCTCAAGAGTCGGTTCTACTATTTTTAATTGCCTTATGTAAATTTGATATGCAAATATTTTAATTTTATAAATTGAACAAAATCCTTTAACCTTTAAAATTTTAAATATTTCAACTTTTAAATCAAATTCAAGCCTGCACGAAGTAAAATGATAACAGATAATATTTATCCACAAATTTTTACAATGATAACCACTTTTACCTTCATGCAAGTTTTGCAAATTTATGATAAATTCAAATTTACCCCAAAATAATCCCTTTTGAGCTTCACGTTGTTTGCACCAATTAAGATAAGGCCCCACGTTGTTTTGCGACAAATAAGGATGCTGTGTTATTCTCACAAATTTCTGATAACTTGCAGAAAACAGCCCTTGTAAAGATAATATGATGACCACAGCTAGCTCGAGAGCGTTCTTTTGACACCTGCTTCGTTGACTATGAATTTCAGATACCTCTCTACCAATGCCACCCCTTTTGTTAAAATTTAAGAAATAAATCAAATCGTCGTAAACAGTATAATTGGTTTTATTAACATTACCAAATAAACAAAGATTATGATTCTTAAAATTAGGTAAATTCGAACCTATTGAAAAATGCAACAAATACACAGTTTTAAACAAATAAAAATATTGTTCGCCAAATAAATCAAAAATGTTTTTATAAATATGTAACGCAATTTTAGTGATAATTGTACAAATACGCTCACCTAGGTGTTTGTCACTGAATTTTATGTGGTTTATCCTCGTTGTAAAAGATGACACATGTATCGAAACTTCAGAAGTATATTTCACCGTGATTCCTGTACGGACGGTTCCAGTTACATCTGCTACAAATCCAGGTATGTACAATATTATTTCCAATTGGCAAATTTGTATATCAACAGCATCAATCGAATTTATTTTTCCAGTTACCATCAAATTTTGAACATCAAATACCAAAAAGTGCTTTGACATAACCTAGCTGTTCTTGATGTAGACAATAAAAATCAATCTCCACCAACGATTCTCGAAAGAAAAACTTGAATCCAGTATCAAAAATATTAATTGAAAAATTTAACCAACAAATCTTCATAAAACGTCAAAGTATCCAAAACAAATTGCACCAACATCCAAATCTTTATCAATGTTACCAACCATGAATTTCAAAATAACCAAAACAATTCCAATCTGTCGATGTTTACTTCAGCGAGTACCAAAATTAACTGAGCTGCGTATGGTAAATTTCACTTCCTTTTATAGCCTTTTGGCAATCTACAGGAAATGACGTCGTTCCAATACAAAAAATTCAAATTTATTTGCAGAAATACTGGTTTTCTGGATTCGAAACATAGCAGGTAAATCTTCCTTTTATTTATGTGTTGTGATGGCACTTGTAATTTAATCAAAACGCACAAAATTTTAAATTTTCAATGTAAAGGTTACACACATAAATTCATTTTTAGCGAAACTGATCCTTATGTACAATAAACAACTATTGGCGAACAAATCATTGAAAAATACAAAATAACATGAGGAAACATCATTATACAAGTAAGTTCGAATCACCTTCTTACTGAAATATAAAATTAACGAAGTTTTTAATCATAATCTTTGTTGTAGGTCAATGACCCCTTAATACAGTTTTTGGGTCTTTTACTGTTCACGAGACTTGATTAATAGATACCAAAGATCTGGAGTGATAAATAAATGAGGCTAATCAGAGATTAACAGAGATGCACCAGAAATTCGAAATTGTGTTCCATCCGAACAATCAATTTGTTTTGTGTAGCTACCGATACTACGGTAGACAAAAATAAAATTTAAATGACAAATTTGAATCATGGCAATATAGATAGATATCGTTCGTTAATACGTTGATCCGTTGAAACGTTGATCCGTTGATCCGCACTAACGTTGGTCAAGCTAATACAGCGCTTGACCAAAGTTCGCGGCAAGATTCTAATGTAGCCTATGTTTTTCGTAGCATTGTAAATAGCTTCTACACCAAATTTGGTAGAGATTGGTCAAACGGTGTAGAATTGTATAGAAAACATACATACATACATACATACATACATTGAATTTTATATATATAGATTAAAAATTTTTCACTTATATAGCATTTTCATTTGGGATTATCCCTTTTAAGCCGGATTATCTGTTTTGCACAAAGCAACCAAACCACATGGATGCATACTGCATATCTAAGCGTAAAGCAAATCTGCTAAATGATTCACACCAAGTGGGTTGGTTGCTTTCAGCAATCCGTATAACGTTGCATTGCTGTTATGCCGAATGCTTTCCTGACCTTTATAAAATTAATAAGTTATCCTGTGGCTTGGATGTTTTCAGCAGAATGTATAATGAACCTTACTGGCTCCGTACCTTCAATAATTGAAAAAAAAAAAATGTGGGTTGGTAGCTTTCTGCATAACACCGCCCATTTTTAGTTTACTATATAATAGACCCCGGGCTCTTCATGCAAAAAATTAGCTGGAATTCCAGCTTTTTAACTACAGCTCCAAATATGATGAAATTTCAAACACAGCTAACCAGTACCGTGTAGATGAAAGTCGTGCTTGGGGAATCTCTAATTGTTCTTACTTTTGGTAAAATACCTAAATAAAGTGCGATAAAAGGGGTTTTCTACATCCTGCGAGAATTGGGGTGTCCTTCAATTAGGACGCTTTCTTGCAAGTATTTGCGATAAACTGCTACCCCATACACTATCTATACCTTTTACAGTATTTTTTGGAGAAAATGAAAACAGATTTGGGCAAATGAAAACAAATTTGGTGCAAATGAAAACAGATTTTAAGCAAATGAAAACAGATTTTGTCCAAATGAAAACAGATTTTGAGCAAATGAAAACAAATTTGGTGCAAATGAAAACAGATTTTGTGCAAATGAAAACAGACTTTGAGCAAATGAAAACAGATTAGGTGCAAGTGAAAACAGATTTGGAGCATATGAAAACAGATTTGAAACAAGTGAAAATAAATTTGGAACATTTGGACATACATTTGGAACAAAATGAAAACAGATTTGAAAACATGAAAACCGATTTGGATTATCTACCTAACAGCTTAATTTTTATTATATAATTAAAATTTCGTCAATCAAAATATTGTAATTAATTTTTATATAATTGTTCCAATATGCCTCGTGGTAAATATAATACAATTTCGCTTAATGACAGAGCCAGGATTTTTAAAGCACATCAGGAAGACAGAGATTGGAGAGCAACGGCAAAAACTTTAAATGTGAACCTAAGCACAGCATACAAATGGTTAAAAAAAGGACAAGAGTTTCCTAAATACAAAGGCGGTTATGCATCTACAAAGAAGACTCCTATAATAGAAGAGGCATTGGTAAAGTGGATTGAGGAAGATAGCACATTAACATTGAAAGCAATATGCTATCGTGTTCTTAACGATTTCCAAGTTGGTGTTTGCTGCAACACCGTAAAAAATTGGTTGGATGGAAAATTATTTTCAGTTAAAGCTCTTAGACCGCATATATTCCAATATAAAAGGCCAAGTCTTTCTTTCTTTCTGTCCGTCCCACGGAAATACCCGAAGCAAACCGAACCGAACCGAACGCACAACGTATCATCGGATCAACGTATCATCGGATCAACGTATCATCGTATCAACGTATCATCGTATCAACGTATCATCGTATCAACGTATCATCGTATCAACGTATCATCGGATCAACGTATCATCGTATCATTTTGTCTATATAGGTAAGTCTATTTCCAAAAAAGCATTATGTGAACTTCCATAATGGATAATGAAAATTTTGAAAATCCTGCTGCAAAGCGACGACGATTGAATCGTGAGAGAAAAGCACGTACAAGAGCTAATAACACAGAAGAACAGCTTCGATCACAGCGACAAGCTAACGCTCGGTCTCATGCGATACGTCGACAACGTGAAACTTTGGAACAAACTCAAGCGCGGCAAGCTGCTGACGCTCGGTCCCATGCGATACGTCAACAACGTGAAACTTTAGAAGAAACTCAAGCGCGGCAAGCTGCTGACGCTCGGTCCCATGCGATACGTTGATCCGATGATACGTTGATCCGATGATACGTTGATACGATGATACGTTCATCCGATTGGTTATGAAATTATCCGTTATGCGTTCGGTTCGGTTTGCTTCGGGTATTTCCGTGGGACAGACAGAAGGAAGGAAGGAAGGAAGGACTTGGCCTTTTATAATAAGAGATTTTTCACCTATATAGGAAATTTAATTACGTTGATACGTTGATCCGATGATACGTTGATCCGATGATACGATGATACGTTTATCCGATTGGTTATGAAATTATCCGTTATGCGTTCGCTTCGGTTTGCTTCGGGTATTTCCGTGGGACAGACAGAAGGAAGGAAGGACTTGGCCTTTTATAATAAGAGATGAGAACAACATTAAATAAATAAACAAAAAACTTACATATATTTTTTTAAATTAAATTAAACTTAATCAATATTTAAAATTTTTTTACTTATTTTAAACTAGATGATACCCCGTCCGAGGACGGGCAGCTAGAAGGACGGGCAGCTACCCAAGGTAACTTAAGTTGAATGAAGATTAAGGAAAGCTCTCAGTGCAATCCAAAAGCCATATGACCTTGGGTAGCTGCCCGTCCTTCTAGCTGCCCGTCCTCGGACGGGGTATCATCTAGTTGGAAATATGAACAACGATGAAAATAAGAGAAAGCGAAAACATTATGTCGACAAAATTTTACAAAGCAGATCAAATGGCCGTACATTAATTTGGATTGCTGAAACAAATTTTAATCTTTATTGTCGCCGAAAGGAAGGTAGATCAAAAATTGGCGAAAGAGCGAGAATAATCATGCCATCAAGTAAAGGAAGCAATTTGCACTGCATTGGAGCAATGAGTTCCTCCCAAATTGTAGCATTTGAGCACCGACGTGGTTCTTACAGAGCGGAGGATTGCAAAGTGTGGTTGCGGCATTTAATCGAAACATGCGCTACTGAAGGAATTCAACATCCCACATTCATAATTGATAACGCCCCTGTGCATTCGAACCTTGAGAGTGTACTTACACCAGAAGAAGACATCGAAATAGTGCGTATGGCTCATTACTCGTACCTATTGAATCCGATCGAATTGCTATGAAGTTCCTTTAAATCTTCAGTAAAACGTCAATTACAAGACAAAATGCCCGAAGTATTGAATTACGTGCGTAATAACAACCAAGAACCAACCATTTCAGAATTTAGAATGCGTATTTTGGAAGACATCTCCGATATTGCATTTCAAGAGATACGACAGGAACATCTTCTTGGATACGCAAACCATGTGGAACGGTATTATGGTGCATCATTACGGCAGGAAGACATTGTTGAAATTTCTTAAAAATGAAAATAAATATTTAAGTTCATAATTTTAATTTGTAGAAAATTTGTTTTCATTTACTCCAAATCGGTTTTCATGTTTTCAAATCTGTTTTCGTTTTGTTCCAAATGTATATCCAAATGTTCCAAATGCATGTCCTAATGTTCCAAATGTTTTCACTTGATTCAAATCTGTTTTCATATGCTCCAAATCTGTTTTCACTTGCACCAAATCTGTTTTCATTTGCTCAAAATCTGTTTTCATTTGCCCAAAATCTGTTTTCATTTGCACCAACTTTATTTTCATTTGCTCAAAATCTGTTTTCATTTGCTCAAAATCTGTTTTCATTTGCACCAAATTTGTTTTCATTTGCCCAAATCTGTTTTCATTTTCTCCAAATAATACTGTAAAAGGTATAGTAGGGCTAAATCAATGAAATTGAGATAAGTGTCTAAATTTGTTGTTATGGACCATCAAAAACTCTTCCGTGGAAGTTTACGATAGCATATCGTTACAGATTTGCAGCCCATCGTAACCTAAAAATTTCTTGCTAAATTTAAGAATTAATACTTATAAAGGCAATAGGATGTCATTTTAGGGAAAAGGAATGATTATTATAGAAAAAAATTAAAAAAATTTTTTTTTACTGCGGGTAACTTCCAACTAAAAACATACTTATGTGAATGTAATATCTCGTTGAAATTTGAAAAAAAATTTTTGTTTGGGCACGTAGCGTTCTGAAATTTTACAGACATGTAAATCATGCCTATCATATCGTGCAGTTAAATTTTGAAGTACGTGGGTATTATATATTTTGATCAATGAAGGAAAGTTTGGCGATTTCAGTCAACCCCCCCCCTTTTGTTTCCTTCAAACGTTTATATATGGCGAACCGTTTGAGATAGAGACCTCCGGTTTATGCAAGGCGATAGCTAAGGCTTGGGGCTAAAAACTAAGGGGTATATGTCATTAAGGAATAATTCTCTAAGGCCCAGTTGTTCAGTATTACAAAAGATACAATTGTTGAAACAATCATTTCTATTGAAAATAACCCAGGTTAAAAGATAACCCGAAACTGAACAACTGGGCCGAAGTCACCTAAAAATGACTTAAAAGAAAAAACCTGGCTTCTCGCACTTTGCACCGTGTAAATAGTGCAATGATTTAAAATAAAACGAGTGGGAAAATAATATACAACAAAACATGTAAAATCTTCATTCGTTTAATAAATAATAAAATCCTGTAATTTAAAAAATAATTACATCTTAATTTAAAGAACAGTTGCATCTTAATTTAAAAATTTTTACATTATAATTTAAAATTAATTAATAAATTAAAACTAACCCTCATCTAGATAATGTGTTTTTGCATATTCTACTGCTAAATTATGTTCGTCTAATCCGACCCTGAGAGCCGTTTCTCGGTTGCGGTTTACTTGCTTCACAACATGACTAGAAACATCCTCCAACGAAAAACGAGACATCTTGAAAATCGTTCTGACCTGGACCCAATCGTGGCTGTCAAAATAATATTTAAATATTGCCGTGGTTTTTCCATCAAATCCTGAAATTTTATAATTAATGATTTTGCCTTTTCGAGGACAATAATAGCTTAATTACTAAAATTTTAGAGGGCCAATTCCCGAAGTAACGCAGTTTAACACATACCAACTCCCCAATTTCAAATTTTTTCGGCTTGGGCGTTGATCGACGTGGAGGAAGGCTTTGTGTTACTACGGTCGGCGTAGTATATGGTCTATAAAATGAATTTGTATCATGCGCTTTGATGTTTCTGATTTCCTCTAATGTTAGTTCTTGCTTTTGGTTTCAGATATTCGCTTCGTATAATGTCGACCAATTTTAATACATTATTAATTTTCCTGATTTTAGATCTGCCACATAAACGCATTTTATAATGTATTAGGAAATGACATAGAGAAAATATATTATATGATAATTAAAGCTTCCCTTACATTGGAGATCCTGTCGTCCGTGAGGATGCTTATACTTACTAAAAGTTTGTTCTTTTCTATTGCAATTGAATCCTTAAGTTGGTCCTAAATATTTTGTGAAGAAGTAAAATTTTCAAATTTCCATCAAATCAAAACTATAAATAAATACTGAATAAATTAAGATAAGGGTGGCAATAAGTACCCGTCTTAATTTATGTGAAATGAGTAACACTCGAGTTGTAAGTTCAAGTGAATACTCTAAATTAGGAAAAGGTGGCAAGAAGTACCTCTCCTAACTTATGTGGTGAGTAACAACTCAAAACGTCTTCTAAATTGTACTGCTTTATTAAGTTTTAAATACCCTATTTATATAAAACTTAATGCTAATTATCACTTTCCATTTCTATAGTATTTTAAAGTTAAAGTTATTGACCTGCTGACTTGATATAAATTTTACCTTATAATATTTTAAATGCATTAATTAAAGTTAATTGAACTGATGAGTAATTGTTTTGAATGTTGATATGATTACAATACGGAAATGAATTATATTTTAGTTGACCTACTGAAAAGTGCTAGGATGCATTTTAGCTGTATTTACACTTTTCTAAGTAAGTTTTGACAATTATGCGTTTTGAATTAATTTATTTATATACAGGGTGATTGGAAACTATAACCCAACCAACCAATAAAAACCTGTTTAATTTCCAAATTAAACAAATACAGAAAGTGAACTATTTTAAAGTAAATAAAAAACAAGTAAAAAGTCGGTTTTATACAAGAATTACTTAATAATTTAATTAAAATTCGTTTCGGCGGCGTCTGGCAGCATTTGGGGCAGGACGTTCAACATCTACCTCTGCTGCTGCATCCAAATTAGGATGGTCAGTAAAGGTCCAAATTTCTGGTTCATGATTAGGATGGTCATTAAAGGTCCAAATTTCTGGTTCATCAAAATTCTGCTGATCCGTCCAATTATAATCAGTCATGAAATCAACTCGTGGCCACCCATGAGTACCATCAGCACCACCGCCAACAGCACTACCACCTCTATATAGTAAATCTCCTTCATTTGCGTCAACTGTGTACTCAACAAAAACATTATCATCGTTGCCAAACTCTTTATCAAAAAGTTGAGCTTCGTTTTCTTCGAAGTCTTCTTGTTCTTCAAAGCGTAGAGGGTGTAAATAAAGAACAACACCGTCTCTATTATCATCTTCCCGACCAAGTTCGTTTACTAACCTACTGTTATCATCTTCGGATACGTCTTCATCAGATGTGCAGGGCTCCGTATCGCTATCAGAATCAACCTGAAAATAGAAACCCCGATAAAATTGTGCACGTGATTTAAAAAAATTAGTTATTAATTAATCGCTTCTTACCAATTCTCCCTGTGGACCTTCATATTCGGGCGCAAGTTCGTAAAATTTCATTTTGTAAAATAAGCAGTAATCTGAAATGAGTAAAGTTATTGAAAACACGCATAAAAATGATATAATGTCGCAATGCAAAAACGACCACCCAACTGTCAACATTTATAGCGAACAATTCCCTCTTTATATAATTTATCAAGTATTTCATAATTAAATCCAGGTTCTGCATTACAATATATCACATCACTTTTTGAACAGTTTCCTTCGATAGATGTAATTGTAGGAGTTTCGCCCATGTCAATCCAATCGAATAGCGAACAATTCCCTCTTTATATAATTTATCAAGTATTTCATAATTAAATCCAGGTTCTGTATTACAATATATCACATCACTTTTTGAACAGTTTCCTTCGATAGATGTAATTGTAGGTGTTTCGCCTATGTCAATCCAATCGAAATCGTAAAAATTTTCATAATCTCAAATACTCTCATATGGCTTATTATCTAATGCCCTAAAAATAATTCGGGTTCTGAAACCAATAAATTTGAACCAAATCTCTTGCACTTCCATCAGAAACCTTTGAGAAATCCCACTCTAATTCTTCAAACGTTTCAGACTTGGTAAACGCATCACTACATCCATCAAATAAACGCAGACCAGTAACCATTTGGTGAAAATACATCCATACGCCTACAAATGTGATGCAAAAGCACTTAGGAACTACCGATATGTTTCACAATCATAATATTGTGTTGTACCAATCAAATTATTAATATGCTTCTGGTATGCTTTGGTTTCATTTCCTTCCTTGTTTACAATTTGTTACAGCGAAAATCTATAATGCGAATCTGTCAATTTTCATCCAAAAATAATTTTTCTGTCATTAGATCACTGTGAATAACATCTCGCGAATGTTAAACTTCTTAAGCCAATATAATTTCTGCTTGGTAAAATTTTGCAACAGCTAAATTGATAAGATCTTCTTTTTGGACATACGAAAGCAATTAACCATTTATAGTTTTCTAGAACGAATTCCTACTTCTCTTTCCACATCAAAATTATTGGTACACTTTAACGGTGTATTCTTGATTATGCTGAATATTTTTGGCTAAAATAATACTACCTAAGGAACCATCCCCAATAAGGTTTTGGACTACGAAATCATCTATTGGTATTGTTTCGAGAAGTGGGTAGTTTTAAACTATAGACTCCATTTAAAAGTAAATTATATGTTGTACTTCTGCTTACACTTCATTTATATAGATTTTATATTATTAATTGATCAAATGATTAACTGATTATCGTAATTATACAGGATATCTAACAATATTTCGTTAGGACTGTAATCCTGACAAAATGAAAATTCCGAGAGGAACAAAATCGTGGTATATTTTGCATGTTTTACAAGTTTTATTTATCCTACAATAGTTATTCCATCGTTTTTAATTGGGTGTTTACAATCATTATTAGAAGACTGTAATACAGAGGCTACCAAAAGTAAGTTAACAAGGTCTATATTTGTTGAATCGTGTTTTATTTTCCAAAAATAAGTTAACAGATACAAAACTTAAAATTATAACCACAATGTCCACCGTTTCTTAGTGACATAGTAGCCAATCGACATACCTAACACATTCATTTGGAGTGCTTTTGGGCCATATTTCTTAAATTAAAATTCTTAAATTAGCCAAATTCCGTGGTAACTTTACGACAATTCCCATTTTTAGAAGAGCCCATACATTTTCAATAAGTGACGGGTCTAAGCTCTACGGTGGCCACTCCATAACAGTAATATTGGTAGCCTTTAAATAGTCCGCGATGGGTGCGTTATCCTGCTGTAGAATATAATCTTATATAGACTAATCTGTCTAAACTAGAATCTATCTAAACTAATCCCCAAATTATCCTTATTAACATTATCCAAATATCCCATATCATCCTTTATTATCCCTAAATTATTAACTAACTCTGAATCCCATCCAACTGATTGTCTACCCACTCTGATCAATTTATCTTTTGCATCAATTATCATATCAAAATTTTTTATAAGGTCCATGGCAAAAATACATCCCAATTTTAATTCATTAATAATAATTAATGAAGTTCCATCCCTTTGCATATCTCCAATTTTAATATTTGCGATTAACATGCTATTAGAACTAGAAAATTTTTTACTATGTGCTGTGACTAAATTTACTTGCTTATTTTTAACTATTTTATTTTTCAATTGTTTCGTGTTACTATCAACTAATCTCTTATCTATGAGAGACACCTCCGCGCCTGTATCTACTAAGCATCTCACTTTAACGTTGTTTATTAAAATATTAATGTACGGTAATTCCCTACTGATATCACACTCCGAATATGTGATATTCTCATCATCGATAAATTCCCTCATGTGCTGGTATGAATTTACGATGTTGTTATTCGGTTTGTCGGCTACTGAAAATCCGGAGTAGTAGATGTAGAAGCTACCACTTCAGGTGCATTAGAAACTGTAATATTATTTGTGTTTCTTACACGATTTACATTTTGATTTTGAAGGTTTTCATTTGTACGCATATCAGAATTAATATGATTGTTTATATCATGTGCGTTCATTCTATTAAATTCCGGTCTAAAATCATATCTACCATAGTTCCGACGTGAATAATCATTGTCATTTGCTCGTTGATTATTTTGATAAGAACGATCGTTATATCTCGGCTCTTCATGTCTTCTAGTATGAAGACACTTGATAAAACAGGAGCATGAAATTAATGCAGAAAGCCAAAACCAACGCGATATATTTCAAGTTGTAAAAATTTCTCGCCAAGAACGAAACAGCCCGTTGACGGTAAATTCCAAAATTTATTTGGGAAACCGCGGACTTTTCGACGGTAGCTTCTTGTTTATGTTCCATTTCAATTGCCTGCATAGCTGCCTGTTGTGCCGCTTGTGCTTCAGCCTTTTCTTGAGCCGCCCGTCGAACAGCCTCCCCGCCTAATAAGTCCGCAAGAGAAACAGGATTTTCGGTGCCGCCTTCTTCCGTCGGCGGTAATTCCGTCAAATCTTCCGAGGTGGTTTCTTTTCTCCGTCTTCTGACGTAACTTGAGCGTTCGCGGACATTTCGTTGGAAACGATCTGTCCATTTGATTCTTTGAAATTCTCGTCCGTACCCGGCGGCTGAACGTGTTTACTTTGTGGATGCTCTTCCGTCGCCGAAGGCAGGGCGGGTAACAAACGCAAGTGACCCACCTTTTCTTCTTCCTTAACCTCAACGACGCATCAACGATATCAAAACTTGCATCAGGTATCTCAAAACAATGGAAACCCCGAAGCCCGAATAATAAAACCCGTAGAAAATAGTCTTGAAAAATCGCTTCAATAATTCGGGTATCGTCATCTGTTGCATTTCCCCTAGTTTGTGCTTTATATTCGCCACGCTCAACGACGACAAACCAAACTTCACGTCTTCCATTACGGTTTGATATGCGTGACGCAACGGATCCTTTCCCCGATTTTCATCATCAACCGTCGGATAACTGCTGTAACTAGCCGCCCGCTGTTGACCGCCATCTCCAGAAAAGTCCACAGCCATCAGAGCATTTGCGTGCTGCATTTCAAAAATTGCGTCTTCGCAAAAATTAATTTGCGGTTTTTCCCACTGCTCAATATTGGACTCCTTGATTTCGAAATAAACCCTCTCGATACGTTTACTGCTGCCCATAATTTCGATACGTCCCAAGAACGGTTGAAAATAATTCAATACCGAACCGGCGATTTCCAAAAACCGCACCAATCGCGGCTCGTTCGGCATGTGCTCGGCTAAGTTCGTCAATAAGACCGCAAGATTGAAACCGATTTCTTTGGACGGTTCGTGAAACCGGTCCATAAAACCGATGTAATCGATTTTGCCGTCTTGATTCATTTCGCAGCACATCAACATAAATTCGATTTCTTCCGGCGTGTACGTCTTTTGTTGTTCCATTTTTTCCTTAAAATCTTTAGGATACACCCAACCGTCGTTAACGTCGATCTCTTGGAAGGTCGGCGACGAGGTCAAGTCCTTCAATTTCAAAAACATGTCGAAATATTTTAAGATCAACTCCACGTTCGACATGCTCTCCACCAACATGTCTACCATTTGTTTTCCGATGGTACCATTGATGACGTTTCCTTCCAACATGGATAACATCATAGTTATCATGTCTTTCTGTAAATTGAGCAACTCTTTGAGTAGGTCGACTTGACTGGACTGTTTCGACAGTTTGTCTTGCATGTGGGAGAATAGAAAGAGGAAACCGCCCACGGCGTCCCACAACCTGAAATGTGCCAACGTTTGCTGATTAAGCGTGCAGGGTCCTTGAATGACTTCAGTTAGTGTGTTGAAGACTTGACTGGCGACCGCAATTGCTTTGAAGAAGTTTGCTTTACCGGCAGGGTCTATGAGTTCCTTGCTCGAATAATGCCAATAAAAGTCCATAATCGATTCCTGTAAGCGTAATAAATAATCGACGGTGCAGATGACGACGTTTACGGTGGTGGTGTTTCCGGCTTGCGTTCGCAAGTAATTCTGCCACTCCAAGTTGTGACCTTCGCAGGTCAGTTGAATAAATCGAAACAGGGCCGTGCTGGCTACCTCAAAAGGGCGGTGGACAGAGATTGACGGGGCGGGTGCCAGGTTATGGTTTTTTTTTAATTCGGTGGGTTAGGGAGGTGAGATATAATGTCGAAAGGGGTAAGCATAAAAGGTACCTATAGGGAACATAATAAAATATAAAACATAAATTAAGATGGTTTCAAGTAAAGTGTTCAATTCAATGTAAATAGTTTTACTACATATTAAAGTATTTGTATATAAATTGATAATCGTAATATACTACTGTTTACTAAGTTAAGGGAAGACTTTGGTATGCATTAAAAAATAATTTTGTTTGTTTGGTTAAAGCGTTTATATTTTAACAATCTTAAACCAAAAAATGTCATTTTTAATTGACTTAAATAATTAAAAGACAAAGATATAAGTATTACACACATTTAATCAATCAAATATTTAGGTAACAATATGAATATTCAAATCAAGCTAAGTTTACATCAACTTATCAGATATAAGTTTAACATATATGTTCTATCAAATATTTAGTTAACAATACGATTATTCAAATCAAACTAAGTTTACATTAACTTTTCAGATAAGTTTTACACACATGTTCAATCAAATATTCAGTTAACATAACAATATGATTATTCAAGTTTACATCAACTTATACAGGTTTACAAAACAACATAAAAGTACAACTAAAACATGAGCAGTCGTCGCATTTGAGAACTGTTTTCACATAGCTTCTGAATTACAAATTCGTGATCAATTAGGTTTAGAATGTCTCTCTCAGAGTGCATCAAGAGGAATGCTTCAAGAGTTTCATTGGACATTGACGATCTCAGCCTGGTCTTTATAAGCTTGAGTTTTGAAAATGCTCTCTCGCATGAGACCTGAGTCATCGGTATCGTCAGTAAATACTTGTACACTTTATGTAGCTCAGTATACTGAAGGCTGTACATATTAAAGTCCACAATCACTCTGAACGCGCACTTGATACATTGGTTGCAGTGCCGTACATCGTCGCAAGATACAAATTCATTTTCATCATCTAGATCAACGTGTTCAGTATCTTCTTCGTTTTCTTTGAGAACCTCTTCAACTGATGCATAATCCGCAGTTAGAGATGTATTGTTGATAGATGGCCAAGCGTCTATGAAGGAATCATATTCTTCCTTCAATTTGTCCTTATCAATCAAAGGATTTAGGTCGCAGATCTTCTGTAAGGCTTTAGTAGGCAGTCCCTCGTTCCTGTACTGTTGAAACCTTTTGGGGTCAAACACAGAAATGTCCAAATAAAGATTTTTGTGATTCCCGAATCGGCTTTCCATTGTTGTGTTGATGCGGTCAACTATGCAATCATACACTTCGACCCTGAATTTGTCACTAGGCGTAAGGCAGCTCTCATCGGAACATAGTTCTCCATCCATTTTTTTAAAGCTCCTTTTGCGTTTCTTTTGAAAATCATTTTCTATCACAACACTGTCGAAAAATCCTTTGTCTGCAGAACTGTCCACTTTTTCTTCAAATTTTGTCACAAACATTTTTGCAGCATTCACAGTCTCTTCAAACACTTGGTCATTTCTCAACGCCTTTAGTCTAGAAACTGCAGATTCAACCAGGCGCCATGCCTGAGCGTAGTCTAGGTTTTTTGTCTGTAAATAATCAGACAACGGCGTTGTGATTTTGAAAATCTGCAGAAAAATCATTGCCGTTACTACAGTTTCAAATGAAATCAGTTTATTCATAAGAGCTGAAGCGTCGTTTCTTGTTTTAACATTGAACTCGGTGGATGATGATACTTTAGCCAATGCCAAAGTTAGTTCGAAAAATACATTTTTTGCAGGCTCAGGCTGTGATGGGGGCTCATTTGATGTCCAGTTGTCTATTCTACCAAATATTTTTGTACAAGCGTCGCTACGGCTACGCCAACGTGTGGCCCCGATGGCCTCCAATTTGTACACTGGATTTTGTTCTGTATACTTTTGTTGTCTTTTCAACGACTCTTTGAAAAAAACTTGTGTTTCTTGAAGGAGGCCAAATAGCGATATAGTTATAGGAAGGACTTGTGCAGTATCTGACAATACTAGATTAAGGACATGGGCATAGCACCAAGTATGTATGTGATTTGGCACTATGTCAGTTAACTTTGCAGTTAGTCCATTGTATTGACCACTCATATTCGAGGCTCCATCAAAGGCGTCTGCCACACAGTCTTCAATTGGTATTTCAACTTCGTCTAAGACTGTTGTCAAAGATCCCAAGAGTCCATCTGCTGTGGTTGTAAGCACACATTTCAATGCTAATAGCCTTTCAGAAACCTCGTTCCTTCGTACGAATCGGACAACAAAGGCACATTGATCATTACCTGATATATCTATTGTTGTGTCCATCAGAATAGAGTATTGTTTAGCTTCTTTTAATTGGTCTGATATGATTTCTTTCATTTTTTGAGAAATTATACCCACAATCTTCATAATTGTTGTGTTGCTCAAAAATGAGACAAAACTGCCTCTTCCAACTACTTTCTTCTTTTGAATCTTTTCTCCAGATTTTTTCTCTTTTAACTCTCTCCTTTTTAACAGTGTCTCACTTTTGAGTGTTACGACGTCAATATGTTTTTTCAAAATTGGGTCATAGCTACTGAGTAGCAATAAAATTTCCAAAAAATTGCCGTGATTGATTGATTTGTCGTTCAATGTGTGTGCCTGTTCTACGGATGCTCGAAAAGGAAGACCTTGTTTTCCTATTAGCTTCAAAACATCAACGATAGTTTGTACAACATGCCTCTTTTCCATTATTTCTTCTTTCCGTCTAGCCATTTGTTTTGCAAAAAGTAAGTCTTGAGTGGTTCTTTGCATTTTAGCAGCTATGAAGAGGCGTGTAGCTGCATTGTGCGAGTTGGAGTTTTCATGTTGCTCTAATCTGATATGAACGTGTTTCCACTCATTGAATCCTGTACAGAAAATTGAATTTGTATTTCCATAGACTAAGCATATAAAACAATACAATTTTTCGTTATCTTTATTGAAAGACAACCATTGTCTGTTGAGTTTTTGGCCATCGTTTTTTTCGACAGTAAAAATAGATTTTTTTGACAGAAATGGTAAACCATCATTGGGCTGGCAGGGATGATACGAAAAAAAATCTGATAGATCAGTTTCACGTGGCTTCGTAAAATAATCTTTCCTGTCATCCGGTATATCAGCAGATTCAACAATGTTTCGCTCTGATAGACAAGCAGTTGAAGTTGAAGGAGATGTACGCACCGGCACCGTTAGAAATGAAGTCGTTGAGGCCGTCTCATCTTGGGAATCTTGAAGGTCAACTGTGGGCAGATCTTTGCCAGTCTTTGGTTCAGGATCAATAATAACTGATGTTGAAGATGCTGATTTGCAATTTGCGTTTTTAGAAGTTTCATTTTCAAAACTGTCTGGTATCGAACTTTGTGCATCATGTTCAGCATGTTCTACATTATTTTCAGTTTTTCGGCAATTTTCAGGTGGATCACTACTGGTCATTGACTGTGATGGCTTCATACAGAACGCTGTAATTTTCGAACATGTTTTTGCAGACTCAAGCAACTCTTTAACTTTCTTGTCTTTTCTAAATTCACTTCCACTTTTTTTCCGCTTTTTACCATCCATGGTCTTAACGTATTTGAACCTGAAAGTAAACAATAAATGATACAAAATACGAAATACTTTAATATAATTTAATACTACGTCTACACAAGAATTGTAGTTTTGCACACCATAACGGCCCTCTACGGGACCGAAAACGCGGCATATAACAAAAACGTCGAAAACGGAAAAGCAATATTAGCAATATAAAGTTCAGTATCCCTAAAGCCTAAACAGTAAACACTTGGGAAATCGTGTGCAAAATCGATTCTATGATTTGAATATAATTTTTTAACTCACCGAAATATAAATAATCAAGAATGTGACTTTTTAAACTACTGTACGTCCGGTATTTTCGCCACGTTCGAAAGTTTCAATATGTAAGCGCCCTGCGCCCATGGAGAAATCTACAAGTGTTGTGTGCGTATTTTGACAAATTACATTACTAAAATAAAAACCGGAAGAGTCTTTTATTTGTGACGAAAGAGTCACCATCGCAAATCTGCCGGCTCCTCGACTGACCGCCCTTTTAGTAAAAGGAAAAAGTACTGCAAACCATATAAAGGATTACTTACCTTTTGGTTGTATATTATCACCGTCACGGTAATTCCATCTGAACAGCCAAAAGCGTAAACGTATTCACTAATCACTTCACTTAAACCACATAGAATGGATACGACACGAGGTAAACAAACACTGCCTGCTAAAGATGTCTCTTTGTCTTTGTCCCATCGCTCTCTGTCTGTTTTGAGAGTAACACACTTTAAGTAATTTATTTATGTTGTTCTTTTATCTTTATATTTTACTCGCTAATCTCATTCAATTTCTGAACTGAAATTGATTGCTAAACGTGATTAAAAAAAATGTGTGACAAAACCAAGGGGCGCCATAAGCATCTCAGCGGGGGGGCGCAGGGGGACACGTCCCCCTATCCCCCCTGGCCAGCACGGGCCTGAATCGAAATAGTGCGCAGGTAAAGTCTGCGTCGTACATGTTCTTTTCTCCAGCTGCACCTTCCGACCCCACGCCCAGACCTTCGGCTTTGGTGTTCCTTTCGAAGGCGTCTAAATCGAGGACACCGCAACTGTTCATAAGACCCGCAATACTGGTAAAGAAGCACACGTCCTTCTTCTCTTGTAAGTGATCTAACATGCCTTTTTGTATGTCGGTGTTACCGCCACGTAAGATGGCGGATACGACTGATTGTAATTATTGTTGTATGCATAATTGGGATTACTAAAATTTCTTGTATGATGATTATCAAAATTATCTCTTGCACCTGATCGATTTTGTGGATTCCAATTACTTTGATTAGAGTTACGTCGATTGTTTTGCCAATTTGATGCGCTTTGATAATTGTATTGACCATTCTGCTCCCTTTCATAAAATTCTTGATTCGGATATTTAGGGTAATTGCGAAAATTAGAGTAACCATTGGAATTTCGGACCGTAGGCTTGGCTTCCATGTAGTTGCTATCGAAACGTCTCAATAGAGCCGTAAATTCTCCAATGGACTCAATCTTCTCAATTATCACTCGATTCACTATTTCCCGTTCAAAGTGTCTCGATAAGTATCGTATAATATCTTTCTGTTGCATCGGAGGATCTAATTGCATTACGGAATTAATTATTTTCTCGGCGTATTCATTACGTTTACCATGACCATGATATTTACCTAACATCAATTCATCCCGAACTTTATCTTGGGTCTGTTCATCCCAATATCGCGACAAGAATAACTTTTCGAAATCTTCAAACGTTTCAAATTGATCTTAGACAATACCGTACCACTCACTCGCATTTCCTTTAATCATGGATCCTAAGATATTCTTTATCTTGTCCTGATCATAAATTTGATCAGTTATCCTTCGGGCATATTTGATGAAGTGCTTCGGATTCATGGACCCTTGTTCATAAAATTTAAGATGTTTTTCTTGTCCTAGCTGCCAAGAAAGATCATGAATGAGCGTACGATTTATAGCTTGTTCAGTGGTATCGACATGAAAAGTTCTATTTTTATTTTTAATGTTGGACCATTCGTTTTGAATTCCTTGTACTTTTTCCTTGATCTCTCCAACTGTCTTTTCCTGACTTAAACTATTATAAGTGAATTTTTGATCAAGATCAACAATCTTGTCATTGAGTTCCTCTTTTGTTCTTCTTAAATGTTCTTTACCAATCCGAATTGATTCATCTCTTGCTTCGATGGCTTTTCAGAATTGTTGAACAGAAGCAATTTCTAGAATATCCTTTTTTATTTTATTGATTCCCGAATCAATTTTTAGTTCAATTTTATCTTCTGTTATCATTTTTTCTTTAATGTGTGTAACGTCCTTTTCAATTATTTCCACACGATTATCTGTGGTGTCAAATTTCACATCCGTCTCGGTTACTTTGGTATCTAATTTATTACTATAGTAGTCCAATTGAGATTAAAAGTTCTCGGCTCCTGCCAGTATGTATTTAAAATACAAGAGAAAATCGTACAATCTAATTCGAAATGTGGACTCGAGTTTCGAACTTATTAGTTCTCATCAGCACAATTTACGAATAGATTGTACGAGCGCATTACGGCTATCTGCCATCAACAAGCAAAGTAAGGTATAATATACTTACAAAATTGCAAGTTTCGGCAACGCCATCGCGCGGTTCTTGTGAAAGGCCCCAGTGATACTATTGAGATTAAAAGTTCTCGGCTCCTGCCAGTATGTATTTAAAATACAAGAAAATCGTACAATCCAATTCGAAATGTGGACTCGAGTTTCGAACTTATTAGTTCTCATCAGCACAATTTACGAATAGATTGTACGAGCGCATTACGGCTATCTGCCATCAACAAGCAAAGTAAGGTAGTATACTTACAAAATTGCAAGTTTCGGCAACGCCATCGCGCGGTTCTTGGGAAAGGCCCCAGTGATACTATTGAGATTAAAAGTTCTCGGCTCCTGCCAGTATGTATTTAAAATACAAGAAAAAAAAATATATAGTAGTCCAATTTTTCTCCTATTAACGTGATCTTATCGATCAACTGCTGCCACAAAAGGGACAGGTACTTCAGTATGCATTTCAACTGTATTTCTCCTCGTGCTTGTATGTGGAGGTGTATCTTGAAATATGGGATCTACTGCTTGACGATGTTCTCTACCGGTACCGTGATTGAAAAACTGAACGAATTTAAATTCAATTTTCACCAATAAGAGTTATTTTTTTAAACAAAATTCAAAGTATTCCATAGAGCACGCGATATGAACTTATCGATGTCAATTTTGTTTTTCTCTAATGTCAGTTACAAACATGGTGTTAACTAAAGAGCAACAAATCATAATTTTTAAGCTTTTAAAACAACAATGTAGTTTTGCTATGATACAAAACAGGTGTAAAGACCAAAATTTTTGTGTTTCGAAAGGTACACTCTCTAACTACAAATAAAATGGAATCCCAGAACTTAAATCCAAAATCCGGAAGAAAGGCAGCGGAAAGAAGCCAACTCTGACAAATCGACAATTATCGAATTTAAAGAAAATGGCATTAAAAACGAATCCTCCGACACTACAACATATGGCTAATCATTTCAAAACATCTGAATATATCATTCGGTATAATCTAAATAAAAAATTAAACCTGAAATTAATGAAGAAACCAAGGAGACATCATATTTCTGAAGAAACAATTATTAAACGGCACCAGCGCTCACTAGGATTGTATCACTTACTAAATTGTGATAAATGGCAAAAATACATCACTGTCGATGAAGCATGGTTCCATCTAACAAATACTGATGGCCAACGAAAAGTTCAGTACTTGAGACGTGAGCAATCGGCAAAAGAATTGGACGTATTCACAAAACAGTCCCATCCGAAGGGAGTTATGGTGTTCATGGGAATATCGAATTATGGAACCACAACGCCAATATTTGTTGAGCCTGGTGCTAAAATTAATTCGGAATATTACATTAAGAATTGTTTGAAGCCACTTTTGACTGACGCAAAAAGATTATATCCTGCTGGTGATTGGATATTTCACCAAGACTCGGCACCAGCTCACGCTTCTAAGAAGACTTTAAATTTTCTTGAACAGAACGGCGTATCTTTTATTCATCCGGATATATGGACGCCATCATCATCGGACCTTTCACCCTGTGATTATTTTTTGTGGGGCTATTTAAAATCTCAGTTAAATAAGTCAAAAGTTACAACCCTTAAACAGCTAAAAAAACTAATAAAACGTGAGATAGAAAACATTCCTCTGGAAATGATACAACGATCGCTAAAATCGTGGCCAAAACGTTGTCTTCAAGTGTACAGGAATCAAGGACAACATATTAAATAAAATTATTGAAAGAAAATAAAAATAACTGTGACTTATTAAATTTCAAAATCGTTCAATTTTTCATTCACGGTAGCTGTATCTGCAGTCGTTTCAATTATTCTATCTGCATCTGTTTCTAAATTCTGTAATCGATTCAGAGTCTCATCTGAAAAGGTTTGGTCAATTTTTGGTCCATCCATTTTAAAAGATAAAATTTTATGTTCTAATAAATAATCTAACCCTTCTTTGCTACAAATGTTATTTGATATCAATATCACAGAGTGACCAAATTTAATTATCAATAACAAATTTTTAATTTTAAAGCAAATTTTTAATTTTTATCTTTATCTCTCTAAAACAAATTTAATTTTTAAATGATTTTTTTAAATTTTTCTATCACTTATCTATTGAAACCAATTTTAATTTTTAAAACAACTTTTGCAACTTATCAAACTTTATTTTTATCTTTCTTTCCCATTTAATATCGACTTTAATTTTAAAAATTTTTAATTTAAACCTCATGAAAAATACTAAGAAAAATTTTCGTTTTCAAAATGACTCCCCCGCTTATCTAATCTACCGCTCCACGTTGGATGGACAATTTAAGTTGCCATGTATCGCTACTGTAAAAACTCAAAATTTGATTTATATAGCGGGAGAATATTAATGGCACTTAATTTAATTATGCTCCGACTAGCTTGCCTGAAAACTCGTTATTTATGGGTCGAAAATTGGGTCCATCTAGATCAATCAAAACACTCATATATACTTCAACTTAAATTAGTGATCTTTCTTATAAAGATAACTCAATGAAATGGAAAATTGTATCTGTTTATTCTTCGATCTACTACTGCTGTGAATAAATTAAATTAAACGCAAACGTTATCAGAACCAAATATAATGTAATTTATTTTACACAATAGAAATATTTGCAGACAAAATATTAGTTTTGTTAAACCTAAACAAATTAAATTTTACAAAATCAAGCATTCACAATAAAATCCCCCAAATTATTATACGCGCCCGAATTCAAAACGATTTGTCTATTTATCAAAATAATTAGTGCGTCACATAAACTCTTACCGAAGTGTAATGTTTTTCCGGAGTTTACCGATGCGGCCGATATGATGTGGAGCATCCAAGCTTGATGATAACAGTTGAAATCAGTTTCTAATCTTGGACCAAACAAAACAGGTAGGAACGACCAGTGTTAAATCGTGTCTTATTTTCAAAAATAAGTTAACAGATACAAAACTTAAAATTATAACCACAATGTCCACCGTTTCTTAGTGACATAGTAGCCAATCGACATACTTAACACATTCATTTGGAGTGCTTTTGGGCCATATTTCTTAAATTAAAATTCTTAGATTAGCCAAATTCCGTGGTAACTTTACGGCAATTCCCATTTTTAGAACAGCCCATAGATTTTCAATAAGTGACGGGTCTAAGCTCTGCGGTGGCCACTCCATAACAGTAATATTGGTATCCTTTAAGTAGTCCGCGATGGGTGCGTTATCCTGCTGTAGAATATAATCTTCTCCAATTCATCTTTCACTTTCTGGAATTATTACTTCTTTCAAAAGTTTCAAATATACTGCAGCGTTAACTCTTCCTACCAATATCACAATTTTTGCCACTCCTGCTGAGCACATGCACCCCCAAATCATTATTCCTTTTTCTAGTGATTTTAGGGATGGTTTAGTGCATTTATATGAGTAAACTTCGTTTGTTTTCCGCCAAACATACATCCTGCTATGACTATATTTAAGACGAATCATGGGTCCATAGAATTTTGTTTGAAAATTCTAATGGTTTCAAAGGGTGGTCGGAATAAAACCGTTTACCATTTTTAAAAGCTTTTATTTAGCTCGTACAAAATTGACCTCGCGCATATCCTATACGGGCAACTTGAAAATGGCTTCGCGAATATCAGATGTTTCACAAAAGCGCGCTTTCTGTAAGCCGTTGTTATAATTTGGCGTATTGTCTTATAATTTGGTGTATTGTAATAAATTTTGTGTTAAAATCAGATAATCAAACTAGTTTTGCGGCAAATATATATTTTTATTTTGTTTTATTATGGTTATGTGATAAACTGTTGTGACATTTGTTGCTATCTCTTTTTTTTTATTAGTGGTCAACTCAAATAATCCCATAGGCGTAACAGTGGTTTTGTTTGTTAAGGAACCTACGCAGGAATATTTTTCAAATAAAAACATATTACCTATATAAAAATTTTTGGAAGACTAAAAAGAAATAAATAAAAAATAAATAAAAAAATTTTTTAAAAAAAAGCTTTTATAAAAACATGCACTAAAAAGTTAAAAATAATTTTTCGTCACAAAAAGGAATAAAAGCGTGCGGCTGTTTAGCAATTACTTAAATTAAAATTAACAGCCGCACGCTTTTATTCCTTTTTGTGACGAAAAATTATTTTTAACTTTTTAGTGCATGTTTTTATAAAAGCTTTTTTTTAAAAATTTTTTGTATTTTTTTTTTTTGATATTAACCTCGGTAATATGAAAAATTAATGAAAAATTCTCATAAATTCATTATTAACGTCATACTGCATTAAATAAGCTTTCATTTACTATACCAGTTTTTTTCGAGTTCTGCAAAAACACATCATAATCGTAATTTTCTATAGTTCTCATATTTTCCTCCCGTTCCTTGCATAATACATTACATTCGCGCCTCTTTTCTTTGCAAAATCTATAAAACAACTCGTTTGAAAATGACTTACTAAAATTAAGCAATAAGTTAACACCTAAATTGTCGCCTAAAAATAGTCCCATTATGAAGTGAGCATTCTGAATTTCTCTATCGATTGATTTTATTTGCACTCCTTCTTTCTCAAAAAATTTAAGTTCCTCAATAAGAACACCCAGACACTCTTCGTTTGCATAATTTTGGAGATCTTCGGATTTGATTACCGCTGCTAAAAAAAAGTTCTTTAATTTCGAGTCCAATTTTTGGAAAGCACGGAAATGAGCAGTAAACATTGCAAACACAATGCGTTGTGGCATGGGATCCAAGTGGATTATTTAGTTGTAGGTTATCGGCATATAAAAAATAAGGTATAACTGTTTTTCCTGGATACATATTACGTGTTTGTTTCCGCACCTGTCCTCGAATTAAATTCGTGTATCTAGTATCGGCATATATATATATTATCTTTCATGAAATTCAACTACCTTTGCTTGCTTATGCTACAAGGTTATGCTACCTTTGACGATTTTCTTTCCGTAAACTAATTCAGAATGGCGGAAAAAATATTTTTACTTTTAATTCAATATCTACAAACATTTTCAACATGAACAAAATATATATTATGTACTACTATGTACTCCTTAATTTGGATATTATAGAGATACAATTTTCGTAATTTTCTTCTTGCTCTTGGTGCCTTGATCGGTATTAATTTTTAAACTAATTAACATAGGAAATAATTTAGTGTAAATTTTTTTCTTTCAACTGCCTTTTAAGTAATAGACATGTTCCATAAGCGCCCAAAATTGTTCGTAAGCGACGGGATATTTTAAATTAAACACAAAGAAAATTTTGAAACATACATTTTGTCCGCAGCTCGCAATAATTTAGTGAATATTAGCTTTACACCATCTAGGTAAATGAAAAATTCCTCAAATTCATCACGATCTCTGGATTTCAACACCAAAATAAACGGCTGATAGCGTAACTTGGGTCACCATAACAGCTACGTATTAAAACGTGTGGCTCAGTAATAAAATTTATAGTGTCTCCAGATAACGCTTTTATTATGGGAGCGGAGCTTCGGCTAGCTAGTGAGAGCTCAGGGCGAAGATGGCTCAAAATTAAATGAAAAAGTTTACCCGGCACCACACGATTTTTCCCGCCCCCAACTCTTGCTGTTATCTGAATCGTGAAAGCTATAGGATTCAAACAAAAGCACATATGAAGCACTACAATAATTTATTAAAAAAATAAAAAACTATCAGTCAATCAGTCAATCAGTAACAAAAAAATTCAAAATATCAAACAGTCAAATATAATAGTATAGCAAACCAAAAATTCAAATCGTCAATCAAATAATCTTTCAAAAAAACAATCCAATAAACACGGAACAGATCTGTATAGGCGTTAACACTAATCTTTACAAGTACGCTGTTTCGGCGTACTTATCAATCAAACAAATATTGCAGTTAGGTTGTCAGTCAAGTAGCGCAAATAGACGGTTTTTAAATAAATAATAAAACAAAAGCAATAGACACTTAGCTTAATATATTGCGGTGGTTCCGCCTTGATTTTACGCCGCTGCATATCCCACGCCACTGGACTACCAAACAACAAAGTGAATAGCCGAATCTTCAAATATAGCATGCTCGTACTAAGGAACTGCTTAAAACTCGAAAACTAAGCTAGCAATAGGGTGGAGAACTTCCAATTACTCCCCAAAAGGTACCTTGATCGAAGCAATTGACGACAATAACCAAGTTAACAGATGAACCAACTTTTCTTGGTTTAACCAGGCAAGACTAATATTTTTAACCTCCAAATTGTATCTTATCATCCAAAAAAATTCTAGTGAACGTTGAGCGGTCGGAAACCAACAGAATAAAAGAAGCTACGTCGTGAATAATAAATCAGTATAGATTCTTCCAAAATATATGCACTAGAAACCATAAATGCGAAAACGTAATGGGTTCGCAATAATTCCAATCAGCTCGAATCGGTGTATCGTATTATATCCCACTTAAGTGGCTATGGATTATATTGACCAAAAAAACCATCAATATACCTCCAAACTCGAATAAACAGTAGATGATCCCAAAATACTGTCAAAGAAATATAAATTTCCAACTCTTAATTTATTTATTCTACTTTACACAAATTCTTGCAGGCCAAAATTATTCTACCTCAGTATCTACTTGGTATCTATCTAATTCTACATCACTTCCTGAAAACTATTGGGGATATTTTTAATTCCACTAGAAAATTATCAAAATATAAATGGGTAGAGATAAATTTTACCGCCAACTTTAATAAATGTATTGAAACAATAAATGGATTTAAACTAAAATTATTACGTCTGGAATCGAAGGTTACAGGCTGGATATTCTCTCGGAGTGATATTAAGTAATCTATATGATCTTCCATTTCTTGTATAGTTTTCCCAACAAAACAAAAGGCTTCTTGCGAATCCTGGACGCTGAATTTTTTGGCCGACTTCGAACCAGTCACTGTCTTTCGGACAACTTATTGGGTATGACTTAAGTACCCATGAACTCCATTAAGGACGGATAATACTGCCGTATCTAAATCGACATCTTTTATGATTTTTAAACCACCAACAATTTGTTGTCCTTAATGGAGTTACACAAATTTTTTTTGATTTTCTTAAAATCAACCTCCCAGTTGTTCAGGATTTCCAAACTTTCTGGGTACTGGGGCTTGAAAATCTTGATCCACCAAACGAAATCCACCACGCTTTTGGTATTCGAGCCAATTTTTGAATATATCGTTTAGGCATGCACTCTCTTGAATTTGCTTTAAGCGATATCGAATTCTTTTGCCGATAAATTGTCATATTTCAGACTATTTGCGCAAGCTTCTGCATCAATCTCTGGATGAAATTGTATTGCACGTTCTTCTTTAGAATCCAATCTTCGTTGTTTGCCCGCTATTGGCTTTATGCTTCTTTTTAAGTTGCAAAACTTAATATAAATTTTCCCGCGTTTATCACTTCTGTAATACTCCACTTTGTCTGTAGGAAATCGGTTTACAATCTCTTGTTCCATTTTGTAACTTATTGCTAAAGGTAATTGTAGGTTTATAGCTCCAAAATATTGCTCCACCAAATTTATTATAATCCGTCTCTCATCTTTGATGAACTTGTTTTCAGTATTGTAACATTCTATAATGAGTTGTCCGTGACGATGTTCGTTCAGGATGTCGGTCAACGTAACCAATTCAGCTTTGTTTGTTGAGTTGGGCGATTCATTTTGATTCGCAGTTATCGAATTGGAGATGTTGGTTTGTAAAGGAATGTCAACTGCGTTCCTCCATTGTTACAAGTTCTTCTCAAATTTAATTATAACTCCCAGTGGATACCCTTTCAATAATTTTTGGATATATTTAAAATTCATAATATTTAAGATTTCCACATCGATTTCTTCTTTAAGGAGACAATAATAAAGATTTTCCTTATTAAATAGATGAACTCTAGTGGGATAGTGGATCGCAATAAAACAATTAAGTTGTTACGTCAACGTTTCGGAAGCATTTATTGTTCCATCATCAGGACTGTAATAAACAATGTCAATGAGAAGCAAAGGAATAAATTCCTTATAATGGCTTTATATAAAAGAAATTGTGTTTTCTAGCGATAGTCTTGATTTGCAACCTGTTCAGAATTGCAAACATTTTGCTTTTCATTTTGTTTTGCGACCGTTTTTTAGTTCGGTTGTGAGGCAACAAAAAAGTTAAAAAATAAACATAGTCACATCAAGTACCTTAAAAACAAGTCACAACATTATCTTGTCAATTAAAGAAAAACGTTTTCAACATTATAAAAGGTTACAAAAATATACAGTTGAAAAAAGGAAAGAACCGTGTTTTATTCAACCAAACCAAGATACAGTCCATTTGCTCCAAAAAATATCCAAGATTCTTCGCTTGGATAAAGTGATTGTACTAAACATATACGGTGCAATTAACATTGGTCCTTCGAGCCGGATTCAAAATTGGTCGATCGACACGGATTCAGTGGATTACAATCAAGATTCACCACAAGGTAAATTGATCAAATTTATTTGGCGCCAAAGAAACGCCATTGTTCCTGTACAACGGAGCAAACAGCTGACACACATAGCTTTTACGTGTTATTGAAAAGTGTGGGGTTCCAAATATCTAAATCACCTATTACTAAGATTTCACATTTTAAAGGTAATTTTAATTTCAATAATTCAATTACATGTCATCACAACTGTGATAACAAAAACTTTCAATCATGGAATCATTAAACCGTGAGAGGGGTCTCTTGAAAGGCCACCTAACCAGATTCATAACATTCATAACAAAGTTAAATGAACAAGTTCAGGAAGTTACGTCTGAACACATTTGTGAATTGCAGGAAAGACTAACAGTAATTTCAGATATCCTAAGCAAATTCCAAAGGATTCATGCTCAAATCATTACCGTACAGGAATCGAACGAAGCTGAAGAACAGCTCATTCGATTTGAAAATTCATTTTATGAATACACGAGCATTGCAAAAATCATGATTCGTAAGCACATGCAGAAATTAACTGTAGATTTACGAGAAGGCATTTTGCCAAATTCAAAACAAAGCAGGGAGTCATCTCCTACTCCTAGTGAAGCTGGTTCAGTACACACAGATATAAGCAATAAATCTTGTGGCAGAAATGAACGTGCTAAGCACTACATTAATTTGCCAAAAATCAGCCTAGTCAAATTTAACGGAAATATAGAATCATGGTTAGAATTCAAAGCCATATTTTTAAATTTAATACATGAAAATGAGGACTTGAGCGAAACTCAAAAACTTCATTATCTAAAATCATCTTTGACGCACGATGCGTCAGCAGTCATTGGTTCGCTGGAATTCACAGCATCCAATTACCAGGTTGCGTGGAAGGCATTAATTGCTCGCTTTGACCAACCAAAGCAAATAATCAAAAACCATTTAGATCATATACTCAATTTTGAAACACAAAATAAAGAATCTTCTGTAGGTCTGAGGAAAACAAATGACATTTTGTTTAAGAATATTTCCGCAGTCAAATCGCTTGCTACAAACGAACAGCTGTTCGAATATGTTGTAATTTATTTGGTATTAAACAAATTAGACGATACCACCGTGAGGGAGTGGGAAGTATGTTTTAACAAAAGTGCATCTCTTTTACCTACTTTAGAGGAATTCAAAGAATTTTTAAATAACCACGCAAATCTCCTAGAAGGTCTTGAAAGACGTCAGTCAAAACTAGACACAGAACCAACAATTAAATATAAATCAAAGGTAAAATCATTCGTAATTAGCGCTGCTACATGCATAATGTGCAATCAGAGTCATTACATAAATCAGTGCGAAGAATTTATAAAATTAAGTCAAAGAGCCAGATCAGACAAGGTCACAGAACTAAAATTATGTTTCAATTGCTTGTCCACAAGCCATGTTAAGAGGCAATGCAAATCCAAGTATTCATGTAGGGTATGTAAAGCTAGGCACCACACGCTCCTTCACTTAAATCGGCAGAACACCTCTAGTACGGTGCCTCCAGTTGCAAACATTGCTACGGTTGCCCCACCAGAGGAACCAATTCAAATTCTTTCCGCTTTTTGCACAAGCACAACGCAAATTCTATTGCCTACCGCTACGGCTAAGACGCCTGATCATTTAGGAAACGTCCAAAATATACGCCTTCTGCTTGACTCTGGGTCTCAAAGCAACTTCATAAAACTCGATGTATGTAAAAAACTCAATTTACCGATAGTCAATGCTAACATTTCTGTGTCTGGATTAAACAATTCAAACACACACATCAAATCGAGATGTGATGTCGAGTTACAGGCTCATCACTCTGAATTTAAAATAAAACTTTCATGCCTGGTCATCGACGAGATAACGGGTACCTTACCCAGCTTTAGCGTAGAACGTAACGCTATTCAAATACCTTCAAACATCCGTTTATCAGATGCGTCATTTGATAAACCAGGAAATATTGATCTTTTGGTAGGATCACCTATATTCTTTGAACTCATGTGTATTGGACAAGTTCGGTTAGGCCCCGGATTGCCCATACTCCAAAATACCAAATTAGGTTGGATCATAGCTGGACCTACAGGTTTTAACACCAATGCGCAGGTGCAATGTCATTTCAACATTGCAAGTGACATCGAACACCAGCTAGCCCGTTTCTGGGAAATAGATACATATCCCAACGAAAGAGTTTTCTCAAGCGAAGAAAACAATTGCGAGTCTCATTTCAAAAAGGCTACAACACGAGACGCCAAAGGGAGATTTATTGTATCTATTCCATTCAAGGAATCACCTCAAATTCTAGGCGACTCTCTTTTCGTTGCAAGAAAACAATTTTTATCACTTGAAAAGAGACTAATCGTCAACGAAACACTTCAAAGGGCATATTGTGACTTTATGCGCGAATATATTGACTTGGGTCACATGTCGCTTGCTGATCCAACAGTAAAAATCTGTTATTATCTTCCGCATCACGGAGTTCACAAGATCAATAGCCTGACCACCAAACTACGGGTGGTATTCAATGGTTCGTCTCCGACCACTACCGGTCATTCGTTAAACAGCATTCAGATGGTAGGACCTACCATCCAGCAAGACCTGTTTACTATTCTCATAAGATTTAGGCAGCATTCGTATGCGATATCAGCCGACGTTGAAAAAATGTATCGGCAAGTTGAGGTTCAACCTGCTCAAAGATCACTCCAAAGGATTTTATGGCGATTTTCTCCCGAAGATCCCATTGAGCACTATGATCTCAACACTGTTACCTACGGTACCGCTTCGGCTTCTTACCTAGCAATCAGATCTCTCACCCAATTAGGTTATGAATGTGAAAAAACATCACCTAGAATTTCAAAAATTATCAAAAATGACTTCTATGTTGACGATTTGCTCTCCGGTGCGTCAAGCATAGAAGAAGCGCGTCAGCTATGCTCACAATTATCAATTATTTTAAAATCAGGTTGTTTTAATTTAAGGAAGTGGATTTCCAATGATCCGAACATTCTTACCGGCATACACCACAATGACGTCCACCCAGGTGTACATGAGTTTGGCGATCATGAACAATCGCGCACACTCGGCCTCATTTGGTCTTTCCAAGATGACCATTTTATGTTTTTCATTTCTAATCGACATTCCGACAAAATAACCAAACGTCAGATGTTATCTGACATTTCTCAGATTTTCGACCCACTTGGTCTTTTATCGCCTTGCACCTTTATTTCAAAATTATTCATGCAAAAACTATGGCTGGAAAAGCTTGCATGGGACGATCCAGTCCCAAATGAAATAGAAAGACCTTGGTTAATTTACAAATCGGACCTAATAGGCCTAAATGAATTAAAAATTCCTAGGCACGTCAAATGTGCTGAGCCCACACTTATACAAGTGCACGGTTTCTGCGATGCCTCACTCGAAGGCTACGGCGCCTGCGTGTATATTAGATCTACCGATTCAAACAATAAAAATTTCATAAATTTGTTATGCTCTAAATCAAGGGTTGCTCCCTTAAAACCCATAACTGTACCAAAATTAGAATTATGTGGTGCTCTGCTTTTAAGTAAATTAATTCATAAGGTATTAAAATCAATAAATTATCAAAATTCGTCTTGCTTTCTCTGGTCTGACTCAACAATAGTATTGGGATGGCTTAAAACTAGTCCCAACTTATTAAAAACATTTGTATGCAACCGCGTAGCTGACATACAAAATCTCACCGCTAACTCTTCTTGGAGGCACGTCCCTACCAATTTTAACCCCGCCGACTTGTTGTCCAGGGGAGCCACTCCTCAAATGCTTAAGAAATCGACTTTGTGGTGGCATGGACCAACTTGGCTTCAGGAAGAAGAACCTTCTTGGCCTAATCCACAATTTTGTTCTAGTAAACTTCCAGAATACAAAAAGGACATAAAGGCTCTCATTAGTTTAAACTAAAATTTCATTGAGTTTATAAACTACTCTAATCTACATTGTCTTGAAAGAGCAATCGCCGTATGTCTGCGTTTCGGTAATAACTGCTTATTATCTAAAACTAAATTATATGGACCTCTTACTCCTCAAGAATTAAAGGTATCACTCAAAAGGTTGATAAAATTATCTCAGTTAGAATCGTTCAGCATTGAATTTAATTTACTAACACAGAAAAAACCGATCACATCATCATCTCCTTTGATAAATCTCAATCCCTTCTTAGACGAAGAAGGATTAATTCGAGTAGGAGGCAGACTTAAAAACACTAAATACTCATTTGATAAAAGACATCCAATAATTATTGACGGCAAGCATCACTTAGCCAAATTAATAGTTAGACGTGAGCACCTTAGAATGCTTCATGCCGGACCCCAGCTCCTTTTATCTACCCTACGTGACAAATTCTGGTTCACCTCGGGTAGAAATTTGGTGAAACAAATCGTACACAAATGTGTTAGATGCTTCAGATTTTCTCCATCCATTACGAAGCCCATCATGGGTGAATTGCCTTCTGCCCGTGCAGAGGAATCTTTTCCATTCCAACATGTTGGAGTTGACTACGCTGGCCCTATCAATTTAAAAGATCGTAAAGGTCGCGGAGCCAAAAATTTAAAGGATTATATCTGTGTTTATGTTTGCTTTGCCACCAAGGCAATTCACCTGGAACTGGTCACCAGTCTCTCTACGGAATCCTTCATTATGTCCTTCAGACGCTTCGTATCAAGACGAGGTATGCCATCGCATGTCTACTCTGATAATGGCACTAATTTTATTGGAGCCAAATATGAACTGTTTGAGCTTGGTAAATTCTTGAAAACCCAGGAATTATCTATTCCTACTATAGTCAGCATTGACCAAATTACTTGGCATTTCATTCCTGCTTATAGTCCCCACTTCGGAGGATTATGGGAAGCAGGTGTTAAATCTTGTAAGTTTCATATTAAACGGGTAATAGGTGAACAAATCTTAGTTTATGAGGAACTTTGCACTTTTCTATACCAGGTAGAAGCTGTCCTCAATTCCCGTCCCCTCTCTGCCTTACCCAAGTAACATTTTACCGTCATAAATGTACATATACCTTACAGAAATTTCCGTAACGGTAAAGCATTGATTTGCCCCTTTTGCAGTTACTGTATTGATGTATCATTTATGCACATATAAGGTACAGGTATTTTCGCAACGGTACGGCATTGATTTGCCCCTTTTGCAGTTACTGTATTGATGTATCATTTATGTACATATACATTACAGGTATTTTTGCAACGGTTCAGCATTGATTTGCCCCTTTTGCAGTTACTGTATTAGTACATCGTTTTTATACCGATTATGTGTTGATTTTTTATGAACGAGATATTTATTTAATAGAAAAAATAATTTTTATAAAAGATAAAATTTTTGATTTTTAAATATTTCTATTTTTTACATACTGCTAAATTGTTTCCCTGTTGTCTGCGCCAGAATCTGAAAATTGACATTATAAATGTGATAATTTTTACTTACTTTTTTTTTCCGAGGCCAGGTTTTGAACCCAAGCTGTACTGTACCTATACGTCTGAAAACCAACTGTTAAGCCAACTCGACTACCTGGGTATACGGTATAAACTATGATATTTCTTATTTGATGGTCAATTTTATTTTCAATTCATAGATTAAAAATATTACCTAATATTGAATTAAAATAAATCAAATATTTTGCTTTGGTACTTTAAAATTTATTACATTATGAATTATTTTAAATAAAAGTTGTTATTTTGCACGTGTTTTGAAGAAAAATGCTACGACGCCGGCGTCACTTTAATTCGAATCGACAGCGGTGGTGGGATTAAATTTATTTAATTTAAATTTATTAAATTTTAATTTCCTGACTTTTAATTTCCAGAATTTTTATTTCAAATTTGGAGATTTTCGTAGATTTTTGATTGTTATTATTTGCGCCGTAGTTTTTCTTAAAAATCCGTATTGAAGTAACGAAGTTAGAAACTTTTTCAATATTTAGAAAATCAAAAATTTGATACATAGTTGAAATAAAGATTTATGATTACTAGAAAGACATAAAAGACCGATTCCCCAACTATAATATTATTCCTTTCTCATTATAGGAAAACAAAATATTGGAGAATGTAAGAAATCTCGATGGCGTAATGGTAAATAGGCACGATGGTACCTTTGGCAATCCGTTGTACAGTGGTTCAACTCCCAAGCCGGCAAAGTTATTTTAAAAATAAATTTCCTAATTAATTAATTTTTTAATATTTTTATTAATAAATATTATAAACACAGTTATTTATCGGTCTTAAAACTTTAAAAGGGCCTTTAGTTAATTAGCTATTAGAAAACATAAAATATTTAAAATACACGTTTTACATTAGCTAGTTAACTAAAGGGCTTTTTATATGGGTTGATAATACCGGACGTAAGAGGTTTAAAATTTCCGCCCCCAATTTAGAAATTTGACCGCCCTTCTTACCCCAATAATATCTCATATAATAATTATTGTAATATAAAATGCTTATCATAATTTGTAACCAATCAGAAACAAGAGTTTTTCTAACGGCGAAATTTTTTTTTATACATAATCTTGATACATAAATAACTATAATGTTACATATTTTTTACATTTCAATATTAATAAAAATTATAAAAAGCGCGTCTCGAAATTTAATTTAATAAAAAGGGATTTTGGAGAATAAGACGGATTTTTATTTATAAAATTATTATATTATACGAGTATATATTTCATAATATTTTATTATGTACTTATTAAAGTAGTCATGGACAATATCAAAACCGTGAAATAAATATCACAAAGTTTAACTAATAAATCATCTTTACATATTATATACCGGAATTGTAAGCGACTAAAACTTTACTATTTAATCTACACTTTCAGGTATCAAACCGGTGATGAAAATATCGTACCGTCCATCTTATAAAATACCTGTATATGTTAGACATTGCTTTTATTGTAACAAAACGAAACGATTAAAACATTACCTAATCGGTACCGTATGTTCAACTATATTTTAGTTAATAAACTTTCAGTGCCGATCCGATAAAGCAATTGCCTTCAGAATAACGGTGCGAAAATATGTACATTGAAACTATACCTAAACAGTACAGTGTAAATATGAACTAAAATTTATGTGCCGCTTAGGTACCATTTTGGTACTTAATTTTCAGGTAATAATTGTAATATAAAATGCGTATAATAATTTGTAACCAATGAGAAACAAGAGTTTTGCTAACGGTGAAATTTTTCTTCGTTCTGATTGGTTACAACTGTTTTAAAACGTAATTAAAATTCATTGATCTTTAAATTACTTATTTTTATAATAAATATTTTAATGTTACGTATGTTTCACATTTTAATATTAATAAAAATTATTATATTATATAATATATTTCATAATATGTTATTATGTACTTATTAAACCTGTCATGGACAAATATTATTATGTTGAACAATATCAAAACGGTGAGGTAAAAATCATAAAATTTAACCAATAAAGCATCTTTACATATTATATACCGGAATTGTAGCAACTAAAACATTACTATTTAAACTGTACTTTAAGGTATCAAACCGGTGATGGAAATATCGTACATTCCATCTTATAAAATACATGTACATGTTAGATATCGCTTTTATAGTAACAAAACAAAACGATCAAAACATTACCTAAACGGTACCGTATGTTCAAATATATTTTAGCTAATAAAATTTCAATGCCGATCCGATACAACAATTGCCTTCAGAATAACGGTCCGAAAATATGTACATTGAAACTATACCTAAACAGTACAGTGTAAATATGAACTAAAATTTATGTGCCGCTTAGGTACCATTTTGGTACTTAATTTTCAGGTATGAAAATATATGTACATATTCGTTATACTTCAATGGTATACCGGTATAAAACCGACGTTGATGTTACTTGGGTAACTGCGGACCCAAGTGACCTGCAGCCTTTAACACCCGGGCACTTCTTAATTGGGCGTACCCTTTCGTCATTGCCCGATCCTGACGTTACGATGTTAAATGAGAATCGGCTCGACTCGTTTCAACGCATACAAAGATTCCAGCAACATTTTTGGAAGCGATGGAGCCTGGAATACATTTCTGAACTCCAGCAGCGAGTTAAATGGAAGACGCATCAAACAGATCTGACAGCAGGCACTCTAGTGCTGATAAAGGACCAGCATTTACCGCCATTAAAATGGAAATTAGGAAGAATTGTTGCATTACATCCCGGTTCGGACGGGATTAATCGTGTCGCGACTGTACAAACTGCTAGTGGGCTCATAAAAAGAGCTTTCGCGAAAATCTGCCCGCTGCCTAGTGCTGACCAGAACTAATAATACAAAGTGCAACACTTGTGTTTGCTTACAGTAGTGAAGAGAACATTATTTATTCGTTTTTGTTTTAGCAACATTTAATTTTTCATTTTTTAAAAAATGAATTGTTTACTTCACTTGACTGTCAATTTAATTTTTATTACTATGCCATTAGCTATAAGTTTGTCTCAATGTACAACCATCTTATATTGTAACTTTCACGTTATTCTTTAAATGCTTCACATTTCAACCCGGCCGGTATGTTCAGAATTGCAAACATTTTGCTTTTCATTTTGTTTTGCGACCGTTTTTTAGTTCGGTTGTGAGGCAACAAAAAAGTTAAAAAATAAACATAGTCACATCAAGTACCTTAAAAACAAGTCACAACATTATCTTGTCAATTAAAGAAAAACGTTTTCAACATTATAAAAGGTTACAAAAATATACAGTTGAAAAAAGGAAAGAACCGTGTTTTATTCAACCAAACCAAGATACAGTCCATTTGCTCCAAAAAATATCCAAGATTCTTCGCTTGGATAAAGTGATTGTACTAAACATATACGGTGCAATTAACACAACCCAAGAGCCACAACATCTCTCTGTATTTGAGACCAAGTTGCTTTCGCTTTGCCCAAATATGATTTTTAAAGGTGAGTCGTCTGTCTAAGTGGATACCATGATACATCACCACTTCTGAATGTGACAGTTTCCCGCTATTTAGTGTAACAGGTGGACAGTTGCCTGTCCGCATCATGAATGTCACTTGCACCTACTATGATTCATTTGCCTTGACTTTCCATGTCTTGGAAAATGTCAGCCATATTTGGATTCGTTTAAGTGTTTTTGCAAATCATGTGATGCCTGCATCGCGTTCGCATGGAAGGTGTATATTTGTCGAAGCAAATCATTTGTCAATATCTTTGCCAGCAAATATGCCAACAGCTGTTCATTACGATGTCGAAATTGTACCAGATAAATAAAAGTACCTCAAAATAATGGCTATGGAACAGCCATTAACCTTATCAAATATATTGCGGTGTACCAAAACCACGTCAATAGAAATGATCACGTTTTGAGTCAAAGTTTTTAATTTATTAACAAAGGTAGCACGAGACTTGTTTGTTCAAACGAAAGGGTTTTATCCGACACCAAAGAATTGTTTTAACGTCATAAATTTAATGAAGATAAGGTCACGGAATGAGAAAACAATGTAAATCCAAATGCAACGTTTAATTCAGTTTTTAAAATAGAGGTTTGTTAAAATTGTAAATTAATTTAAGTAGAGATATATAAAAATGTAATTTGAAATCAAAAACAATTTGTTAAAAGTATTAGTTATAAAAATGTGTTGAAACGTAGAACTTTTAAAATAACAAAATTTACGTGTCAAAGTGCGCCGTAAACTCAATGTACCACGAATGCGAAAAACATATTCTTCAAAAGGTTTACTGGAAGACCACAGGAGATGTTACTACTTCAAAATAAATCTGAAACATAAAAATTTCATTAAAATTTTACAAATCATTTTGAGCTAAGTACGGACCTGGAAATTTTACGTCAAAATAAATCGATTTTATTTTCGATAAATGGAAAATCAGAAGTGCCTTGAAAATACAAGTAACTAGGGTAAAAACAATGGATTGTTGATTTATGGTTGTTGATTGCTTAAATAAAAGTAAATGTGTGGCAAATTTTTGTGTCCAGCTAAAAGGTGAAAAATATAATAAAATTTGATTAAGAAAGTGATTAAAAAGTTAGTAATTGAGAGAATACTATACTTACGTATTTCAAAAAGTGAAAATCTGTGCAAAATTGAGAAGATTCGCTATTATTTCGAACGAAAACTTTGGTCACGATACAAAAACTACCACGAGGGAATTCAATCCAGTTAGATCACGCACCCTTGAAGGCCATCGAACGAATACCACCGTATAACTTCATGGTATATGAACCCAACGAAAAGAATTACACCAAATAAAGGTACCGTTACATTAAAAATTATTAAAAACATAAATTTTGTGCAAATTAACGATTAACTTTACACGTGCGGGAAAACGTTAGTTTTATTATAGAATTAAGATTTTGTAATTAGAAATAAGAATTTTATTAACTTTAAATATTTACATTTGGAAATTAATAATAATAATAAAAAAACGATTTGCTATAAGACGGAGCATCATTTATGTATTATCATTCCAAAAGCCACTAGATTGCATTTCAGATTTAAGATTTGGCTAAGGAAGGAACTCAGCCTGGGAAAAGGTAAGTCTGTGCTATCCGAAATAGTCAAGCCGAGGTATCAATTTACTTTATTTATATTTGTCGAGAATAATTTGCTCATATTTCTATTGACGAGGTACTTTTACGTACACTCGTACAAGTCATTAACAGTTCAGAGTGCAAGCCTAACAAAGCTCCGAGGCTACACAGCACTTTTTGGCGCAACAACGTGAGGCTCGAGTCACCTCGAATAACCTCGTACCACGAGTAAAATTAGGTTAATATAATTAAATTAATAGATAGGTTAATTACAACGAGAAAATTCATTAAAATTAGTCATAACGTTGATATTAAAACTAACAATTTTCTTAAAACTAAAATTAAAAATATTCTTATTACTAGTAGTGATAAATTGAGAGTACGTTGCACCCCCCACTCCAATTTTTTCAAGGTGGGAGGTGACTCCTCCCACTTTCCAAGGTGGGGATGACTCCGCCCACCAACACCACACCCCCTTTCCAAGGTTACCACCACCACGCCCACTTCCCAAGGTTGCCACCACCACGCCCACTTTCCAAGGTTGCCACCACCACGTCCACTTTCTCAAGGTTGCCACCACACCCCAGTTCTCAAGGTCAACTTCAAGGTCACCCTCGATCATTCTGTTGACGGTACGTGTAATGTGAATGTCTCGAGGTCACCTTCAAGGTCACCCCCCCAGCTATTGGTTGTGTGCGCAACCAAAAAACAAGGTCACCTTCAACAATCACCCAACCATACATCGCTCACAATATATATCGAGTGGTTTGCTTAATATTAAACACAACGTTTACCATAGTTTGTTATTCACAGTACCTACAACAAATTAAACAAGTAAGTCTAATATTTATTTATTTATTGTTACAATCATTGGTATTATTTTTATAGTGGAATATTTAAATGGAAAAACATATCCACTAAATAACTCATGTTCTAAAATCATCTCCATCGGTCTATCTAAAGTTGATTTACGACCTAGCATCACAATCAGCGGTGCGAAATGCTCATATAAGGTTGTATTAAACGAAGACGATTGGATACGGTTTTTACTTTATAAACCGATGATTTCAACATTTTTTACTGAAGAAGAAGATACAAAATGGTGTTCTATATTGGATACATTTACAATTGAATTTACCAAAAAGTTTCAAAATAAAAAACTATTAAAATTATATAAAGATAAAGATCAATGGGTTTATTTGGGTGCTGAAACTGTTGATGGGTTGTGGGGACTATCTAACTTGATTAACTCATATTTAACAATACTACATAATCAATCCTTTAACGCATATTATTCAAATATTGTTAAAAATTTAAACCCCACGGAAAACATATCCAATATTTTTAACTTTATAAATGTAAACTCTGATGGTGTTCGAGCACACACGCTGATGGAGATGGTTCAATTTGTACCCGAAAAAATCATTGTAGATGTTGGAATTATTAATGCAAGAAAATAATTGTAGGATGTGGATGGCGTATTCTGCAAGACACTACCCAACAGCTGTAGATTTACCATCAGCCGTAAAAAGATATATGTGTGAAGTGCAGGATATGTCTTTCGACGTTCAAAATGGAGCAAATGGCATGAGACTTGGATATCCGAATCTAGAGGAAGCTACTCGTCAAGCAGCAGAATATGATGAATGTGTTGAAATATGTGATAAATTTTTAAAAAATACAATAACATTAGGTGGGTTTTTTCGAGTACTAATAGCAAAAGGTTTTAAAAATGTTTTATACAGCTTGAAAGAGTTTCTACCATATGGCATGGTTAGAAAGTATAATTTATTAGAATATTTTAAAGAATAGTTTATATAAATATTAAATGTTAATGTTAGAATATACATATTTACAAGATATTAAAATAAATTTTATATAATCTAGATTTATTGTTGTTATTATTATTTATGTGATCCAATCCCAACATCAACATATTATATTTATAATCAATAGCTCTCAATATTATGTGTGAAGTAGAAGTGATGGTTTGAGTTTATAACAGAAAATGAAATCAAACAAATTCCTAAGGAGATTCATAAATCTCAGGAGAATAAGAATGGTTTAGTAATGATGATTTAGTCAGTTACATTCAATAACTAGTGCAACATGGACTCACTTATGTTATTTACGTTGATTCTAAATGGAACTTTATATACAATCTGCCCACGAAATGTGCGAGGTGTACACTCATGTTTAAAATATGACGATAAATTAAAAGAATGTCTCTGGACTCCAATGAATATTACATATGTCAATGATGATGTTTGCACATTCATCATCAATTTAACTGAAAAAAGTGATATTTTATATTATAAATTCAAAATGTTCTACGCAACAAAAATTGTTGAAACCTCCTGGAATGCGATTCTTGATAATTCTGATTATTTAACGAATCCAAATTATAGTTTTATTGCGGTGTCTGGAATATTAAGCACTATATTGTTTTTATTTCTAATGTTCATAATATATCATTTCAGATATTATATTACAAAATTAGTAAAAAAAATGTAATTTTAGCAAATAAGGATGTAGTCATAAATAAATAAATAAAGCAATTATTTTTTATTATTATTATTATTTCATCAAACACACAATACTTATTGGTTACATTATTGTAATATACATGATGAGCAATTAAACACCTTATTAGATCTCTTAGAACATCGATCGATATCACTTCGATCCTCAACTGGTATTTTCAGGTTTATATTTATATTGTCAGGTATCGAATTGGGGAAAACTTCATACATCCCACAAACATCTGCTTCAAATAAAGAACATCTAGGAGACCACTTTTTATGTTCTATCATAGGATCATCCCCAGCTTCCCAACTACCAATAATGATTGCACAAAACACACACCGAACATTATCATCATTGTTTAAACTATAGAAACCAGCTTTTACCAAATCGTTTGGATTAGCAAATGGAGACTTCCAATTTTTAAACGAAGTAAGGCGGGCTTCTTCATTTGAATAATATTTGAGGAATGTGTTGGGAAAATCTTCTTCAAGAAAAGGACATCTTGGAGACCACTTTTTATGCTCTATCATGGGGTCATCCCCCACTCCCCACCCACCAATAATGATTGTGCAAAACGCACACTGAACATTATCATCATCATTTTGTAAACTATAGAAACCAGCTTTTACCAAAGCGTTTGGATTAGCAAATGGATACTTCCAATCTCTAAACGAAAAACGGCGGAGTCTTTCATCAGCATACCCAACCATGGTTTTAACGCAACTGCTTATATATTCAATAGGATGATAATTAAGTAAAAAAAAAAAAAAAACATCGTATAAAAAAAAATCAAATTTATTACTGCATAATACAATTATTATATAAATGAAATACATTTGATAGTGCACAAATACATTCACTCATTGAATGAAAAAAACAGGATGGTTTGTCCAATGTTAGAGCAGGTTGTTCATCCAACTCTACCACAGGTTTATTAATTATTTTTTTGATGAATAAGGACTTTTCCAACCCTTTAATGTATACAACATCAACGGATAAAGTTAAATACCTAATAATATCATTAAATTTATGAACAGGTGTAAAACCGCTTTCCCATAATATTCCATGGTGTTTATGCATTATGTAGTTTGCCTGTTTCTGATACTCCGGTGCTAAGTCATTAAACTTAAACGGTTGTTTAAATATGAAATGAGCTGTTTTAGAACCATCATAAACAGCTAATTCTTTGGGTAAAAATGTATTATTATTTGTTTTAAACCCTTGAACATCCAATACCATCACGTTACTCATATTTGCTTCACAGAATTTGTAAGAGGATTATAATTAAACATTCGATCATGAAGAACTAGACAGTAAGCGGTTGTGTCTGCTTTTATATTATCCCCACTCTCAAATTCTACTCTTACTTCAATTGGTCCTTTGCTAAGACCATCCTTCTGACGAGTACAATCTACTACGACCATTGGTGTATTAGCTTTAAATTCTTCAGGTGTAAGCATTGGTTCGTTTTCTTTACCGTAATATATTTGTTGAAAATTTGCAAACATTTCATATAGAATTGAGAAAGAATTCTTTTTATAGTTTATATTTAAATTATCATATGGGTAGCGCTCAGAATTTAAGTAAACATTCAAATTCACCAAATCACAAGAATCAAATTTACTCATATCCTTATCAATTTTGTTTTTTCTATTTGTTGAAAATGCTATTATTATCATTCTAGGTGTTTCCACTTGAGTAGTAGTTTTTACAGTCCACGAGTGACGATTTGTCTGAGGTAATTGGGGGTATTCATGAAGTTCCCACGATCTGAATGCTATTGGGATTTCTAAACTTTTATCAACAAAGTTAGTTAAACGTAATTGTTCTTCCAAGGAAACAGCTATGTGTGGTACTTTCCAGAAAAGTTTATTGATTGAAACTTTGAGTTTTTCATCGGCTTTTGAAGATACTACTGCATTAGTATCACTATTACTTCTTATTAACACCAGCTCTTGTTTAGCGTTCAATATGATTTTGTTATAATCCTCACCAAATCCCAAAATCATTTTTAGAGGTATACAAGCATTAAAATTTCCATTAGTACCTTGATTTAACACCATTTCTAAATGTTTTTGGGGTTCCCATCCAGCGTTTTTTAATTTTAAACATTCGTTTCTAGAGTAGGATGGATAAGCTTTTAAAGTAGAAGTAACACCTAAGTTTCTAGAAGAATCTATCACAACTCCGTTTAACTCATATCTAATTTCACTGAATAAAAATGCTATGCCGTTGTTAATGAAGTGACCTGTTGTAGATGTGGTACCATCTTCATGTTTTAGCGTGCCTTCGATATAAAGATAACTTAGACTGGGTGCCGTATACGCATCCAGCTGTTGAATAGGGATTCTAATTTCATCGTTATTGTCAAATGATGTGGAAGCATATGGTTGATGTGTGTGAAATTCGGCATTTGTAATCGAATTATCTTCAATAATTTTTTCTGCAATATCTAAAATCCCCATTTTACACAAGAACTTTATAACCTAAAGCTTTTAAAAACGCTCTATTGATTGGTGTTATCACACCTGCTGAAGATTTTTGACTGACGCTTTTTAAATTAGACAGGCGTTTATAAGCAACATTATAATGTTGACGTGCACTTCTTGAATACTGGATTACCATTTCTAAAGTTTTTTTAAATGAAACCTCATTGATATTTCTTCCCTGTTAAAATCTATAACCTGATCGTTCTGATCTATTACTCTAACTGAAATATTTGATATAGATTGAGTGTTTATAGGTAAATAAATGACATTAGATGGGGTTTCAACTATTTTATATCCACGTGGAACTATTGGAAAAAACTCGTGTATTACGTGACTCAGTTTTCCATTTCTATATGAACCGGTTGTAATATTACACTCAATGCAAATAGTGTTCACCGATAAAATATTTACACTGTGATCTGACTCTGTCATAGTTTTTCCCAGGATGTATCGCTTATTAAAACCCAATAATGGTCCAATAGAGTCGTTTTTAGTAAAATTAATGCGTTCTGAACATTTAATGCTTAATTTTGAAGTATTAGTGTTTGTTATGAGATCGAAAGAGATATTAACACTATTTAATTGTGTTTGTAAATATGTTCGAATATCATCGATTTCATATGCTCCCGATGGAATTTCAACAGCTATTTCTAGACCACAATAGAATTTATTGCTATTCTTATGTATGAAGAGTTTAGTTTTAGATAAATCTAATAGATATTCTCCATTTTCTTGTTTAATAAATCCTAAATCTTCTTTGAAATCATTTGTATATTCCTTAGTGAATAATGATTTTAAACGCACTTCATTTTCCGTAATGATAAACTTATTAGGTAATATCTTATTTATTTCCGATTGTATAGATTTTAGAACACCATCGAGGGAATAATATCCAGGTTTAACTTTAAGATTTATAAACTTATCTTCCGCATAGTATAAGACATTTTCTCGCTTATGAATATTAATTACTGCATTTTTTAACTCCAATATATGCTCAGTCGGGTTTTCTTTACTCGTTTTGAAATTAAGTTTCTTTAATAAACAATCATCTTTCTGTGAGTTAAGAGGGGATTCACAGTTTAGAACTATTTTATTATTATTTGTCGAAACAATCGAAATAGCCTTAATATCTTGCGCTCGTATATTCTGAACAAGTGTAGCAACACTTACAGGTCCACTAGGTAAAGTTAAACGGGTTTCATCTCCATAGTAAAATTTATTGCATCCAGCTTTAACATTATGTATTGTGTTATAAGTTTCAAAATTTGTTAATGCTAGCACATATTGACCATCATCAGTATATATAATAGGATTAATTTCCGAATACAATTCGGAACTATTACCGCTTACACTGATTACATATGACATGGTGTTGGTGGTTGGCTTAACACTGGTGTAAATTAATTAGTGGCGTGTCTATATAAAAAGTCTAAACACAAATGCCCGCAATTGAATGAGTTATATTTTTGATATCTATCATAATTGTATTTAATGTTCTTATCGCTACCGAAATATTTTATTAATTGTGGAGGTGGAGCTAGATTTCCATAGCTATCGAAATATGAAATATCAGAATCATTATGTCTAATGTAAGCAGTCCAATGAGATCCAGATTTAAAATCTTCCTCCAAATTAACTATTCCACTTTCATACATATGTATTTTTTTCGGTAGAGTATTTTTCATAAACACTCCTCTAAAATTTGGAATTTTCAATTTCTTACTATATCGAAGTAAATCGATGTTGGTTAGAGGTCGTTTTGGTAGCGATGCTAATAGTTTTTTGAATAAGGTTTTAGATATAGACCAAGTCCGCTTTTATATGGTTTTAAGTAAAGACCTTTACCTATGGCGATAGCTTCCATGTTTTTATTATGTCGTTGTGCTTCTTTTAAATTTTCATTTGCGCTTTTAGAATCATTAACAGCTTTTGCAATACCCGCAGCACCACCACCTAAAGCTCCCAAAGCGCTTAAGGCTGCAAATATTGGAATTAGTGGTAAGAAACCACCAGTTTTAGGTATTGGAATAATTCGCGGTTTTTTAGGTTTCTGTTTAATAGTTGAAAGAGCAATTCTCGCATTGGTTAATAAGTCTGAACTGTTACTTCGTCGTAAAACCTTGGCAGTTTTTCTCACAACATGTCTAAACGATGGTCTTTTAGATTTTTTTTTCTTATACCCACCCCCTGATTTTATTTTAGATTTCTCGCAACCCATCCCCAACTTTACTTTAGCTTTCATAACCCCCGCAACACCTAATGCAGCAAGTTTTTCTGCAAATGATGAGTCTTTCGATTGTGATCTTATTACAGCTTTATTGACAAGTATTTTGTCTGCCTCGTGTCTTTTAGATATATCCTTAAAATTCGAATAGGCGATATCGTGTTCTTTGCAGGCTTCGTCTAGTTGGTTAATACCAGAATCACCCCTCACTAAACGCTGACGTAGTTTTGTACCAGGCCCACAAAATCTTAAGAGAAAAAAATATTAACTTATACATAATCAACAACATATTTTAGAATGAATACCTATACCCCGGAATATGTAATTCAAATGGTAATTTATTAATTATATTATTAACAAATCCACCACCGCTGTTTCGATGTATCAACATGACATTACAAATGTTAACTGAAACTTGTTATTGTTATTATTATGTTATATAACAAGAACATCATTAATTACCGTGCCGGTACTGCTGCGGTGTTTAAGAAAAAGCGATGACTACCGAACCAGCACCGTGATGGTACTGCTTCGGTGTTTAAGAAAAATCGGTGACTACCGAACCAGTACCGCGACGGTACCGTGACGGTACTGCTGCGGTGTTTAAGAAAAATCGGTGACTACCGAACCAGTACCGTCACGGTACCGTTGCGGTATTGGTACGGTACTGATCCGGTCATCAACATTTTCAATAGTTGCAGAATATATAAAACTGATTTATTTATAAAATCAAAATCATATGTAGCAATGCGTTTAGAGAAACAGCATCAACATCAGCTACCGATAACAAATCAGGATGTTCAAATAACATCCTTTCCTAAACACGGTGTTTTATTGGGGTGTTACTCAAAAATGGGTCTAATTGTTGGTTATTCTGGTTGTGGAAAAACAAATGCCTTTCTATGTTTACTTCTCCACCCTAACGGACTTCGTTTTGAAAATATTTACATATATTCCAAATCATTGTTTCAACAAAAATATGAATATTTAAAACAAGTGTTGAAACCACTAAAAGAAATTGGTTATGTTGAATATGATAATGAGAAGGATGTACCGTCACCTACTGAAATCAAACCAAACTCGATATTTATTTTTGATGATGTTGCGTGCACCAACCAAGATATTATGAGGGAATATTTTAGTTTTGGTAGACATAAGAATATAGATTCTTTCTACTTATGTCAAACATATAGCAAAATTCCTAAGCAACTCATAAGAGACAATGCAAATTTTCTAGTTTTGTTTAAACAAGATAACACAAATTTAAAACATGTATATGATGATCATGTGGGGGTCGATATGACATTTAATCAATTTAAAACTTTATGTAATATATGTTGGAAAGATAAATATGGGATGATAGTTATCGATAAAGCTTGTGATATTAATAATGGACGATATAGAAAAGGTTTTGATACGTTTATTTATATTTGAAAATAAATATAATAGTATAATCTAGTAAAATAATTTTAGTCTTCAAACATCCGCGATGAATAAACGTTTAACCCACGATCTTATTCAAGCGCGAAAAGCCGTGAAAATGAAATATAAAAATTTGAAATCGGATATCGCACAATCAAATTTAGATTTATTTAAAAAGTATAAACCTATTACGAAACCTTTACAAGAAATAGTTTCACAATTTGGTAAAGAATCTAAAATAAAACCTGAACTTAAACCGGAAATTGATATCAACATACCAATCAAAGAAAAAAAATATGGACGTAAATCTGAGGTGGAACCGAAAATTAATAAATCACAACCAACATTTTTAAAGGATGATTCGATTCACCAACATGAACCTGATGATGTTGATTTAAATCAAACAATTTTACATCGCATGTTCACCGAAGTAGACACACCAAAAAGAAAAAAGAAAGAAAAAACATATGGACGTAAATCTGCGGTGGAATCGAAAATTAATAAATCAACACCAAACTTTTTAATGGATGGTGCAGTTTATCAACATGAACCTGATGATGTTGATTTAAATCGAACAATTTTACATCCTATATTCACCGAAGAAGAAGGATATAGTAGGGCTCATAATGAAACAACAAAAGAAGTTAATGATATGATTGAATCGAAATCATTTCAAGATTATTTAGAAAATTTTTCTACACCATTACCTAGATATTATGTTGAGAATATGATATTAGATAAAGAAGATGTTTTTGATTTTAATTATGGGGTGAAACATGATTTGGAAACTGCTAAATTTTCTATTGGTGATTCGTTAATTGATTTTGAAGGACCCGATATTATACTCAAAGTACCGAACACTCCTAAACCTTTAAAATATAAAGGAACCACAGGTCTTTACGAACTCTTATTTAAAAAACAACCGTCGGGGTATCATGAGAATGATGAAAAAAACTATATTGACATTGGACGTAGAACCAATCTATTTCGTAGAAATTATTCAGCTGATGCTCAAATAAATGGTAACGCTACATCCAAGTATAGACAAATAATTGAACCTGCATTAAGAGCTAGGGGTGTAACTGGAAATAAGAAAAAAAAGCTTGGTGGTTTTCTAGAACATCCATTGTTTTTACAATATAACAACAGGAAAAAAGATTATGTGTATTTTAACGATGTAAATGAGATAATCGAAAGATTAAAACTCTTAATAGCTTCACAGTCTGCTGGTCACGATGGTCATGTAAACGAAATCGCATCCATTGAAGAAGAGTTACGAGAAGCAAAAATTATTAAATAATACATTAATTGAAAGATGAATATAAAAAGAGATGTTGTAAACGAGTTACACAGATCAGCTCGTAAAAATTTTCAACGAAGATCTGTTCTAGTTAGAGGATTGACTGATTTATTCCAAGCAGATTTAGTAGATGTTGGTCAACTATCGTCTAGTAATAAAGGTTTCAAATTTATATTGGTTGTAATTAATGTTTTCTCAAAATATTTATGGGCGAAACCTTTAAAAAATAAAAGTGGACGAGAAGTGACTGCTGCTATGAAGTCAATACTTAAAGAAAACACACCTGATAATTTGCAGACAGATTTGGGGAAAGAATTTTATAATAAGGAATTTCGGGAATTAATGTTGAAATATAGAATAAATCACTATAGTACATTTTCGATAAAAAAAGCGTCAGTGGTAGAGAGAGTTAATCGAACGCTTAAAAATTTGATGTGGAAAGAATTTAGTTTTCGAGGAAATTATCGGTGGTTGGATATCTTACAAAAACTAGTTGATGTGTATAATTCTAAAAAGCATACAACAACTGGTTTAAAACCGATAAACGTTACCAAAAAAGATGAACAATTACTTCTAAAGACGGTATACAATCACCCGAAAGTTATTGATCCGAAAAACCCCAAATTTAAAATCGGTGATAGTGTTAGAATAAGTAAATATCTACACGCGTTTTCGAAAGGATACACCCCCGCATGGTCTAATGAGATATTTAAAATTTCTAAAGTTAAAGCAACCCTACCAAGAACATATCTTCTTACAGATATAAACAACGAGGAAATTAGAGGTGGATTCTATGAACAAGAATTGCAGAAAGTTAAACACCAAGATGTTTATTTGGTTGAAAAAGTTTTAAAAAGACAAAAAAATAAGTTGTTTGTTAAATGGTTGGGTTTGGATAAAAATCACAATTCGTGGATCAATAGTAAACAAGTTGTGTGATATAAAATTATACCAATCCGATTTTTGTAACTATCTTAAATGTTTGGGGAAAATTTTTTTTTTTAAATAAACAATCATAAATTAAATTATCTTTTTTTTTTTATTTATAATAATAATAATAAGAAAGAAATAATAATATAATACAAAGAAATAATATGAAAGAAAATTATACAATTCAGAGCTCCATCTCTAAATCGAACTCAATCTTTCTCAAACTCTCCAAAACCCACTTCTTCCGTTTAAGTTTCTCCCCCTCGAGGTAGAGATTAAGCTCATATTGCTTAATTTTTTTTCTTATGTGTGTTATATTTTCATTTTTCCTCCGTCTATCAGCTTCAACCAGTTCCTTTTTCCTATGTCTATCAAACTCATCCATTTGATTACATAAATTGGTGAAAAATTCGTCGTTCTCCTCGTTGATAAACTCATCCTCCGCTTCCATATGATGACTAGTAATCTTATTCACCCCCGCTTCCGCAAGATGACTGTTCAGCTTATTCACCTCCTCCAGAAGGTGTGGATTGACAAAATCAGCAGCATCAACTAAGAATCGATAAGTTACTAATCTAAATAATAATAATAATAATAATAGTGTCTTTCTTACAATTAATAGAGTCATCCTTCTCAGGAAGCTCCTCAGACTGGTCACCATCCTTTACAGAAATTTTTCTGTTATGATATAATTCTAAAAAATAGTTAATATTAAACTGAATAAAACAATAATAATTTTTCTAACCATCCAACGATTCGTGGTTTGTCACCAACAAATCTCTCAAAAGTCCGTTTTTTATTTGTATGTTCTGCAAAATCTTTGCCATTTTGGTTACTGACTGTCTTGCTGCAACTTGTTGCTATATATATATAGTATATGTTAGTAGACGCGCGCATGTAATTGCGTGTATGTGTGTGTGTGTGTGTGTGTGTGTGGTGGGGGGTGATGTTTTAACCATTACTCAATAATCAAATTAAAAGCCGAGATCAGATTAAATATTAAAATTTATGGTTTTTACGTTTGTTTCACATATTCACCCATTTGTTTAATAAGTTCATGTAGCTTAATGTCTGAATGCCCCCAAGCCAGCGTGGTATATGAATCAGATTTAAAATAGCGTTTATCATCAAAATATGATAACGCTACTTTATTTCGTAATTCAGTAAACATATCATGGTTGGTTGATTGAAAAACGTGCATTTTACAATATTTATCTATTTTATTTTCAACAGTGTTTTTATAATCTAATGATTGTAGATCTTTTTTTACTGTTGAAGTAGATATTCCCTTCGCCTTTTTAATTGTTTCATCATCATCTAAAATTATGCAATATGCTTTAGCACCAGTTCCATAAAATTCACGAATAATTTGTGTTGGATATTCAAGCTTCATTTTACCCAATATTGATTGATTTTTAGGAATTTTGAAAACATTGGTAATATCGAAATTAGATGTGTCAAATCTATTTAAATTTTGTTTAATATCGGAATAAACATTTTCCGTTTCAATTTCCACAATTAACGAGTCTGTGTCTGTATATAACAATGACACGTTTTGTCCATACTTTGGAATTAAAAAGTCGTAATAAAATTCATATATAACTGTTTTTGCAATATCTAATATTGAAAACCCTACGTATATGGGTTTATCAAATAATACTTCCAATTTATTCATTTCTGCAGCTACTAAATTCTCTGAAAATATGCTTAAACTTTTAAAATTTGGTCTCGCTACATAAGTTTCAACACCCCAACTATTACAATTTTCCCAATGGGTTAATAACTTAATATCTCTCCGCTGCTCAACGTTCTCAAGCGTTTTCCCGAAAATAGAGTTATTTAACAACTTAAAAAAATCTTTTTCAAATGTTGAACTTGCATTATTTCGAAATTTAGTGTTCAAATTTATATAGGAAGCTAACCATGGTGCTTGGTTAAATTTAACAACACGATGAATTTTACGCAAAATTAAACCATGTTTTAAACATTGTTTCAAAGCTCGATAGTGAATTATATAATTTCTTTTATTAAATAAATTTGGTATTAATTTAGCAATTTTTTTTCCATTCGGTGAGATTATATTTTCTGGACAAAACGGATAATCATTGTGTAAGTCATGTAAACTTTCTGGGTAATCAATATCAACTTCCAATGTGTAACCGAAATCTGACGTGTCTGAAATTTCGCTTATATTCAAATTACAAATTTCATCATTGGTTAGCCACGTAAAACCCCCAAATGGTAAATATTGTTGCATTGCATAACCATATAAATTAGTGGCATCCAAATACAAAATATATTTTGACGGGTTCATCGAATCATAATTTTTCATATACACATTGTTTGAAATTGATTTCCGTTTAACACAAACAGAGACTCCTCCGCGAATTCCTTTTTTAAAAAAATGAAGTAAGTCAATATCTGTTAAAAGTTCTAACTCTATTTTAGTAAACTTCAACATGCTACTCCAACTTAAAGATGGTAATGTAAAATATTTTGCAGCATCTAACTCATAAGACGCGCGCGTTGAGTGACGAAATTTTTCAAAGCAATCTGTTAAGAGTAGTACATCAGCTTTTAAATATATATCTGAATAGTCCCCTAATGTTTTACAATTAAATGCATTCCAAACAGCTGTCGCTCGCTGATAATCAGCATTTGTTATGTTTTCCTTTGTTAGTTCATTGTAAAACATTTTCGGCGGGGGTAGTTGTGGTTCATCCAATTTTAAAAAACTATCAATATATGTGTAAGGAAAAACTCCTTTTTCTCGGATTAAATTAAATTCATTGTCGTTAGGGAATAATTTTCTAATTTCAACACAGTCTTCATTGGTTAAATTTTTAGCTAATTTTTCTAATGAAGTTGTCATGAATTTAAAAGAATCCAAAAATCTGAGTTTCATGTTAATGGTTTTAACATTGTCCCCTGCAACAATCCTATCAACAAATACATATTTTGTAAAGCTGATGTATTTCTGTTTATTTTTAGCAATAACATCAATTTTTTCTTTATTCGTCGCTAAGTTTTTAATGAATAAATGAACATCGTAATTTGACAAATTGTGCATAAAAATTGGGATGACATTTGAATTTTTAAAATGTAAGTTACAAATCGAGTGAGCGGGACCTCTATAATTTCCAGTTAAATGACAATGATCTTTCACCTTTTCCTGAGTGGTTGAGAAAGGTTTTTCACAGATGTGACACACTTCACTTATATTGAACTCGTTTATTTGAATGTGATTTAATGGATTCATCGGTTTTACATTTTTTAAACAATTTTCATATATGAATTTAACATCTGATTCTAGATATTCCATGAATTTTGAAGCACAGTCTTCCCCCCTATATGATTTATATATCGAAAAAGAATTATTAAAATTACATTTGATATAGTATCCAAATGCATATGGTACGTGGTGGTTTACTTTAAGAGTATAAGAATTTGAGTCTGGTGGTGTTGCATTGGAGATAGGTTCTAATAAGCTTTCAAAGTCAGCATATATCACGAAAGGAGCTGGAAGTTGATTTTGAATATTTTCAAATTTTAAAATATGTTCCAATACATTATTCCCGTATTTATCAACTCTTGTTATTTGGTTTGAACGCAGATTAGCTCTCACATGCCCACAATCATACTCACAATGTCTATCTAATTTACATTTCGAATTGAAGAATTGTAAACATCCATCACAAATATATTTTGTACCGTTATTCCTATTTAATTGACTAGATACTAGGCGAGACATATCTTTTATTAGACAATAATGAAATTTACAGTTGTCGTCGTCTATTAATAATAAATTAACGTGCGCTGTGCGCTTCAAAATAGTATGATGGTAGGGTCCAACTGTTTGTAATTTATTAGTTTTATCATCTTTCTTCAAACCAAAAACATTAATACTAATATTGTTTAATTTTTCAAATTTGTCAATGTCACATAATTTTACCGGAAAATTAATGTCATCGAAATTATAAATTTCTGAAAATTTTGGATATGATTCAGGTGATTCAGCCAAACCTGTTGGGGGGTGAAATGCAGCTAAAATGCAATATGCAAAACAAAAGTCATCATCATAATTTCGAATATTTAAAATAGCGCGTTTAGCTATGATTGCTTTTGGTAATTCTAAAAAAGAGCTTCCGGCGTGTAGTGGGTTAAATTTATTAATATTTAATTCGATATATACAATATTTTTCAATGCCCAGCCCGAACCAACTTCCTGAAATTCACTCATTTTTAAATTTAAGGCATTTAAAAATATCGATAAAACATCATGCAAATTCGATGATTGAGTAATTATTTGATTTCGCGTCCCAAATGATTTCAAATCAGTAATATTCTTAGTTTGTTGTATATAATTAGCGAAAAGTATGACATTGACTTTAATAGAATCATGTGTTTTCAAAGTGTTAGTGATTAAATTATTTATATCGTTTAACACATCGTTAAAAAAATCTTTAAGGATGATATGAGTTTTTTTTGAGTTTGTAATTCGATATGTCTTAATGCGATTTTTAAAAGCTGAATCAATTGCATGTATATTTTCTGAAATTAGTTTTAAGGAATTATTTTTATGGTATGTCGTTTTAAAATGGCTACATATATTAGATATTGTGCAATTTTCGCAAGTGGAGCAGGTTTTTTTATTTGATGTACCGTCCAGTTTCCTTTTTTTACTTGTTGATGGGGTGTCTTTAATTAAATACAAAATTATAAGCATATATTATTTTATAGAAATAAACTTACCAATTGTTATTTTATTGCAACTATGTTTGGTGTGTCTGTTTAAGGTAAATTTGTTTGAGAAACATTTATCACAGTTTATGCATTTGAACATTTTTAATTCGATTTTTTAATCACTTTTTAATCACTTTTTAACTATTTGCGCACACAACCAATAGTTGGATAACCTTGTACACAAACGTTGGTGAACTGCGAATTATTAACTTCAATTGAGCTCTTATATATTATAGTATTCAGATTGTTATCACAGCCAAACATGTAGGGTCAACTAATTATGTAAATTATGTGTAATTATGATTTAAATATTATACGCTTCAACGTATGATGCACTCGTTAAAATTGTATATAAATGCATTTAATGAGTGTAGTAACAATATATTAAACTTTTAATTGACTTATGTTAATATTTTAAGAATAAAATTTTATGCTTATAAACGCGTTCAATGAAGTTAGATTACAATGTATCAACTACATTATATAAATGCAATTTATGCAAAATTATATGTAATTATTAAAATTGATTTGCATGTATGAAGATTTTATAATTTTTAATTAACTTCTTCATGCGTGCAAATTACTATATTATGCTTTTAATTAATTTCATATATGTTAATTCCATATTTTAAATTAAAATAAAATCGCTATGTTAATTTAAAATCGTTATGTTAATTAGCAACAATTTTTAATCTTATGTCAGCAGTATTTAAAATTTAGAATAATTATAATGTATTTATCATGTTAAAATGTTAAAACTTTTTGAAAACCGCTGATATAAAATGCGTTTGTGTATATGAATTATATTTTTCACGTAAACCAATGAGCTTAGATTGAAGAGGTGGTTTACTATTTGATTGGGTCAATGATGTACATTTTACCGGAAGGTGTGTTCAACCTTATACACTATCCATCAATTGAAAGCGTCTCCTACCCACTGTCTTTGAAAAGGGGGGGGGGCGAGTTACCTCGACCTTGCAGCGGGGAGGAGTTGTGGTGGCAACCTTGAGAGTGGGGGCGTGGTGGTGACAACCTTGAGAAAGTGGTTGTGGTGGTGGCGGCAACCTTGAGAAAGTGGGCGTGGTGGTGGCAACCTTGGAAAGGGGGCGTGGTGGTGGCAACCTTGGGAAGTGGGCGTGGTGGTAACCTTGGAAAGGGGGTGTGGTGTTGGTGGGCGGAGTCATCCCCACCTTGGAAAGTGGGAGGAGTCACCTCCCACCTTGAAAAAATTGGAGTGGGGGGTGCAACGTACTCTCAATTTATCACTACTATTACTAAAATTAAAATTACGTCATAATTCACTTAATAACTATTTCCTTAAAATTAAATTGAACAAAAATTTAAAACATAAATCAAAAATGGCAGAAAAATCTGAAAGGACAATAAGGTATGAAAAGAAAAATCCGGAAGTAGAGGAAGAAGAAACGTCAGAAGAAGGTGTGTCGATAACCGAGGAAGGTATAAGAGGTGAAATGTTAATCCAGTTAGATGTTGACGAGACACCGAAGGTCGTAATAACAGAAGAGCAGCAACGATGGGATATAATGATGGAGTACATGAAAGATGCTCAAATGAAAGCAGCAGAAGACAGAAAGAAGGCAGACTTAATTTTAAAAAGTACAGAGGACTCCAGAAAGGAGTTGAAAGAAACCAAAAATGAATTGAACGATAAAATAGAAGTAGTTATTAAAAATACAGAAGACACGAAGAGGGAACTCAGGGAGAATTTACAAAAATGTAAAGAGGAAATTGAAACTAAATTTGCTCAGGCAATAAACGACACAAATTCAAGTGTACAAAAGGTAAAAGAAAATGTGTATGAATTAAGTGAAGAGGTAGCAGAAATTAAAAGTCAAATAGTGCCGAAAATTGATATTAATAATAAAATGATACAAACACAACAAATTTTGGAAGAACAAATTGTGAAGTCAAAAACGGATATGAGTCAAGAGGTGTGTAAATTAGAAAATCGGGTAGACCTGAAATTAAATGATCAGGGCGAAAAACTAAAATTACTCGAAGAAAACGTAAAAATAAAAGGTGAAAGCACGAACGGTTCTATAACTTTATCGGCTCTACAAGACATCACGTGGCCAACAAACAACGGGCAAGCAATAAAGTTCTACGAAAAAGGGGACTTTAACCCTAAACAATTTATCAAATACGCGAACCGCAGCACAAGTCACATCCGCGATGTGAACAAATTTAAAAATTGCATCTGCTCAATGATGGGTGGCAATGCTAAAAAATGGTTCGGGTGTGTGCAAGATAAATTTGAAGATTTTGTCGGTTTCGAAAGACTATTTCTAGATCGTTACTGGGACAAGCAAGCTCAGGGGCGAATACGCAACGAGTTAATGAACGGTAGATTTAAAGGGTACGGTCGCCGCAATGATTACGCGGAGAACATCATTAACGAGGTAACGCAACTTGAACCGGAAGTCTCCGAGGAAGAAATCGTTGAACACTTATCTAATCATTTCTGCCAAGATATAATTAATCGGGTAGCTCTGGAAAATATAAACACGATATCCGAATTATCGAAATTGTTAAGGAGAACAGATGCGGTTAACATGGACGAAAGAGCCAATAGGTCAAGCTACAATAACGCGACTAGAACTTTTAACAATTATTCAGGGGGGCAACGCGAATCGAATAACCAGCGCACTTATCACAATAATGGGAACGACAATCGCAATAATCAGGACAATAGATACAACCGTTACGAACGATCTGGAAATTATAACCAGAACAATAATAATTACGGTAGAAATGAAAATAATTTTGAAAATCGTAGGGGTGGTTATAATAATTTTAATACTAACAATCGGGATAGTCAGGACGATCGTAACGCAGGGTACAACCCAAATCGAAATAATTTTGGTAGAGGTAACTATTACGGAAATAATAGAAATTATAATCAGGGTTATCGTGGACGTTTTCAGAGAGGAGGTAGATTTGAGTCAAATTGGCGTAGTTATGACAATCGCACAAACGACCAAAACAATCAACAAGGGGGCGACGAACGTTTCCCAAACCGAACGTCAGTCAATACAGAAAACAGACCGATTAATAGTGTTACGATAAATAGGACACCTGCTGTGGAAGAAGCATCTTCTCCACAGGATTTTCAATAAACGGCGTGCCAATGAATATGCAGATAAGCTCTTATCAGCATCCCAAAGAGTTTATCAGTATCGAAAATACGGGGGGATTAAATAATGAAAATAAATTTGATTTGTTGCCATACATTATGGTAAATATTAATAACGTTCAGGTAAATTGTTTAATAGATACAGGGGCAGAAATTTCATTAATAAATCAGGGGGTAATTTCGAAAAATCAAGAAAATTTTAAAAATACAATTTTAAAAACAAAGATAGTAAATTTGGTAACGCCAAACCAGAAAAAGTTCTCGTCTGCAAACGAAAGCGTACTCGCGACAATTAAAATAGGGGATGTAATCATAAAAGAATATGACATAATAATCTTCAGCGAAAATGAAGAAATTCATAAAATTCATTTAGATAAAATTTTAAAAGCATTAAATGATGCAGACTTGAAGCTCAACATAGAAAAATGCGAGTTCTACAAGACGCGAGTTCAATATTTGGGTTACATAATTTCAAACGAGGGTATTAAGATAGACGATGGGAAAATAATAGAAATCAAAAACTACCGTCGACCATTTAACTTAAAGTCATTAAGATCATTTTTAGGGTTAATGAATTATTATAAAAGGTTCGTACCTAACTATTCTAATTTAACAGTTCCGTTACTTGAGCTACTGAAGAAATCGGTAAGGTGGAAATGGGACGATGACAAACAAAAAGCTTTTGATCAAATGAAAAATGCATTATATGAGAACGTCAAACTACTTCATCCCGATTTTAAAGAAAAGTTTATATTAAAGACAGACGCAAGTCATTTTGCGGTCGGAGGTGCCCTAATACAAATGCGTAATGGGGAAGAAGAACCGATAAGTTTTGTCTCGCGAACTCTTAAGAAATCGGAGCTTAATTATTCCACATCCGAGAAAGAAATGTTAGCTATCGTGTTTGCGCTTACAAAATTAAAATTTTACCTAATTGGCAACCGTTTTGAAATTCACACAGACCATTCCGCGTTAACGTTTCTAATGCGTACAAAATTCACGAATAATAGAATTTATCGGTGGAGTTTGCTCATTATGGAGTACTCATTCGACATCGTGTATATTAAAGGCAAAAATAATATTGTTGCAGACGCGCTTAGTAGAAAAGATAACCCGGAAAATAAGCCTAAAGAAATTTTAATCGCATTAAACCAACTGGTTGATGACGAAATTCCGTTTACACGTCAGGATGTTTTGTTAGCTCAGGAAAATGAATGTTTTGATAGCTTAAAAATTAAATTAGATAATAACGATCAAGAAAATACAAAGTCATTTAAATATAAAGATAACGTAATCATAAAAACTGTGAGAAATTTAGAATTATATGTGGTAGATGAACATACCACAATAAATATTACAAACGCGTTACATTCAAAATTTGGGCATGCCGGCATCAAGAGAACGTGGCTTATGTTCAGGGAAAATTATTTCTGCCATAAAGATTTAAAAATTATAAAGCGTACCATTAACCAATGTACATTATGCCAAATGGGGAAATTTAAAAATTTTCATAACCAAAATATCGTGCAAAGCTTAAAACTAGAACAACCTGGGGAGTTAGTTGCAGTTGATTATATCGGTAATTTAATAGCCAGTAGTGAGTTTCATAACATCTTCGTCGTAGTTGATGCTTTCACAAAATTCGTCCAATTATATCCAACAGTAGCATGTACAACGGACATTTCGCTGGAACTTCTGGATCGTTTCTGCAACGAAATTATTAAGCCAAAAAGAATTTTAGTTGATAATGCAACTTACTTCGATAACCAACGTTTTAGACAGCATTGGGAAGAACGTGGTGTGAAAGTCACGTATTGTTCCATACGACATCCACAAGGAAACATCTGTGAGAGGTATGTCCAGGAAACGATTAAATTCCTCAGACTCCTGGTACACGATGATCAAACTTCATGGTATAGTAAACTCGAAACAGTAGAAAACTTCATTAATCATACCCCAAGCATAGCGACGGAAAGAACGCCACATTTCCTCATGTTGAACCAACAGCCGGAAAGACCATGGATATATAATCAATCTGAAAAAGAACATGATGAAATACTTGAAGAAGTTAGGAAAAGACTCAAGAAAAGAAGTCAAAAATACACAAGAAAAATGAATAACAAAATTAAGAAAAAATGCAATTTTGAAACTGGAGAGTGGGTAATTGTTAAAAAGTTACGATTGGGCCGAAGAGAGCACAATGAATGCCAAAAACTTCAACTTCCCTACGAAGGACCTTTCATTATAGATGAGAAAGTAGGTGAATGTACTTACCAAATACGACATCCCGATTCGGATATAATAAGAGGTCGATTCCACATCGATATGATTTTTCGATGGGACGATGGGACCATTATGGTGGACAACGCTCCACAGCGAAACTTAAGTCACTAAATGTTTACAACTTCATAATTGACCGCTGATAAAAATAGCAGGAGGTATTATGGTTAATAAAACCATAGCGAAACTTAAAAAGAAAAAACAAATTAAATTTTAACAACTTCTAAATAAACCGCTAGAGAAATAGTAAGAATTAAAGACAATTGTAAATATAATTTTAAGGCATGAATAAGACAAGTACCGAATATGACAATTACAATATGATGTGAACATGATATAGCAATGTAAATTTGATTGAAGCTATTAGAACATGAAGACTTTATAAGAATTTGACCAAGATAAGATTATTAAAGATGATACGTTTTATGACAGTCAAAAATTTATAAAGGAAAAGGTTATTAAGAATTTATTTAATTAAAAGAATTTTCAATTTAAAAATAATTTAATAAAATAATTTCATTGATTAAAAGGAAAAAGTTTGAAATTTAGAATTTGGGTGAAACATAAACTTAGGTAAATAATTATGAATTTAATTTGAACAGATCGGGAAGTTTTCAATAAAATTGGTATTCAATTGAATACAATAAGAGATACAAGGGGGGAAAATTAGATAAATAATGGTTAACTCAAACGGAGTAACTAGATAAATAATGTGGAATTTAATGAAATAATTATGAGATTATATGAAGTTATATGAATTGAAATGGGACCGAGAATAGGTTACCAAAATAATAATGGGGAATTATATAGGAAAATATTGATTAAAGTAAGATAAAGAATACCAAATAATAATATGAAGCTAGGAATTAAAGTTTAATGATTGAAAATTATAAAAACTAAAGGTAGAAATCACCCAAATATAAATAAATAGGTCAAAGATTGGAAAATTAATAAAAAAATAAAGAATCAAGTTTTAAGAACAGCAAAGTACAAAGTTAATAAAAATTTTAGAATTTAAATAATATAAAATCATAATAGAAACCTTGGTCAAATTTATTCGTCAAAATAAATAGGTTAGTTTGAATTTTTATATAATTAGTTAGTTGTGTTAACATGATTAGTTAGGGAGTTTTCAAATACTTTTATAATTTAGATAGTTAATTTTGAATATGGTTAGTTAGTTTATTGAATTCATTTAGTTGATTTTTTTTTACATTTGATATAATTTAATGATTTAATTTTGAATATTAGTGATAATCATTACTAAACGTTACATTAAAAATTTAGTTTGTTGTGTTCATGAGTTAATGCACGTGTGTGTTAATTAAGAAATTTATCACAAAAATTAGGTATTTTCGGATAAATTTTAATTAACAGGAGGTAAATGCGGTGTACCAAAACCACGTCAATAGAAATGATCACGTTTTGAGTCAAAGTTTTTAATTTATTAACAAAGGTAGCACGAGACTTGTTTGTTCAAACGAAAGGGTTTTATCCGACACCAAAGAATTGTTTTAACGTCATAAATTTAATGAAGATAAGGTCACGGAATGAGAAAACAATGTAAATCCAAATGCAACGTTTAATTCAGTTTTTAAAATAAAGGTTTGTTAAAATTGTAAATTAATTTAAGTAGAGATATATAAAAATGTAATTTGAAATCAAAAACAATTTGTTAAAAGTATTAGTTATAAAAATGTGTTGAAACGTAGAACTTTTAAAATAACAAAATTTACGTGTCAAAGTGCGCCGTAAACTCAATGTACCACGAATGCGAAAAACATATTCTTCAAAAGGTTTACTGGAAGACCACAGGAGATGTTACTACTTCAAAATAAATCTGAAACATAAAAATTTCATTAAAATTTTACAAATCATTTTGAGCTAAGTACGGACCTGGAAATTTTACGTCAAAATAAATCGATTTTATTTTCGATAAATGGAAAATCAGAAGTGCCTTGAAAATACAAGTAACTAGGGTAAAAACAATGGATTGTTGATTTATGGTTGTTGATTGCTTAAATAAAAGTAAATGTGTGGCAAATTTTTGTGTCCAGCTAAAAGGTGAAAAATATAATAAAATTTGATTAAGAAAGTGATTAAAAAGTTAGTAATTGAGAGAATACTATACTTACGTATTTCAAAAAGTGAAAATCTGTGCAAAATTGAGAAGATTCGCTATTATTTCGAACGAAAACTTTGGTCACGATACAAAAACTACCACGAGGGAATTCAATCCAGTTAGATCACGCACCCTTGAAGGCCATCGAACGAATACCACCGTATAACTTCATGGTATATGAACCCAACGAAAAGAATTACACCAAATAAAGGTACCGTTACATTAAAAATTATTAAAAACATAAATTTTGTGCAAATTAACGATTAACTTTACACGTGCGGGAAAACGTTAGTTTTATTATAGAATTAAGATTTTGTAATTAGAAATAAGAATTTTATTAACTTTAAATATTTACATTTGGAAATTAATAATAATAATAAAAAAACGATTTGCTATAAGACGGAGCATCATTTATGTATTATCATTCCAAAAGCCACTAGATTGCATTTCAGATTTAAGATTTGGCTAAGGAAGGAACTCAGCCTGGGAAAAGGTAAGTCTGTGCTATCCGAAATAGTCAAGCCGAGGTATCAATTTACTTTATTTATATTTGTCGAGAATAATTTGCTCATATTTCTATTGACGAGGTACTTTTACGTACACTCGTACAAGTCATTAACAGTTCAGAGTGCAAGCCTAACAAAGCTCCGAGGCTACACAGCAATATGTATATTGACATAAGTTAACGATATTAACTGCGTCGATATTAATGACAATCATCTGCAGTTTCTTCGCTGTTCACAAAATGTTTCACTTTTTCAATATCTTAGCGCGCATTTTAAATATTCCCAGAGATAGGCCATCTTTAAGGAAACATTTTAAAAATGAAAATGTATTTGCTTTCCTTTCATTAACAAATTGAAAGAATTTTTCATTCTTGCACATCATGGCTAGTATTTGTATAAACCCACGTCAAGCTAGCACCCCCACCTCTTCAAAAAAACAAAAAATATATACCATAATTATGAACTAATTTTGAACACTATTCGCGAATTTTGAACAACAACAGTTTCGCGATAAAAGATAAATCTTTGGTGGGGGTGCTGAGTTGACGTCAAGCTAGCACCCCCACCTCGAAAAAATTAATTTTTTTTTAAATGAAGTAAACCATAATTATGAACTAATTATGAACTAATTTTGAACAATAACAGTTTCACGATAAAAGATAAATCTTTGGTCGGGCGACATTGTTTTAAATATTTAAAGACAATTCAAATACTAACAATATAATAGATGTATTTATTAACAAAAAAAAATAACAACTTATTCTGAATACAACAGTAAGGCAGGATAAATTTGTTTTTCCTTTGTCACTGTGTTTTGGGCATCCTTGCAATCATCCAATTGCACCCACACTTGTTGGTTTCGCCAACAAAGTGCAGTATAGTGGCCAACGGAACTCAAATCGCCATCTACCACTGGTGGTTCAAAATGTACCAACCCCTACAGTTTATATTCTTTTTCCATAAAAGAATATTTTATCATTTTAGGAATGCTATTTATTCCGATAAATGGAAGTTTAGAAGGATTATTGGAGTCATAAACTTCAAAAGCAACAAAGTATCCTAAAATATAAATTAATAAATAAATAAATTGCATTAGCGAATCTAAACAACGGATTAACAGATTAACGCAATACTATATAGACGAAGTATTTACAATATAACAACGTATCAGTTGATCAACGTTATGATTGGATCTGAAACATGCGGATGGACACGAAGCCAGACCATAAGGCTTGTATAGAAGCCTAAATAAGGCTTCTTGTTATACTTTGTATAGAAGCCTAAAAGTAGCGCACTGGCTACCCAGTTCTTAGACCTCTATACACACAGAGTATTTCCAACACGATTTAAAACGCTCTGTATGATTTTGAATTATGCGGACAGACAGACGGACACGGAGCCAGATCATAAGGCTTCTTGTTATACTTTGTATAGAAGCCTAAAACGAAAAATTAAAGAACAAGAAAATCCGAATTGATTAATCACTTACCAATCTCTGAAACTGTTATCATTTCAGTGCCTGAGCATTTCCTTCGACAAGGGCACTGCTTTCTTAGTAAAATTTCGCTTTCCATAGCTTCGTTATAATTAAGGGTCAATATTGCATTTGCTGTCATTTGAACGACGGGGAACTCGATGGTTTTTTTATGCATCCTTTGTTACATTGGTAAGTTTCTTTGAAACTCGGGTAGTCTTTGAAGAGTAGTTTATATAAATATCCTACCGTTGTTTGGCAATCGACTAAAAAACCATCTTTTCCGCATTTATTAATTGAAGGGAAATATTCCATTAAAATTTCTGCTCTTAGCTTATACGTATTTTTTAATATTCCTTTAGCATATACTGTTGAAAGTTAATTAAAAAATTTATTGCTACAACTATTTTTTAATATCATTGCCCTGGTGGTTTCTTCATCAAAACATTGCGTTAACAATATTTGGAAGACACTGTCGAACGCGCATGTATTTACAATAATTGTTATCCAATTTTTGCCTAGTCAAATTAAATTAAATTAAAAAAAAACTTATTAGATATTTTGGTTACTGTACGGTTAATGTAACCACTCGAAACTAAATTTCTTCTGCTACACACTAAAGAACACAGTTAATATAACAAATTCTCAAAATATGAACCGAGAATTTGTTATCAAAATTTTGAAATAATCGATTTTGAAAATCGTAAATTTTACATGTTTCACTGACGCGCGGGTGGAATCTCACCCATTCTGTTGGCGGTCCGCGCACTGAGATATACTCTTACACTTAGAAAATTTCGCACCGGCAGATGCACCTCGACTGTCGTACATGCAACATAGGTTATTTTTTGTTTTTAAGCGATTTTTTGGGGGTGAAACATAATAGTTTACTGCCCCATACCGCAACTATACTTTTTAATGCTATTTCGAGGGTCTCTCACATCCCGGTTGCATAGATCCCGGTGTTCTTGATCGGTGGCGCTTCTCGTATGTTTAGCCAAGTAACCAGAGTCAAATCCGCCCTGGAGGGGTGCAGAGCGGAGCGGCGCCCCGTAAGGGTAGGATTTGACGATGGATTACCCTCCTTTTCGAATGCACACCCCTAAAATTGGAAGGCAAAAACGTGTATGTTAATTTAGAGACCTACTTCTTGAGAAATTTTTGGTTCTGAAAAGAACCGATTTGGCGATCGTGAAACAGCTATTTCTGCGGCAAAGAGGTCGCTATTTGACGCAAGATGTTGAGGAATATATCCAGCTTCGTAGGTCCGTACAAGGAACACCACATGTAATGGTTTAGATGTTCCGGTAGTAGGCGGGATCCCATCACCCCCATTCTACGGCAAAAAGTTTTGAGCGCAGACCAGTACCCTTCCACCTGGTTTGTGCACACCCCAGTTACGGGGTTCACAAAATTATCGCTGTGGTTAACGGTTTCGTGGGTGTAGGGAGATACACCACCGAGGGTTTTAAGCCCGCAATAACCCCTCCAACAATCGGTCCATATTTCCGTGCCAGGTAGTACATATTCTTGAATAAGTGCCCGCAGCGTGGTGGCATCCCTTTTCTCCACGTATTTGACGATGCCACGCTTTTCGGTGCAGCTATACAACCCTAACACCCACTTTTGGGCGCGTGCGGGAATTCGCCCGACACCATACTTCCGCCGGGTGATGACACTTTCATCAATTTGCACTACCTGTCCCGGACCACCGATTGCCAGATTTTCAGGGTGATTCTCGAGCTGCCAAGTGCATACTGCTCGGAGATCCGCGTACAGGTTGAGTACAACCTGACGGGATATCCCAGAGTATTCACTTGCCACCCCCGCGCGTATGTATGTGCACCACATCCACATAACCTTAGCCACAAGCCTCGGGTGCAAGCGCGGCCGGTGCTCAAAAAATGTTCCCTTGGCTAGTGAGTACATCCTCCTACAACGCGGACATCTAAAACAATGGTTCAGCCAGTGCCCCTTTACATGGATGATCCGACAAAAACGTCTGCAGTTGTTCTTTGCACATTTAAGATGTGACGGAATTAATTTCATAGCTTGTAGACGACTGACTAATTCGCGATCGTCGGCACCGAAAAGGTATGCAACATCTTCGTCAGTATTCACATCTCGAGGCATGTTTACAAGTCGACTGTACGTAACGAAATGATAATACCGCAATCCTGTCCCCACTTATATTTATAACCTCTGAGGCGTGGCCTAGAGTACGGGCGAACGATGTGCAATTACTCGCCCTCGACACGGGTCGACTGCATACATTTCCCGTACTTTTAAAAAATCGATTTTGGGCTTGTTTTTCAAAATTTCTCGCAAGTTATTTTTTCTATAGCCTAAAATATGCCTATTCTTTAGTGTGTAGCTGAAGAAATTTTGTTTCGAGTGGTTACATTAACCCAACAGTCGCCGATATTTTAATAAAAAGAATAATACTCGTATTTACCTATTTTTATATTTTTTAAATTGATGTTTCCTCCGTTTTTTAAAATAGGTACTTTTGACAATTTATCATATAAAAGTAATGTATGCCCTTCAATTTCTTTTCTTAAATATTTACCTCTTGTTTTTTCTATTCCTAAACCTCTCCAGTTTTCCACCTCTTTAGATGCTAGCACATCAGGAATAGTGCTAATATTACTGCACTGTATGCAAACTCTTTGTTCAATTTCCGAATTAATACTAAGCGAACACCCTTCTAAAGCATGTATGGATGTATTGCATACAACACAGTTGCGTACAATAGTGGCTTTAACAAATTTTTGACAAGCCGAGCATTCAACATGTTCAACTTCAGAGCAATTCAGATTATCTTTCGCCTTTGCTGCTGCTAAAGTTTTCGCGGTTGCAATTTTCATTCTGCCATTTAAAAAGTTTACGTGATGGGAAACAAAATTATCGGCTCTTATCGGTAGTTGTTCTCCTTGAAAAATCTTATTTTTAATTATGTTGAACTCGCTCTCCACGGATGCAGAGGATGCTGGTATACGACCGTATTGAAAACGACCTCTACATACGCATGACCAAAGCGGTAGTAGCGAAATTACATTCAGCAGTTTATCTGATAACTTTGGATAGAAATGAGCATTCGCGCCATCTCCTTGAGAACCGGAAATTATTTTTATAACTTTGTTATTAATACCCTGACCCCATAGAAAGCATTCATTTTGTTGAAATTTGTTATCTTCTTTCTTTCTTTGCTTAGGATGATCTTATGCATTTATTTCTTCGTCGCTTTCTGTATACACCTCAGTTTCTGGATCATTTTCAATGTTATCAAGTGATAATAATTCTTCGTCGTTGCAAATATTGTTTTTTAATTGCTGCTTTGCCAATTCACAAGGTGTTGCAAGCCCATCAAAATTCGGACCCTCGGTTTCACTGCGCGCCATTAAAATTGATTGAAGTAGCTTTTCAGCATTATCAAAATTGCGGCAAAGTATTAATTTGCCTAAAGCATGAAGATAAAATTGCTTAATTAGTTTCCTTTCGTTTCTCATAAAATTTACGTATGTTTTTATAAAATGTGCTACATCTATTCGTATATAACATTTCGGTAATGGGTCCTTACAGCAAGCTTCAGCATAATCTTCTAACGTTGAATACCCTGTAAATGCACGGGTTGCTGCAATTAAAATGGCTCTTGAAAAATCACTCACGATTTCCTTGGGAATTAGTGCGCCTGTTCTAGTCCACTCGGACAACCAATAGTGGATACTAGTTGCAGTATGCTTTTCGGTCAACATTTGCGAAACCGAAAACTGATCCCCACGACCTACCTCCCGATTAATAACGCCTATATAGAGAAAAATTGGTTTAGATAGAACATTTGGAATAGTTTCAATTTTGCGAATCATGCTACCACTAGCATCTATATACAGACAGGAATTGTTGTTTTGACAATACTGTCTGTATACATTAAGTTGAAAGCTGCTCCAATAATGAACAAAGAAAGGTGAATATCCAATATTATGAATGGTATGCTTGAAAGATCCTTCTTTCATCATCCCTAGTGCGGTTATTGGCGATTTATGTAAATTTAATTTCTTGTTATTTTCACACTTAACATTTTTTAAAACTATATCTTTATATAAGTGAGGTGGTTCTAAATAATTCGGGCCCACATTTAATTTTTCAGCCTCAAGAGCTCGATAATTTAATACTGATTGTTTTCCGATCTTTTGAGCTATTTCACTTCTAATTGGTTCTCTCAAATAGCGTTTCCCACAAGTTCCACGACCCTGGCAGATAGTACATTTTATATGGGTCAACGATTCTTCATGTGGATTAATAATGACACATTTGATTATTGAACCACAGTTACACATACCGTTTGCATATCCCGACATCCCATTCTCTGTTAATTTGTGATTTTAGAAATTAAACCCACATGTTATTTTTGCACACTCCCATAATTTTGAAGAAATCAATTCTTGCCATCTACCAAATTGCAAAGCATTGTATTAGCGCATTTCGATAGAGGGCTTTTTTTTTCTTTACGACGATACGTTTTTCGGCTACAGTGTATTACAATCTTCCGCGTCGTTAAGACAACCCGTAATAGGAAATGGTGCGGCGGCTCAGCTCAGGGAGTTGTGGGGTGGGTTAAAAACTGAATTTTAAGGTTGTCGCGGAACTTAACTTCAGGGGATGGAGTCAATCCTACTTGAAACCATAGATAAATGAAATAGGCGCCACCCAGTTTTTGAATTACGCACTGCCTGTGTAAAAGTGCCAAAAATTGGGAAAACTTACTACAACCAAATGAAATCTGGTTACACCTGACTCCACTAAGGCCTCACAGAACAGCGGTCTTAAACCTAAATAATAATTCAGCAAAAACACAGTAATAAGACAATTAACACAAATAAGCATATTGTCGTGTTCTATTCGGGTGAATGTCCCAGGACAACCAGCAAATCTCCCTCTGACTTGAACATGAAATAAAATCCTCTTTTTAAACAATGTAACATTTAATCATATAAATAACAAAAATCCTTTTTTTTTAGAACAATTAAATAAACCAATCTTAATTCAATAACAAATAACATCAATAATGAAAAAAATACTTAAATTTACGCGCAACCCCAAAGTTTATTATTACGTGACGTTTTAACGTTGTTGAATGTCTCACTCGCGCCGCGCTGTAAATATTTAAGTTTCTCTTACCACACGTTTTTTTCTTCTCTTTGTTTTTTTTAACTTCACACTTATGGTCCAACTGTCGAACAGCTGTCACCAAAAATTCTCTGCTTTTACTACCAATTATACTGGGTGTATCGATTCTTTTAATTCCTATTTCCACAAAACTGCTTTTTTTTAAATCACCATATCGTTATTCAAATCATTATACCATCAATCCAATAATTAAAATATTTCCAGTCTGTATTCACACCTTATTAACTTCAATTCGATGACCCACGGGCTAATACTTATTTACTTTTAGTGTTACACACTTTTATAAGTTTTATTTTCCATCAATTATAATTTTCCTGCCGGAGCCAACACTACATGTGCTCCTTTCATCGGCGTTCGTTTTTGAAGCCCCCATATTTATTTCGTTACCCTGGTTTTTTTTTCTTTTTGAATTTTTACACACTTATGATCTACATTATTTTATATTTATTTTCATAGTTTAAAATTTGATTTTATTTCATATTTAATATTTAATTTTGTGTATTTTGAAAACACATTTCAACTGCCCCCTAAATTTTAAATTGTTCAACATAGTTGAATTTTTTGAAATTTACATCAAAGAATGGTTTTCAAATTGAAGTATTGCTCTTGATTGAAGAATTTAATTTTGTTTCTATTGTTTTTATAAATTAAATTTTTAAATTTATTATTAAGTGTGGCATGTTACTTTTAACACAAATCTACATTTTTAAACTGTACTAACTAATTTTATTCGAATTTAAACCTTTCCTTTTACAATCATATTAATGCTGCTTTTGGGTGACTTTCACGTATTTCATAAATTCAATTCTTTTGTTTCAACATTTCAACATTTGATTCAATTAATTTATTCCTCCCTGGTATTCTTTTACAATTCTTTATTTTTCGATAATTCCCTATGTACTTCAATCCCCATTTGACATTTATCTTTGGACTTCCTTCGTCCCATTGATTCATCTTTTACCTACATAACATCTATATTTCACCCTCAACATTCCTTGTAATATTGGGCCCCCATATACTTCATAATCATCATTTACTTGTGGCACTTCTTTGAGCTACCACCTTAAACTCAACTAATACTTCATCTTTCTACTTCATTTCAATAATTACTTCTAATTATCCCCTTTTATCTCAATAATTGTTCCTATTTTTGAATACCATTTTCCGAATTCTTAATTCTTTAAATTATTTGATTAATTGCTCATATTTCAACTTTCCCTTGTTCACCCAAAAATCTTAAAGTTTATCCGTTCCTTTTTACTTAAATAAATCATTCTCTAGGTCTTTACATTCTTGACACTGTCCTTTTTTCTACTATTTTGTTCGCGGTCTTTGAAATTGTTGTTTTCTTTGCCTTTTTAATTAAGATTCGCTTGTTATAATTTTTCAATTTCACCTCGCAGTAGAATTCCTTCATCATATTTTTCTTTTGGTCACTTCACTTCTTCCTTGTTTTAACATAATTCAACATCTTCATTAAACAATAACATTTATTTACAAACTCATGTCCAGTTATCGTTAGCATCTATCAAATTTACATTGTCGTCATATTTTTAATCCCCAAATTCTTTCAATTTATTCTTGTGGTCTCTTCCACCTGACATGTTTGAATTCTTCCATTAGTTTAACATAATTTGTGTGACTTCCATCGAGTCGTTGCATTTTGTAAATGTTGACATCATTCTGATTTATAAAATTTGAAATGTCAATGTCATTTATTTTTTTATAATTAATTTGACGTTTGTCGCCGTCATCGTTTTGTAATAAATTGTTTATAACTTTAAATTGAATTTTCTCCGATTTGAATTCCGTAGCAAATAAATTATTTAGTTGTAAGTTTTTGTACACTGCATTGTTATTTAATAAATTTTTTTCACAATTAAAATTGTTTCGTTTTAATTTCATGTTGTCGTTTATTCGCACGTTGGTTTTACCGTTTATTTTGATCACCCACGATTTCAATTTCAATTTTCGCTGTGCATTTTTAACTTTCCGGTGTCTTCTTTTGACTTCCTTACTACTTGCTGTCTTGTAGTATTTTCTCTTCAATGTTGATGGTGTTGGACTATCTTTTGTTATTACTTCTTCCAATTTATCTTCGATCTTTTCAAACGACCGGAATCTTACGGATTCCATCATTTTGGCTATTGTATTCTCTTCGTTTTGTGGTTTCTCAACTTCTTCCACCACCACTTTTTCCGAAGACCTTCCTCCGATGTCTATTGTGAAATTTTTCAACTCTTTTATTTCCTTTTTTAAACTTTCTTCCGTGGCCCTTATTTCTTGTTTTATGGCCATTATTATTGTATCTTCTGACCTTTGCATGTTTTCTTTTATCTCCATCATCATTATTGCAAACATCTGTAGCATTGTTGTAGTTTGATCTGTTTCTATTCTTCTTTCTTCAACCACTTCTTCTTCATTATTTTCAACAGTCGGTTTATCCTCAACTATACTTCTAGTTACACGTTTGGTGTTCATTTTGTCGTTCTGAATAATAATTATTTTCAAAATAGGAATAATTAGTTCTGGTTAGTTATATAATGTTTACTTGCAAATATTTAAATACACTCATAATAGTTTGTTTTTATGTTGGATTTTATTGTAACTTTGCCTAACTTAATTTTAATATTTGAATGAATTTTTAACTTTTATTGAAAATGTTTTTAACTTCTAAGAATTGAATTTTATTAGTTTAGAGCAATTGATTCTTTAATCTCAGAGTCGTGGTATTTGATAAGCCCACTCGTTGTGCGCCAATTTCTTTACTATGCTGTCGTGTTCTATTCGGGTGAATGTCCCAGGACAACCAGCAAATCTCCCTCTCCCTCTGACTTGAACATGAAATAAAATCCTCTTTTTAAACAATGTAACATTTAATCATATTGCGGTGTTTTGAGCCACTTTAAGTATAGAACCAATTTGGGTAAATACATTTGCTATGTTTTAAAAATGAATTATAAATAATTAATGAATATGGTACAAAACATGCATGAAAAATCTTGACGAGTAGAAAGTTTATCGGAGTCACTACAGTTATAATTTAAAGACGCTGGTAAATGTTTGTTGTTAAAACAAATTGTTCAAAGAATTTTAAAATACAGATGAAGCAAAGTGTTTCAAAAACATATTCAAAATTTAATTAATTTATAAAAATGTTAGATTTAAGAAATTTGTCAATGTAAAGTAATATAAATTTGTTAATTTAAGTAGTGATGCATAAACAAGAAAGGATATTTTACGTAGTTTATTAAATCGGGACGGTGCAGTGTCATTATAACATTTCATTCGAATTTCCAAAGAACGATAAAATTTCAACATCGTCGGAACGGTAGTTTACATCAGAAAGTAACTAAAATCAAGAATGGATTAATAATTTTATAAACATGTAAATTATGTAAAATCTATCAAAAAGGCGAGTTGGATTTACTAAAGAGGAAAGCCGATTAAATTAAATGGAAAAATCAAGAAGCCATGAATAGGTTAAAAATTTTGAGATAATCTAGGTAACGAAAATATAAATAAGGTCTCCAGGTGTGAAAAAAATACGGGGAGGTCGTGATTTTTTCGACTCCGTCATTAATTTAATTAATTGGTGAAGTAATTCGGTTGAGGAGACCTAAAAAGTATAATTATTAAAGATCATTGTAATTTGGACACGTGTGTGTGATTAAAAAGAGAAATTATTGGAAATCAAGGTAAAGTTTAACTTGCTTGTGAAAATAAATTGGAGCAGAATTACATGGATATTTGTTTGATGATTTTCATACGTTGATGGTTTATAATTGGAGTTGGGAAATCGAAAGGAACACGAGTGTACGAGGATATTTTGAGGTTGGTTTGCAGTGGAAATTCGAGAAGTTTGCAAGTTGAGATAATAATTAAGGTGAGCGCACCATATATTTTAAAGTTAAAAACGTACGAACAAATTAAAGTGACGCGAATTTGAATATTACAAATAAACACTTCATATTAATAATTCGAATAATAAAAGACAATTTTGGGGTAGTATTAAGTTTATTTAATTATTCTTTTTATGCATTTGAAATTTTGTTATTTATTAGTTGATTACATTTCATTATTGTGTGCATTATTATTGTTATAATAAAAATTTGTTTGCTTAATGTTTCATCTGATATTTTAAAGTCAACGATTCAAATAGGTTTATTCACGGAATAAAGGCTATAATTAGAAAAGGTAAGACGTCGAAAAACTCACTACTGAGAAAAGAGATTTCATGTTCATAGTAAAAGAATATTCAGAGCTAGCAGGGAAAATAATTTCAATTTTTCTATTAAAATATAAATAAAGGTTGCCTGTGACCCGTCATTAGAGGCAGGCACAGCACAATATAAATAACAAAAATCCTTTTTTTTTTAGAACAATTAAATAAACCAATCTTAATTCAATAACAAATAACATCAATAATGAAAAAAATACTTAAATTTACGCGCAACCCCAAAGTTTATTATTACGTGACGTTTTAACGTTGTTGAATGTCTCACTCGCGCCGCGCTGTAAATATTTAAGTTTCTCTTACCACACGTTTTTTTCTTCTCTTTGTTTTTTTTAACTTCACACTTATGGTCCAACTGTCGAACAGCTGTCACCAAAAATTCTCTGCTTTTACTACCAATTATACTGGGTGTATCGATTCTTTTAATTCCTATTTCCACAAAACTGCTTTTTTTTAAATCACCATATCGTTATTCAAATCATTATACCATCAATCCAATAATTAAAATATTTCCAGTCTGTATTCACACCTTATTAACTTCAATTCGATGACCCACGGGCTAATACTTATTTACTTTTAGTGTTACACACTTTTATAAGTTTTATTTTCCATCAATTATAATTTTCCTGCCGGAGCCAACACTACATGTGCTCCTTTCATCGGCGTTCGTTTTTGAAGCCCCATATTTATTTCGTTACCCTGGTTTTTTTTTCTTTTTGAATTTTTACACACTTATGATCTACATTATTTTATATTTATTTTCATAGTTTAAAATTTGATTTTATTTCATATTTAATATATAATTTTGTGTATTTTGAAAACACATTTCAATATATTATTAAAAAAAATAGAACAGATTAAAACCTAAAATTACAAAGATTAAACTTATATTAGAAAGAAAAATATGGCCTTTTATTATCACTGAAGGTGAATTCTGACGTCAGTGATTTGAGACAATTTAAACTCTGAATTAAAATAAAATATTAAAACTACGTTAAAATTTAAATTAACAAACTAAATGTGGCCCAAGTTGGCCTAATAATAAAATTGGTTGTGAATTGATGATAAGTAAAGTAAACAAAAAAGGAAACGTGACACAACTCTTCGGTTTAAACACAATAATTGTTTTTGACCGTTAAAATGGTGTTGAACAAAAACGATAAAAATATAAAACACTTACGGCGTTTCCACCCAAATAATCCGCTGATGACCTCACGGAGTGATGTAACCAGGGTTTGTAGTCGAAATGACCGGTGTCTTCCCAGTAGCAGATTCTGAACGACAGGCAATACGTAAACCGTTCCTTGAACGAATTGACACTCAAAGGAACATTCCCAAGTGTCGAGTACCCCTTAATTTTTGTATGGTTCCAAAACGTTAAATCCTCTTCCACAAGATAATATTGATTTTTGATTATTTGGCAAAAATCCGGTAAATCGATAAGATTGGTTCCATATAATTAAGTTGGTGTAATTGCATAATATGTCAATCTTTAGCGAAATTAAACAAAACTGCCACTGTATGAAAGTGCTAAACGGTATTTAAATTGCGTATCACGTTTACTCAAAAGTTGTGTTTTTAAATGTTCAAAACCGTCACTATTATTTTATCAATTATGGATTTCATTAAACGAAATTTACTAATTTAACCACGGGAATATCGAACTTAAACCGATTCCTTTATAATCCGCATAAGCGATAAAGGAGGTTAAACACCCAAACTTTTCACTACATAAACGGATTTGTCTTGTTGCTCCTTTTAACAACTGAACTCAAAAATTAACAACAATTGACTACAACTGACCAACAACTGGCTGACACTGACTGACTTCCTCCCGCGGGATACGCGGTTTTTATCCCATATTGGGATACGTGAAACGCATTATGTGTAGGTCGTATGAGGAAGTTTCGAGAAAAACAAAATCATAAAAATATCAAATCGAATGGTGTTTCTAAATAGTACAAAAATTGTTGCAAAGTAAGAAAGGCAATATGAACGAAGCATACTTGAAATTTCTACTTTAAGATTTAAGTAAACTTCAAAGATTAGTAGAACCGCTCCATAATAATTAACTTAAGTCTTAGTTTTGTACAATGTAGCTATTTTTTTATGGTTCCAGAATACATTAAAATTTTATAGGTCTATTAGTTTTAAGTATTAAGTGTTTTTGTGTAGTTTTTAAGACAGGAAATTGTATCATTATATTACAAAGAAGAAAAATTGAATAATTGTAAATAAGTTTTTACCAAAATATTATTTTACAACTGCGAAAATAGGCAAATTCAAACGGATGTCACAAGTGACCTAACCATTAGCGTTCGAATCATACTTTCTTCTGCTACACACTAAAGAACAAGGTTAATATAGCAAATTGCCAAAAGAATTAGGGTGAACGGGGTCCAAACTTTTGAATAAATCGATTTTGAACTTAGTAAATTTAACGAGATTCAGTGGTAAAATTAACGAGATTCCCGCGCGTCGCTCATTCTGTTGACAGTCCGTGCAATTATAATGACCCTAACACTTAGAGTATTTCGCACCGGCAGATGCAGCTCGTCTCTCGTACATGTAACATCGATTATTTTTTGTTTTTACGCGATTTTTTGGGGGTGAAACGTAATAGTTTACTGCCCCATACCGCAACTATACTTTTTAATGCTATTTCAAGGGTCTCTAAGCTCCCGGTTTCATTTATCCCGGTTTTTTTTTATGGGAGGCGCCTTCTCGTATGTTTAGCATAGTAACCAGAGTCAGAACCGCCCTGGAGGGGTGCAGAGCGGAGCGGTATTGTTTTTGCGGTATCTTTGATGTTTATAAGGTTAGCTACAAATGTGACCATTTTATCGTGAGAACCCAGAGACTAATACTCGTCACACAATGTCTTTCTTAAAGTTTCATCCAACCACGCATCACACTTTTTTCGGCACTGCTGTAGCGGTTTCATTTCTCTGCCATCCTCAAGATGTCCTGTTGCACTCACATAACTTTTGCCAGACTGACGCTTCAATGTTTTCTCCATTCTAATACATCTTGACCACTTCTTTGGCACGTTTTGGTCTTGTTATAAATCTTCATTAGCGAGTTCACTACTATTGTTTTTTATACACTACTTGGTATACTCCATGTTTTCTCCATTCTAATACATCTTGACCACTTCTTTGGCACGTTTTGGTCTTGTTATAAATCTTCATTAGCGAGTTCACTACTATTGTTTTTTTATACACTACTTGGTATAGGTTTCATGTTTCTCCATGTTTTCTCCATTCTAATACATCTTGACCACTTCTTTGGCACGTTTTGGTCTTGTTATAAATCTTCATTAGCGAGTTCACTACTATTGTTTTTTTATACACTACTTGGTATAGGTTTCATGTTTCTCCATGTTTTCTCCATTCTAATACATCTTGACCACCTCTTTGGCACGTTTTGGTCTTGTTATAAATCTTCATTAGCGAGTTCACTACTATTGTTTTTTTATACACTACTTGGTATAGGTTTCATGTCATTTGTTAGCCATTTTAATGTTCGTAATAATTTGATTTTGACTAAATGTTTCACGAAAAATGTTCTGTGAACTCGGGGCATTTTTCTAGAACAATTTGTTCACTGTTAATTTCCTTAATTCTCATAGCACTTTTTTCTCTGGCAAATAGTAGTTTTTCAAACGTTATGAGAACTATGCTTGCTACATCTAGAAAGATGCTTGTAGGATTTCTTAAATACTTGATATTTTCTTTATAGTGGCGATAATCTCGAAACAATGGCAATAATTCGTGATTGTTTTTTGATATTGTATGTAGGTCGTGACCCCAATCGTACGTAAAATTTTGGTGACTAATCGTGGGATATGGGTCAATGTAATAAAACAAATATGTATGATTGACTAGTTTCGTTTCTATTATGAAACTTCTTCAGAATCTACAAAAATAAACAGTACAGAAACATACAGAAAAACAATAGAACAAGCACTTTAGTAAATTCAATTTTTCAAATGATAAAGAAAAAAATTCTGAAAAACCTACCAATTATACAGTAATAACAGGCTAAAAAGATAGTATTAATTGAATAATACATATAATAAAATATGTTCGAACAGTTAATTAAACCACAAATCAACGACAACTACCCTTTTGTCTAAAAATGTACATGTACACATTCATGCTTTCGATTATCTCTCACAAACTGTCAATCCCTACTATATCAACGGTCACAGGGGCGGCCTGAGGACCCATTTGTTTGTTCAATAAACCGGCATATATTTTGCTCAGATATTGTTTTTTGATACTCCTTCGTTCAGCAAACTCTTTTGACATAATCGAAGTAAGAATGCACCACATAGCCTCCAAATTAGTTTATCGACCAATTCTCAAGACTTGGATATTGCTGACTTAGAAGTTTTCCGTTATCATTTTCTAAATCGTTATCTTCACGGAAATCATCTTGTAATTGTGTACTAACACATGGGATAGATGAGCTTCCGAAAGCATCCGTATCGGCATTTATTTCGTCAATTTCACAATTGGCGCTTTCGGATGGTCTCGCTAAATTCGGAGAAAGCTGTTCTGTTATCTAACCTCTCGTGAAAATATTTACCAAGAGCTTCGTGAAACTGCGTTAAAAATTTCTCATATTCTATTTTTCAAGCTCAGCACAAGATAAAAAAATTGCAAAAAATATTTTTTTATTATTATTTGCAGGAAAGATTCAAAGAGACTGAAACTGAGAAAATGGCGTCTAAAAATAAAATTTTTTTTTCTTTGTTTATTGATATTTATACCATCTTAAACAAAACTTTTAACACATTTAGCATTAAATAATGCTGATCTATAGTTCCTAAATTTTTGAAGCACAAATTCACACTAGGAATTAAAAAATTTGGGTTGGATCCTTATTGAGTAATCTATCAAAACCACACCGATTTAAATAAAAGAAAAGTACGATATATTATTTAAATAAGTAAATTTTATTATTTGCTTAAAAATACAATAATATTAAATAAAACTTAGGGAAATTCATCGAAATCTAGAGGCCCATCTAAACCATCTAAACCGTCCTGAAAATTTGTGTCGTTCGTCTAATTCGTGTAAAAAGGTAGTGCATCTGAAGGAATTAGATGCCAAAGCGATTTCAGGTTCCTTAATTTCGGCTTTGAAATTAAGATTTCCATTAGGCCTAAATAAAACCAAATTGAACCGAGTTTCAGATTTGCCCCGACATCGTTTTTTTTACATATGCCAATAACGTCTTTTTTTGTAGGACGTTTTGGTGTACAAAAGATGTGGATCTTCTCGCTTCAATAATATTTGGTTAATGTTAAGCCAGCTAAATTTGCTGCCTTCTACAGCTGATTTTCTATTTACAAGACCCTTTTCCAAATTGGACGTTCCGAAAGAGTCGCCTTTCTCTATTCTGTTAACCGAAAACTTATTTTTCTTGTAAATCTTCATATAATATTCAGGGGTATATAGACGTTGAAACTTCAGGGCCTTTTCAATATCATTAAAATCAGAATTATTTGACATGAATGAATGCCCAGATACAAGATTGTTGAGGCTTATTCTTTTAGAAAATGAATAATTTTACTAAACATTTCGTAATATCGTCAGACCACAAACACAGTTATTCAATATTTAAGTACGTATTTTCAGATATGAACTTCAACAAGCAGGATCCCACTTCCTGCGAACCTCTACCAGCCTCTCCTTCAATCCAACCTATACAATGCGCTTCCCATTGTTCATCCCAAGTTGTACAACCAAAGCTGTCTAATAAAATACGATGTTTGTTGAGATTCGCGGCCAGTGGCGTAGTTAGTATGGATGGCACCCATGAAATCTGCCTCATCTAAGCTAATTACCGTTTTTTTAGAGGTTGCACCCTGGGAAAAAACTGGGGCATGGGATCAGGTAAATGATTAGGTTAGGAGGTGAATGATAAAACAAATTTATTTTAAATTATTAACACAAATTTCTTTCTCAGCTATTAGATGTAAGAAAACCTTTTTTGGGTGTGAAGGAAAGCAATCAAACAACTTATCTACCGTTTAGCCAACGTTTCGATTAATATATTTAATCATCATCAGGGCTGGAAAAATAATACAGAGGTGCTCAATAAACGACTAAGGTATTATGGAACGGCAATTACATACCATACAGTAGGTGATGGGCAACGTTTGACAATACACAACTGCAGACATCGGGAAAGGGATCACGACAAAAGATGAAATTATGGACACGATCTTCGTCAATCGGTTAAAACTTAACGATATTGCAAAAAAATTTTGTAAAAATATGAGACAAATCACAGTGTATAACAATTTAAAAATATAACAATAGTAGTCAAATAATTAAAATCCTTTCAATGAATTAACTGCAATAAAATAACTTATCTGCCCCTAAACAGATAACGAAAAGATAAATCGCGTCCAATAAAATCGTACATAATCACAAATTTTAAAATTCCCGCAAAGTCCCGACCGCATTCTATCTCGACAGGTGAAACAGACTCATTCGCGCCATCTAGCCGCGAAACACTCAAACCGAGATGTAAACAAGCAAAAACTGTCAAACATCAGATCCCAAACAACACATCACATAACCGCCGCCACGAAGCACCAAACCTGTCCGACAATCAAGTAAAAACAAACGTTAGTAAACTTCCACTTGCAAGGCAACAAACCCAACTACTTCCGCAGTCTTTCGGTCTTGACTTTAAAGTTCTGCAGTAAGTTGAGGTAACCATTATTTATGTTTGAATAATCACTTTGTATATTAATATTATTGCTACTTATAGATATTAGAGCAGCTTCTATAAACAACCTCTTGCTGCAACACTTCTCCGACGCCAGTATCGTTACATCTTCATCTTTAAAATTGTGATGTTTTTCGATAGAATGATGAGCCAAACCCGTCTTCGTTTTACCAAGTCGTATATCATAGTGATGTTGGTAGACTCGTTTGGATAGTTTCTGAGACGTCTGTCCAATATATTGGTGTTCGCAATCGGAGCAGTTGATCTTATAAACTACGTTGGCTCTATCCAGTATTGGTGTTCTATCTTTGATTCTAGAAAAAAGGATACTGTTCAACGTCAGGGGAGTATGAAATGCTAACCGTAACTTGTCCCTAGCTATGCACTCCTTGAAAATGTATTTTAATTTGTTAGCCAGCTTAGGATGGTATGTGATCTTGCTAAATTTTGGTTTTTCCTCATGTTCTTCCTGCAAGGCTTCGTTTCTGATGGGTGGTGCTTTATTCCTAAATAAAATGTTGTCCAATAGACGACCCGGATAACCATTTCTTCTCAATTGTTGACTAAGTTCATACATTCTCACTCCCATTTTGTTGGTGTGTACACAGTTTTGGAGTCTGTGTTGTAACGTAGTAATGACACTCATCTTATGTTGTAGGGGGTGAGAAGAATTAAAATTGAGAAGGCGTTCAGTGGACGATGGCTTCCTGTATACGTCGGTGTCCAAAAAACCATTCGTGTCTCGGCTTACAAGTAGGTCCAAGAAAGGTAACGAGTTATTGGTCTCAACCTCGTAGGTGAAAGTAAGTAGTTTATCATAGCCATTTAAAATGTCGATACAATTCTGTATCTCCCCTCTAGGGATGACTGTCAAAATATCATCAACTTACAACATCAAGAAAGGAACGCGGAATTATATGGATCCAAAAAAGTTGCAAAGTAGGTCGTTCATGACAAAACTGGAAAAGATAGGTGAGCAGATGTTGCCCATAGCTGACCCCACTAACTGTTCATAAAATTCGCCACCATAGCTGCTGAAGTAGCTATTTTCGAAAATTGTGGCTATCATTTGTAGGAATTCTTCCAGTTGGATGGTAGTAAAAGGGGTCACCAGATCCAAATTGTTCCTAATAGACTGTAAAACAGCCTCCTTTGAAACATTTGTGAATAAAGAGTTGACGTCAAAAGATACTAGGACGTAATCTTCCTTTAAAGCTTGATCCACTATCTTCTCCTTGGCCTCCTTCGAGTTTCTCACGTTGAAAGGCAAAGATGGGAACACATTTTGTAAAATTTTGTTAATATACCCCGCTAAAGGCGTTGATGGGGATTCTATGCAACTTATGACAGGTCTCAGTGGTGTGCCTGCCTTGTGGGCCTTAGGGAGGCCGTATGCTCTTGGGACCTGTGCGTTGTATTTTGTGAGTTGCCTGCGCATATGGATATCTATGTGCCCGTTCTTTTCCAGTTGTTTAGCTACTTTATTGAATTTCCCTTGGATGGTGTTGGTAGGATTTGTTTTAAGCTTCTTGTATACTTTGCTGTCGCTAAACAATTGTGTCATCTTTTCGTGGTATTCTTTTTTGTACATTACCAACGTGGCATTGCCCTTGTCTGCCCTCACCACGAGAATGTCCGGATTAACCTTGATAAATTTCCGTGATGTCCAAACCTGCTCCGCTATGGGGTCCAAAACGTTGCTCCTCAACACAATCGTATGTTTTTGCTTATGAGAAGTCCTGTGTGAAAACATATAGATGTAAAGCGGCTTTTAACTTTAAAGTACGACATATTGATAATTTCAACTCAACTATTTAATCAAAATATAACGAAATTACAGTCAACAACTACTCTAATGTCAATTGCTGTCAAACAACCACCATATATTATCTCGACTCGTTAGATGCCGCTTGTGCGATGCTTTACCACTTTCGATCGAAGCTGGACGTATTAACATTAATAGTATTTGCTACTATTTGCTTGCTTTACTATTGTATAGTAATACTATTGTATTTGCTAAAATATCATTTTGAGCTATTATTAATTTCACAGAACTGTCGAAAGTTGACGCTGACTTTCCAATGACCAACTACGCTTAGGTAAAATTCGAAGGTATAATCCTGACCTACTGATATTAAATCCATCTTCTGTATTCTTCTTCAGTCGTGATGCTTCTTTGACAGAAGCGTCGTGACCCATCTCTTTCTATGCATGTGATGTGCGTTCGATTTAATTTTACATACATAGAGAACCTACTTGTTTAACGTGGGGTCCGGACCACGGAAAGTGTAATACACTTCATTGCGAGATGGGCGCTCATGGCAAATTACCTCGGTGATTTCCCATTGCCTTCTGAGGAGAAACGGTCAGAATAAAGTTTTACTCCACCCGGATTTGAACCGAGCATTTCGCATCAGCAGTAGGCACACTTAACCACTAAGCTATGACCGCTCCCATCTTCTGTATATTTATGAACCAAATACAAAATTTTTTAATCTTTTTAAACTTTTCTTAAAAGTTAAAAGCTCAAAAAATTGTTTTTTTTAAATACTTAAAATAAAATATTCAATCTGTATTCGCGACGACCCCTTTATTGCAATATCGCACTTTAAAAAACGTCATGCTGGAAGTGGTCGGCATATGCCATTATTTGCCACCACAAAAATACCAAAAAAAGAATTTTTGTCTGTAATTAAGTTCTGAAGTTTGTTGCATAATATTCAAAATTCCCCGACAATTCGAGATTTTTCCCGTTTTCCCTGACTCAAAAACATTCCTCGACTTTTCCCGGTTTGTCAGGTCGCTGGGTACCCTGTGCTGTAGTTTGTCGTCGTCGAAGGAAAGATATACTTTTAAATTCCAAATCATCCAAGGAAGTATTGAATTGCATGATTCCAATCTGATCTTCCGTAAATTTTGCTCATTCTGCATTGTTCCAGATAAACTTTACCTTTTCAAAATCTTTTTTTCTTCCGTTGCTGCTTGTTTATAAAACGCTTTTAAATCTAAAAAGTTAGACTCCTCCATTTACCTAACTTGAAATTTGCCTTTTTTACCTACCGAGCGTAGGTTGCAACCAATTGCGAGGATGATGAAAATCATATTCGTTCTTTTCTTCTTCTTGTTTACAATCATTGCGTGTGCCGTATCACATTCCATATTAGTATGCCCACTGACCGTATAATTGTGGTCGATTATTTTTAAATTCTTATTTACTTGCAACGCCGAAAAACACATTGCTGCCTAGGAGAATTTCTGTTCTGCCCCGTGCACTTTTTAATTGTTTCTTTGTTCATGATTTTTTTAAATACGAAATCTTTAATATCCCTGATGTAGAATATTTTATTATATGACTTGTTGTATATGCCTGGATATACAACATATACTGTTAATTTTAATTAAAACAGTGCTGAGTATTTTTAAAAATTTTATTTTAGTTTAATCTACGCCGTAACCCCTAGACAAAATCAACAGTTCATTTTTATCCACTAAATCAGTCTTACCTTCTTGCAGTTCTTCTACACCTTTTCCACCAGTAATTCAGAAATCGTCAACCGTTATTCAGATTTGTCAATTGATATTCAGAAATCGTCAATTTTAATTTAGAAACCGACAAATGAAAATTAGAATGAAATGCAAAAGTGGGGCTTTTACAGTGCAGAATAAGGCTTTAATAAAAATAACAATATTTTAATTTATTTTTTTATATATATTGTCATGTTCCGTTTATAAGAGATGGGGGGTATGACGTGATTGGGTCAATCTATTAAGGCACTCATGATTTAAGTAATTAAATATAAGACCATAACAGGTGATTACTAGATTGTATCTGAATCTTCTTTGATCGAAGGATTATTTGACTGCTTTTGCCTTACATATCTGGAAGATGCAAACGTTGTTAAATCTAAAAATGTAAGAAAAATTGAGAAGGACAAAATATTGGTGGTTGTTTGATTAATGAAATATGAGAAACAAATTAAATTTATTTAGTTTATTTGTTAAGTTAGGATTTTCAATTAAATTTAATAAGAAGTGACAATCCGTGATATTAGTTCATGCGCGAGTTGAAGAGGACAATTTTTAGTGGGGTTTTGAAAATGATAAAGGAGCAGTAGAGGATTCCCAAGCCAGCGGTCGAAGAGTTAAGACGCGCTGATCGTGTAATAATTTGGAACTTAGTTTTTGTATTGAGGATTCTGAAGTGAGCCATCGAAGTGTGAAGACGGGTTGTTGGAACTTTGGAAAATTAGTTTTGGATTCTGATTTATGATTTTTGAGTCAGTCGTCAGCAAGAAAGGAAGTTTTTTTTTTTTGATGATAGAAGATAATTAAAAGTGATTAGTTTTGGATTTGGATATTATTTTTGAAATTTATGAAAAGTTTTGGAACCACTGACGCTAATTTTCATGGTTATGTTTTATGGATCTGTAAATGGGAATTGATTGGAGAAAAATTGTTCAAATTGCTTACCTATCATTGATTATACAATTCGGAGGTAGATAATTATCCACTGGTCATTCCTACCTGTTTTGTTTGGTCCAAGATTAGAAGCTGATTTCAACTGTTATCATCACGCTTGGATGCTCCACATCATATCGGCCGCATCGGTAAACTCTGGAAAAACATTACACTTCGGTAAGAGTTTATGTGACGCACTAATTATTTTGATAAATAGACAAATCGTTTTGAATTCGGGCGCGTATAATAATTTGGGGGATTTTATTGCGAATGCTTGATTTTGTAAAATTTAATTTGTGTAGGTTTAAGAAAACTAATATTGTCTGAAAAATTTCTATTGTGTAAAATAAATTACATTATATTTGGTTCTGATAACGTTTGCGTTTAATTTAATTTATTCACAGCAGTAGTAGATCGAAGAATAAACAGATACAATTTTCCATTTCATTGAGTTATCTTTATAAGAAAGATCACTAATTTAAGGTGACGTATATGAGTGTTTTGATTGATCTAGATGGACCCAATTTTCGACCCATAAATAACGATTTTTCAGGCAAGCTAGTTGGAGCATAATTAAATTAAGTGCCATTAATATTCTCCCGCTATATAAATCAAATTTTGAGTTTTACAGTAGCAATACATGGCAATATATTATAAGAAAAACATAAATTATTTCTCAACAATATGTTAAACAAATTTTTAGCGATTAACTTAGCGACCAACTGGCATATCTTCCATTGATAAGGCTACTTCATGATGATTTATTGTGCAGGGTTGCGCAGCACGAGCACAATCGCCTCCATTTACGGTGTCCTTGGTCCGATCTATTATTTCCTCTAAGTAGACCAGTCTTTGTTCCCCAAGATTAGGCCCCGCGACATTGGGAACTCGAATGTTGCTTTTGGCTTCTGCCTTGATTTTCGACCAAATATACTCAATGGGATTTAGCATTGGAGAGTATGGGCCAAGTCGCAACAGAGTTGCTGTCGTCCCAGTAAAGGCCGTTTCCAGTCTTGAATGGCAAGGCGCATTGTCCACAACGCGTCCACAATGTTCTTACCCAATCACATGCTAATTGTGAAGTAAATGAACCTCTTCTGTGTTCCATAGCTACAACGCCAGCCACAGAAATTGCTCCAATTAAATGAATGCTAGGACCTCTTGAAGTACTTGAACAGCTTTCTCGCCAACTCTTGAACGGCCCTGTATTCGTCGACAAAACAAATTAAAATTGGTCTTATCCATCCAAACAATTTGTTTCCCTTGTTGTACGTAGTAATTTAAATTTTAGACATATTTAGCACGTTTTGTTTTGTTGGCGAGCGAATTCATAGTCATTGGTTCTGTGTGCACTTTCTTTACAGTATATAACTTACTTTGTAAGTAGTTCCCCAAGGTTGCCAAAAATACCAATTGGTGGAAATCGCGCAGCACATTTTCTTTCATTTGCTTCAATGTTATCTGCTATCATCTTCTACCCATGAAACAATCACATAGATTTGATCATTTGTGAGAGATTTTGGTTTTGTGCCTCCTATATCAAACATGTCATCACGTCCAGATCGCACCCAGTGGTATGCTGTTTTTATATGCCATGTTTAAAGTTTTAGCCAAAACAGTCCAGTCGTCACATCGGTTAGCAAAATTTACAATTCTTTGACGATCTTCTCTCGAATTTGTTTGGTATTGTACCCTTTCCATCACTTTGTTGCCTGTCAGAGGAGTTCCGCAAGCAGGACAAGTACCGTCCGGCAGATTAATTATATGATTTTCGCACTTTGCGTGAATTAGATGTATGCATGGTAGCAGTCGTACTACTGAAAGTCTTCTCATATGGAAACCACAAATAACGCAATTGTCTATAAACTCCATTTCAATTATTACCTTTTCCATTTATTTAAGAATGTATTGTTTCTTATATAAGATTAATATTACGATAAACCCTTAATCCACAGATTAGGGCTCTTTCTGGTTTCGCACAGTTTTGCAATCAACACAAATCATAACATTAAATTTTTTAGAAAAAAAAAACAACTGATGCATTAATTGAGCTGAACATTTGACACTTTCTGAATTTCATTTAGTACTTTCTAATTTTCATTTGTCGGTTTCTGAATTAAAATTGACGGCTTCTGAATATCAGTTGACAAATCTGAATTACAATTCACAATTTCTGAATATCAGTTGACAAATCTAAATTGCAATTCACGATTTATGAATATCAGTTGACAAATCTGAATTACAATTCACGATTTCTGAATATCAGTTGACAAAGCTCAATTACAATTCACGATTTCTGAACAGCAGGTGAGGTTTTCTGAATTACTTATGGAAAAGGTGTACACAATATTTACTCCCAACTTGCTAAGTAGGTCAATGAGCGTGTTTAATAGTTTTCCTTTATGCTACAGTCATCATCGGAGGGTGATGATGATTCCATTTCTACTTCGAAGATATCAGTGAAATCGAAACTAGTTTCTGATACCACAGGCAAATCTCCAAAGAACTCGATTTTGGCATCCAAATTAATTAATTTATCTTCGTCTTTCTCGCAATTTGAAGATGTGCACTCTTTCTCCAGGCACGATGAAATAATTCCTTGCAGAGATAGCCCAAATTACTTTGCAGTAGGATTGGGTTTATATCCATTTTGATGGCGTATTTGAGAAAACAAATTTTCAGTGGGATCTTCACAAAGCCAATTTGTTAAAATAAATTTGTAATCTTCTTTTATCTCATCCCATAATAAATTTATTGCCTTAATTGTGTGTAAAAATCCGTTAAAACAAAATGGGTTGTTTTTGGAACCTTCCAAGTTCGAATCCAAACCAAACATTTCTCAAATATTTTACGGATTGCTCATTTTTATCACAAATGGCCCCTTTCAATTGGCTCGTATAATACTTTTTGAATTTAAACAATCAAGTAAGTTATTCATTTTTAACAAAAAGCAGAGCGCTATCGCTTTTTAGATCCCTAGTTGCTACGGCAGTTACAATCGCCGCATCAAACGTTTTTACTAAACACTTCAGTGCCCAACTTTACACTCATTTTTGAGTATTGTTAAAATCAAAAACAAGGAATCTTTTTGTTGAATATCTGTAGATTGCACCGATGGTCAGTATTTAGTCCTTTTTTTGTTGGGAAATGACCAAGGGTCACATGTAACTAGATTACACCACTGCTAGTTTACAGATTGCACCAATGATCTTGGCAAGTAGTTAATTTTTTTTGGGATTGCGCCGATGTTAAACCCCTTGACTAAGAACACTAATTAAAAAGGAAACTAGTTTTGCTTGTTTTAGAATTGTATCGGTCGTACCCACCTTAGACGTGCCTGTACTATTTAAAGCAATGTATTATATTAGTTTGCATCTTTTTCAAATTTTCTAAAAAGTTATAAATCGATGGACGGGGATTATAAAAACCAGAGTATTGGTGGGAAAAGTGATTCCAAATCGATATGAATATATTATGTACTATGTTCGAATTATGTAATCGGAATAGGTATTGAGTCGTTCATCATATCGCAGTAAGCTGCATCAACTTCGTCTGGATGTAAATACTGTAAGCCAAACGAGAAGCGCAACCATTTACCAACGTCCAACAATATCCTGTGACCAAGCCTACTATCTGTACCACGCCAGGCTCAAATGAAATCGACATCCAATGAGTTCCACATTATCCCAAACATGTTTAGTGCTCCAAGGAATATCTAGTTCGAAATCAACAGTAGCTGTTTTCGGCTTAAAAAGTAAATCAGTTTGAGAACAAACATCGACAAACGATTGTAAACAGTCCTCGCAAGTTTACTGTTTTTTGTCAATCAAAATACAAAATGCAAGTGGTATATAATACCCATTTTCATACCCATGGATCGTAAGTAAATGATGAAAGACTTTTCCTGTCCATGCCAATATTCTCCACAGAGTACAAACATGTTGAATTAGAGTTGTAGGAAAATATTTAGTATTACCTTGTTTATTATTTTTGTTTAAATTACCTTGTCGTTAACCGTAAGAAAATTTTCGCCGTTCTCTGTGTCGACCTTCAATTTCGATCTGTCTCTGCCATTAACTCTTTGTATGCAGCAATATTTGTCGACATTGAATCGCATACGACAATGAAAACTACGAGACCTGTGTCATCCACTAATTTGATGATTTACTAGACGTTCTTCTTGACTCCAGTAGCTGACACTTCAAAGTCGGAAAAAATCGCATTAATTTGCTTGTCATTCCGCGTAGTGGGTATCGCTGGTGACAGAATTAGGAGTCCTAGTTCTCTAAGTGCATGTTGTAGGCCAATACTTTCTTGTTTGCTGAAATCTTCATTGAATTCTCCAGTAACCAGAGTACGTGGTACTAAACATGAGCATGACATCTGCTTTTTTATTAAAGAGATCATTGCGTTGGAATTAAACCCTGGTGACTTGAAAACGACAATTATTCGGATGTTAGAGAAGACAATAGAAGAAACACTGCAGGAACCTTGTAAGTCGTATTCTATTTCGGAATTGGTATCTATAATATATTCATACACACACGGACTCCAATATACACGTACATCAATCGCTCGACGGACATCGTTACTACATAAATATAGTATACTGATGCAGCAAGGGAATGATCTCCGAGCGGAAAATTGTCACTTGAGAGCTTCCATGTACCGTATATCTCCGCCATAAGTATGATATCCGAACTCTTATAGACTTCATCCGATGTATATAGACCATAATGAGCAGGAAGTGACTGGACATTGTAAAAGATTACTTGTATTTGTCTATTGCTATCATCCCTAATTCGTAAATGTTCAAATGAAGGAATTAACTTCATCTCCTGTGTCGTTTTGTCTTTTTAACGATTCCAATAAGAAATAATTCTGATGCATTTGTTGCTCGTGAACATGCAACATACAGAAGAGCACGCTTGATTTCAGGAGTAAAATGGACAACGAGCTCGTATGTCGATCCAAGGGATTAATGTATAGTTTGAGCTTGTACTGAATTAAGTGGGAATTACGTCCTTCTTACCTTTGTGGCCGAATTCGATCATGGCTGGATGACGACCCTACATGGTGAGATGGGAGTACATTCCGAATCAATTTGCAGTTGCCGACTGAGGTTAATATTGCGCAAACGAAGCTCCACTTTGTGAATTTTTAAAATTGACCCAGAGACGAAGAGCCTTTTGTCTAGATACATCCAAAGTACTAACACCAAAGTCAATTCTTTTCAGAATGCATCCCACACCGTTAACCAAACCGTCACTTGTTTCTACATTCATTGTCATGATTCTTTGAGGAAGAGGCTTGTGTGAAGTCCCTATCCCAACAAACATTTTAGCCGTAAATAAGCTATTAACGAGCCAGTAGTATGCTTTTGCTTTTAAATAACCATTTTACAGCTAATTTACAGCTAAAATGTTTGTTGGGTATGTCTTAGATAGAGGTGCAAATGCTATCCAGTTGAAGAGTGCAACTTTGGATGCCTCGCTCGTATAAGCAGAAAGGGAATCCTTGCCGGTTAAGATGGCTTGATTTTCTAGCAAACAGGATAACCCAAAACTATTGTGCGCATCAATTGCCTCATTTGTGTAAAAATGATTAATAGGGCTTCGCGTTACTATTTCTGCAGCCGTAGTTGAAAACTCACGGGATTTGAACAGTTTAAAATCATCATCAGTACCCTGACGCCATATTGTTTAATGCAAGAGCAAAAGCTGCATCACCGCGTTGTCTCACAATTGTGGTCAGTTCGTGAACAGTTAACATGTGCCACAAGGGTTTGTTGAAGAGCGATGAAATCGAATTCGACATTGTTCCAGCCAGCAGGGATGTTGCCATAACAGGTGACAGCTGTCTGAAGTCGTCAACAGCTGTGACCGATATAGCACCAAAAGGTTTACATCCGTCACAGAGGTCTCTCAGGAACACGAAGTTCTGAATAGTGAATGGACATTTTATTAGAGACGCTGTCTGAGAGCTTGCTAACATATTTTTCTCTCGCGGGAAGTTGGAATGCGTTGTGAATTGATATTATGGCGAAGATTTTAATGCCGCTAATCCGGTAGGAGCCGACAGATAGCTTATCGGGATTCGAATTAACTTCAGCATTGCACACTCTGATTAATTCTTGGTATAGAGTTCTAATTACATGAGGCTTTCCTACACCGACACCTCCCTTTAAGTAGGTGTAGAAGGGGATATCGGTAGACCTTTTGAAGTGATCAAGTAGGTGAGTTACAAAATCCCGTTGAGTATTCAGCGAGGAAAATAATTCTTCAAACTGTTTATTGGGAATTCGATTAGGAAGCGTAAGCTTTTCAGACATTGGGCGTATCACGTCACCTTTAAAGTCAATAGAATTCCTTCTGAATCTCTTCCGGTATGCTATCAGTTTTGTCATCGTCAGATTGATGATCCTCACTCAATGCGCTATCCATAGCTACATCCAGAATATCTTCTTGAAAGGCATTAAATTCGCGGCGATAGAGCATCACTTGTTCGCGGAAAAAGTTGTGACGATCTTTATTCTTGTTGTAGCGGACGTGACGAATATTCTTTGGAAATCTTCGCTTCCAAGCGTATCCTGTTTTGCCATTATTTATGGGAAAATATTTATCGATACTTTGTACGTTTAGGTACTCTTCAGTACTCTACAATATAATCGTTTTCTTACGGTATCTGTGATCTTCCTCGTTTCAATGAAAAATGATACCAAGCTGCAAATTGTGCAAGATTAAGGTTAGATAATGCATCTGGTCGTGAACTATATCGTTGTAGAAGTCCGTCTACAAAGACAACTTCAGAGTCCGGACTCAAACTTTCTAACTGAATATTGGTATTAATCATTCTTGTTCGTTGATCGGCTGGACCTGTTGGTATAAAAATGCATGCCTCTGTGCATCGACTCATTGGAATTTCAAGCACATTGTAAGTAGTCTTTTGAGCACAGAGTTCGCTGTTCATTTGATGAGCCGCACCAAGAGCGTGAAGACGTTAAGCCAAAGACTTGTTTCCGCTTCTGACATCTTCAAGAACGTTACGCAATAGATCGCTAGTTCCACGATCACTCTTGTTAATGTCGCCAATGATGTAACAGCAACAAGCATAGGCGTCTAAAATAAACTGAATATCCATGTTGGATTTCTGGAATCTCAGGATTTTCTCACTATATGGATTTATGTAAATTTCACATGACCGCCCCCGAATTATGATTGTAGGCATTTTTTTTGAACTTTGAATAGCAGAAATGCAATGATTTCGTGTCATGGATAGTTCTTGTAGAAATCCCGCAAATGTCATATCTGAAGGAAGTGGCAGTGCATTCGTATCAAGATAGTCGTAAATCTTTTTGTAATCGCGTTGGAAAATCTCAATTTCTTCCTGTTGCCCCTCGAATGGATGGAAAATAGTGGTTTCGTTCATTGGGAAAAATGGAATTCCAAACCGACATTTCTTTGAATGCGTTTAGTGGATATGGTAGATCCTATTTTGACTTCAAAGGTTCTGTTTCCTTTAAGGGAAAATGTCCTTTAAGGTTCCAACTGTGTAAGGTTGCTATTATTTTGCGTCTCTATATTGTTTCAAATGCTTTTTCTAGGTCGATTATTACTGCATTTGTGTTTTAATTTAGAATGAGTGCATTTTTAATATTTGTGTCAATTATTGTGAAGCTGGCTATTGTTGATCGTTTTAGAAATTTTTAGTTTCTAATAGGATCCATTTTAGTCGGTTAAGAACCATTTTTTCCATTATTTTGCCCATATGGCTGGTTGAAGATATTGGTCTGTAACTTACAAGTTATTGCTTGTTTTTTTGTGAATTTAGAATTGGGAATTTACATCACCGATGAGGGCGCTAACGTCGCGTCATAATGGCTGTTCTAATTAGTATAGCACGATATTGCACATAAGTTATTAATGCGTATTGTACTAATATAGCTAGTCGACTGCGTTGTAATATTGGTAAAATTCAAATTCTAACAGACAATTAATTAACAAATACACGTATAAAATTTTGGGTATACTAAACGGAGTAGTTAATATTATGGACGCGTTGTGGCGCATGGTTAATGTAAATTCCCAATTGGTATTATTTTGGCGTGCTTCCATCTTGGGTGAATTTAATGTGTATCCCAGATGGTATTGTAGATTTTAAGAAGAAGTTCAAAGGATGAGATGTGTAGATGTATTAAATTTATCTAATATCTTAGTAAAATTTCTTTTGTGCATTAGGGGTCAGTTGTTGGTGTTTTTTTGGCTTTCGGTTTTATAAACCTCTCTTTGGCTTTGGAGTTACTCTCTGAGTCGATGCTAGATTCTTTTTGAGAAGCTGGGGTCTTTTGTACTATTGCTACTGCAAGTGGTTCTTTTGTCATAGATGTTGATTTGATTGCATTCGGGGTTGTTTCGGGAGAAGGGAGATACAGTGGCTGTTTTATGGCTTTTTTGTATTTAACAGTTTCCTTTTTTGGGTTGTGTTGGCAGAAGCTGTTTCACCGTCTTCTGCAAGGGACATTTTAGTGGTTTTATCATTGGAATTTGCAATTTGTTGGTTTGGTAGTGCTTTCTGTTTGATGGTGGTTTCAGAATTTTGTGAGTAAGTCATTGAGTTCGTCATTTGATGATGTATTACTGTGGTTTCTAGGGTGGGCGCTGTTAGGGGGAGTTCATGAATGATGTTGAAGTTTTGACAGTTCTTTGCCAAGTGCCCATCATTTTTGCATTTATAACAGGATTGCGTATCAGTAGCTAGGAATATTCTGTATTCAATGTTTTCATAATTAATGATTATGGACGATGGGATTTGACTGTCTTCACATTGTGCTGTGTAAACTTGGCGTCTGAAGCTATAAATGTGTGAATACTCCGTTTCGTACATCCCTGATCTTAAGAAATTAATTGGTGATATTGTCTTGAGGTTGTGTTTGTTAAATGCTTCTGCGATGATATTGTGGGAGATTGAAGGGCATTGATTGGAGAAAACAATTCTTTTGGTAGGAGTACTTAATCGTCGTACTTGTGCAAGAGTATTTTCTACTTTCACGATGGGATGGTTGTTCACGAAGTTACTGACAAATTTATTGTTTGTTAGGTGAATACAAATTCGTTCATTTGATAGTCGAGATGCAAATAATATGCTTTTAGGAGAGATTATTTGTCCGACTGCTGTAACGTATGATTTCAGTTGGATTTGATGTTCAGCTTGGATAATTATCGCTTGTTCTTTAGTTGTGAAAATATTAGTGGTTTTTGCTTTATCTGCGTAGGAGATGTTTTCGGAGTAAGTTGATTTTTGATAAGTTGAATTATCTATATTTGAATACTTAATTATTGTCGGTGAAGTTTTTGAATTTGATGAAATTTCCATTTTGTTTGTTATAATTGAAGTGTTGTTGGAATTTAAGGGGACTAGTTGTCACTTTGTCACCCCGTCTTTTGTGGGACAGCTGAATTCAGAATAGATCGCAGCAGTAAACTTGAACAAAATCTCAATATGTGGCGTGGCAGTTTAATACTTTTAAATGAAATGTGTGGCCTTATCAAAGGTAATGATAATTTTAGTTAGTTGGTTTTTGAATTGCGTTAAATTTGGAAGTGATTTTTAAGAATTGTTTGCTACATGTTTCGGACAATCCAGTATGCGAATTAATTTGGACCATTGTTTTCAATATCCCATTTTTTTGGAATCTGGATTTTATCTTTATTGAAATGAATCCATATACGAACTGCTTTTGAAGGATTTTTACGTCCAATTGATGAGTAAAAATATTTTATATATACCTTATATTACTTCACAAATTACATTTGCGAACCGACCCGCAACAACATGTGGAGGTCTTGTTTTCTCTTTGTTATACGATATTATGGCTTATCGTCATCAGTTGGACAAAAATGTTGTACAAGTTTGGTGAAAATTTAACTTTTGATTGTCTTACACCTGTTACAATCTTATTAAAAACCTACCAGAAGACATTTTAAAGATAAGGTATATATTTTTTCGTTTATACTTTTGCTTTGGTTGATTAAATTATATTTTGGGCGAAATTGCTTGATTTTATTTTTGATTGGACAGTTTTATCCAAGATTTTTGCACAGAATTGATATAGGCAATAGCTTCTATATGCTATCTGCCATACATACGCACATAAAAATATTTTAAACTTCTTTTATAAAATTATAAACAACTTCGTTGTGTGAAATTGTTATTTTATAAAATATTATCGCAACATGTTTAAAGGAGTTAGCCCAATATTTTGCAGGATCAAGATACAACCATTTAGTGGAGTAAAATGCCCGGTTTTTCTTCAGTTTAGTGATACAGAGGTAGAAGTTATGGAAATTTATATCCAATATTAGTTAGGTCATACACTATTTGAAACGTAATGTGACGACTTTTTTTGCCGGTTCTACCAAAAAGAGATATGGACCTAAAACCTCAAAAAAATATGGTACCGCACTTTTGCTCATTCTTAATTATCTTTTTTTCTACTCGTAAGCATGTTAGAGAGATGCGCAATTTTTTAGAATTATTGCCAACGAAATTACCAATACAACGATATATGACACTTGTCTATTTTGTTTTTATTTATTGATATAAAACTCGATTTTCACAGAAATTTTAATATTCCTGTATAGTTTCTAGAACTTTAAAAATCAATAACTTTTTATTTTACTATATCAATTTAAATTTTTTTACACTAAAAACTTCGCTACAGTCTTTAGATCTTTCGCGCATATGCATTTATTTGTCATGCAATTGTTATCATTGCAATATAGTATATGAGAAGGACATTTCGCACACTTTCTGGGATTGGTGCTTGAGTACTTAATACGGGTTCCCAGTTTTCATCTAAACGTCTCCAGCCATAATTTGATGGATCCTCAACTCGCATTATATTAATATGACTGGAGCACCAAATTTTTAATTGATACGTACATCTGAATTAAAAATATAAATGTAATACATAATATTCTATACTAAATTACTGATAATATCTTACCTCAAGACATGCTGCTTGAATGTGTCATCGGTGGGAAGAAGTTCTGATGCAGGTTTATTTGAATTTGTAGTTAAATGAAGTCGTAATTTATTTAAAGTATTGATGTTGTTGTTTTTATTTTTATATAACAATAGCACAAAATTAGTTGCTATTTCAATTATGTTATTTGTACTAACTGCATTAAGAGATGACATATCGTTAACGTCTTCTATATTTTTTAACAAAACGTCAAATGCAGTTTTCTTTCCAATTTTGAAAAAAGCATTAGTGACGTCGCACCCAGTTAATACATGTAACGATGGCAAACAATTGCAAATTGATTGGTTAATTTTATTAAGGTTCTGGGCAATATTGTGGATGGCTACTATACGTTTGGAGGTACCAATACCCAATTCAATAAAAACGGACTTTTTTTTTAATATCAGCATTTGCATTATAATAAAATAACAGAAGTACAAGTACATTAGTATCTATCGATCGTATTAAAATACTTGTATTTCCATCGATATAAGCTTCATGATGATTGCACTTTAATTCAGTCAGCTCTTTTACGCCCCTTTCTTTACTGATAGAATAACACAATTGAAAATTCTCAAAGCCTCCAGCAACAATAAGTGTTTCTTCGTTTTTTAAATATATTAGGCTATTTTCTAAAAGGAACTTAGTGATAAATTTTAAAAGTGATCGTTTATTCGCTGCTAATTTAAGAAAGTCTTTATATTTGATCACTTTCCATGTGCCTATTACCTCGTAAGTATTGTAAATTTTGGAATCTCCTCTTCTATTTCTTTCAATGGATTTAACTGTTATGCGATCATAATTATCAAATACAATGACTATTCTAGAAGAACTATGTTTGCGCCCAATTTTTAAAATGTTGTTCAAAAATATCGACGCCAATTCGTTAAAGGTTGAAAATGCTTTTTCGTTTAATTCTTGTACCATAACAATACCATCTATTAAAATAGAATTTACGCTTATTATTGCAGATAACGATTCTCCATTGTGCGACTAGAGTTTCTTTGCCAAATATGCCTTATTTGTTTTACGAATGGTTTCGTCTTCAATGAATATTGACACTGGTACAGGAGTTAGCTCGTAAGATAAAATATTGTTCAAATCTGCATTTTGAAACTTCGTAGAAGTTACAATTGTTCTAAACATAAGTTCCGATCCAATATAATATTTGATTATACCAGGTGTTTCGGTTTTAGTCTCAGCAAAAGTGAAAACTTCTTCCTTTTTGAATGCTTTCCAGAAGCTGCCAACGTCATTAAACAATATTGTTTTTGATGAAGTTAAGAACTTTAATTTTTGATTTCTCGAGCAGTTCGGCTAGACTTGTTCTTATTTCGAAAGTAGCCACTCTCCCAGTACAAAGATTTCCTAGCCCAGTTGGAACATTGTTAAGGTTAAATGGATTGCACCAATCATTTTTAAGTGTTTTCACAATGTTCCTAACATCTTCGTTTCTATCTCTTATCCTACTACCTTCACTTCTCAATCTTATTTTTACATTTTCGGAAGAAATCTCTACAACATGAACATATAACAAATATAAATTCGGAGGGAAATATAAAATAAAAAACATTACCATCACTCTAAAAATTATTGAATAAATAATGTACCTTTAAAATGTTGAGAATAGTAGAATCTCAAATAATTGAGAATAGTTGCCCAATATGGGTCTGGTCATTATCTATCAAAGAAGCGCGGAAAGTTTTTCAGTGAATCCTATGACACCACCAGAACTTTTACAGTCTCTATTTATGGACTGTTCTAAAGTCATGTCTGAAGCAACGCAATTGAATTTTTTTTCTTTTGTCTTTTTCACTACAAAGTTTCCATTTTGAAGATATTCATATATTCCTGGAACCTAAGTTTTCAGTTCTTCCATATCTTTTAAATAAATCCCCACCCATTTAGAATATAAGTTTCTTCCAGCTGCTGTTGGATATGGAAGTGTGTCATACACTGAGCACAAATGCGACTCAAAATCATCATTTCTCTCAGCTTGCAGCATATTATGTAATAAATCAACTGCTTTAAGGAAAGATAACCAATAACTGAATGTTTCTGAAGAAGAAGATCCACTATTGTCAAAGTCTTCAAACGCTGTTTCAAAAGGTTTTATATAACTAAGTAATTTATTAAAATTATCATCAGTCAATTTTGAATCACATAATTCGTACAATGCATTGTCGACAAGCACTCGCAATTGATCAGTTACTAAACATTTTCCATATTTTTCTTGGTACCAGTCTATTACGCATTCAAAAAATAGACGTGAAATGGGCATCCGCAGAGAGGGTTAGAGCTCTAATAGTTCTTGAATATTGCTTCCTTCTAACATTAACTTCGCAGAATTTTCCGCATATTTACCAGTTTCCACAAGCATACTATGCAGGCCACCATCCCTATAAATGAATCTAATGCTTGCTAGTAAGGCCATGGTTAAATGCATTCCGCGCAGTTATAAGGTAACTTTACCGTTAAGGCTGAAGATTTATTTCACAAAATCTCTTGAGCCTTTGAGTATATAGCAAGAACCAAGCGAAGCATTGTAGTATAAATAGTATCAAATTCTAGAGGTGTAAAAGTAACGAAAAAAAGCATACCCATATGTATTCGTTACTATAACAATTAGTACCCGTTACTATCATATCGTTACGTTACTCGTTACTTTCGTAATTTGTAGTACTTATATGTACTACATTACATACAAAGCTGCGTAAGGTGCATTTTCTCACTTTTCCGTATTTTGAACCAGACTTGTGTTTAATAGACTCTTTATCATATTACGAGTGATTATGCATTTTATAATATCTCGCTGGATTTTTAATTATCTATTAATTTAAATAAATGAAAAAATTAAATTTTTAAATAAATCATTTTTATATAAATCTGACCGAATTTGTTTATATTAGAAACGGATATAATAATAATACGACATTTTTCAAAAACCGTTTTCGGCGTTTTTAACACAAAAAGTTTTTATTTTCGGGAGCCAACGTACATTTAAATGTACATTTAAATTTACATTTAAATAAAACAACGAAAGTAAAATTATAATAAATAGAATCGACTTTATTATAAAACACTCGGTTTATCTTTATCTAATAAGATACCAGGAATGTGATATATCGCTTTTCAAAAAGTACCGACTAGCGATTTGCAATATTAATATGTACATATTGCTTCTTGTCCCGGGTTTTTTGAGTTTATTTACAACTTTCGTAATTATTAAAAAAAATTAATTTAATTATTAATTTTGTTTCTGTACAGAGTTAAAATAATAAAGGAATTTCTCTTGTAATTGTCTATCGTTTGACATCAATTTGAAGGCGTACAAAACTTTCTTGAATTTTCAAAATGTTGTATATTTTATGGCCTTTTTAATTTAATCATTAAAATTTTACATGTAGTTTATAAGATTATAATTTACTACAGCTAACAGGCACTTTAGGATACATTTTTATTTTTGTTCATCCGATCGTTATTTTGATAGAAAAGCGAGAAAATTGAAGGTGTAGTTTTTCGTATTGGTAAATAGTTGCGTTTTCACTCCCTTAATAAACAGTAAAAAACTTGGACGACGAATTTCCAAATTATACTTAATAAACAAACATCCTTCTTTGTAACGTACGTTTTTAAATTCACCGAATAAGCGCGCGTATGCGAAAAATGCGAGTAACGAAATAAATTCGAGTGTAACGTTTCGTTACTCGGTACTAGATGGCGCACCCGTTACTCAGTAACGAATACATACGGTTCGCTACAGCTCTATCAAATTCCGTTGGAGGTGCATTTAGAAATGGTAAGAATCCTATAGTTGAAACCCTTATAGTATTACGCGATAAAATATTATTGAAATCAGTCCATCCTAAAGCAGCACCATTCCTATTATTAAAATACCGTAATATATAGTTTCCAAAGAAAATTTATCATTTTTGAATCTTCATATTTTTGAGAAGAAAAATTCAATTCATTTAAAATTTTACTTGGTTCTGGACGTTTAAGAGGTTTTTGGTATTTGATAATTTCTTGAAATGACATGTCTGTATCTTCACTGTTTAGAGAGTATTTTGATTCCTTGGGAAAAATTTCAAATTGTAACGGAATTTCAGATTTTTCTTGAAATACTACCATTGCCTTACAATGTGTAGTTGATTTGCCATCGAGCGTTTCTTCGTTAAGGTCAAAGTTGTCTATACTTTCGCGAATAAAGTTTTTCCTTTCATTGTCAACTTTTTTAATACCATAAGGTATAATTCCGTTTTCATTATTCAATTTTTGTTTCGCTAATATTGTCATTAGGCACCTAATATCATTGTATGAACATGATAGACCTAAATTGAGTAAATTGTCTATGATCTGCTTACTTTGAACTGTCTGATACACGAGCCCAAAATGAAAATTGTTTTTGGAGAATTCTTTAGCGTAATCCCACGGTCCTACCGTGGGATTGGGTGGTTTAGTTAACCGGGTACGTGATTGAACCACTCCTTTCCTCCGAGGCGGTGCTGAAACAGAAGAAGGGTTCAAATCTAATTGCGACATACCTTATAGCACCTCCTCAAAGCTTGGCCTGGCTACTGGGGTGGTTGCCCTACTGGTCACCAAGGTGGGCCTGGTAGGTCGGCGACCCCACGGTGCTCCTACATTCGAGTTGACCTGTAGTCTCCTGGCCTGTAGTTCGGCATCACGCTTGGCTCTCCGCCAAAGTGGTCCTGGTGGGTGGCTGGAACGGGCCTTCTTCAGGGCTGGCAAATTAATCGGAGGCATAATGCGGCGTACAACTTCGGATTTAAAAATGAAAGTACAAAAGATGTGAAACTTGTAGCCCATTTGGTAGATAAACCTCCCCTATCTCGTAAGGTGTTTTAATTGATAATCCGCATTTTTGAAAGGCGGATCAGAGTCGTCTCTAGGAAATTTTACCTAGTCGGCGAATGCCGCTTCGTCTACACTTCCCTCGGAGGTCTTGCAGTGTCAGTTACCGGGCGATTCGTCGACAATCCTTAATTCGGAATCGGCGGAAGATTGGCGATCGAATCCGGATGTTGTAACGGGGGACTGGTCGGACATACGGGTGAGAAGTGCGGTCTTCAAGCCGGCTCCGGTTGTCCAGGATCAACTACGACTCTATCGGGTTCTAGTGTTACGACGATTGCGGTCGACACCTGTCGGATTTAGTTTAACGACTTTTCGGTCGGAAGCTTCTCGGATTTTATTTAGCGGTTTTCGTGGTCTACACCTATCGGGTTTAGTTTAACGACTTTTTGGTCGCGTGTGGATCTTCTCAAAGGAAAATCGTCCTCCGTGGGAGTTTCCGGAAGCGGTGCTGGTCTCATGGGGGTTCGCGATAACCTTCCCCATTTCAGGTCTTTGACATGGACCCGGGTGCGGTTTGACCCTTCGGGGGTTACCAACTCTACCACCACCGGTGGCAACACCCTGCCAATGACGTATGGGCCTGAAAATTTGGGAGCCAATTTGGCTATCACCCCTGTTATGGCACTCGATAAGATCCGTTGTCTTTTATATACTATGTCTCCTATTCATGGAAGTCGATCTCGTTGGCGGCGGTTATAATACCGACTCAGGGTACTGAAGGCGGTGGCAAGGTTGGTTCGGGCGATCTCGTGTAAATCTTTTAACTGCCGTAGAGTCGGTTCGGGTTCTCCTGGCCTCTCCTCGATAGGTCGTTCTTTGGTGCAATATAATTCTCTTCCGAAGTTCAGCAAGCATGGGGAGAACCCAGTAGATGCGTGTTGGGCCGTGTTCAGGGCAAATTGAATTTCGGGTAGCATTACATCCCATTTCCTATGTTGGTCTTCGCACGATTGTGCAATCATGGTACCAATAGTCTTGTTGGTTCTCTCAACTGGATTGCACTGTATTGCAATGAGTATCCTTCTAGGTAGCTCCTCAATTTTTTAACTGCCCAAACAACGGCTAAGCACTCAATCTTCGTGACGGAGTAGTTTTTCTCGGCCAGGATCAGACTTCGGCTTATGTACGTTATGGGTCGGTAACCTTCGGGGTATTTTTGTTCCAACACGGCCCTTAGTCCTCGATAACTCGCATAGGTCCGTAGAATAAACGGTTTAGTAAAATCCGGGCAGGCTAAGACTGGAGCATCGGTCAGGGTGGCTTTTAGTCGGGTGAAAGCTTGGGTTTGTTCAGCACCCCAGTGGAATCTCTTCCCTTTTTTCAATAGCGAGGTCAGTAGTTTAGCCATGGTAGAGAAGTGTGGGATGAACTTCCTATACCATGAAACCGCCCCCAAAAAGCTGCGGATTTGTCGGACGGTAGTGGGAGGTTCGATTTTCCGAATAGCTTCCACCTTTTCTGGATCCGTCCTAATACTAGCGTTGTTGACGACATGTCCCAAATATCGCAGCTCCGGTTTGCAGAAGACGCATTTTTCCGGTTGCAACCTGAGTCCGGTCGTCCTCAGGCGGTCCAACACCTCAGGCAGACGTTGGAGGTGTTCGTCAAAAGTAGCACTCACCACGATGATGTCGTCTAGGTACCAGAAGGTGTGGGGCTCAAGCTCGGGTCCCAGTGTGTGATTAAACATAATATTACTTCTTTACAACGTGAAGTCGATTTTTGTAATTGCAGCAGAAAGTTCTGCGTTCTTCAAAAAACGTTTTGGCGTGTAGCCATCATTTGTGTTACCAAAACCCGGTTTACGTTTGTCAACAATTAAATCGTTCTCTAAATTCTTTCTGGATGCAAGCAGCTTTAGATTTTGAAATAATTTGTTTTTCATCACTTCCGCGACCTTGCCACATCTTAATTGGCAATTTATAAGCCAAGTACAAAAAGGCATTCAAACATGGCAATCAACCCGCGTAAGACAGATAAGCTAAATCCCAAATTTTTACTATTTATTTACCTCAAAATCATTTCCTCAACGTTATTAAATTGTTTTCATGTTGCACCGCATACATAGCATTTTTGGGTTGAAGTTGTTGCAGTAATTTCGTTACATACTTGGCCGTCCACCATAGTAAAGGTCAAATTGTGACTTACTTGCGCTTGGCTTTCTTGAATTATTAATTTCTTCCTATAGCCTATTTTGTTTTGTGATTGACATTTCAGTAGAATCCTTTATAAATTCTATTTTTAAAACCCACCAATATCTTGTCGATGAATTTTTGACCACAAGCGAAGCGAAGCGGAACAATACACGTAAGAAAAGCAGTCGATCGTTGACTTCAGAACCATGAAATGCTTGTTTGTATAAACTATCCCTCGAAGAGCCATCAAAATCCCATTTCTATATCAAACACAGCTGGTCCAGTTCTTCATTCTTAAGGAATGCAATGACAGGTTCCACCGTTTGAACAAGGTGCTCCACGGTGTGGTCGAGCAAATTTTATAAACTTTTATGCCTTTGGGGTAACTTTCGTTTTTTGCAGTTTGAACTCATTATAATTGGTATTGATGCCGAAATAATTTAGCCTCTACCAAAATCACTAGAGCATTATCACCTGACATTATTAGCTGTTGCGGTTCCAGTGATTTATTGTTTATTATTTATTCAGCAAGTTTTTTACAACATGTGCCATTTCTGGCAAACCCATACGCCATTTCCTCCTATATTATTTATTGTACGACTATTTATACTTGCTCGCACGTTCTGGACTTTTCGTTATCATCTTCAAGAGATTCATGGATTCGGATTGTCTATATTGCTTCTGAATGCCATTTGAGAGGCTAAGCTAATACAGCTAAAACAATAATGCCAGAGGAGCTCAGGAATAATATCGAAAGCGAAATTGCCAACGTTACGGCCGATATGTGTGGAGTAGTGGTGGAAACTTTATAATATTATTCATACATGGTTGCAATTTATATAAACCGTTTCAATATAACGAACGAAAATTTTGTACAATTTTTTCGACGTATAAAGCTGTTGGTTAAATATTTATGTGAAATTTGAAGTTAATTTTTACATATGGAAAGGAGCACTGGTTTAAGACGATGCTTATATATAATGATAAATGCAATTTGTACACATCTATTTGATACTTGTGTAATATTTCATATCTGCAATGAGGGAAAACTAACGTAAAAATGAAGTTTTTCGAAATGTTTGAGTGTTCCTGCACAACTGGAGTAAATTGACTGCACATAATATATGGCTCATCCATTCTAGATGTAGAATTTCCAGGACGCGTGCACATCAAAAAGACCAAGAAAAAAAGCAATACAAACGTATTGTAGATTTCTACAATGAAGTTGCCAATATTTCAAGGTGTGGCGTTGAAGTCTGATTTTTAAACCAAATTGATACTAGCCTTTATCAAATACAATGATAATATTTAGTTAGCTTTTGAATTGTGTTAATTTGGGAGTGACTTTCACGAATTTTTGTTACATCTTTTTGGACGGTCCAGTGTAAGAATTAATTTGAAATAGTGTTTTTCCAATCCAATTGTTTGGGAATTTGTGTCGTTACCTGTATTTTTGATTTTTTGGAATCCCGGACTTCTATTGAAACATATCCATATCTTATCTTCCACTGAAGAATTTTCAAATCCAATTGGTGAGTTCACATTTTTGCAGTTAATTAATTCTCAAATTAGTTTTATTAACAACAACAACAATTTTATTATAATCTGGAGGTTTTGTTTTGTACACGACAACTCTTACCGCTGCCAGTTTGACAAAATGTTTTGTTCAACTTTGGTGCATTTTCGACTCTTTTGTGACCTCTGTTACAATGTTATCTGCCATATACCAGAATACATATGAAAAATAAGAGATCTGTTTGTGCTGTTTTATTTTTGTTTTGGTTGATTTTACATTTGATACGCATATTTTGGGTGAATTTCTTAAATTTGCTTTTTATTGGAAAGTTTTACTTAAGATTTTATGTTTTTGTGGTTCTGTAATTTTTACATAGAATTCAAAAAGATATAACTTCTGTACGCCAAACATACGTGCATATAAATATTTTAACAACTTCGCTGCGTGAAATACTATGTTTGATAAATTCTTATCGTAACGTTTTGAAAAGAGTAAACCCGATAATGGACAAGATTATTGTAACCATTGTTAAATTTATTAAACTTGATCATAGGCGCGAGTCGATACTCTTTTGCCACTCATGGTAATTGATCCATTGCTTTCGGTTATTATCTTAGTGAACCATATTTTCGTAGTTGTACTGGTGGTTCCTTGTTTTGCGGTAAACAAGGTGGTAATTTAAACTGCAGGCAGAAGTTGTGGCTCGTTGCTTTGTCCCTTGCCTTCTGGTAAGGGCATCTGTCGTTATTGACGGTCTTGCAAACTAAAAGAGTAGTGCGAAAGCAGTATTGATTCATTCTATGTTATTTTATTAGATACAACTAATCGATTTTCGTCGCCTCAGTACATAAAAGACGAATGTGCAAATTTGTAGTTTTGAGATAAAGCGATTTGAACATTGAATTCTTCACTAAACATCAGAATTTAAAGTTATGAAAACTATCTCATGCCTAGTTATATGACTTTTTAATGCCGTTTCACTGGATATTCTTAGAATTTTCAATTTTTCATCATTTGCCCATATTTTGCACATTCGTGTTTTTGGCATTGTAAATTTTATGATTTGTTGATGATTCGTAAAATAAAAACTCGGCGCTCCGCGCCTCGCAAAGGGGCTCCACCCCCTTGACCTCCACAAAGGGGCTCCGCCCCCTGGACTCCCCGGTTTCCTTCTATTTTAGTCTCCGACTAATATCTTTAACATGGAACCTGTTTTTCGGTACCAAACCATTTATCATAGTTTTCCTCGAGATTTAGGGGTGCCGCGGGTGTGGCGCCTATCTCGTTTCTTCTTCTTCTTACTGTTTTCCGAAGTATAATAGGTTAATCCCTTAATTTTTGTGTTGGTAATAAAAATTTACTATATAAGCAAATTTGCTTTTTGCGATCGGTTTCGGATTTAAATTTTTGATAATGAAAATTTTGTTATTGAAAATTCATTATTGTGAATGGGAAGATGTTATTCGATAATCTACTTTATTCAAATTATAAACTATAAATTTGAATTATACATACATGTGGTGCCAATTTTTGGTGTCAATTTTTGGTGTCGATTTTTGGTGTCGATTTTTGGTGTCGGTTTTTGGTGTCGGTTTTTTGGTGTCGATTTTTGCGAGGTAACGACCGTAAAAACATGTTCCATGTTAAAAAACTCAATGCATCAGTACATCAACGGATCAAATAAAGAGATCAACAATATATAGGTAAACCACTCAGTTATGTATATTTCAGCAACCTTCTTCACATATATCTACTCATTTTCAGAGTGTTTCCCAACACAATTTGGAGCGCTCTGTATGAATTTGAATTATGCGGACAGACGGAGACGGAGCTTCGTATCGTAAGGCTTCTTGCTATACTTTGTATAGAAGCCTAAAAGTGGCGGTAAAATGATAAACTTTTAGAGAAAATCCACTTTGAAGTTCGCAAAAATTACACTTTCAGTGACGCGCTTGGCGGAAATTTGCGGAATATCACCCATTTTGTTGACGGTACGTATGCTTCTATATATATACTCTAAAATACAGCGGCTTACGCACCGGCCAGGGAGGACGCAGGCGTAGAAACGATAGAAGATTTTATCCGCCACCTGGCGGAAAACTTCTACGGAAACCTGGGCAACTCCGAAAACCCGTTGGTCAGAGGGATCGGTAACTACCAACCCGAAGACTTTCTAAGGTATAAGAGGCCTAAGGCCATTCTCACGCGGATTCCGCCCGAACGAACGACAGCAATCAGTCAATTCAAAGCTACTTTTATTTTTCAACGCTAAGAAATCCAATCAAGTCGAAAAACGGGATGTTGATTGCACAGTGCATCCAATTCTTCCACGTGATTCGGTTTGCCATCAGCTATAGGAACGGCCTTAGCATTTTATTGTTATTTAATGATATTCCCTTTCAGAGTTGTCTGCTGTACCAGTTTAAGAGTAAGTTGCTCTTATAACTGATACACCAGACTAGATCAAATGCTTTTGGAAATTTCACGGTCTCCGTCGGTATTTGCCTCACTGGTCTAGGGTGGCATAGGGGCAGTCTGGGGAAAATCACTCGGGGGATTATCTACCCTGTCGCAAGACAGAGCATTCTTCTCCGGTAGAGTTCAGGAACTCCGGCCACGCAGGACCGGACTCCACTCGAGGGGGAGGCAACCCCCCGGGCAGAAACCCAACCTGACCGGCATCAGGAGAAAACCAGAGGGTTTCCCGCAGCATAGGAGCGACTGACACTCCCCCGATATGGAAAACAAGACGGTTAGACCCCGATACCGATCACTTTTGCATCTATTTCTTCATTCACACCCAGTGTTCTATCACATTCTTATCACCACAACCCGACCCTGACATCGAAGGGGATCAGATGGTGACGTCAATTCGAGCATTACCAGCTTTATTCAAAAAGGCATCTGCGCAAATGTCTTTATTTCTATTTTTCAAAACCACGATCGCCGTCAAGAAGGAGGGTTAAACCCACCCCGGACTCCGACGATCTCGTAGTCAGGTGGGGGTCTCAAAACCCAACCCTGAAAAATATAAATTCAGGTGCCGTGGCGCACCAGTTTTCTCAAGGAGGTACGGGCTTGGCCCGAGTACTCCAATTTTTAATTTATGATTCGATACGCACCGGCAGATGCAACACGTCTCTCGTACGAGTAACTTCGATGAAATTTTACTATGTTATCATTTTTTTATGCGATTTTTTGGGGGTGATACGTAAAAGGGAACTGCCGTGTTCAGCAACTATACTTTTAAATGCTATATCCAGGTTTTCTATGATCCCGATTTTTTGGATCCCGGTTGGGATGTATTAATATTCTTCTAATATGTTTAGCCCAGTAAACATACTCTTCGGGCCTTCCGCTCCGCTCCATTAGGCCCTCCGAGCGGTTTTGACAATGGAACTACCTTCGAATCGAATCCCAAAAAAAATAGATACCCAATTCGAAAAAATTTGTGGTTCTGAAAAAACCGATTTTCTTATCAATGCGACGACAACATGTATGGTTACACCGGATAACGCTCGGCCGTATGCTCCAACATGTTGAAGAGCACGGTTACCGCGGGTAACCGTGTCGACTGCGAGTGGCGTACTGATACACCTCCGTAATCCGTAATCCGTAATCTGAATTTTATTGCGGTGTGCCTAGTATTTAACTGTTACAGCCTTCTCAATGACTGGTGCGCCACGCACCTTATTTGGTTGTGAATACAGGGTTGGGTTTTGACACCCCCCCTGTACCCGAGATCCGCCGAAGGTCGAAGTTGGGTTTTACCCCCCCTTCGATGCTCGACGGAAATGGCAGAATATTATTCATGGACGGGCTTAAATACGCAGTCGCTGTCCGTAAAGCTGGCAATGCTGATTTGACCTCGTTTAGGACCCAAAAATGGCTGGGTATGCAAACGAATTAAAATAGGAAAAAATGGCAAAGTTTCTCGTATGAGTGGCTAAAGCCCGCATTTCATTATAGCTTCTAGCAGCCGAGCTTCTAGAAGCCCAACATTTGTAATGCATTGACTCTTATGGAACCAAACTCACTTCGGCTGGTAGGCTTCTACCAGCCGAAGTGAGTTTTAATGTTAAAAGTCCATGTTAAAAATAAATGCCTAGACATAATGATGCAAATAAAGTGTTTTTAATCGTAAACAAATATTTGAACAGTGGTCAAATATTTGGGGCAATTTAAAACAGCTTGCAAGTCAAAATTAAAAGAAAGGACTGTTCATCAATTTTAGCAATTTCTTTGTTTTCATTTCGAATTTCCCCAGCACAATCTTGTAGTTCGATATGAATATTTGATTCCCTTCGTGCATAAGTTTTTCAGTTTCAGTCAACTTATTATAAAATAAACATTTCTTACACTGATCCTTTTTGGTTTGTGAAATCCTATATTATATTCATTGAAGACATTTCTATATTTTTCCAAAGATACTTGACGACAATTTTCCGCTTGACATATTTCTGTGTAAAGTCTATTAATAATTGTTAAATTCAGGCTTCGCCATAAATATCTTTTCGTCGATGATTTCTGCAATAGTGCGATTCTACGGCTGGAAACGAATTAATATGATTTCTTAACATATCAAAATTGATAGGTAATACCTACGCCAAAACAACGAATGTGCCACATTCGATGTTTTGGCGTTGTAGAATTTTAACTTTTGCACATTCGTCACATTGAAATAATAATTCCCTGAAGAATTTTCTATTGGCTGATCATATTCGTTGTTTCAGCAAAGTGAATAATTAGGGAGTTCCATAATTTGTCAAATTAAACGTTTACTTGCTCGAGAGTTGTAGTAAGTTTTTCAAAACTGATTTTTATTCGGCTGTTATAAAAGCATATTGAGTCATTATTGTATTTTCCGAAGGTTTACCTTTTCTGTAAAATTAAAAAAATTTGTTTGGTCTACTAAACCACCACTAGGAAATAAATTAAAAACTTAGATTGCACGTAGGTATTACTCTATTTTAATAGGGTTTTTGGCCACGTCTGGTAGATGTCTCCTGTGCTGAATTTCACTAGAGCGGTTGGGAAAAACATTTGCCTTTAATTCTTCAGTTTTGTTTAATGCGACCTCTGCACTTAATTCTGCCTCTTCATTTAATTTTTTACCATATTAAGGTCTACTTCACTTAAATTATCATCTAATAAATGTTATTTAATCTCACTTAAGGGCTTTCCTGATGGTTCACTTCTAGTTCGTTGACTATTATGTTTTATAATTTTTCTGGTCTTCCTTCGATAGATTTCCAATCAGAAAACCCATAATACTTAAAATAAACTATTCCATTATTTTAAAAGAAATTAATTCCAAGTACTCAAATAATTTTACTTGCAGATTTTCATCTTGCATTATATATTATTCGGCCGTTACCACATGAATTTAATATAAGAAACAATATCGTCCCTCATTTCTTCAATAAGTTTCTGATGATTCGGATTACACTTGCTCTTCTTAAATTCTTCCCTGCTCTGTAGGTATTCAACGAAGTAACGTTGTTGATGTAGTAAAGAGATGAAATTGGCGTAATATGTTTATCGATATGTTACCGTAAATATGTTTGTTCGCTCCCAGTTAAGTAAGGAAATACATATCCGTCTGAGCAGTCGTAAGATCACGTTACCACCCACTTATTAACTGCTATTGCTTGTTAGTTTGCAAGCCGTAAGGAATTAGTCTAGGGCAATGGTGATAAACCTATAACCTACGTTTCTTCATGTTGATGTTCTGTGAAAACCTGCACAGCTGCATTTAAATCTCTGAGCAAATCTTCCGGACATGTATTGCCAAATGTTGTGTTCATTACTAGAAAATGTGATCTTTTATGTGAATTTTTTAAATGAGCCACGCGTTAATTTTTATAAACCTATTTGACCCACGAAATTCTTTAAACTAAACTACATACAGATTTGACATTAAATAAACTTTTATCAACTTTTTTATATATACACCGGTCCAGGAAGTTTGAACGCGACCCTTTGAATGCGGGACGTTTCATTCCTCTGGAAATATATCAGATAAACGCGTTACCGCTTCATTTAAATCTTCGATCTGCACAAACGCAAGATAGTATGTTATCATACGAGCTGTTAAGGCAAAATCAGGTTCTTGTTTATAACGGCCCAATAAATGAAAGCTTCCGAGATGCTTCTTCAAATTTTTTGTCCGATGAAACAGATGTCCAAGCATTTGCGCATCCGGAAATCCTGCTTTAAACGCATTCATAGTAGCTAATTTAAAATCACACGATACTTTCTCAGAGAAGGTGTGGAAGAGAAGGTTCCACATCTACAAACCAGTATTTGGATTCACGGAGAATCTGTAAACTTTGTTGCCACCCAAATATTAACATCCTATTTGGGAGTGGTCCACTGTCGTAAAGTAGAAATTTTTCTACAACTCTATTTACTTCGTACATCGCGCACTGTTCCGGAATAATTAAATCCTCTAAGCGTGTTGGCCAATGACAAAGTTGCAATGAGGTGACACATAAAAATTAAGTACATCCCCTCTATTAAGGATTACCAGATTTGCACCTATAAGATAATCAAATGGTGCTTGACCTTAATTGTTGCAATTCCTATTTCGCTATTTCGATTCCATATTTCAGCAGTTTCATGCGCAATCATAACTTATACTCGTAAGCCTGGATGGAGTATCGATCCAAAGATAGGGCATCATTGAATCAAATTCAATTTCTGCGGTATCTTTGAGTGGGGCCGAAAGCCGAACAACCACGGTCTACACGTAGGGTTGCGATTTCCCTGAGGCCGAAGAACCACGGTGTATACTTCTTTTTGTTTCTTAGCTGTATAGAAGCCTAGGATCTGCCGCAAAAAGCGAGATTCACCTTGTTTTTTATGTTGCATGTTTTTCACCATAAAAATTGTTACCAACCTAATTGTTAGATCAATCCTAAAGGCGTGTTAACACTTTGAATCTAGTGGTTAACACCTTATGTCAACTTCTTTTAAATTTGTGGTGAATTATTAGAGTCCCCGCAGACTTTCCATCGGCCGATAGTTTAGTCGGTTTCTTAATCAGTATGAAGTGTATGCAAGTGTCGGCCGATACCGAATCGTTATAATTTGCGCACTTGCATACAGCTTCATACTGATTATAAGAAACCGACTAAACTATCGGCCGATAGAAAGTCTGCAGTCTGCGGGGACTCTACACAATTCTAGGATGAGCAACAGTTCATTACACTCTGTGGATATTTTGTGAAGAAATTGTGAAGAAATAGAAAATCTATTGCTCAGCATAGAATTTCGTGAAAGTTGTAACCGACTTATATTTGAGTTACATTAAAAATATTTTATTTGAGAGCTTAAAATTATGTCACCTTGTCCGCGGCTGCTTATTCAATATATTCGCAGCTGGCCAAGTCGGCAAACCGAACTTGGTCGTTCCCCTATCCGCAACCCGGTATGGACGCGCCACGTAGCTGGTGAAGCACCAGTATGTACACGTACCTCAAAACAGGTACGCGCACATACTGGGTCGTGGTTGCCCAACAAACATTTTAGCTGTAAATCGGCTATTTAGCAGCAAAATTGTTTGTTGGGATCGTGCTAAGATCATAGACCTTAGCAGCTGGTAATCATTTCTATCACCGTGTAGCTCAGAAAAACCCTCTACAAGTCTTCCAAGCATAGCGGATGATAGAAAGATTGTTGGTGACTTATGGCATTTCTTAATTTCCATGCGTCATCGTCGTCGTCGAAGTATTCAACAAATTGTTCGTTACACACTTTGCAATATGTTATTGGGGCACTAGGGTCCGCAATAGCACACGGAACAACTTCTTGATCTTCGTCGTCTACATCCATTTCGATCTGAAATCCAGCCTCCACCGCTTTTTCCCATTCTTCCTTGGGTAAACTCCAAGCTCTCAGCATACCTTGCTGTTTCTTGGTGCGCTGTTGTCGATAATGCTCGTCCAAATGGCGACGATATTGAATAACTTCGCCATGTGGAAAAGACATATCACAAAATAGGCATCGTTTACCCTTTGCAGAAGAATGCGATTTTACTGGAGCGTCGAAAACTGGCGTTTTCTGCTCCACTAATTGATCGCTTTTAGGTTTCGCGGTGAAGAGGATCAGAACTTCGTCGACCAATTTCTTGGTTATTTCGTCCATTTGCGTCGGAAGAGGAACCAGACCACAGCTGACAAGTTTTCCATATAGTTCGTGCACGTTCACTGGAGAGGTATTCTGGCATACGTCCGTAACTTTGGCCGATGGTAAAATTTGGTCGTGTGCCACAACCTTCGGGTGCATCTTGTCAACATTGACTGTTGAGGGGATGTTCGAAGGCGTATCCACACGCCTAATTTTGTGGATTTTGGAATCAACTTTGTCATCCAATGGTCTTTTCCTCCCCCTTTCGCAATGTCGTGGAGATTCTGTTTGACCGGTAGCTTGCAATGCACGGATGTGTGAATCTATGATTGCTAATTTATCCGGTGCAAACAGTTTGCTCCACGTGTTACGTAATTTCATCATGCTTACACGCATTTCTGCATTAGCACGATCAAATGACAGAGAAAAATAAATGTCTATGTAACGCGAAAAATGCGTAACGTATTCTCGTCCAACATTTTTCATGATGGAGTCCATCAAATACAATAGACTTAAGCTAGTGTTACCCGAAGCCGTAGAAATGCGAACTTCGATAACCTGAACGATGTCTACTGCAAACGAAATATACTTCTCTGCTAATTTCGTCAAAAAGTCTATATGTCGTTTGCTGATAGACGTTAGTTCGTTTAGTTTAGATGAGTACATCGTGATAATTTCGGATTTATTTTCCATAATGGTCAATAATACGCGATATGATAAAATTTGTAATAGAATAAATAGTAGATGATATAAAAATAAAATATATTACCTATATAAACTTTCGGATCAACGTATCATCGGATCAACGTATCAACGTATCATCGTATCAACGTATCAACGTATCAACGTATCAACGTATCAACGTATCATCGGATCAACGTATCAACGTATCATCGGATCAACGTATCATCGGATCAACGTATGGTGGCGGCACGAAACGTCCAACCGCAAAATTGAAATTTTCCTATTGAGATTCGGAAAGATAAAAGTTTAAATAGTATACCAAAAAAATGAAATTGCGGTAAAAGGCCCTACACGCACTTTTGTTTTCGAAATTAACGTTCCTATAGAACCCATTGGCTAACCTCTAAAATTAAGGCCACGCCCACTAAAAAGGTTATAAATACAACACATCGGCGGGAGGTGTATCAGGCTTCAAGAACGTAAATTGTGCTTGAGGCGCGGTATACCAGACTAGACCAGTGACCTTCAGTCATCGGAAGGTTTTACACACCTAGATTGGGTGGACTTTTGGGGGTTTTTTGATTAACGACTTGCCCTTGCGGGTGGTCGAGATGGAATGAAGGGTGGATGTATGCGGGAGACTTCGATCTTCGGCGGCTTTCACGGTGCCAGCACGCAGGCTCTGGCTCCACATAGGGAGGGGCAACCCCACTCTATGGAAAGCAGTTAGGCCAGGTTACGAATGACGGAGGTAGGACTTCCGAAATCGGAGTGACTGACACTCCTCCGAAACGGAAATTCCAGCCGAAGGGTTCTTGACTTAAGCCCGCATTTCATTATAGCTTCTAGCAGCCGAGCTTCTAGAAGCCCAACATTTGTAATGCATTGACTCTTATGGAACCAAACTCACTTCGGCTGGTAGGCTTCTACCAGCCGAAGTGAGTTTTAATGTTAAAAGTCCATGTTAAAAATAAATGCCTAGACATAATGATGCAAATAAAGTGTTTTTAATCGTAAACAAATATTTGAACAGTGGTCAAATATTTGGGGCAATTTAAAACAGCTTGCAAGTCAAAATTAAAAGAAAGGACTGTTCATCAATTTTAGCAATTTCTTTGTTTTCATTTCGAATTTCCCCAGCACAATCTTGTAGTTCGATATGAATATTTGATTCCCTTCGTGCATAAGTTTTTCAGTTTCAGTCAACTTATTATAAAATAAACATTTCTTACACTGATCCTTTTTGGTTTGTGAAATCCTATATTATATTCATTGAAGACATTTCTATATTTTTCCAAAGATACTTGACGACAATTTTCCGCTTGACATATTTCTGTGTAAAGTCTATTAATAATTGTTAAATTCAGGCTTCGCCATAAATATCTTTTCGTCGATGATTTCTGCAATAGTGCGATTCTACGGCTGGAAACGAATTAATATGATTTCTTAACATATCAAAATTGATAGGTAATACCTACGCCAAAACAACGAATGTGCCACATTCGATGTTTTGGCGTTGTAGAATTTTAACTTTTGCACATTCGTCACATTGAAATAATAATTCCCTGAAGAATTTTCTATTGGCTGATCATATTCGTTGTTTCAGCAAAGTGAATAATTAGGGAGTTCCATAATTTGTCAAATTAAACGTTTACTTGCTCGAGAGTTGTAGTAAGTTTTTCAAAACTGATTTTTATTCGGCTGTTATAAAAGCATATTGAGTCATTATTGTATTTTCCGAAGGTTTACCTTTTCTGTAAAATTAAAAAAATTTGTTTGGTCTACTAAACCACCACTAGGAAATAAATTAAAAACTTAGATTGCACGTAGGTATTACTCTATTTTAATAGGGTTTTTGGCCACGTCTGGTAGATGTCTCCTGTGCTGAATTTCACTAGAGCGGTTGGGAAAAACATTTGCCTTTAATTCTTCAGTTTTGTTTAATGCGACCTCTGCACTTAATTCTGCCTCTTCATTTAATTTTTTACCATATTAAGGTCTACTTCACTTAAATTATCATCTAATAAATGTTATTTAATCTCACTTAAGGGCTTTCCTGATGGTTCACTTCTAGTTCGTTGACTATTACGTTTTATAATTTTTCTGGTCTTCCTTCGATAGATTTCCAATCAGAAAACCCATAATACTTAAAATAAACTATTCCATTATTTTAAAAGAAATTAATTCCAAGTACTCAAATAAATTTACTTGCAGATTTTCATCTTGCATTATATTGTACTGGAAATTCAAATTTTTGTAAATCTGATCCATTCTCGGTAGCTTTTCGTTTGCAGTTCAGGTTTGTTCGCAATAGAGTAAGAAAGTATTTTCCTGGTACATCCCTGCGAAACATTAGATAGCTTAGTTTCTATTCATCAATCCAGATCAGAGATATCTGTGCAGAACAATTCTCATGGTTAGTTGAGGACCTTCAGCTGTTCTTCGAGGTCATTGAACTGAAATATTTACTTTGGTTACTTTTTCAATAAATTTTAATTTTTGATGATGTAGACTTGACCTTACCTCTGTACATTGTTATTATATTGTGTAATATTACGTTTGCTGTGGTTTTGCGCCAATTTTGTATAAAATTTAATAAGGGCGATATTTGATATGTTGGTTATGATTACGGTTATAAATCTGAAAATTATTTAAAAATTAGTGCTTTGATTAAAATTACGAGTGTAGTGCACGTTAAAAATCAAAAGAATATTTACCAAATGTCTATCAAGTCCAGATCATTGGGATTTCCATCAACAATTTTGAATTTTTTGCAACCTTTATCCAACCATTTCCGGTCCACGCTCGAAGTTTATAAAAGGACTTGGAACAACTTAATCGCTCAGTTGGTTTTGATATGTGCTCAAGTAAACGTCGTACAATTGAAAATAGTTTGGTTAATTTTGAATTTGGCAGTTGGTACGAGAAGAAATTTTTATGGTTGGCAGAAGTTTTTGTGCTTTTAAGATTGGATTGATTAAAAATTATTGGATTGTTCAATCAATATTGGTTTTATGCTGATTTTTCGAGAATCGTTTATACAGCAATTGGAAAGTTTTGTTGCTGTTTATAATATCGAGGACTGCCTGGTTATGTTGGAAAATTTCGTACCGTTGGAGGAAAATTTAAGGTTACCTGGAGATAAATTTTGGTCAATTTCAATAAATTTCAAGATTAGTCTACAAAGTATTGGAATTAATTTTAACGTACCTGGATATTTTGGATGTACGATTGGATATCATGCGAACGTGATTCCGTTGCTTGGATTTGGGAATACCAGCACATCTGTCAAGTTTGCAGATAAAAACACACCTGTTCTGATTGTTTCTACAGAAGCTAATATCACTAATGTCATCATTCACAGTGGCGTACTAAACGAAGGTAACTGTTATTTAAATTTAGTTAAAACATTCTTAAAAATTTCGAAAATATCTTTTATTTTTAATAATCGTGAACAATATTTGTATAACAAAACTTTTTGTTTATCTTGTAATTTAATATTTCCAAGTTTACATCTTTCTAATAACCACAGCAAATATTTACCTGGTTTTGTAATAAAAATAACCAATACAACTGTCTATGAGATATTGTTTCTTTTATTTAACGTCAATCAAAAGGGCTACATTTGCAGAGTGGTACTAGGATTTTATTCCAAACAAAGCGGGGTAAACCAGCAAATTATTATAATTTGTATATCGAGTTGCTATTTTATTAAAGCAACAAAATTAAGGTCTGCGTCAGATTTACGAAGACGTCAAATCACAGTTCAATATTGTACAAATATAAAAGTAAAAGAGTCTCAAGCTCGGGAGCTAGTCGTGGTGAGTAAGAGTGTGACTATCAAAGGAGAAAAAAAAGCAAAGCTCCTTTATATCACAACATCTTTAGTGATTACCCAACGTGGGGCTTTTTGCATATTTGGGTGGTACAGTAGTTGCTCCCTAGATAACACAACATCTTTAGTGACGCTAGACAACGTGGGGCATTTAAGGGTTGTTTTGTCAATATTTAGAGTAACGGCAATCCAACGTTGGGCGTTTTTAATAGGCCGCACCATTAAAGTAATTGACCTAACGAGTGGCTGTTTAATTCAAATTAAATTCATAGAATTTGTAGTGGCATACCAAAACGGTGGAGGCATTATTTTGAACCGACTAAGAAACCCTGAAATAAAAGAAATTAAATTAATTATAAAATTCACGAATACATTTGGCGCATTTAAAAGTTTAGATTATTTAATCACATTTATTGAATTCAGTCAGATAGGTGTAGGATTTTGGTTTAATTTATTATTAGATTATAGGTGTTTTGAATTGAAAAGTATTGTTCTTGAATCGCTGAAACCAATTACAAATAAAATGGAAAATAAAAAAGAAGAAGATAAAATCGAAAAAGATGTACAAAAAAATGATGAAAAGATGGAAGAATTTGATATACAAAAACAATTATTTGATAGTGCTGAGAAAACACCACTATTTTCAAGTACTAGAATGGGGTCGATCGACGAAGGTGATCCATTTAGATTAATGTTGGCACAAATAATAGAAGGACAAAGCCGTCAAGATAAGTTCAATGAAAAACAAAATAAAAAAAGTGATAAAATGATGGAAAAGATGGAAAAACAAGATCAAACAAGCAATGAAATCATGGAACATATCAAGAACACGGAAAAGAACATGGAAAAAAGATTCGAAAGTATGGAACAAAGTAGAATAGACTTTGAAAATGATATGATGAATCTGCACAGGGCATATAAAGATTTAAAGGGGGTAGTAAACAATCAAGAAAAAGGCATGAATGAAAGCATCGCCAATTTGAGAATAGAGATGCAAGAAGATATAAAAAATGCTACACAGTTGAGTTTCATGGGAAATGCCCAAATTGAAGAATCAGTCATAGAAGAAAAGATAGTTCAAATTACTGAAAATCAATTTGTTAAGAAAACGGAAGTCAACGACCTAAAAAACGAGTTAAGGGTAAACATAAGCAAGGTTATCAAAATTCAACAAGAGGAAGAAAGGTTAAGACTTCTGCAGTTAGAACAAAAAGAAGATAAAATAAATAAGAATAAATTGGAATGCATTGAAATCTGTAAAAAATTAGAACAAGAATTGGCGCAGGTTAAAAACCGTTCGATGAATAATAGCGGTACAGAAACGTCGGAAATATGGCAAGAAATGAATTTAAAATTTCAATGCGATACGAAGATAAAATTTGACGAAGATAATGGAATAAATCCTAAACAATTTCTCAAAAATTTAGAACAATTAACAAATAGAATTACTGATGTTTCCCGACTTAAAACTATGATACATGGTACGATGAAAGGAAAAGCTGAGCAATGGTATGGTGTTGTTTTTGATAAATTCTCTACATTTGGTGAGTTTAAGAATATGTTCCTGAGAAGATATTGGGGAGAGGTAGAACAAGGCAAAGTTAGGACAGAATTTATTGCTGGCAAATATCGAGGAATGATTGACCAAGATAGAAAAACTTATGCCGAATCCAAAATAAATGCGGCGCAACAATTGGATATACAATTTTCGGAAGCTGACATAGTCCAATGTATCTCCAAACATTTTGAAGATGAAATAATTGATCGGGTAGCAATTGAAGACATCAAAAATATTGAAAGATTCATAAATTTGTTGAAGAGATTTGATAACAGAGCGCATCTGACAACACCAAATTATAATCAACCAAACGACAGAAATGTTTTTCGAAATTATCAAAACGATGGGTACCATCAGAGAAATAACAACCAGCAACATGGCAGAAATTTTAATAATCAAACACATTATCCTGCTAACCGAATTAACAATTACGGTCAAGAAAGAACAAATTATAATGCAAGAAATTTCAATAATAGAAACGATGATGGAAGATCCCGCAATGGAAATGGAAGGGGTGAAAACAATCGCAATAGCTTCAACTACAATCAACCCAATCATGAAAACAGAAGTCGAAATGAAAATGGGGGAATACGAGATGAGCCTATCATCAGAAGAGAATTCAATAGGACACCTGGAAATAATCAAGGGAATGCTAGAATCCATAATGTGAATGTGGATGACGAAGAGATTGGAGAGATGCAAGAAGCATCCAGATAAGAAAGTATAAAGAAGTAAATTTATTTTTGTTTATTATTTTGTGTATGTGATCGTCATTTTAGGCTTCTATACAAAGTATAGCAAGAAGCCTTATGATCTGGCTCCGTGTCCGTCTGTCTGTCCGTCTGTCCGTCCGCATAATTCAAAATCATACAGAGTGTTTCAAATCGTGTTGGAAATACTCTGTGTGTATAGAGGTCTAAGAACTGGGTAGCCAGTGCGCTACTTTTAGGCTTCTATACAAGGTATAGAAAGAAGCCTTATGGTCTGGCTTCGTGTCTGTTAATATGTTAATCCGTTGCTTCGATTCGCAAGAAATTTACTAAGTTAAAGATATTTTCGAAGAGGTCTCCCTATATAAACTACTTGTTTTACTTTGATGTGAAAAAATAATTTTAGGCTTCTATACAAAGTATAGCAAGAAGCCTTATGATCTGGCTCGGTGTCTGTCCGTCCGTCCGTCCGTCCGTCTGTCCGCATAATTCAAAATCATACAGAGCGTTTCAAATCGTGCTGGAAATACTGTGTGTATAGAGGTCTAAGAACTGGGTAGCCAGTGCGCTACTTTTAGGCTTCTGTACAAAGTATAACAAGAAGCCATATTTAGGCTTCTATGCAAGGTATAGAAAGAAGCCTTATGGTCTGGCTTCGTGTCGGTCCGCATGTTTCAGAGCCAATCATAACGTTGATCAACTGAAACGTTGTTATATTGTAAATACTTCGTCTATATAGTATTGCGTTAATCTGTTAATCCGTTGATTCGATTCGCTAATGCAATATATTATTATTACAGGTTAGATGATGTTTTGTATTGCTTTCATCAGAATCAAAATCGGAATCGGAAAAGTCGCTGCTAGAATAATTGCTTGAGTTGTTCATGTTTATAAATTAGTGGTACTTGCTATATCGATTCCTTTTCAAAAGTATTACCTAAATTTTAAATACAAAGTGTAACCTATATAGTAAATTGTTGATCCTTTGATACGTTGATACATTGATACGTTGATACATTGATACGTTGATACGTTGATACATTGATACGTTGATACATTGATACGTTGATACATTGATACGTTGATACGTTGATACATTGATACGTTGATATATTGATACGTTGATACATTGATCCGCTGATCTGTTGATCTGTTGATCCGTTAATCTGTTTATCCATTTATTGCATTATCTGCTTATCCGTTATTTGTATTTTTATCTTTTGAACAATATATCCACACCGTTAAGAAATTGTATGTAAAATTACAATCATTAGCAACTTTGTGACCAATTTTTCTTCAGCATAGCGCGAAATCATATCTTTCTTCAGTATTTATCACATCGAAAGTCAGCAATTATGGTACAATCTATATTACGAACGTAACTTATATACCATGCTTTAAAAATATTATTTTCGAAGCATGTTATATCACGTTACTTGGTTCGGACGATGCTATTTTAGGGTTTTGATATCATATAGATATCAAAAAACTAACATTTTTTAATCAAAATCAAATTAATTAAAAAAAAATCTTGTAGCTGGTGTGTTATGGTAGTGTTATATCTACGAGGGCTGGGAAATCGAGTATTCGAATACTCGATTCTAGGTAATTTGTTCGACAGCGTTATGTGCGACAGAAATTTGTTTGAAAATGCCCTGTCGATTAAATGTTCAGTCGTACAAATGCTGAGTTGGACGAATTTCTCTCGAACAAATTACCAACTACGGCATATTCAAACATTCGAATATCCCACTAATATTTAAGTGTTTTACTAGGTTTAAGATGATAATTTCATTATTAATAATTAATTTTAATATTATTAATAATAATTATTAATTTAACACAAGCGGCCTGCCGGTGTCGCGAGTAAACAGTCGACTAGTCCAGACGTGTTTTTGTTTTTCCAAGCAAAAATGTAATCAGTGACATTTACAGCCGTATTCACCAAGCTCTGTTAAGTTGCTAACAGAGAGTCAAGTCAATAACAGTCTGTTAATGTGATATATTTGTATTCACCAATGACTGTTAGCAGTTACCAGTCTGTCAAGTCGTCTGATAAGTTAACAGAGCAATATTGGGCTGTCAACATAGGTAACAGACTGATAAGTAATATTTTTATGTTTCAATATTGTAGGTTATAATTATTATTGACATTTGTTTTTGGTATGTATTTAAGGTTAACTTTTTTCCGCGAAATCAGTTAAAGCTAGTTTTACACGGTTTTACCAACAAAAATTCTAGTTACTTTTAGGCTTCTATACAAAGTATAACAAGAAGCCTTATGATCTGGCTCCGTGTCTGTCCGTCCGTCCGTCCGTCCTCATAATTCAAAATCATACAGAGCGTTTCAAATCGTGTTGGAAATACTCTGTGTGCATAGAGGTCTAAGAACTGGGTAGCCAGTGCGCTACTTTTAGGCTTCTATACAAAGTATAACAAGAAGCCTTATTTAGGCTTCTATCCAAGGTATAGAAAGAAGCCTTATGGTCTGGCTTCGTGTCCGTCCGCATGTTTCAGAGCCAATCATAACGTTGATCAACTGATACGTTGTTATATTTTAAATACTTCGGCTATATAGTATTGCGTTAATCTGTTAATCCGTTGCTTCGATTCACTAATGCCCTATGTCCACTTGTTTTACTTTGATGTGAAAAAATAATTTTTTATTGATGTGGTTAGTGAAGTTAAGTTATAAATAAAAGAGAAAGGAGAGGATTGGTCCACCTCAAAAAAAGGACCATACATTACAGAGAAGTAAAATTTCTAATAGAATGGAAAAGTTTGATTGTTATTACTTATATAGTAAATGATAATTACCAATCGCAAAAAATTTAATTGGTGCAGATTATCTGATTATGTGGTGTTACATTATATGGCGATCAAAAATAACCAGGTAATAACAACTTTCCACACCAGAAAGGTAGCTGTATAGAAGCCTAAGAACTGCCGCTAAAGCGAGTTCCACCTTGTTTATAAGGAAGATGGTTTTGATTATTTTGAAATTGAAGTTATGAATATAATAAGATTTGATCTGAAAAAGGAAATTACTTAGAAGAATTTATGGCAATGTAGAATAATTTAAAATTAATTGGTATGGACATTTTCGAGATGAAATGAAGTTTATTAAAATGAACACCTCAATAGAATTGTTTGAAATTTTTGAAAATTAGATGGATTAGATTGAATTTGAAGGAAATGGACTCCAAAATGTTTAATTTAAAATATCCGAAGCGAATGGCGGATTGATAAGGTTGCAATTTTAAGAATAATACTAATTAGAAGTTATTTAGAAATTTAATAGTTGGGGGGATATGATTAATAATTGAAATGTTATATGAATTTTGAAGTATAAGGGAAGAATTTAAAATGGGGGGAAAATTTAAATGAAAGGTTGAATAGTTGAGATTTAGGAGTTGAATTTAATGATATGATGGGATGATGATTTAAATAATTGAATTTAAAATGGGGAAAAGTAATTAAGATAATGGGGATTTAAAGAATAATTGAATTTAAAGAATTAATAATTTAATGAGGTATTACAAAAATTGCAAAGAAGTTAATCTAATATGAAAATAAGATTTAAAATTAAACAAGTAAAGTCCATGTACGGAAAATGAGAAAAGACTCATTTATTGAGTAATTGATACAAATAATTTTGTTTTAGTAAAATGCCAATTAAGATAAAAATTATAAATTTAAAATGCAAGTTATATTTTTGAAAATGCAACAGATTGACGTTTAGATATTCATGGTTCAATAACATTATAATTTTTTTTGTTTATTTAGTTAGAATTGGGTAATGACATATAATTGGGATAAAATTTAAAGAAAACATATAAAAAATTTATTATTGATAAAATTTACTAGATTTGTGAGTATTATTTAAATTTATTACACAAGGTTTTGCGAACCGACGAAAAACCATTTTTCGTTCAATTACATTAATTTTGATGAAATTAAGAGGAGCTCAAGTTGGTTAATTCATAACATGTTTGTACATAATTTTTTTGTTTGTAAATAGATTTTGGGTATAATTGGGATAGATTTAAAATGAGGGGATATCAAAATTCACATGGGAGAAAAGCCATCAAAATTTAAAAATTTTTTTTAAGTCAGTTACTTACCACTTTAGCCAAGTATTTGAGATTAAGATAATAAATTGTTTTGCTTATCAATTTATTATTTAATCTGGGGGGAGATGTACTGGAAATTCAAATTTTTGTAAATCTGATCCATTCTCGGTAGCTTTTCGTTTGCAGTTCAGGTTTGTTCGCAATAGAGCAAGAAAGTATTTTCCTGGTACATCCCTGCGAAACATTAGATAGCTTAGTTTCTATTCATCAATCCAGATCAGAGATATCTGTACAGAACAATTCTCATGGTTAGTTGAGGACCTCAGCTGTTCTTCGAGGTCATTGAACTGAAATATTTACTTTGGTTACTTTTTCAATAAATTTTAATTTTTGATGATGTAGACTTGACCTTACCTCTGTACATTGTTATTATATTGTGTAATATTACGTTTGCTGTGGTTTTGCGCCAATTTTGTATAAAATTTAATAAGGGCGATATTTGATATGATGGTTATGATTACGGTTATAAATCTGAAAATTATTTAAAAATTAGTGCTTTGATTAAAATTACGAGTGTAGTGCACGTTAAAAATCAAAAGAATATTTACCAAATGTCTATCAAGTCCAGATCATTGGGATTTCCATCAACAATTTTGAATTTTTTGCAACCTTTATCCAACCATTTCCGGTCCACGCTCGAAGTTTATAAAAGGACTTGGAACAACTTAATCGCTCAGTTGGTTTTGATATGTGCTCAAGTAAACGTCGTACAATTGAAAATAGTTTGGTTAATTTTGAATTTGGCAGTTGGTACGAGAAGAAATTTTTATGGTTGGCAGAAGTTTTTGTGCTTTTAAGATTGGATTGATTAAAAATTATTGGATTGTTCAATCAATATTGGTTTTATGCTGATTTTTCGAGAATCGTTTATACAGCAATTGGAAAGTTTTGTTGCTGTTTATAATATCGAGGACTGCCTGGTTATGTTGGAAAATTTCGTACCGTTGGAGGAAAATTTAAGGTTACCTGGAGATAAATTTTGGTCAATTTCAATAAATTTCAAGATTAGTCTACAAAGTATTGGAATTAATTTTAACGTACCTGGATATTTTGGATGTACGATTGGATATCATGCGAACGTGATTCCGTTGCTTGGATTTGGGAATACCAGCACATCTGTCAAGTTTGCAGATAAAAACACACCTGTTCTGATTGTTTCTACAGAAGCTAATATCACTAATGTCATCATTCACAGTGGCGTACTAAACGAAGGTAACTGTTATTTAAATTTAGTTAAAACATTCTTAAAAATTTCGAAAATATCTTTTATTTTTAATAATCGTGAACAATATTTGTATAACAAAACTTTTTGTTTATCTTGTAATTTAATATTTCCAAGTTTACATCTTTCTAATAACCACAGCAAATATTTACCTGGTTTTGTAATAAAAATAACCAATACAACTGTCTATGAGATATTGTTTCTTTTATTTAACGTCAATCAAAAGGGCTACATTTGCAGAGTGGTACTAGGATTTTATTCCAAACAAAGCGGGGTAAACCAGCAAATTATTATAATTTGTATATCGAGTTGCTATTTTATTAAAGCAACAAAATTAAGGTCTGCGTCAGATTTACGAAGACGTCAAATCACAGTTCAATATTGTACAAATATAAAAGTAAAAGAGTCTCAAGCTCGGGAGCTAGTCGTGGTGAGTAAGAGTGTGACTATCAAAGGAGAAAAAAAAGCAAAGCTCCTTTATATCACAACAATATATTATTCCGCCGTTACCACATGAATTTAATATAAGAAACAATATCGTCCCTCATTTCTTCAATAAGTTTCTGATGATTCGGATTACACTTGCTCTTCTTAAATTCTTCCCTGCTCTGTAGGTATTCAACGAAGTAACGTTGTTGATGTAGTAAAGAGATGAAATTGGCGTAATATGTTTATCGATATGTTACCGTAAATATGTTTGTTCGCTCCCAGTTAAGTAAGGAAATACATATCCGTCTGAGCAGTCGTAAGATCACGTTACCACCCACTTATTAACTGCTATTGCTTGTTAGTTTGCAAGCCGTAAGGAATTAGTCTAGGGCAATGGTGATAAACCTATAACCTACGTTTCTTCATGTTGATGTTCTGTGAAAACCTGCACAGCTGCATTTAAATCTCTGAGCAAATCTTCCGGACATGTATTGCCAAATGTTGTGTTCATTACTAGAAAATGTGATCTTTTATGTGAATTTTTTAAATGAGCCACGCGTTAATTTTTATAAACCTATTTGACCCGCGAAATTCTTTAAACTAAACTACATACAGATTTGACATTAAATAAACTTTTATCAACTTTTTTATATATACACCGGTCCAGGAAGTTTGAACGCGACCCTTTGAATGCGGGACGTTTCATTCCTCTGGAAATATATCAGATAAACGCGTTACCGCTTCATTTAAATCTTCGATCTGCACAAACGCAAGATAGTATGTTATCATACGAGCTGTTAAGGCAAAATCAGGTTCTTGTTTATAACGGCCCAATAAATGAAAGCTTCCGAGATGCTTCTTCAAATTTTTTGTCCGATGAAACAGATGTCCAAGCATTTGCGCATCCGGAAATCCTGCTTTAAACGCATTCATAGTAGCTAATTTAAAATCACACGATACTTTCTCAGAGAAGGTGTGGAAGAGAAGGTTCCACATCTACAAACCAGTATTTGGATTCACGGAGAATCTGTAAACTTTGTTGCCACCCAAATATTAACATCCTATTTGGGAGTGGTCCACTGTCGTAAAGTAGAAATTTTTCTACAACTCTATTTACTTCGTACATCGCGCACTGTTCCGGAATAATTAAATCCTCTAAGCGTGTTGGCCAATGACAAAGTTGCAATGAGGTGACACATAAAAATTAAGTACATCCCCTCTATTAAGGATTACCAGATTTGCACCTATAAGATAATCAAATGGTGCTTGACCTTAATTGTTGCAATTCCTATTTCGCTATTTCGATTCCATATTTCAGCAGTTTCATGCGCAATCATAACTTATACTCGTAAGCCTGGATGGAGTATCGATCCAAAGATAGGGCATCATTGAATCAAATTCAATTTCTGCGGTATCTTTGAGTGGGGCCGAAAGCCGAACAACCACGGTCTACACGTAGGGTTGCGATTTCCCTGAGGCCGAAGAACCACGGTGTATACTTCTTTTTGTTTCTTAGCTGTATAGAAGCCTAGGATCTGCCGCAAAAAGCGAGATTCACCTTGTTTTTTATGTTGCATGTTTTTCACCATAAAAATTGTTACCAACCTAATTGTTAGATCAATCCTAAAGGCGTGTTAACACTTTGAATCTAGTGGTTAACACCTTATGTCAACTTCTTTTAAATTTGTGGTGAATTATTAGAGTCCCCGCAGACTTTCCATCGGCCGATAGTTTAGTCGGTTTCTTAATCAGTATGAAGTGTATGCAAGTGTCGGCCGATACCGAATCGTTATAATTTGCGCACTTGCATACAGCTTCATACTGATTATAAGAAACCGACTAAACTATCGGCCGATAGAAAGTCTGCAGTCTGCGGGGACTCTACACAATTCTAGGATGAGCAACAGTTCATTACACTCTGTGGATATTTTGTGAAGAAATTGTGAAGAAATAGAAAATCTATTGCTCAGCATAGAATTTCGTGAAAGTTGTAACCGACTTATATTTGAGTTACATTAAAAATATTTTATTTGAGAGCTTAAAATTATGTCACCTTGTCCGCGGCTGCTTATTCAATATATTCGCAGCTGGCCAAGTCGGCAAACCGAACTTGGTCGTTCCCCTATCCGCAACCCGGTATGGACGCGCCACGTAGCTGGTGAGGCACCAGTATGTACACGTACCTCAAAACAGGTACGCGCACATACTGGGTCGTGGTTGCCCAACAAACATTTTAGCTGTAAATCGGCTATTTAGCAGCAAAATTGTTTGTTGGGATTGTGCTAAGATCATAGACCTTAGCAGCTGGTAATCATTTCTATCACCGTGTAGCTCAGAAAAACCCTCTACAAGTCTTCCAAGCATAGCGGATGATAGAAAGATTGTTGGTGACTTATGGCATTTCTTAATTTCCATGCGTCATCGTCGTCGTCGAAGTATTCAACAAATTGTTCGTTACACACTTTGCAATATGTTATTGGGGCACTAGGGTCCGCAATAGCACACGGAACAACTTCTTGATCTTCGTCGTCTACATCCATTTCGATCTGAAATCCAGCCTCCACCGCTTTTTCCCATTCTTCCTTGGGTAAACTCCAAGCTCTCAGCATACCTTGCTGTTTCTTGGTGCGCTGTTGTCGATAATGCTCGTCCAAATGGCGACGATATTGAATAACTTCGCCATGTGGAAAAGACATATCACAAAATAGGCATCGTTTACCCTTTGCAGAAGAATGCGATTTTACTGGAGCGTCGAAAACTGGCGTTTTCTGCTCCACTAATTGATCGCTTTTAGGTTTCGCGGTGAAGAGGATCAGAACTTCGTCGACCAATTTCTTGGTTATTTCGTCCATTTGCGTCGGAAGAGGAACCAGACCACAGCTGACAAGTTTTCCATATAGTTCGTGCACGTTCACTGGAGAGGTATTCTGGCATACGTCCGTAACTTTGGCCGATGGTAAAATTTGGTCGTGTGCCACAACCTTCGGGTGCATCTTGTCAACATTGACTGTTGAGGGGATGTTCGAAGGCGTATCCACACGCCTAATTTTGTGGATTTTGGAATCAACTTTGTCATCCAATGGTCTTTTCCTCCCCCTTTCGCAATGTCGTGGAGATTCTGTTTGACCGGTAGCTTGCAATGCACGGATGTGTGAATCTATGATTGCTAATTTATCCGGTGCAAACAGTTTGCTCCACGTGTTACGTAATTTGATCATGCTTACACGCATTTCTGCATTAGCACGATCAAATGACAGAGAAAAATAAATGTCTATGTAACGCGAAAAATGCGTAACGTATTCTCGTCCAACATTTTTCATGATGGAGTCCATCAAATACAATAGACTTAAGCTAGTGTTACCCGAAGCCGTAGAAATGCGAACTTCGATAACCTGAACGATGTCTACTGCAAACGAAATATACTTCTCTGCTAATTTCGTCAAAAAGTCTATATGTCGTTTGCTGATAGACGTTAGTTCGTTTAGTTTAGATGAGTACATCGTGATAATTTCGGATTTATTTTCCATAATGGTCAATAATACGCGATATGATATAATTTGTAATAGAATAAATAGTAGATGATATAAAAATAAAATATATTACCTATATAAACTTTCGGATCAACGTATCATCGGATCAACGTATCAACGTATCATCGTATCAACGTATCAACGTATCAACGTATCAACGTATCAACGTATCAACGTATCAACGTATCAACGTATCAACGTATCAACGTATCATCGGATCAACGTATCAACGTATCAACGTATCATCGGATCAACGTATCATCGGATCAACGTATGGTGGCGGCACGAAACGTCCAACCGCAAAATTGAAATTTTCCTATTGAGATTCGGAAAGATAAAAGTTTAAATAGTATACCAAAAAAATGAAATTGCGGTAAAAGGCCCTACACGCACTTTTGTTTTCGAAATTAACGTTCCTATAGAACCCATTGGCTAACCTCTAAAATTAAGGCCACGCCCACTAAAAAGGTTATAAATACAACACATCGGCGGGAGGTGTATCAGGCTTCAAGAACGTAAATTGTGCTTGAGGCGCGGTATACCAGACTAGACCAGTGACCTTCAGTCATCGGAAGGTTTTACACACCTAGATTGGGTGGACTTTTGGGGGTTTTTTGATTAACGACTTGCCCTTGCGGGTGGTCGAGATGGAATGAAGGGTGGATGTATGCAGGAGACTTCGATCTTCGGCGGCTTTCACGGTGCCAGCACGCAGGCTCTGGCTCCACATAGGGAGGGGCAACCCCACTCTATGGAAAGCAGTTAGGCCAGGTTACGAATGACGGAGGTAGGACTTCCGAAATCGGAGTGACTGACACTCCTCCGAAACGGAAATTCCAGCCGAAGGGTTCTTGACTTAAGCCCGCATTTCATTATAGCTTCTAGCAGCCGAGCTTCTAGAAGCCCAACATTTGTAATGCATTGACTCTTATGGAACCAAACTCACTTCGGCTGGTAGGCTTCTACCAGCCGAAGTGAGTTTTAATGTTAAAAGTCCATGTTAAAAATAAATGCCTAGACATAATGATGCAAATAAAGTGTTTTTAATCGTAAACAAATATTTGAACAGTGGTCAAATATTTGGGGCAATTTAAAACAGCTTGCAAGTCAACATTAAAAGAAAGGACTGTTCATCAATTTTAGCAATTTCTTTGTTTTCATTTCGAATTTCCCCAGCACAATCTTGTAGTTCGATATGAATATTTGATTCCCTTCGTGCATAAGTTTTTCAGTTTCAGTCAACTTATTATAAAATAAACATTTCTTACACTGATCCTTTTTGGTTTGTGAAATCCTATTGTCGTATTTAGGCCCTTCTGCCTAATTTTGGGATCTTATCTTGGGGTGTAACTTTTAAATAATAGTCATTCAACAATTAACTAATCTATTTAAATAAAATAATATGGGGGAAAATATTACATATATGGTTACTTAAATTAATTCTTACTCTACAATTAAAATAATCCATAGGACCCAAGTAGATTGGATGACTCGTACAACCGACATCTTCTATTATTGTTCGTTAATATTAGGATGCACCCACACCCGTCACTTTTAACCGATTCACTTCTTAGTCCAAATGACAACTAACTGTTCTATCCTCATTTTCGGATATTTAATAACTATCGGTTGTTCCACATTTTTGTGGTATCTTTCCTGAGCCCTACTAATAACCGCTGACTTCGTAACTTCACAATGCTCGTGTATAATTTTGCAATATAATTTAGCAACTCGTAATTATAAAATTTACTCTACAGGGTGATATTTATATACTGGCCATTTTAATATAATTTAATTATCTATTTGTGACATGCCCCCCGTTGAATTAAAGGTTGGCCCAAACCTTTGTTTTTAAAATAAAGTCACGGTTTTCTACACGAGAATTGCTCCACCACTAAAAAATTGAAAATTTTTTATATTTAACTAATTAATCGTTAACATTAAAGAAATTATCTTAAATTTAACATATTGTTTATATAATATTTTACAAACACATTCTTAATTTACTTTATACTTCTTTTAGGGACCTCTTCTAATTCTTATCAAAAAAAAAATTTTTTAGCAATAAACCAGTTTCTAATGTTTTCATATGTTGTAGCTCTCATATTCATTTATAATTGTACTTTGAATCTCCAAAAAATCTTTTTTTTTTTTTTTTCACACCATTTTTAGTTGACTATTAACAAATTCGTACTTACACATTGAAAATCCCAGGTTTTGTAAAAAATTTTTTCAAAAATTTATTTTTTGTTTTAATTCTTATTTGAATTTTCTGAATTATTTTAACTTTATGGTATATTGACGTGTATAATATTACAGTGTATCAATCTGAATATTGTTGAATTTACTGCTATTAAACGTTAATTAAGTCTTGACCTATCCACTTGTAATATACTTATTTAAGCAATTTTTGCCGTACTACTACATTCCTGTATTAGGTTCACTTAATGTATTTATTTTGTCTACCTAAAGTGTTTCACGTTGTGACCTTCAATGTGTATTTTTTCAATAATTATTTTGATTAATCGTTCAAAATTGTTACTTTAAATTTTTTGAGGATTCGTATACAATAATAAAAAAATTTCTTTATTTATTCTCCAATTTTTTTTTAATTTGACCGTTTTTTTGATAAGTTTCTCTTTTAATTTCTTATTAGTGTGCCTAATACCTTTAGTATATCTTTTCTTATTACTTTAAACAACCCTTATTTTGATCCTTTTTGATCTAACTATAATTTACCATTACACTGTATCCTGTCGATACATGTTTATACTAGAATAATACAGATTATTCCGATTTTGGTGCCCTTTTACAATATCTCACAATAGATAACTCTCTTACACCGTATCCTTTCGATACGTTTTTATACAAGAATAATACAGATTATTCTGATTCTAGTGCTTTTTTAATCTCCCTTTTTGAACTATCTTTACTTTATTTACACCGTATTGTTTCGATACGTGTTCATATAAGAATAATACAGATTATTCCTTTACACAATATTATTAATGTTTAGAAATCTTATACGAGAAAGTGGTATTTTGATCTTATTTTCCTATAGGTTGTTACTGACTTTCTTATATAAATTTTCGCTACATTGGGACGTCCTTACTCCTATTGGCTTTGTTATAGTACAGACTATAGATTTGAGGTACAGACCTCATTTACAATATTTAGCCATTTTCTTTAAATAATTTTTATTATTATTAGCACTTTACCTTTTTCTTCCATTTATTATATATTCGTACCATTTTATACACTTTTATTGTTCCGCGTTTTGGGCACCACTTTGTTTTATTTGCTCTGCTTTTACACTTTTATTTACTCCTTCGCATTCGTTTTTTAGGCACACTTTCACTTTTCGTCCTATTTTTAATTTTTCAAGGTCCACCTGGTTTTTCACTTTTATGATTGGCTCACTTTCATCTTCATTTGCTACCGTTTCTTCTTCTTTGGAAGTGTTTGTACCTTTGACTTCTTCATTTGCTACCGTTTCTTCTTCTTTGGAAGTGTTTGTACCTTTGACTTCTTTGCACTTTTTTATAATACTTTTTATTACCCACAATAGTAATGTTATGCACAGAGTTACACATATTGTTATTGTTATAATTATTACCACTTGATGATGAATTGGTGATGATTCTTCTCCATTTGATGCTGATGTTTGACCCACTGGAATCGTAGCGATCACGGCTGTTGGTCTTGGTAGTTGTTTATAAATTAGATAACCCACCAATGCAGTTAAACTTATATTCCACAATAAAAATGTTGTATGACTAATGTAACCATAATTTTCGGCAAAACTTCTCGGAGTACTTTTTCTTTCTTGAATCCATTCCATTATGCTACCCATTGATTTAGCCGTATTTGTTAAATTGAAATGTGGTACTTCTATTGTCCAATTGTGATTTAGGATTTCTGTTAAATTATTGTATGTAGGAGCTTTTTCATAAATAGGTTTGAAGATGTAGGATTTTAAGGACGACCATGTGGCAGGGATTACATGGGTTAACTCTGCTTCGGAAGGTTTGTTTTCTTGGCAAGGGTATTTGGTAGGGATTAGAATATCTTGGAAAAGAATTACTTTACAGGAGCAAGGTAATTTTAGGTGTAGGGAACCAATAGTTGTGAAATTGTGAGGAATTAAATTTTGCGATTGATGTGGACATTCAATTTTTGTTTCATTTTTTGGATGGGTTATTTGATATTCGCCTTCTGATGTTTCCACTATTAACATTGCCTTGGATTGCCGACAAGTCATTGGACAATACTGACTTAAGTTTTCAACGGTGTCTCCGTTAAAAATTTTTATTGCACATAATGGTCCTTTAAATTCGTTTGCCGATAATTGTGGAATATAACATAATTTATCCTCGTATGCTCTGCATTGGTGTAGGCCCATTCCAGAAACTGCTCTAATTGAAGGTTTTTTCCCTATATTATTTGACACTGCTATATACAAAGTATCGTGGTTTAATGTACACGTCTGTTCATACCACGCGAACGATGTAGTTAACAGTTCAAAAACTATCCATTTTTGTTTATTTGAAACAATTGGTATTTTCACATGTAGGTACACTTTGGATTCCGTAAAGCTACAATCACAAATTGGTAATTGATAGTAGCGTGTAACATCTTCCTTCGGGATCGCGAGTCCCTGGTTTGACATTTCCAGCTCTTTTTCCAATCGATCCAAATCGTGTCGTAGTGTCGTAGTTTCCAAAATGTTTATTGGGATTTGATGTTGTTTACAGGATGTCATGATCAAATTTGTTCTTATGATTCTGGTTAATTGAATCATACGTCTTAGATTATCATATGCGTGAGTGTATATTCTTGTGATCAAATTCCCTTCAATTGTTCCTGTTTTTTTGGGCCGTTTCTATTTCTTCTTGTACCAAATTCATTCTCTTCTCTATACCTTGGAATATTTTGGTCATCTCCTTTTCGTATTTGTTAAATTCTGCTGAGTCGTATCCAATTCCTTTTAAAGCGGCCGTTAGCCCTTCCGTTAAACGATGAATGTTATCTTGCATATCCTTTTCTGTTGTCGTTAGCCCTTCTAATTTGCTTATCGTTGCTACCCCACAGCACCATGCCAATCCATCACCTAGAAAATCGAGAGCTCTTCGGGTTCTTGTGGTACTTTTTCCTTTATTATTTACTTCCAAATTATTTTTTGTATTTCGAGCCAATATGTGTAAATCCTTGTCATATGCCATTCCTAATTCTTCTATGGCTGATTCCACTAAACAATCTGGGGTTGCTCTATTTTGGCAGCTTCCACTTTTGAACGATTGTTGTGATGTGGTCTTTTCCATATCTTGTATCCAATCCATCTCGTAACTGATTGGTATGCTGGATTCATATGCTACAACTTGCGGTAATTTTTTCCATATTACGCCAGGTGATATTTCTACGGTCGTTTGTATTTGTTGTCCTCTAGCTATTTGGAGATATCTACAATTCATAATTAGTTTACATTTACATTTATGAATTCATTTTTTAATGCATATTTTATTTTCCTTTGGGTCCCTAAATTCTATATCATTTTTAATTTAATTGAATGTATATTTTAAAATTAACTATTGTATTTTTATCTTTTTAATTTTATTGTGCTACTCTGCAATTTCTTGACCTAGGGTTTTATTTGTTTTTATATCAACTAAAGAATGTGTTTTGTTTGCAATTTCTTGACCTACTGTTTTATTTATTTTTTTTTATGCTAACTGAAAAATGTGCAATTCTTTTTTGTTTATCCGGAAATGTACATATACAGGGTATTACTTTTATTCTGCTATCTTATGTACAGTATGTTTTTATTTTAATTACCAATATTTATTTATTAAAATATAACTTGTTTTTTACTTTTCTAACTTTTTTAAATTTAAAATTCCTATCTTTTGTTTTCAAGCGAACTTTCAAATCAATTCTCTTTATTTGGGTGGCTACAATTTATTTTATGATTCATATAATTTTATTTGCTATTTTGCGACAATTGGTTTTAATTATACTTTTTAACTGGTATTGCCCGGCACCTCCACCATGTCGAATTTAGGCCCTTCTGCCTAATTTTGGGATCTTATCTTGGGGTGTAACTTTTAAATAATAGTCATTCAACAATTAACTAATCTATTTAAATAAAATAATATGGGGGAAAATATTACATATATGGTTACTTAAATTAATTCTTACTCTACAATTAAAATAATCCATAGGACCCAAGTAGATTGGATGACTCGTACAACCGACATCTTCTATTATTGTTCGTTAATATTAGGATGCACCCACACCCGTCACTTTTAACCGATTCACTTCTTAGTCCAAATGACAACTAACTGTTCTATCCTCATTTTCGGATATTTAATAACTATCGGTTGTTCCACATTTTTGTGGTATCTTTCCTGAGCCCTACTAATAACCGCTGACTTCGTAACTTCACAATGCTCGTGTATAATTTTGCAATATAATTTAGCAACTCGTAATTATAAAATTTACTCTACAGGGTGATATTTATATACTGGCCATTTTAATATAATTTAATTATCTATTTGTGACATTATATTCATTGAAGACATTTCTATATTTTTCCAAAGATACTTGACGACAATTTTCCGCTTGACATATTTCTGTGTAAAGTCTATTAATAATTGTTAAATTCAGGCTTCGCCATAAATATCTTTTCGTCGATGATTTCTGCAATAGTGCGATTCTACGACTGGAAACGAATTAATATGATTTCTTAACATATCAAAATTGATAGGTAATACCTACGCCAAAACAACGAATGTGCCACATTCGATGTTTTGGCGTTGTAGAATTTTAACTTTTGCACATTCGTCACATTGAAATAATAATTCCCTGAAGAATTTTCTATTGGCTGATCATATTCGTTGTTTCAGCAAAGTGAATAATTAGGGAGTTCCATAATTTGTCAAATTAAACGTTTACTTGCTCGAGAGTTGTAGTAAGTTTTTCAAAACTGATTTTTATTCGGCTGTTATAAAAGCATATTGAGTCATTATTGTATTTTCCGAAGGTTTACCTTTTCTGTAAAATTAAAAAAATTTGTTTGGTCTACTAAACCACCACTAGGAAATAAATTAAAAACTTAGATTGCACGTAGGTATTACTCTATTTTAATAGGGTTTTTGGCCACGTCTGGTAGATGTCTCCTGTGCTGAATTTCACTAGAGCGGTTGGGAAAAACATTTGCCTTTAATTCTTCAGTTTTGTTTAATGCGACCTCTGCACTTAATTCTGCCTCTTCATTTAATTTTTTACCATATTAAGGTCTACTTCACTTAAATTATCATCTAATAAATGTTATTTAATCTCACTTAAGGGCTTTCCTGATGGTTCACTTCTAGTTCGTTGACTATTATGTTTTATAATTTTTCTGGTCTTCCTTCGATAGATTTCCAATCAGAAAACCCATAATACTTAAAATAAACTATTCCATTATTTTAAAAGAAATTAATTCCAAGTACTCAAATAATTTTACTTGCAGATTTTCATCTTGCATTATATATTATTCGGCCGTTACCACATGAATTTAATATAAGAAACAATATCGTCCCTCATTTCTTCAATAAGTTTCTGATGATTCGGATTACACTTGCTCTTCTTAAATTCTTCCCTGCTCTGTAGGTATTCAACGAAGTAACGTTGTTGATGTAGTAAAGAGATGAAATTGGCGTAATATGTTTATCGATATGTTACCGTAAATATGTTTGTTCGCTCCCAGTTAAGTAAGGAAATACATATCCGTCTGAGCAGTCGTAAGATCACGTTACCACCCACTTATTAACTGCTATTGCTTGTTAGTTTGCAAGCCGTAAGGAATTAGTCTAGGGCAATGGTGATAAACCTATAACCTACGTTTCTTCATGTTGATGTTCTGTGAAAACCTGCACAGCTGCATTTAAATCTCTGAGCAAATCTTCCGGACATGTATTGCCAAATGTTGTGTTCATTACTAGAAAATGTGATCTTTTATGTGAATTTTTTAAATGAGCCACGCGTTAATTTTTATAAACCTATTTGACCCGCGAAATTCTTTAAACTAAACTACATACAGATTTGACATTAAATAAACTTTTATCAACTTTTTTATATATACACCGGTCCAGGAAGTTTGAACGCGACCCTTTGAATGCGGGACGTTTCATTCCTCTGGAAATATATCAGATAAACGCGTTACCGCTTCATTTAAATCTTCGATCTGCACAAACGCAAGATAGTATGTTATCATACGAGCTGTTAAGGCAAAATCAGGTTCTTGTTTATAACGGCCCAATAAATGAAAGCTTCCGAGATGCTTCTTCAAATTTTTTGTCCGATGAAACAGATGTCCAAGCATTTGCGCATCCGGAAATCCTGCTTTAAACGCATTCATAGTAGCTAATTTAAAATCACACGATACTTTCTCAGAGAAGGTGTGGAAGAGAAGGTTCCACATCTACAAACCAGTATTTGGATTCACGGAGAATCTGTAAACTTTGTTGCCACCCAAATATTAACATCCTATTTGGGAGTGGTCCACTGTCGTAAAGTAGAAATTTTTCTACAACTCTATTTACTTCGTACATCGCGCACTGTTCCGGAATAATTAAATCCTCTAAGCGTGTTGGCCAATGACAAAGTTGCAATGAGGTGACACATAAAAATTAAGTACATCCCCTCTATTAAGGATTACCAGATTTGCACCTATAAGATAATCAAATGGTGCTTGACCTTAATTGTTGCAATTCCTATTTCGCTATTTCGATTCCATATTTCAGCAGTTTCATGCGCAATCATAACTTATACTCGTAAGCCTGGATGGAGTATCGATCCAAAGATAGGGCATCATTGAATCAAATTCAATTTCTGCGGTATCTTTGAGTGGGGCCGAAAGCCGAACAACCACGGTCTACACGTAGGGTTGCGATTTCCCTGAGGCCGAAGAACCACGGTGTATACTTCTTTTTGTTTCTTAGCTGTATAGAAGCCTAGGATCTGCCGCAAAAAGCGAGATTCACCTTGTTTTTTATGTTGCATGTTTTTCACCATAAAAATTGTTACCAACCTAATTGTTAGATCAATCCTAAAGGCGTGTTAACACTTTGAATCTAGTGGTTAACACCTTATGTCAACTTCTTTTAAATTTGTGGTGAATTATTAGAGTCCCCGCAGACTTTCCATCGGCCGATAGTTTAGTCGGTTTCTTAATCAGTATGAAGTGTATGCAAGTGTCGGCCGATACCGAATCGTTATAATTTGCGCACTTGCATACAGCTTCATACTGATTATAAGAAACCGACTAAACTATCGGCCGATAGAAAGTCTGCAGTCTGCGGGGACTCTACACAATTCTAGGATGAGCAACAGTTCATTACACTCTGTGGATATTTTGTGAAGAAATTGTGAAGAAATAGAAAATCTATTGCTCAGCATAGAATTTCGTGAAAGTTGTAACCGACTTATATTTGAGTTACATTAAAAATATTTTATTTGAGAGCTTAAAATTATGTCACCTTGTCCGCGGCTGCTTATTCAATATATTCGCAGCTGGCCAAGTCGGCAAACCGAACTTGGTCGTTCCCCTATCCGCAACCCGGTATGGACGCGCCACGTAGCTGGTGAAGCACCAGTATGTACACGTACCTCAAAACAGGTACGCGCACATACTGGGTCGTGGTTGCCCAACAAACATTTTAGCTGTAAATCGGCTATTTAGCAGCAAAATTGTTTGTTGGGATCGTGCTAAGATCATAGACCTTAGCAGCTGGTAATCATTTCTATCACCGTGTAGCTCAGAAAAACCCTCTACAAGTCTTCCAAGCATAGCGGATGATAGAAAGATTGTTGGTGACTTATGGCATTTCTTAATTTCCATGCGTCATCGTCGTCGTCGAAGTATTCAACAAATTGTTCGTTACACACTTTGCAATATGTTATTGGGGCACTAGGGTCCGCAATAGCACACGGAACAACTTCTTGATCTTCGTCGTCTACATCCATTTCGATCTGAAATCCAGCCTCCACCGCTTTTTCCCATTCTTCCTTGGGTAAACTCCAAGCTCTCAGCATACCTTGCTGTTTCTTGGTGCGCTGTTGTCGATAATGCTCGTCCAAATGGCGACGATATTGAATAACTTCGCCATGTGGAAAAGACATATCACAAAATAGGCATCGTGTACCCTTTGCAGAAGAATGCGATTTTACTGGAGCGTCGAAAACTGGCGTTTTCTGCTCCACTAATTGATCGCTTTTAGGTTTCGCGGTGAAGAGGATCAGAACTTCGTCGACCAATTTCTTGGTTATTTCGTCCATTTGCGTCGGAAGAGGAACCAGACCACAGCTGACAAGTTTTCCATATAGTTCGTGCACGTTCACTGGAGAGGTATTCTGGCATACGTCCGTAACTTTGGCCGATGGTAAAATTTGGTCGTGTGCCACAACCTTCGGGTGCATCTTGTCAACATTGACTGTTGAGGGGATGTTCGAAGGCGTATCCACACGCCTAATTTTGTGGATTTTGGAATCAACTTTGTCATCCAATGGTCTTTTCCTCCCCCTTTCGCAATGTCGTGGAGATTCTGTTTGACCGGTAGCTTGCAATGCACGGATGTGTGAATCTATGATTGCTAATTTATCCGGTGCAAACAGTTTGCTCCACGTGTTACGTAATTTGATCATGCTTACACGCATTTCTGCATTAGCACGATCAAATGACAGAGAAAAATAAATGTCTATGTAACGCGAAAAATGCGTAACGTATTCTCGTCCAACATTTTTCATGATGGAGTCCATCAAATACAATAGACTTAAGCTAGTGTTACCCGAAGCCGTAGAAATGCGAACTTCGATAACCTGAACGATGTCTACTGCAAACGAAATATACTTCTCTGCTAATTTCGTCAAAAAGTCTATATGTCGTTTGCTGATAGACGTTAGTTCGTTTAGTTTAGATGAGTACATCGTGATAATTTCGGATTTATTTTCCATAATGGTCAATAATACGCGATATGATAAAATTTGTAATAGAATAAATAGTAGATGATATAAAAATAAAATATATTACCTATATAAACTTTCGGATCAACGTATCATCGGATCAACGTATCAACGTATCATCGTATCAACGTATCAACGTATCAACGTATCAACGTATCAACGTATCAACGTATCAACGTATCAACGTATCAACGTATCAACGTATCAACGTATCAACGTATCATCGGATCAACGTATCAACGTATCATCGGATCAACGTATGGTGGCGGCACGAAACGTCCAACCGCAAAATTGAAATTTTCCTATTGAGATTCGGAAAGATAAAAGTTTAAATAGTATACCAAAAAAATGAAATTGCGGTAAAAGGCCCTACACGCACTTTTGTTTTCGAAATTAACGTTCCTATAGAACCCATTGGCTAACCTCTAAAATTAAGGCCACGCCCACTAAAAAGGTTATAAATACAACACATCGGCGGGAGGTGTATCAGGCTTCAAGAACGTAAATTGTGCTTGAGGCGCGGTATACCAGACTAGACCAGTGACCTTCAGTCATCGGAAGGTTTTACACACCTAGATTGGGTGGACTTTTGGGGGTTTTTTGATTAACGACTTGCCCTTGCGGGTGGTCGAGATGGAATGAAGGGTGGATGTATGCGGGAGACTTCGATCTTCGGCGGCTTTCACGGTGCCAGCACGCAGGCTCTGGCTCCACATAGGGAGGGGCAACCCCACTCTATGGAAAGCAGTTAGGCCAGGTTACGAATGACGGAGGTAGGACTTCCGAAATCGGAGTGACTGACACTCCTCCGAAACGGAAATTCCAGCCGAAGGGTTCTTGACTTAAGCCCGCATTTCATTATAGCTTCTAGCAGCCGAGCTTCTAGAAGCCCAACATTTGTAATGCATTGACTCTTATGGAACCAAACTCACTTCGGCTGGTAGGCTTCTACCAGCCGAAGTGAGTTTTAATGTTAAAAGTCCATGTTAAAAATAAATGCCTAGACATAATGATGCAAATAAAGTGTTTTTAATCGTAAACAAATATTTGAACAGTGGTCAAATATTTGGGGCAATTTAAAACAGCTTGCAAGTCAACATTAAAAGAAAGGACTGTTCATCAATTTTAGCAATTTCTTTGTTTTCATTTCGAATTTCCCCAGCACAATCTTGTAGTTCGATATGAATATTTGATTCCCTTCGTGCATAAGTTTTTCAGTTTCAGTCAACTTATTATAAAATAAACATTTCTTACACTGATCCTTTTTGGTTTGTGAAATCCTATATTATATTCATTGAAGACATTTCTATATTTTTCCAAAGATACTTGACGACAATTTTCCGCTTGACATATTTCTGTGTAAAGTCTATTAATAATTGTTAAATTCAGGCTTCGCCATAAATATCTTTTCGTCGATGATTTCTGCAATAGTGCGATTCTACGGCTGGAAACGAATTAATATGATTTCTTAACATATCAAAATTGATAGGTAATACTGTCACAAGTCTTTTTGTGACTGGGATCTTTTATGCATTTGTTAATTAAAACGGGTTCGAAACTTTCATAATTTTATTTAAACAACTAACAACGAATATATACATGCGCCTTAAATCTAATATTTAAAATTAATTCTTACATGTCACTAGGTACATCGTTGTCAACTAGGGGGGTGAAATCTTCTCACATTTTGTAACTACATTTTTATAACATGTTTACACTTTCAACTTCAACTACCGACTGTCGTTACATTTCTCACCGCTTATCAAACCGTTCTCTCTACGTTCAATTACCTCTCGAGAAAACTTTCTTATCAATCTGACTACTCATCACATTTTGCTATAATTGCTTAGGCGAGTCGTGCATTAATATTATTATTATTTTATTTTATTATAAATGTGACATAACTCCCCCCTCTAAAAACGGCTGTCCCAAGTCGTTTCAAAAAAAAATAAAAATTTCAATTGACTTGATTCAAAAAATCCTTAAAAAAATCCTTTAAAATAAACTTAAACTTAACAAGTAAACTTAACATACAATACAATACATAAAAAATACGATAACAAAACCAAAAATTTTGACCAAAAGTTTAATCAAAAAAAATTCTTAATATTTATTATTTATAACGTCTCTCTAAAGTACAACAATATTATAATTAAAAAAAAAAACTTTATGAAAATTATAGCTTAACCGTACTGAAAATTCAAGCTAAAAGTCGCATCTTTCTTTATAATTATTTAAAATTTTCTTTTAAAAGTATCTTAAAATACTTATCCCACTTTGGTAATTTTTTTAATAGATATTTTGTGGCTTTATCTCAGTTTGTTTCGATAGCCATTGCGTAATTGTATACTAATTACCTGTAGGGATTATTGTTATTTATTATTAATTTGTAAGTTACCTTTTTAAACATTTTTGATGTCGTAACATTAGTTAGTTCAGTGGTTTTCTTTTTCAATTATTTTGACTTACAGAACTGTATCTGTTTTTAACTTGTAATGTTCAATACGTTTTAAAAAAAAAAAAATTATTTTTATGTTATTATTCGTTTCGATATTGATTGTTGTATTTTAGAGGTTTATATTTTAAATTATTGCTTTAGTTTCTCATTAATGCCAATTAATCCTATTACCTATTTTAATTACATTTAAAATTTACATACACTTAAACTACCGTTACATTTGAAATTCCTCTGCTCTTGAAATTTACTATCTGACATTTACCCTTGAAATTAAAATTTAAATATATTTGAAATTTATCCCTTGTGTGAATCAACTTTATTATGTGCCTTTTAATTTTGCCTTATTATAGTGCCTTTACTATTTAATTTATCATTTCATTTAAATTCATTCATATCTTTTCATTCATTATTAACATTTGAATCCAATTTAATTGCCCTATTTTTATTTTACAAATATTTTGGCTGGATTTTTATTTCTTTACTTCTTGCGCCTATCTATCACAATTACCATTTTCATTAATTGGTGTCTAACGTTTAACTAATAGTTTGCCTTATTTTTGTTTCCTACATATTTGGCTGTTAGATGCACCTGGTACCTTTCGTTTAAATTCATTTATTTAATTACATTCATAAATACCCTTTGAATCCTATTTAATTGCCTTATTTTTATTTTACAAATATTTTGGCTGGATTTACTTTTTAATTATTGTGTCCAACTTTTAAAATTATACTTTCTAACAAATGGTGTCTAACGTTCAACTAATCGTTTGCCTTATTTTTATTTTACATATTTGGCTGTTAGATGCACCAGACACATTTTCTTTTCGATATGGTTTACCGATATTACAATTCTTACTTGTGCCTTTATTATTTTACCTAAAACATTTCATTACCATTGTAAACAATCCATGGAGAAGTTGGTGATACGGAGATGTTATTATTTAGCGCTAAAAGTTCACCGATTCTTCTACATGGATTATTTTTACAAATTGGGATCCCTTTTGGTAATCTACATACATATATAAAAATTTTACCCTAAACACTATTATTCACTTCAAATTATTTTACTCTGCTTTTAACTGGATTATCACTTTTTGGCACTTTATTATTTTTCTTCTTCGACTTTTTCTTCTTCCTTTTGTTGGAATAGTCTTATAGGCGTAGCACTTTCTTTATTTCACATTTTGGGTTTCTAATCTTCTAACTTTTCAGTTTTGTAACGTTCACTGTCGCGCGGCACTGTTTCCTTTCACTTTTTAAAGTTCGGAGGTTCTTTCTTTAATTTTTTTTTTTTGACTTGACCTACTTGGTTAGACGGTTTCCAACTTTCATTACATTTTTTACTGTTCATTACACTAGAGTCGATGACGTGTAGGGGATGGGTATAGATATGTTACTAATTGGTTGACCCATAATTATTTCCATTTGAATAAACGCCAATTTTACTTCCCATTGTGCGGTAGTAACTGTGGAGAAATTGTGATTTCCAATTCCAAATCCAATCCCAGGTATATTCCTCGAGAAAATGTAGAATCGCGAATTGGTAGTCAGGAGTACTATGTAATAACCTTCAATGGGGTGATCAGGCCCAAATCGGATATCACTAGTCCCTTTTCCCTTATCGATTCTTGTTGTTAAGTTGTGGCTTCCATGACGTTCGGTGAAACCACATTGGTTTATTGTTAACCATTTCATTCCATCCAATATTATACTCATCCCTCTGGGAATTGGTTTCCATACTGTCTTTAATAACGTTTAGACTGTATGCGCATGGACACCTATGGTTAATTTATTATTCTTATCTAAAATCAGAAAAATTTATAACACGCCTAGCATAATGACTCCTTTTGGCTCTTTGTTCGTTTTCCTCTTAGTTCGGCTATTCATTTCTTCTCTCTAAGGTCAATCTTTATATACTTCTAAAACATTTAAAAACTTTTATTGGTTTAATATTATTACTATTTTAATTTTATGTCCTATTGTTTTATGTAAAAAAAAAACTTTCTTATTATACCCATTACACTTTAATATTTTACTTATGTTAGCTTCAATTTACTATACTAATTATCAAGGATACTAGCTGGGACTGGAACCCATTCGTCATAATAGGGTAAAATCCTACTGACATGCACCACATCTTTTTTCGCATTCACGGTTGTGCCTTTTGCTATTTCGTAATTAACTTCTCCTAATTTTTTCGTTATCAAATATGGTCCGTACCAGCGTAATAATAATTTTTCCGCACGTCCAATTTTTCGTGTTGGAGTAAAAACTTTCACTTTATCGCCTACTTTAAATTCCATATTAGTATGTTTGGCGTCATACCGCGTTTTGTCACCTGCTTGGCGATTTTGAATGTTTTGGACCGCAACGCTTCTTGCATTCAAGATTTTCTCGCGTATTTGTTCTACAGTTTCCTCCTTAATAGGGATATTCAAATTGGTTTCGGTAGGTAATCTAGGTTCGCGAGCATAAACTAACATAAATGGGGAGAATCTCGTGGTGTCTTGGATGGAAGTATTGTATGCAAATGTTACGTGTTGTAAATATGTATCCCATTCTTTTTGTTCTGAATCTACGTATTTTGCTAACATATCTACTACAGTTTTATTAAATCTTTCCGTTAGACCGTTACACTGAGGGTGATATGAGGTAGTAAAGTGTCCAACTGTACCCATCAATCGCGTTAGTTCAGTAATCATTTCCGACAAAAACACTTTACCTCGGTCACTTAACAAAAATTTAGGCGAACCGTGTCTACAAATGACATTTTCTAATATAAATTGGGCTACATGTCGCGTTTGACCGTTAGTCAAAGCCTTAGTTTCAACCCACCTTGTAACATAATCTGTGGCTACTATTATCATGGTTTTCCCGTTTTTACTTTTTGGAAAAGGACCTAACAAATCAATACCCACTCTCTCGAAAGGTAGACCTACAGGTATTGGTTGTAAAAACCCACGAGGTTTTATGTCGGTTCTCCCTTTTCTAGCTTGACAATCTGGACACCCTTTTATGAATTTTTCCACGTCTTTTTGTAACCCTTCCCAAAAGTATCTATTTCGAATTTTAACCAAAGTTTTAATATTGCCTAAATGACCTGCCAATGGTTCACTATGGTTCGAAAAAAGTATTTCGTATCTCAAATGTTTGGGAATTACCAACAAATTTTCTAATCCGTTCGCGCTAGCGTTTTTTTTATAAAGGACTCCATCGATTAAAATAAAATTTTTGATTTTTCTTTTTAAACCTATACTGACGTTTGCATTTTGTGGGTCTTCCATAGCTTCTATTAATTTAGCTATGTCTTCATCTTGTCTTTGTAGCTCGCTTAGATCTTCTGGTTCTACTATAAACGAGGGTATATCGTTAGCCTCGTCTTCGTCTTGTTGGGTAGCTTCTAAGACTGGGTTTCTCGACAAGCAATCTGCGTCGTGGTGTGTTTTTCCGCTCTTGTATACTATTGTATAATCGAATTCTGCTAAACGTAAATTCCACCTAGCTAATCGACCCGTCGCGTCTTTAAGATTTGCTAAAAAGCATAACGCGTGATGGTCTGATACTATGCGTACCGGCCTGCCATAAACTAAGTGCCTAAAATATTGCAAACCCCATATGACGGCTAACGCTTCCAGTTCTGAAATAGAATAATTTCTTTCGGCTTTTGTCAACGACCGGCTGCCATAAGCTATGGGATGTAAAATTTTGTCTTCATCTTCCTGAAGGAGGATAATTCCCAACCCCTGGAAACTCGCGTCTGTCCTTAATTCGCATCCTTTTTTAGGATTGAAGTGTTTTAATAGCGGGGCTGACGTTAATTTGTCTTTTAATTCAGCAAATGCGTTCTCTTGAGCGTCGGTCCATTTATAACCCGTTTTAGCAGTAGCTTCATACAATGGTTTGGCAATTTTTGAAAAATTTTGAATAAATTTACGATAATAGTTACATAAACCTAAAAAACTTTGTATGGTTTTAACAATAGTGGGTGTTTTAAAATTTTTTATGGCTAACAATTTACTATCGTCCGGTCCAACCCCTTCTTGATTGACCACATGACCTAACAGTTTTACTTCGGTCTCGGCGTAATTGCATTTACTTGGCTTTAATGTTAAACCTGCTTCCCTTAAGCGCCCAAAAACTTTTCTTAATCTTACTAAATGCTCTTCGAATGTTTTTGAAAAAACTAACGTATCATCTAAATAAACCATTACTTCACTCCACTTCATTCCCTCAAAAACGCGATCTGTTAGGTCCTGAAATGTCGATGCTGCGTTTGACAACCCGAAACTCATCGCTTCAAATTGATATAAACCGTAACCCGGAGCTATAAAAGCTGTTAGTTCTTTTGAATCTTCCTCGAGCCCTATTTGCCAGTAACCGCTGAACAAATCTAGGGTCGTAAAAAACTTAGCCCCCTCTAAACATGTTAAAATATCATCAATATTAGGCAAGGGATAACTCGACTTTTTTGTGACGCTGTTTAATTTTCTGTAATCAACGCAAAATCTTTTGGTATTATCTGCTTTATTTACGAGAACTATCGGACTTCCCCATGGTGATTGTGATTTAACTATAATCCCCGCGTCTAACATTTCTTGGATTTGATTATCGATAATTTCGCGTTCCCTCTGGGATACCCTGTAAGGTTTACTTTTGACTGGTTTTGCTCCCTGTACTTCTATTTTATGTTTAACTATGTTTGTAAAACCCATTTCCTTTGGTTGTTTGGCGAAAATGTCTTTAAATTCCAAAAGTAACTCCCCCAATTGAGCTTTTTGAACGTCTGATAAATCATTATTAATTTTGTGATCCTCTAAAGTTACCGTAGATGGTAATCTAACTCGCTTTATTTCCTCATGCGAATCATGCGTAATTAATAAATTTACCACCTCACTGTCAAATTTTAAGTTTCCCAAGGTAGTACCTTTGAACAGTTTAAGTGGTATATTGGCGTTATTAATTATATCGACTGTAAATATATTGTATTTAACGTTTTGTAAAATAGATACAAAGGCTAATTTATTTTTTGTTAAGAAAACATCATTCGCATTAAATACATAAGATCTTAAATATGGCTCTTTATTTTCCGAATATAAATCAATTTTAGTCCTTTCTTTGGGACATAATACATAATCTTTACTTAATTTTACCTTAGTTATATTATCTAGTTTACCTACATGTATGTCTTGGCTTAATTCTTTTAATAAATCTATATTTTCGGAGGTTTTGTTACGCTGAATTTTAGGTTTGTGATATTCTATTGAAACTTGATCTCTTTCTAATCTAATAGGGACACTTTTAACTGTAGGACTTGGTATTTTATTAAATGAGACTGACCTCTTTCCGATTTGCAAAGGTTTGTTACTTATACTTGTTCCGTTCGATGAACTTGCATGACTACTACTGTTTACTCTACCAACATTTGTAATCTGATTTAGGCTATTTTCGGTTTGTGATCTCGCTGTGGCTAATTTATTAGTCTGTAGTGGGAGTTTTTGTGTTTTACTGATTACTGAAGTTCGACTTGAAGAGTCGTTCAAATTTATTAAATTAAATTGATTGTTTGAATTTTTGTTGAAACTTATTTTTACCATTCGATATTTACCTCTTAATGAAATTGTGTAATCGGTGTAGTCTATTAAAGCTCGATTCTCCATTAAAAAATCGTTCCCCAAAAGTATTGATTTTGGTAGGTTTTCTACCACGAGTGCCGAAATTTGAAAAATTCCACCATTAATTTCTAATTTAATTTTGGTTATACCGATCACAGGAACGCTATGCCCCCCTGCGGTTTTTAGAAATTGCATATGATAATTTTTATTAACCCGTTGTACCAAGTTACTGGATACAATATTTTTTAACGACCCCGTATCGATAACTATTTCTGTAAGTCTGTTATTTACTAGTCCTTCAATAGTCAGAATGTCGCCCATTTGTCGTGATTCACCCAATTGGTACAGCTCAACCGGCTCTCCCCCGCGAATCACCCTTTTGGAAATATTGTCATTTCTGACATTAGCTTGACTTGGGTACGAATTTCTGTTCCTATCGTTGCAATACGTGTTGTTAACTGATTTGCGATAATTGTTACTACTATTGTTTAAAAATGACCTACCCGTTCTATTTCCATTAAAGTTATTATCCCTAACGAAATTAGGTGTGTCCCTATTTCGAAAGTATCTTTTAATATTTGCAAAATTAGCGTTTCTCACGGGAAATGCTCTATTATTAAATTCGGAATATGATCGACCTTTATTCATGTTATTGAACCAACAGAATGCTGTGTTGTGTCTAGTTTTATTACAGATATGGCAGTAATTTCTCGTATTCCTATTTCCTGTGAATTTGTCCTGGGAACCCTGATTACCGTGCTTTATAAGGAATGATGAAAAATTATTTTTACTAGGACTGAAATTAACATAAGGTGAATTATTGACCAATCGATTATAATTATTCTGCGCGGCCTGAGTGTATTGATTATGATTTAGATCAATATTAAGTAAAGAGGTCATTTTCAAAAGTTCTTCGCCTTGAACTCGATCATCTAAATCACTGATCGTATTTACAATTGCCTCTATGTCATCTTTTGTCATCACCGTTTTCTTTAAAGCGTAATACATCGGTAAAAATTTTGATTGTAATCCTCGTTCAAAGTAATCACGAAAATCATCAATTTTTAATTCTGGGTCAAATTCGTACGCGAGTGTTATTAGATCATAAAAATATTTTTTTATACCCTCTGCTGGGTCTTGCTTACGATTTATTAATTTAGTTTTTGCAATACGAATGCACGATTCTCCGCCGAATTTTTTAGAGAAATCATCTTTAATTTCACGCCATGTTTTATCATTGTTAATGACATTTGCCCTATAATCATTATACCAAATATATGCCGCGCCTTTTAAAAATGAACCGAAATAGTTAATTTTGTGGGCTGTAGTCCAACCATTGCCATTAGAAATTTCTTCGTATTCGTTTATAAACGTCAACGCATTTGAATTTGACGGGTTGAATTGGCCTGGAGATACAAATTTGGGAAACCTGGGGGTGTCTACCATTGACATAGCATCAAGCATGGAGTAATTCAAATTAAACATGTTTTTATTAGGTGTTTTTAATGACGTTTTTAATTAACGTTGTTTTGCTAATTGAATCCTTCAAATAAAATTTTCAATTATTCAAAAATTTTAATCAATTAAATGTAAACTTTCAGAATAATATATGCACATACTTGCGTAAAAAAATTATCAATCTTCATTAAACCAATTCATTCAATATCATTGAATTCTAAATAACATTGTTAAAATATTAAAATAATACTAATTAAAAATTTTTAATTCCCTAAATTAATAGGAATAACAAATTTTTGTATTAATAAATGTTATTACCCCATTCTTAACTCATAATATGTAACATCCGCGGTTTTATATTTCAGCTCATTGAACTACCTACAAGTAGTTTTATTATTACGTTTGCAGTCTACTGTTATTAAATTTAATTTCTAAACAAATATTTTTTATAAAAAGACGGAATTTACCTACATTGGAACCTATTTTTCAAATTTACCTAATAGGAATACATTTATATGAACTTTATAAACTTTAACAAAACTTTTTGGTTTATTATTTTTTGGACAATAACTGTTGACATTAACTAAAATTAGGCTGTAAATTTTTGTAACTCCACTATAATTTAAGCATTTTAATAAAAATTTATTATTGATTTATAATAAATTACGTATCAACTTGTAAACAAGAAAAAATATGTAATTTAACACATCATATCCTGACTTCGGTAGTCGACCTATCTGTGTCTGTGTTGCATTTCAGACACTATATTAAATCGGTACTTTTCCATTAGTTTAAAATTTGCAATTAAAAAAACATTGTAACCAAAATTTGGAAACAAAAATGAATAACTATATTCGAACCCTTATTATTTATAAACATGTTAACCGTAACAACAAAATGTAGTCAATTTAAATATTAAAATAATGAATTAGTAAAATTTATTTGTAAATTTATTTATTAACTTTTATCAAGAAAATGCATGTTGGTTTGTTATTTGGGGAAATAGAATCGATTAACGTATTGCGTAAGTTTTTAAAATAATAATTATGATAATTTGTAAAATATTTCGTTTTATTTTATTATAAATATGCGAAGAGGTAGGAACTACATACACCGGCCGCGTGACCTGGACCGCTAGCTACATGATACTCGCCCTCTTATTCATGTATTATATTATTTTATTTATATGTATTAAATTTATTTCTTAAAAAATCGGTCGCTATTCGGCTATAACAATCCTTAAAATAATGAGGCACTGTATTGCCTGTTAACCTTTGAAAAAAAAAAATTTATAGTCAATTTGATTTGAAAAAAAAAATTATTTGGGCGATTTATTTGAAGATAAATGCCCCAAAATGCCTGCCAAAACGGCCCTCCACCATATTTGTCACAAGTCTTTTTGTGACTGGGATCTTTTATGCATTTGTTAATTAAAACGGGTTCGAAACTTTCATAATTTTATTTAAACAACTAACAACGAATATATACATGCGCCTTAAATCTAATATTTAAAATTAATTCTTACATGTCACTAGGTACATCGTTGTCAACTAGGGGGGTGAAATCTTCTCACATTTTGTAACTACATTTTTATAACATGTTTACACTTTCAACTTCAACTACCGACTGTCGTTACATTTCTCACCGCTTATCAAACCGTTCTCTCTACGTTCAATTACCTCTCGAGAAAACTTTCTTATCAATCTGACTACTCATCACATTTTGCTATAATTGCTTAGGCGAGTCGTGCATTAATATTATTATTATTTTATTTTATTATAAATGTGACAATACCTACGCCAAAACAACGAATGTGCCACATTCGATGTTTTGGCGTTGTAGAATTTTAACTTTTGCACATTCGTCACATTGAAATAATAATTCCCTGAAGAATTTTCTATTGGCTGATCATATTCGTTGTTTCAGCAAAGTGAATAATTAGGGAGTTCCATAATTTGTCAAATTAAACGTTTACTTGCTCGAGAGTTGTAGTAAGTTTTTCAAAACTGATTTTTATTCGGCTGTTATAAAAGCATATTGAGTCATTATTGTATTTTCCGAAGGTTTACCTTTTCTGTAAAATATTAATACTACTTTCTTCCTCAATTAATTAATGTAAAAAACTACTAAAATTAAAAAAATTTGTTTGGTCTACTAAACCACCACTAGGAAATAAATTAAAAACTTAGATTGCACGTAGGTATTACTCTATTTTAATAGGGTTTTTGGCCACGTCTGGTAGATGTCTCCTGTGCTGAATTTCACTAGAGCGGTTGGGAAAAACATTTGCCTTTAATTCTTCAGTTTTGTTTAATGCGACCTCTGCACTTAATTCTGCCTCTTCATTTAATTTTTTACCATATTAAGGTCTACTTCACTTAAATTATCATCTAATAAATGTTATTTAATCTCACTTAAGGGCTTTCCTGATGGTTCACTTCTAGTTCGTTGACTATTATGTTTTATAATTTTTCTGGTCTTCCTTCGATAGATTTCCAATCAGAAAACCCATAATACTTAAAATAAACTATTCCATTATTTTAAAAGAAATTAATTCCAAGTACTCAAATAATTTTACTTGCAGATTTTCATCTTGCATTATATATTATTCGGCCGTTACCACATGAATTTAATATAAGAAACAATATCGTCCCTCATTTCTTCAATAAGTTTCTGATGATTCGGATTACACTTGCTCTTCTTAAATTCTTCCCTGCTCTGTAGGTATTCAACGAAGTAACGTTGTTGATGTAGTAAAGAGATGAAATTGGCGTAATATGTTTATCGATATGTTACCGTAAATATGTTTGTTCGCTCCCAGTTAAGTAAGGAAATACATATCCGTCTGAGCAGTCGTAAGATCACGTTACCACCCACTTATTAACTGCTATTGCTTGTTAGTTTGCAAGCCGTAAGGAATTAGTCTAGGGCAATGGTGATAAACCTATAACCTACGTTTCTTCATGTTGATGTTCTGTGAAAACCTGCACAGCTGCATTTAAATCTCTGAGCAAATCTTCCGGACATGTATTGCCAAATGTTGTGTTCATTACTAGAAAATGTGATCTTTTATGTGAATTTTTTAAATGAGCCACGCGTTAATTTTTATAAACCTATTTGACCCGCGAAATTCTTTAAACTAAACTACATACAGATTTGACATTAAATAAACTTTTATCAACTTTTTTATATATACACCGGTCCAGGAAGTTTGAACGCGACCCTTTGAATGCGGGACGTTTCATTCCTCTGGAAATATATCAGATAAACGCGTTACCGCTTCATTTAAATCTTCGATCTGCACAAACGCAAGATAGTATGTTATCATACGAGCTGTTAAGGCAAAATCAGGTTCTTGTTTATAACGGCCCAATAAATGAAAGCTTCCGAGATGCTTCTTCAAATTTTTTGTCCGATGAAACAGATGTCCAAGCATTTGCGCATCCGGAAATCCTGCTTTAAACGCATTCATAGTAGCTAATTTAAAATCACACGATACTTTCTCAGAGAAGGTGTGGAAGAGAAGGTTCCACATCTACAAACCAGTATTTGGATTCACGGAGAATCTGTAAACTTTGTTGCCACCCAAATATTAACATCCTATTTGGGAGTGGTCCACTGTCGTAAAGTAGAAATTTTTCTACAACTCTATTTACTTCGTACATCGCGCACTGTTCCGGAATAATTAAATCCTCTAAGCGTGTTGGCCAATGACAAAGTTGCAATGAGGTGACACATAAAAATTAAGTACATCCCCTCTATTAAGGATTACCAGATTTGCACCTATAAGATAATCAAATGGTGCTTGACCTTAATTGTTGCAATTCCTATTTCGCTATTTCGATTCCATATTTCAGCAGTTTCATGCGCAATCATAACTTATACTCGTAAGCCTGGATGGAGTATCGATCCAAAGATAGGGCATCATTGAATCAAATTCAATTTCTGCGGTATCTTTGAGTGGGGCCGAAAGCCGAACAACCACGGTCTACACGTAGGGTTGCGATTTCCCTGAGGCCGAAGAACCACGGTGTATACTTCTTTTTGTTTCTTAGCTGTATAGAAGCCTAGGATCTGCCGCAAAAAGCGAGATTCACCTTGTTTTTTATGTTGCATGTTTTTCACCATAAAAATTGTTACCAACCTAATTGTTAGATCAATCCTAAAGGCGTGTTAACACTTTGAATCTAGTGGTTAACACCTTATGTCAACTTCTTTTAAATTTGTGGTGAATTATTAGAGTCCCCGCAGACTTTCCATCGGCCGATAGTTTAGTCGGTTTCTTAATCAGTATGAAGTGTATGCAAGTGTCGGCCGATACCGAATCGTTATAATTTGCGCACTTGCATACAGCTTCATACTGATTATAAGAAACCGACTAAACTATCGGCCGATAGAAAGTCTGCAGTCTGCGGGGACTCTACACAATTCTAGGATGAGCAACAGTTCATTACACTCTGTGGATATTTTGTGAAGAAATTGTGAAGAAATAGAAAATCTATTGCTCAGCATAGAATTTCGTGAAAGTTGTAACCGACTTATATTTGAGTTACATTAAAAATATTTTATTTGAGAGCTTAAAATTATGTCACCTTGTCCGCGGCTGCTTATTCAATATATTCGCAGCTGGCCAAGTCGGCAAACCGAACTTGGTCGTTCCCCTATCCGCAACCCGGTATGGACGCGCCACGTAGCTGGTGAGGCACCAGTATGTACACGTACCTCAAAACAGGTACGCGCACATACTGGGTCGTGGTTGCCCAACAAACATTTTAGCTGTAAATCGGCTATTTAGCAGCAAAATTGTTTGTTGGGATTGTGCTAAGATCATAGACCTTAGCAGCTGGTAATCATTTCTATCACCGTGTAGCTCAGAAAAACCCTCTACAAGTCTTCCAAGCATAGCGGATGATAGAAAGATTGTTGGTGACTTATGGCATTTCTTAATTTCCATGCGTCATCGTCGTCGTCGAAGTATTCAACAAATTGTTCGTTACACACTTTGCAATATGTTATTGGGGCACTAGGGTCCGCAATAGCACACGGAACAACTTCTTGATCTTCGTCGTCTACATCCATTTCGATCTGAAATCCAGCCTCCACCGCTTTTTCCCATTCTTCCTTGGGTAAACTCCAAGCTCTCAGCATACCTTGCTGTTTCTTGGTGCGCTGTTGTCGATAATGCTCGTCCAAATGGCGACGATATTGAATAACTTCGCCATGTGGAAAAGACATATCACAAAATAGGCATCGTTTACCCTTTGCAGAAGAATGCGATTTTACTGGAGCGTCGAAAACTGGCGTTTTCTGCTCCACTAATTGATCGCTTTTAGGTTTCGCGGTGAAGAGGATCAGAACTTCGTCGACCAATTTCTTGGTTATTTCGTCCATTTGCGTCGGAAGAGGAACCAGACCACAGCTGACAAGTTTTCCATATAGTTCGTGCACGTTCACTGGAGAGGTATTCTGGCATACGTCCGTAACTTTGGCCGATGGTAAAATTTGGTCGTGTGCCACAACCTTCGGGTGCATCTTGTCAACATTGACTGTTGAGGGGATGTTCGAAGGCGTATCCACACGCCTAATTTTGTGGATTTTGGAATCAACTTTGTCATCCAATGGTCTTTTCCTCCCCCTTTCGCAATGTCGTGGAGATTCTGTTTGACCGGTAGCTTGCAATGCACGGATGTGTGAATCTATGATTGCTAATTTATCCGGTGCAAACAGTTTGCTCCACGTGTTACGTAATTTGATCATGCTTACACGCATTTCTGCATTAGCACGATCAAATGACAGAGAAAAATAAATGTCTATGTAACGCGAAAAATGCGTAACGTATTCTCGTCCAACATTTTTCATGATGGAGTCCATCAAATACAATAGACTTAAGCTAGTGTTACCCGAAGCCGTAGAAATGCGAACTTCGATAACCTGAACGATGTCTACTGCAAACGAAATATACTTCTCTGCTAATTTCGTCAAAAAGTCTATATGTCGTTTGCTGATAGACGTTAGTTCGTTTAGTTTAGATGAGTACATCGTGATAATTTCGGATTTATTTTCCATAATGGTCAATAATACGCGATATGATAAAATTTGTAATAGAATAAATAGTAGATGATATAAAAATAAAATATATTACCTATATAAACTTTCGGATCAACGTATCATCGGATCAACGTATCAACGTATCATCGTATCAACGTATCAACGTATCAACGTATCAACGTATCAACGTATCAACGTATCAACGTATCAACGTATCAACGTATCAACGTATCAACGTATCAACGTATCATCGGATCAACGTATCAACGTATCATCGGATCAACGTATGGTGGCGGCACGAAACGTCCAACCGCAAAATTGAAATTTTCCTATTGAGATTCGGAAAGATAAAAGTTTAAATAGTATACCAAAAAAATGAAATTGCGGTAAAAGGCCCTACACGCACTTTTGTTTTCGAAATTAACGTTCCTATAGAACCCATTGGCTAACCTCTAAAATTAAGGCCACGCCCACTAAAAAGGTTATAAATACAACACATCGGCGGGAGGTGTATCAGGCTTCAAGAACGTAAATTGTGCTTGAGGCGCGGTATACCAGACTAGACCAGTGACCTTCAGTCATCGGAAGGTTTTACACACCTAGATTGGGTGGACTTTTGGGGGTTTTTTGATTAACGACTTGCCCTTGCGGGTGGTCGAGATGGAATGAAGGGTGGATGTATGCGGGAGACTTCGATCTTCGGCGGCTTTCACGGTGCCAGCACGCAGGCTCTGGCTCCACATAGGGAGGGGCAACCCCACTCTATGGAAAGCAGTTAGGCCAGGTTACGAATGACGGAGGTAGGACTTCCGAAATCGGAGTGACTGACACTCCTCCGAAACGGAAATTCCAGCCGAAGGGTTCTTGACTTAAGCCCGCATTTCATTATAGCTTCTAGCAGCCGAGCTTCTAGAAGCCCAACATTTGTAATGCATTGACTCTTATGGAACCAAACTCACTTCGGCTGGTAGGCTTCTACCAGCCGAAGTGAGTTTTAATGTTAAAAGTCCATGTTAAAAATAAATGCCTAGACATAATGATGCAAATAAAGTGTTTTTAATCGTAAACAAATATTTGAACAGTGGTCAAATATTTGGGGCAATTTAAAACAGCTTGCAAGTCAACATTAAAAGAAAGGACTGTTCATCAATTTTAGCAATTTCTTTGTTTTCATTTCGAATTTCCCCAGCACAATCTTGTAGTTCGATATGAATATTTGATTCCCTTCGTGCATAAGTTTTTCAGTTTCAGTCAACTTATTATAAAATAAACATTTCTTACACTGATCCTTTTTGGTTTGTGAAATCCTATATTATATTCATTGAAGACATTTCTATATTTTTCCAAAGATACTTGACGACAATTTTCCGCTTGACATATTTCTGTGTAAAGTCTATTAATAATTGTTAAATTCAGGCTTCGCCATAAATATCTTTTCGTCGATGATTTCTGCAATAGTGCGATTCTACGGCTGGAAACGAATTAATATGATTTCTTAACATATCAAAATTGATAGGTAATACCTACGCCAAAACAACGAATGTGCCACATTCGATGTTTTGGCGTTGTAGAATTTTAACTTTTGCACATTCGTCACATTGAAATAATAATTCCCTGAAGAATTTTCTATTGGCTGATCATATTCGTTGTTTCAGCAAAGTGAATAATTAGGGAGTTCCATAATTTGTCAAATTAAACGTTTACTTGCTCGAGAGTTGTAGTAAGTTTTTCAAAACTGATTTTTATTCGGCTGTTATAAAAGCATATTGAGTCATTATTGTATTTTCCGAAGGTTTACCTTTTCTGTAAAATTAAAAAAATTTGTTTGGTCTACTAAACCACCACTAGGAAATAAATTAAAAACTTAGATTGCACGTAGGTATTACTCTATTTTAATAGGGTTTTTGGCCACGTCTGGTAGATGTCTCCTGTGCTGAATTTCACTAGAGCGGTTGGGAAAAACATTTGCCTTTAATTCTTCAGTTTTGTTTAATGCGACCTCTGCACTTAATTCTGCCTCTTCATTTAATTTTTTACCATATTAAGGTCTACTTCACTTAAATTATCATCTAATAAATGTTATTTAATCTCACTTAAGGGCTTTCCTGATGGTTCACTTCTAGTTCGTTGACTATTATGTTTTATAATTTTTCTGGTCTTCCTTCGATAGATTTCCAATCAGAAAACCCATAATACTTAAAATAAACTATTCCATTATTTTAAAAGAAATTAATTCCAAGTACTCAAATAATTTTACTTGCAGATTTTCATCTTGCATTATATATTATTCGGCCGTTACCACATGAATTTAATATAAGAAACAATATCGTCCCTCATTTCTTCAATAAGTTTCTGATGATTCGGATTACACTTGCTCTTCTTAAATTCTTCCCTGCTCTGTAGGTATTCAACGAAGTAACGTTGTTGATGTAGTAAAGAGATGAAATTGGCGTAATATGTTTATCGATATGTTACCGTAAATATGTTTGTTCGCTCCCAGTTAAGTAAGGAAATACATATCCGTCTGAGCAGTCGTAAGATCACGTTACCACCCACTTATTAACTGCTATTGCTTGTTAGTTTGCAAGCCGTAAGGAATTAGTCTAGGGCAATGGTGATAAACCTATAACCTACGTTTCTTCATGTTGATGTTCTGTGAAAACCTGCACAGCTGCATTTAAATCTCTGAGCAAATCTTCCGGACATGTATTGCCAAATGTTGTGTTCATTACTAGAAAATGTGATCTTTTATGTGAATTTTTTAAATGAGCCACGCGTTAATTTTTATAAACCTATTTGACCCGCGAAATTCTTTAAACTAAACTACATACAGATTTGACATTAAATAAACTTTTATCAACTTTTTTATATATACACCGGTCCAGGAAGTTTGAACGCGACCCTTTGAATGCGGGACGTTTCATTCCTCTGGAAATATATCAGATAAACGCGTTACCGCTTCATTTAAATCTTCGATCTGCACAAACGCAAGATAGTATGTTATCATACGAGCTGTTAAGGCAAAATCAGGTTCTTGTTTATAACGGCCCAATAAATGAAAGCTTCCGAGATGCTTCTTCAAATTTTTTGTCCGATGAAACAGATGTCCAAGCATTTGCGCATCCGGAAATCCTGCTTTAAACGCATTCATAGTAGCTAATTTAAAATCACACGATACTTTCTCAGAGAAGGTGTGGAAGAGAAGGTTCCACATCTACAAACCAGTATTTGGATTCACGGAGAATCTGTAAACTTTGTTGCCACCCAAATATTAACATCCTATTTGGGAGTGGTCCACTGTCGTAAAGTAGAAATTTTTCTACAACTCTATTTACTTCGTACATCGCGCACTGTTCCGGAATAATTAAATCCTCTAAGCGTGTTGGCCAATGACAAAGTTGCAATGAGGTGACACATAAAAATTAAGTACATCCCCTCTATTAAGGATTACCAGATTTGCACCTATAAGATAATCAAATGGTGCTTGACCTTAATTGTTGCAATTCCTATTTCGCTATTTCGATTCCATATTTCAGCAGTTTCATGCGCAATCATAACTTATACTCGTAAGCCTGGATGGAGTATCGATCCAAAGATAGGGCATCATTGAATCAAATTCAATTTCTGCGGTATCTTTGAGTGGGGCCGAAAGCCGAACAACCACGGTCTACACGTAGGGTTGCGATTTCCCTGAGGCCGAAGAACCACGGTGTATACTTCTTTTTGTTTCTTAGCTGTATAGAAGCCTAGGATCTGCCGCAAAAAGCGAGATTCACCTTGTTTTTTATGTTGCATGTTTTTCACCATAAAAATTGTTACCAACCTAATTGTTAGATCAATCCTAAAGGCGTGTTAACACTTTGAATCTAGTGGTTAACACCTTATGTCAACTTCTTTTAAATTTGTGGTGAATTATTAGAGTCCCCGCAGACTTTCCATCGGCCGATAGTTTAGTCGGTTTCTTAATCAGTATGAAGTGTATGCAAGTGTCGGCCGATACCGAATCGTTATAATTTGCGCACTTGCATACAGCTTCATACTGATTATAAGAAACCGACTAAACTATCGGCCGATAGAAAGTCTGCAGTCTGCGGGGACTCTACACAATTCTAGGATGAGCAACAGTTCATTACACTCTGTGGATATTTTGTGAAGAAATTGTGAAGAAATAGAAAATCTATTGCTCAGCATAGAATTTCGTGAAAGTTGTAACCGACTTATATTTGAGTTACATTAAAAATATTTTATTTGAGAGCTTAAAATTATGTCACCTTGTCCGCGGCTGCTTATTCAATATATTCGCAGCTGGCCAAGTCGGCAAACCGAACTTGGTCGTTCCCCTATCCGCAACCCGGTATGGACGCGCCACGTAGCTGGTGAGGCACCAGTATGTACACGTACCTCAAAACAGGTACGCGCACATACTGGGTCGTGGTTGCCCAACAAACATTTTAGCTGTAAATCGGCTATTTAGCAGCAAAATTGTTTGTTGGGATTGTGCTAAGATCATAGACCTTAGCAGCTGGTAATCATTTCTACCACCGTGTAGCTCCGAAAAAACATCTACAAGTCTTCCAAGCATAGCGGATGATGGAAAGATTGTTGGTGATTTATGGCATTTCTTAATTTCCATGCATCATCGTCGTCGTCGAAGTATTCAACAAATTGTTCGTTACACACTTTGCAATATGTTATTGGGGCACTAGGGTCCGCAATAGCACACGGAACAACTTCTTGATCTTCGTCGTCTACATCCATTTCGATCTGAAATCCAGCCTCCACCGCTTTTTCCCATTCTTCCTTGGGTAAACTCCAAGCTCTCAGCATACCTTGCTGTTTCTTGGTGCGCTGTTGTCGATAATGCTCGTCCAAATGGCGACGATATTGAATAACTTCGCCATGTGGAAAAGACATATCACAAAATAGGCATCGTTTACCCTTTGCAGAAGAATGCGATTTTACTGGAGCGTCGAAAACTGGCGTTTTCTGCTCCACTAATTGATCGCTTTTAGGTTTCGCGGTGAAGAGGATCAGAACTTCGTCGACCAATTTCTTGGTTATTTCGTCCATTTGCGTCGGAAGAGGAACCAGACCACAGCTGACAAGTTTTCCATATAGTTCGTGCACGTTCACTGGAGAGGTATTCTGGCATACGTCCGTAACTTTGGCCGATGGTAAAATTTGGTCGTGTGCCACAACCTTCGGGTGCATCTTGTCAACATTGACTGTTGAGGGGATGTTCGAAGGCGTATCCACACGCCTAATTTTGTGGATTTTGGAATCAACTTTGTCATCCAATGGTCTTTTCCTCCCCCTTTCGCAATGTCGTGGAGATTCTGTTTGACCGGTAGCTTGCAATGCACGGATGTGTGAATCTATGATTGCTAATTTATCCGGTGCAAACAGTTTGCTCCACGTGTTACGTAATTTGATCATGCTTACACGCATTTCTGCATTAGCACGATCAAATGACAGAGAAAAATAAATGTCTATGTAACGCGAAAAATGCGTAACGTATTCTCGTCCAACATTTTTCATGATGGAGTCCATCAAATACAATAGACTTAAGCTAGTGTTACCCGAAGCCGTAGAAATGCGAACTTCGATAACCTGAACGATGTCTACTGCAAACGAAATATACTTCTCTGCTAATTTCGTCAAAAAGTCTATATGTCGTTTGCTGATAGACGTTAGTTCGTTTAGTTTAGATGAGTACATCGTGATAATTTCGGATTTATTTTCCATAATGGTCAATAATACGCGATATGATAAAATTTGTAATAGAATAAATAGTAGATGATATAAAAATAAAATATATTACCTATATAAACTTTCGGATCAACGTATCATCGGATCAACGTATCAACGTATCATCGTATCAACGTATCAACGTATCAACGTATCAACGTATCAACGTATCAACGTATCAACGTATCATCGGATCAACGTATCAAAGTATCAACGTATCATCGGATCAACGTATCATCGGATCAACGTATGGTGGCGGCACGAAACGTCCAACCGCAAAATTGAAATTTTCCTATTGAGATTCGGAAAGATAAAAGTTTAAATAGTATACCAAAAAAATGAAATTGCGGTAAAAGGCCCTACACGCACTTTTGTTTTCGAAATTAACGTTCCTATAGAACCCATTGGCTAACCTCTAAAATTAAGGCCACGCCCACTAAAAAGGTTATAAATACAACACATCGGCGGGAGGTGTATCAGGCTTCAAGAACGTAAATTGTGCTTGAGGCGCGGTATACCAGACTAGACCAGTGACCTTCAGTCATCGGAAGGTTCTACACACCTAGATTGGGTGGACTTTTGGGGGTTTTTTGATTAACGACTTGCCCTTGCGGGTGGTCGAGATGGAATGAAGGGTGGATGTATGCGGGAGACTTCGATCTTCGGCGGCTTTCACGGTGCCAGCACGCAGGCTCTGGCTCCACATAGGGAGGGGCAACCCCACTCTATGGAAAGCAGTTAGGCCAGGTTACGAATGACGGAGGTAGGACTTCCGAAATCGGAGTGACTGACACTCCTCCGAAACGGAAATTCCAGCCGAAGGGTTCTTGACTTAAGCCCGCATTTCATTATAGCTTCTAGCAGCCGAGCTTCTAGAAGCCCAACATTTGTAATGCATTGACTCTTATGGAACCAAACTCACTTCGGCTGGTAGGCTTCTACCAGCCGAAGTGAGTTTTAATGTTAAAAGTCCATGTTAAAAATAAATGCCTAGACATAATGATGCAAATAAAGTGTTTTTAATCGTAAACAAATATTTGAACAGTGGTCAAATATTTGGGGCAATTTAAAACAGCTTGCAAGTCAACATTAAAAGAAAGGACTGTTCATCAATTTTAGCAATTTCTTTGTTTTCATTTCGAATTTCCCCAGCACAATCTTGTAGTTCGATATGAATATTTGATTCCCTTCGTGCATAAGTTTTTCAGTTTCAGTCAACTTATTATAAAATAAACATTTCTTACACTGATCCTTTTTGGTTTGTGAAATCCTATATTATATTCATTGAAGACATTTCTATATTTTTCCAAAGATACTTGACGACAATTTTCCGCTTGACATATTTCTGTGTAAAGTCTATTAATAATTGTTAAATTCAGGCTTCGCCATAAATATCTTTTCGTCGATGATTTCTGCAATAGTGCGATTCTACGGCTGGAAACGAATTAATATGATTTCTTAACATATCAAAATTGATAGGTAATACCTACGCCAAAACAACGAATGTGCCACATTCGATGTTTTGGCGTTGTAGAATTTTAACTTTTGCACATTCGTCACATTGAAATAATAATTCCCTGAAGAATTTTCTATTGGCTGATCATATTCGTTGTTTCAGCAAAGTGAATAATTAGGGAGTTCCATAATTTGTCAAATTAAACGTTTACTTGCTCGAGAGTTGTAGTAAGTTTTTCAAAACTGATTTTTATTCGGCTGTTATAAAAGCATATTGAGTCATTATTGTATTTTCCGAAGGTTTACCTTTTCTGTAAAATTAAAAAAATTTGTTTGGTCTACTAAACCACCACTAGGAAATAAATTAAAAACTTAGATTGCACGTAGGTATTACTCTATTTTAATAGGGTTTTTGGCCACGTCTGGTAGATGTCTCCTGTGCTGAATTTCACTAGAGCGGTTGGGAAAAACATTTGCCTTTAATTCTTCAGTTTTGTTTAATGCGACCTCTGCACTTAATTCTGCCTCTTCATTTAATTTTTTACCATATTAAGGTCTACTTCACTTAAATTATCATCTAATAAATGTTATTTAATCTCACTTAAGGGCTTTCCTGATGGTTCACTTCTAGTTCGTTGACTATTATGTTTTATAATTTTTCTGGTCTTCCTTCGATAGATTTCCAATCAGAAAACCCATAATACTTAAAATAAACTATTCCATTATTTTAAAAGAAATTAATTCCAAGTACTCAAATAATTTTACTTGCAGATTTTCATCTTGCATTATATATTATTCGGCCGTTACCACATGAATTTAATATAAGAAACAATATCGTCCCTCATTTCTTCAATAAGTTTCTGATGATTCGGATTACACTTGCTCTTCTTAAATTCTTCCCTGCTCTGTAGGTATTCAACGAAGTAACGTTGTTGATGTAGTAAAGAGATGAAATTGGCGTAATATGTTTATCGATATGTTACCGTAAATATGTTTGTTCGCTCCCAGTTAAGTAAGGAAATACATATCCGTCTGAGCAGTCGTAAGATCACGTTACCACCCACTTATTAACTGCTATTGCTTGTTAGTTTGCAAGCCGTAAGGAATTAGTCTAGGGCAATGGTGATAAACCTATAACCTACGTTTCTTCATGTTGATGTTCTGTGAAAACCTGCACAGCTGCATTTAAATCTCTGAGCAAATCTTCCGGACATGTATTGCCAAATGTTGTGTTCATTACTAGAAAATGTGATCTTTTATGTGAATTTTTTAAATGAGCCACGCGTTAATTTTTATAAACCTATTTGACCCGCGAAATTCTTTAAACTAAACTACATACAGATTTGACATTAAATAAACTTTTATCAACTTTTTTATATATACACCGGTCCAGGAAGTTTGAACGCGACCCTTTGAATGCGGGACGTTTCATTCCTCTGGAAATATATCAGATAAACGCGTTACCGCTTCATTTAAATCTTCGATCTGCACAAACGCAAGATAGTATGTTATCATACGAGCTGTTAAGGCAAAATCAGGTTCTTGTTTATAACGGCCCAATAAATGAAAGCTTCCGAGATGCTTCTTCAAATTTTTTGTCCGATGAAACAGATGTCCAAGCATTTGCGCATCCGGAAATCCTGCTTTAAACGCATTCATAGTAGCTAATTTAAAATCACACGATACTTTCTCAGAGAAGGTGTGGAAGAGAAGGTTCCACATCTACAAACCAGTATTTGGATTCACGGAGAATCTGTAAACTTTGTTGCCACCCAAATATTAACATCCTATTTGGGAGTGGTCCACTGTCGTAAAGTAGAAATTTTTCTACAACTCTATTTACTTCGTACATCGCGCACTGTTCCGGAATAATTAAATCCTCTAAGCGTGTTGGCCAATGACAAAGTTGCAATGAGGTGACACATAAAAATTAAGTACATCCCCTCTATTAAGGATTACCAGATTTGCACCTATAAGATAATCAAATGGTGCTTGACCTTAATTGTTGCAATTCCTATTTCGCTATTTCGATTCCATATTTCAGCAGTTTCATGCGCAATCATAACTTATACTCGTAAGCCTGGATGGAGTATCGATCCAAAGATAGGGCATCATTGAATCAAATTCAATTTCTGCGGTATCTTTGAGTGGGGCCGAAAGCCGAACAACCACGGTCTACACGTAGGGTTGCGATTTCCCTGAGGCCGAAGAACCACGGTGTATACTTCTTTTTGTTTCTTAGCTGTATAGAAGCCTAGGATCTGCCGCAAAAAGCGAGATTCACCTTGTTTTTTATGTTGCATGTTTTTCACCATAAAAATTGTTACCAACCTAATTGTTAGATCAATCCTAAAGGCGTGTTAACACTTTGAATCTAGTGGTTAACACCTTATGTCAACTTCTTTTAAATTTGTGGTGAATTATTAGAGTCCCCGCAGACTTTCCATCGGCCGATAGTTTAGTCGGTTTCTTAATCAGTATGAAGTGTATGCAAGTGTCGGCCGATACCGAATCGTTATAATTTGCGCACTTGCATACAGCTTCATACTGATTATAAGAAACCGACTAAACTATCGGCCGATAGAAAGTCTGCAGTCTGCGGGGACTCTACACAATTCTAGGATGAGCAACAGTTCATTACACTCTGTGGATATTTTGTGAAGAAATTGTGAAGAAATAGAAAATCTATTGCTCAGCATAGAATTTCGTGAAAGTTGTAACCGACTTATATTTGAGTTACATTAAAAATATTTTATTTGAGAGCTTAAAATTATGTCACCTTGTCCGCGGCTGCTTATTCAATATATTCGCAGCTGGCCAAGTCGGCAAACCGAACTTGGTCGTTCCCCTATCCGCAACCCGGTATGGACGCGCCACGTAGCTGGTGAGGCACCAGTATGTACACGTACCTCAAAACAGGTACGCGCACATACTGGGTCGTGGTTGCCCAACAAACATTTTAGCTGTAAATCGGCTATTTAGCAGCAAAATTGTTTGTTGGGATCGTGCTAAGATCATAGACCTTAGCAGCTGGTAATCATTTCTATCACCGTGTAGCTCAGAAAAACCCTCTACAAGTCTTCCAAGCATAGCGGATGATAGAAAGATTGTTGGTGACTTATGGCATTTCTTAATTTCCATGCGTCATCGTCGTCGTCGAAGTATTCAACAAATTGTTCGTTACACACTTTGCAATATGTTATTGGGGCACTAGGGTCCGCAATAGCACACGGAACAACTTCTTGATCTTCGTCGTCTACATCCATTTCGATCTGAAATCCAGCCTCCACCGCTTTTTCCCATTCTTCCTTGGGTAAACTCCAAGCTCTCAGCATACCTTGCTGTTTCTTGGTGCGCTGTTGTCGATAATGCTCGTCCAAATGGCGACGATATTGAATAACTTCGCCATGTGGAAAAGACATATCACAAAATAGGCATCGTTTACCCTTTGCAGAAGAATGCGATTTTACTGGAGCGTCGAAAACTGGCGTTTTCTGCTCCACTAATTGATCGCTTTTAGGTTTCGCGGTGAAGAGGATCAGAACTTCGTCGACCAATTTCTTGGTTATTTCGTCCATTTGCGTCGGAAGAGGAACCAGACCACAGCTGACAAGTTTTCCATATAGTTCGTGCACGTTCACTGGAGAGGTATTCTGGCATACGTCCGTAACTTTGGCCGATGGTAAAATTTGGTCGTGTGCCACAACCTTCGGGTGCATCTTGTCAACATTGACTGTTGAGGGGATGTTCGAAGGCGTATCCACACGCCTAATTTTGTGGATTTTGGAATCAACTTTGTCATCCAATGGTCTTTTCCTCCCCCTTTCGCAATGTCGTGGAGATTCTGTTTGACCGGTAGCTTGCAATGCACGGATGTGTGAATCTATGATTGCTAATTTATCCGGTGCAAACAGTTTGCTCCACGTGTTACGTAATTTGATCATGCTTACACGCATTTCTGCATTAGCACGATCAAATGACAGAGAAAAATAAATGTCTATGTAACGCGAAAAATGCGTAACGTATTCTCGTCCAACATTTTTCATGATGGAGTCCATCAAATACAATAGACTTAAGCTAGTGTTACCCGAAGCCGTAGAAATGCGAACTTCGATAACCTGAACGATGTCTACTGCAAACGAAATATACTTCTCTGCTAATTTCGTCAAAAAGTCTATATGTCGTTTGCTGATAGACGTTAGTTCGTTTAGTTTAGATGAGTACATCGTGATAATTTCGGATTTATTTTCCATAATGGTCAATAATACGCGATATGATAAAATTTGTAATAGAATAAATAGTAGATGATATAAAAATAAAATATATTACCTATATAAACTTTCGGATCAACGTATCATCGGATCAACGTATCAACGTATCATCGTATCAACGTATCAACGTATCAACGTATCAACGTATCAACGTATCAACGTATCAACGTATCAACGTATCAACGTATCATCGGATCAACGTATCAAAGTATCAACGTATCATCGGATCAACGTATCATCGGATCAACGTATGGTGGCGGCACGAAACGTCCAACCGCAAAATTGAAATTTTCCTATTGAGATTCGGAAAGATAAAAGTTTAAATAGTATACCAAAAAAATGAAATTGCGGTAAAAGGCCCTACACGCACTTTTGTTTTCGAAATTAACGTTCCTATAGAACCCATTGGCTAACCTCTAAAATTAAGGCCACGCCCACTAAAAAGGTTATAAATACAACACATCGGCGGGAGGTGTATCAGGCTTCAAGAACGTAAATTGTGCTTGAGGCGCGGTATACCAGACTAGACCAGTGACCTTCAGTCATCGGAAGGTTTTACACACCTAGATTGGGTGGACTTTTGGGGGTTTTTTGATTAACGACTTGCCCTTGCGGGTGGTCGAGATGGAATGAAGGGTGGATGTATGCGGGAGACTTCGATCTTCGGCGGCTTTCACGGTGCCAGCACGCAGGCTCTGGCTCCACATAGGGAGGGGCAACCCCACTCTATGGAAAGCAGTTAGGCCAGGTTACGAATGACGGAGGTAGGACTTCCGAAATCGGAGTGACTGACACTCCTCCGAAACGGAAATTCCAGCCGAAGGGTTCTTGACTTAAGCCCGCATTTCATTATAGCTTCTAGCAGCCGAGCTTCTAGAAGCCCAACATTTGTAATGCATTGACTCTTATGGAACCAAACTCACTTCGGCTGGTAGGCTTCTACCAGCCGAAGTGAGTTTTAATGAAAAGTCCATGTTAAAAATAAATGCCTAGACATAATGATGCAAATAAAATGTTTTTAATCGTAAACAAATATTTGAACAGTGGTCAAATATTTGGGGCAATTTAAAACAGCTTGCAAGTCAACATTAAAAGAAAGGACTGTTCATCAATTTTAGCAATTTCTTTGTTTTCATTTCGAATTTCCCCAGCACAATCTTGTAGTTCGATATGAATATTTGATTCCCTTCGTGCATAAGTTTTTCAGTTTCAGTCAACTTATTATAAAATAAACATTTCTTACACTGATCCTTTTTGGTTTGTGAAATCCTATATTATATTCATTGAAGACATTTCTATATTTTTCCAAAGATACTTGACGACAATTTTCCGCTTGACATATTTCTGTGTAAAGTCTATTAATAATTGTTAAATTCAGGCTTCGCCATAAATATCTTTTTTTTTCTAAAAATAAAAAAAAAATAAGTTTTTCAAAAATGTTCGTCGATGATTTCTGCAATAGTGCGATTCTACGGCTGGAAACGAATTAATATGATTTCTTAACATATCAAAATTGATAGGTAATACCTACGCCAAAACAACGAATGTGCCACATTCGATGTTTTGGCGTTGTAGAATTTTAACTTTTGCACATTCGTCACATTGAAATAATAATTCCCTGAAGAATTTTCTATTGGCTGATCATATTCGTTGTTTCAGCAAAGTGAATAATTAGGGAGTTCCATAATTTGTCAAATTAAACGTTTACTTGCTCGAGAGTTGTAGTAAGTTTTTCAAAACTGATTTTTATTCGGCTGTTATAAAAGCATATTGAGTCATTATTGTATTTTCCGAAGGTTTACCTTTTCTGTAAAATTAAAAAAATTTGTTTGGTCTACTAAACCACCACTAGGAAATAAATTAAAAACTTAGATTGCACGTAGGTATTACTCTATTTTAATAGGGTTTTTGGCCACGTCTGGTAGATGTCTCCTGTGCTGAATTTCACTAGAGCGGTTGGGAAAAACATTTGCCTTTAATTCTTCAGTTTTGTTTAATGCGACCTCTGCACTTAATTCTGCCTCTTCATTTAATTTTTTACCATATTAAGGTCTACTTCACTTAAATTATCATCTAATAAATGTTATTTAATCTCACTTAAGGGCTTTCCTGATGGTTCACTTCTAGTTCGTTGACTATTATGTTTTATAATTTTTCTGGTCTTCCTTCGATAGATTTCCAATCAGAAAACCCATAATACTTAAAATAAACTATTCCATTATTTTAAAAGAAATTAATTCCAAGTACTCAAATAATTTTACTTGCAGATTTTCATCTTGCATTATATATTATTCGGCCGTTACCACATGAATTTAATATAAGAAACAATATCGTCCCTCATTTCTTCAATAAGTTTCTGATGATTCGGATTACACTTGCTCTTCTTAAATTCTTCCCTGCTCTGTAGGTATTCAACGAAGTAACGTTGTTGATGTAGTAAAGAGATGAAATTGGCGTAATATGTTTATCGATATGTTACCGTAAATATGTTTGTTCGCTCCCAGTTAAGTAAGGAAATACATATCCGTCTGAGCAGTCGTAAGATCACGTTACCACCCACTTATTAACTGCTATTGCTTGTTAGTTTGCAAGCCGTAAGGAATTAGTCTAGGGCAATGGTGATAAACCTATAACCTACGTTTCTTCATGTTGATGTTCTGTGAAAACCTGCACAGCTGCATTTAAATCTCTGAGCAAATCTTCCGGACATGTATTGCCAAATGTTGTGTTCATTACTAGAAAATGTGATCTTTTATGTGAATTTTTTAAATGAGCCACGCGTTAATTTTTATAAACCTATTTGACCCGCGAAATTCTTTAAACTAAACTACATACAGATTTGACATTAAATAAACTTTTATCAACTTTTTTATATATACACCGGTCCAGGAAGTTTGAACGCGACCCTTTGAATGCGGGACGTTTCATTCCTCTGGAAATATATCAGATAAACGCGTTACCGCTTCATTTAAATCTTCGATCTGCACAAACGCAAGATAGTATGTTATCATACGAGCTGTTAAGGCAAAATCAGGTTCTTGTTTATAACGGCCCAATAAATGAAAGCTTCCGAGATGCTTCTTCAAATTTTTTGTCCGATGAAACAGATGTCCAAGCATTTGCGCATCCGGAAATCCTGCTTTAAACGCATTCATAGTAGCTAATTTAAAATCACACGATACTTTCTCAGAGAAGGTGTGGAAGAGAAGGTTCCACATCTACAAACCAGTATTTGGATTCACGGAGAATCTGTAAACTTTGTTGCCACCCAAATATTAACATCCTATTTGGGAGTGGTCCACTGTCGTAAAGTAGAAATTTTTCTACAACTCTATTTACTTCGTACATCGCGCACTGTTCCGGAATAATTAAATCCTCTAAGCGTGTTGGCCAATGACAAAGTTGCAATGAGGTGACACATAAAAATTAAGTACATCCCCTCTATTAAGGATTACCAGATTTGCACCTATAAGATAATCAAATGGTGCTTGACCTTAATTGTTGCAATTCCTATTTCGCTATTTCGATTCCATATTTCAGCAGTTTCATGCGCAATCATAACTTATACTCGTAAGCCTGGATGGAGTATCGATCCAAAGATAGGGCATCATTGAATCAAATTCAATTTCTGCGGTATCTTTGAGTGGGGCCGAAAGCCGAACAACCACGGTCTACACGTAGGGTTGCGATTTCCCTGAGGCCGAAGAACCACGGTGTATACTTCTTTTTGTTTCTTAGCTGTATAGAAGCCTAGGATCTGCCGCAAAAAGCGAGATTCACCTTGTTTTTTATGTTGCATGTTTTTCACCATAAAAATTGTTACCAACCTAATTGTTAGATCAATCCTAAAGGCGTGTTAACACTTTGAATCTAGTGGTTAACACCTTATGTCAACTTCTTTTAAATTTGTGGTGAATTATTAGAGTCCCCGCAGACTTTCCATCGGCCGATAGTTTAGTCGGTTTCTTAATCAGTATGAAGTGTATGCAAGTGTCGGCCGATACCGAATCGTTATAATTTGCGCACTTGCATACAGCTTCATACTGATTATAAGAAACCGACTAAACTATCGGCCGATAGAAAGTCTGCAGTCTGCGGGGACTCTACACAATTCTAGGATGAGCAACAGTTCATTACACTCTGTGGATATTTTGTGAAGAAATTGTGAAGAAATAGAAAATCTATTGCTCAGCATAGAATTTCGTGAAAGTTGTAACCGACTTATATTTGAGTTACATTAAAAATATTTTATTTGAGAGCTTAAAATTATGTCACCTTGTCCGCGGCTGCTTATTCAATATATTCGCAGCTGGCCAAGTCGGCAAACCGAACTTGGTCGTTCCCCTATCCGCAACCCGGTATGGACGCGCCACGTAGCTGGTGAGGCACCAGTATGTACACGTACCTCAAAACAGGTACGCGCACATACTGGGTCGTGGTTGCCCAACAAACATTTTAGCTGTAAATCGGCTATTTAGCAGCAAAATTGTTTGTTGGGATTGTGCTAAGATCATAGACCTTAGCAGCTGGTAATCATTTCTATCACCGTGTAGCTCAGAAAAACCCTCTACAAGTCTTCCAAGCATAGCGGATGATAGAAAGATTGTTGGTGACTTATGGCATTTCTTAATTTCCATGCGTCATCGTCGTCGTCGAAGTATTCAACAAATTGTTCGTTACACACTTTGCAATATGTTATTGGGGCACTAGGGTCCGCAATAGCACACGGAACAACTTCTTGATCTTCGTCGTCTACATCCATTTCGATCTGAAATCCAGCCTCCACCGCTTTTTCCCATTCTTCCTTGGGTAAACTCCAAGCTCTCAGCATACCTTGCTGTTTCTTGGTGCGCTGTTGTCGATAATGCTCGTCCAAATGGCGACGATATTGAATAACTTCGCCATGTGGAAAAGACATATCACAAAATAGGCATCGTTTACCCTTTGCAGAAGAATGCGATTTTACTGGAGCGTCGAAAACTGGCGTTTTCTGCTCCACTAATTGATCGCTTTTAGGTTTCGCGGTGAAGAGGATCAGAACTTCGTCGACCAATTTCTTGGGTATTTCGTCCATTTGCGTCGGAAGAGGAACCAGACCACGGCTGACAAGTTTTCCATATAGTTCGTGCACGTTCACTGGAGAGGTATTCTGGCATACGTCCGTGACTTTGGCCGATGGTAAAATTTGGTCGTGTGCCACAACCTTCGGGTGCATCTTGTCAACATTGACTGTTGAGGGGATGTTCGAAGGCGTATCCACACGCCTAATTTTGTGGATTTTGGAATCAACTTTGTCATCCAATGGTCTTTTCCTCCCCCTTTCGCAATGTCGTGGAGATTCTGTTTGACCGGTAGCTTGCAATGCACGGATGTGTGAATCTATGATTGCTAATTTATCCGGTGCAAACAGTTTGCTCCACGTGTTACGTAATTTGATCATGCTTACACGCATTTCTGCATTGGCACGATCAAATGACAGAGAAAAATAAATGTCTATGTAACGCGAAAAATGCGTAACGTATTCTCGTCCAACATTTTTCATGATGGAGTCCATCAAATACAATAGACTTAAGCTAGTGTTACCCGAAGCCGTAGAAATGCGAACTTCGATAACCTGAACGATGTCTACTGCAAACGAAATATACTTCTCTGCTAATTTCGTCAAAAAGTCTATATGTCGTTTGCTGATAGACGTTAGTTCGTTTAGTTTAGATGAGTACATCGTGATAATTTCGGATTTATTTTCCATAATGGTCAATAATACGCGATATGATAAAATTTGTAATAGAATAAATAGTAGATGATATAAAAATAAAATATATTACCTATATAAACTTTCGGATCAACGTATCATCGGATCAACGTATCATCGTATCAACGTATCAACGTATCAACGTATCAACGTATCAACGTATCAACGTATCAACGTATCAACGTATCATCGGATCAACGTATCAACGTATCAACGTATCATCGGATCAACGTATCATCGGATCAACGTATGGTGGCGGCACGAAACGTCCAACCGCAAAATTGAAATTTTCCTATTGAGATTCGGAAAGATAAAAGTTTAAATAGTATACCAAAAAAATGAAATTGCGGTAAAAGGCCCTACACGCACTTTTGTTTTCGAAATTAACGTTCCTATAGAACCCATTGGCTAACCTCTAAAATTAAGGCCACGTCCACTAAAAAGGTTATAAATACAACACATCGGCGGGAGGTGTATCAGGCTTCAAGAACGTAAATTGTGCTTGAGGCGCGGTATACCAGACTAGACCAGTGACCTTCAGTCATCGGAAGGTTTTACACACCTAGATTGGGTGGACTTTTGGGGGTTTTTTGATTAACGACTTGCCCTTGCGGGTGGTCGAGATGGAATGAAGGGTGGATGTATGCGGGAGACTTCGATCTTCGGCGGCTTTCACGGTGCCAGCACGCAGGCTCTGGCTCCACATAGGGAGGGGCAACCCCACTCTATGGAAAGCAGTTAGGCCAGGTTACGAATGACGGAGGTAGGACTTCCGAAATCGGAGTGACTGACACTCCTCCGAAACGGAAATTCCAGCCGAAGGGTTCTTGACTTAAGCCCGCATTTCATTATAGCTTCTAGCAGCCGAGCTTCTAGAAGCCCAACATTTGTAATGCATTGACTCTTATGGAACCAAACTCACTTCGGCTGGTAGGCTTCTACCAGCCGAAGTGAGTTTTAATGAAAAGTCCATGTTAAAAATAAATGCCTAGACATAATGATGCAAATAAAGTGTTTTTAATCGTAAACAAATATTTGAACAGTGGTCAAATATTTGGGGCAATTTAAAACAGCTTGCAAGTCAACATTAAAAGAAAGGACTGTTCATCAATTTTAGCAATTTCTTTGTTTTCATTTCGAATTTCCCCAGCACAATCTTGTAGTTCGATATGAATATTTGATTCCCTTCGTGCATAAGTTTTTCAGTTTCAGTCAACTTATTATAAAATAAACATTTCTTACACTGATCCTTTTTGGTTTGTGAAATCCTATATTATATTCATTGAAGACATTTCTATATTTTTCCAAAGATACTTGACGACAATTTTCCGCTTGACATATTTCTGTGTAAAGTCTATTAATAATTGTTAAATTCAGGCTTCGCCATAAATATCTTTTTTTTTCTAAAAATAAAAAAAAAAATAAGTTTTTCAAAAATGTTCGTCGATGATTTCTGCAATAGTGCGATTCTACGGCTGGAAACGAATTAATATGATTTCTTAACATATCAAAATTGATAGGTAATACCTACGCCAAAACAACGAATGTGCCACATTCGATGTTTTGGCGTTGTAGAATTTTAACTTTTGCACATTCGTCACATTGAAATAATAATTCCCTGAAGAATTTTCTATTGGCTGATCATATTCGTTGTTTCAGCAAAGTGAATAATTAGGGAGTTCCATAATTTGTCAAATTAAACGTTTACTTGCTCGAGAGTTGTAGTAAGTTTTTCAAAACTGATTTTTATTCGGCTGTTATAAAAGCATATTGAGTCATTATTGTATTTTCCGAAGGTTTACCTTTTCTGTAAAATTAAAAAAATTTGTTTGGTCTACTAAACCACCACTAGGAAATAAATTAAAAACTTAGATTGCACGTAGGTATTACTCTATTTTAATAGGGTTTTTGGCCACGTCTGGTAGATGTCTCCTGTGCTGAATTTCACTAGAGCGGTTGGGAAAAACATTTGCCTTTAATTCTTCAGTTTTGTTTAATGCGACCTCTGCACTTAATTCTGCCTCTTCATTTAATTTTTTACCATATTAAGGTCTACTTCACTTAAATTATCATCTAATAAATGTTATTTAATCTCACTTAAGGGCTTTCCTGATGGTTCACTTCTAGTTCGTTGACTATTATGTTTTATAATTTTTCTGGTCTTCCTTCGATAGATTTCCAATCAGAAAACCCATAATACTTAAAATAAACTATTCCATTATTTTAAAAGAAATTAATTCCAAGTACTCAAATAATTTTACTTGCAGATTTTCATCTTGCATTATATATTATTCGGCCGTTACCACATGAATTTAATATAAGAAACAATATCGTCCCTCATTTCTTCAATAAGTTTCTGATGATTCGGATTACACTTGCTCTTCTTAAATTCTTCCCTGCTCTGTAGGTATTCAACGAAGTAACGTTGTTGATGTAGTAAAGAGATGAAATTGGCGTAATATGTTTATCGATATGTTACCGTAAATATGTTTGTTCGCTCCCAGTTAAGTAAGGAAATACATATCCGTCTGAGCAGTCGTAAGATCACGTTACCACCCACTTATTAACTGCTATTGCTTGTTAGTTTGCAAGCCGTAAGGAATTAGTCTAGGGCAATGGTGATAAACCTATAACCTACGTTTCTTCATGTTGATGTTCTGTGAAAACCTGCACAGCTGCATTTAAATCTCTGAGCAAATCTTCCGGACATGTATTGCCAAATGTTGTGTTCATTACTAGAAAATGTGATCTTTTATGTGAATTTTTTAAATGAGCCACGCGTTAATTTTTATAAACCTATTTGACCCGCGAAATTCTTTAAACTAAACTACATACAGATTTGACATTAAATAAACTTTTATCAACTTTTTTATATATACACCGGTCCAGGAAGTTTGAACGCGACCCTTTGAATGCGGGACGTTTCATTCCTCTGGAAATATATCAGATAAACGCGTTACCGCTTCATTTAAATCTTCGATCTGCACAAACGCAAGATAGTATGTTATCATACGAGCTGTTAAGGCAAAATCAGGTTCTTGTTTATAACGGCCCAATAAATGAAAGCTTCCGAGATGCTTCTTCAAATTTTTTGTCCGATGAAACAGATGTCCAAGCATTTGCGCATCCGGAAATCCTGCTTTAAACGCATTCATAGTAGCTAATTTAAAATCACACGATACTTTCTCAGAGAAGGTGTGGAAGAGAAGGTTCCACATCTACAAACCAGTATTTGGATTCACGGAGAATCTGTAAACTTTGTTGCCACCCAAATATTAACATCCTATTTGGGAGTGGTCCACTGTCGTAAAGTAGAAATTTTTCTACAACTCTATTTACTTCGTACATCGCGCACTGTTCCGGAATAATTAAATCCTCTAAGCGTGTTGGCCAATGACAAAGTTGCAATGAGGTGACACATAAAAATTAAGTACATCCCCTCTATTAAGGATTACCAGATTTGCACCTATAAGATAATCAAATGGTGCTTGACCTTAATTGTTGCAATTCCTATTTCGCTATTTCGATTCCATATTTCAGCAGTTTCATGCGCAATCATAACTTATACTCGTAAGCCTGGATGGAGTATCGATCCAAAGATAGGGCATCATTGAATCAAATTCAAACGTCTGCAAACCTACGTCGTCCAAAACCAAGCCACAGAATTCTTAAGCAAACATAAAGGCCTACCAAAAATCTTGATAATGGGAGTTGAACCGAAACTTCTACACTCATCCCAGTTCCATAGGTGGAAATTTTTTCATTTGGCTTCTCCAAATGTTGTCATAAACGGCAAAGTTAATATTTCGTTATCAGTTTCCCACCATGTCTCTTCTCAGATATTCTCTCTTCAGATCTGCAAGATTCGTCTTCTTGCAATTGACGTATTGTATATCGATGTTCCTTATGTGAAGAAATCTCAAAGCAATCGACACTTAAAGGCGACTTCCATAATTTTCACATTCAGTGCGCCTATAAAAAATTCGTTTTAATCGGGAATCGGATCATTCACCAATTCTGTATATATACCTGAAAATAACTTGTTGACCACCCCTTATATACAGGGTGCCCCCGTATATATACAGGGTCTCTGGGTTGTTCTATGGGTGATCCATTTTTCTTCTTCTTTTTCTCAATTATGGAATGATCAGAATCGCATTCCATATGAGTGTGAACAAGTACCAAAAACTTGTGATCAATGCTTTCAACATTATTTAATTTTTGGATCAAAAGGGTGAACATTAATGGCAGAAACGAATTTTTGTTCTGCCCAGCACAAGTGTCGGAATATAGTATAACGAGTTTTATAGTTTCCGAAAGCGTCAGTAGATGCTTATAAATGCATGACGCAATTTGATTAGCACCTTTAGCTGCTACTCCTTCATGCCACATAAAGCAAAACGACTGCTTATCATCGCACCGATGTCAAGTTAAATAATTATATGTCCACAATTGACATTTGTAGAAAGCAATGGACGTTTTAATATCAGGAGTAGGCAGACATTGCTGAAGATCAAACGTATACAAGGTATCTGCTTTATTTGTACGACATAAGGCCTTACCTTGACGTTAACTCTCGTATGCAAATTCTGCTTCTACACATATCATCTTTCGGCGCCTTTATTTTAATTCCCATATCGTGAAATAATTTTTCATAAATTTTTCTACCTACAGGAGTATCCACTTTCTCCCAACTTTTGTACTCCTCATACAGCCTGCTCATTGTATAGTGCGACGGTAAATACCTATAACATAATAATAATAATAATTAATTGAACATACTAACAATAAAAAAAAACAAAAACCGACTTCAAAAAAAAGCAATACAAAAAAATTGCACTAAAAAGTAAAAAATAATTAGAAGTTATTAGAAGAAGATTTAACAGAAATTAGAAGTATATTTTTACAGTGCTGAGCATAAAAATTAATGTATTACGTCAATAATATACAATTATTGTTATTTTTGGAGTCGGTGCCAGCCAAGGTTAACAAACGTGTATTAACGAAGTAGCGGAGTACCAGTAGGTATACATTTTATATCACTTTGACTGCAAAGAGTTTCACAGTCGACAAGATCGCAGGCGCTTGGCGTTAAACAACACGACATCGGTATTGCTACATTGTCGTATTAATGTGATTTCAAATACATTTTGTAAATTTCTTAACAGCTTGGCTGGCACCGACTCCAAAAATAACAATAATTGTATATTATTGACGTAATACATTAATTTTTATGCTCAGCACTGTAAAAATATACTTCTAATTTCTGTTAAATCTTCTTCTAATAACTTCTAATTATTTTTTACTTTTTAGTGCAATTTTTTTGTATTGCTTTTTTTTGAAGTCGGTTTTTGTTTTTTTTTAAAAATTTTTTTATTTCTTGCTTTTTAGTGAATCTTGCGTTCCTTAACTGATTTATCGAAAGCGAATATGGGTAGACCTACTAAACGCGCTGCCCATATGCGACAGCGCCGTTCAAATGAGACAAGCGAAGAAAGGGCGAAACGCCTATCTCAAAGTTGAAAATGCGGGCTTACAACAAATATTTTATAATTGACAATACGGGAAACGGAATACGGGAAAAATTATTGGCGACAAGATTTACAGCGCATCTACCGGCCTGAATTGTCAATTAACACGTACAAATTGATCCAAATATAAATTATAAAGTTGTATTGGTTTTCTGTACTTTTTGGTAATTTTAAAAATATTGTGCAACGCTACTGACTATCCGTCAATGTCATTTAATTTTTAAGGTTAACATTATAATTTTAAAAATATTGTGCAACGCTACTGACTATCCGTCAATGTCATTTAATTTTTAAGGTTAACATTATTATGTCAAAGTTGTGCCCCCTATTCTCGAGCCGCTACTGACTATATGTAAATGTCATTATTTAATTAAACTTGTCATACATTATTTTAATTTATAACTTGATTTTTGCTAATTTTAAAAATATTGTGCAACGTCACTGACTATATGTCTGTCAAAGTCATTTAATTAAATTTCTAGTGTCAAAATCGCAACGTATCATTATTTAATTAAACTTGTCATACATTATTTTAATTTATAACTTGATTTTTGTATTGTGCTACGCCACTGACTATATGTCTGTCAAAGTCATTTAATTAAATTTCTAGTGTCAAAATCGCAACGTAACTATGACAACGACGTTGACCTGAAGTGTTTAATTGCAGATGACCGTCTTATTTAATTTATAAAAACCAAAGTACTCAACCGATTTTGATGAAATTTAAATGGGACCAATCTGAAACTATATCCTTTAGAATTGTGAAAACATTTTGAAAATCGGTTAATAAATGACGGAGTTATGAGGTAACAAACATTAAAAAAAAAAAAAAAAATACAGACGAATTGATAACCTCCTCCTTTTTTGAAGTCGGTTAAAAAGGATGAATAATACCTTTGATTGGATTTTCTCCTCGTGTAGTGACTCTCATTTGCTGGAATAGCTAAGATGTGCTGCCGAACAGTCTCCAAATAGTTTTCTGGTGTTTTGTTATGTGGAATGTGTTTTCCTCTTCCATCATCATGAGTAATGCCAGGGGTAGTATTACCTTTATTTTTTTAAATATCAGTGACAAATCTATTGGTTATGTCAAATGTACCCAGAAAGCATTCCTTGCAAACCTTTATTAATTCCCCTTCTATTTCAAAATGGTATGTGTAAGAAACAAGACGGTTCTTTTGTTTGCTTTCATCACTAATTGTATAGTTTTGAAACTTTTTTTTTATTCCAAATGTATACTTATACCATTTTACACAATATAACTATGAACCTATACCTGTGCGTATAAAGATATAAGTCAACTTGTACCTATTGGCGCGAACTGTAGGAACTTATACCAAATTTCACAAGTGAATTGTGGCCGTTCTGAAGCAATTAGACTTATATCGTTTTGTACATGTGTACTATGGGTTATAACCAATATTCTTATGCACTTATCTCAATTTGCCCAAAAATCGACATATACCACTTTGCACGCGCACGCCGGAATAATTTATGTGAGCCGATAATTCAGAATTAGCTTTCTTCAATTTTGTAACCAATGAACCTGTTGCATCTATATAAATTACATCAGAATGCAAAATGTAGGTTGCCATTTGTGCCAATGTCCAATAATGCACAAAAAGTGGGTCCAATCCAATGCCGTGAATTTCTCCAACATGTCGTTCGTATTTCAAATGGACAATAGTTTGAATGGGGTCTAAACCTTTAACTAAATTCAACAGCTGATCTTTCTGTTCTTGTTTGGCTTTCCGTAGTGTTTGAATATTAGGCAAATGGGGTGGTTCCAGATCACCCAATTCCATTAGTTCATCAGCTGCCTTGCGACGCCACAGGCATGGTTGTAAACTGCTTTCAACCATCACTTTAGAAATTTTGACCCTTCGTTCTCCTTTTAGTTGTCGTTTTCTTATATGCTTCCTCTGGATGATCCCAATTGAGGTGTGAATGGGGGGGAGGTAATTACGTAGGCGTCCACAGGCGAAGTTGGAACGAATTCCTCCGGGATGCCTCGGGACTCGTCTAATCGACTGGGGCCTGGCTGGTTCTCAACGGTCGGCAAAATCCAGGAGTCAGGTATAGCAGGCTCGGGGACCTCTCGGATGGTGAGGTCAGCGGTCCTCTCCTCCGAGATTGCATGTGTCTGCCGTACTACACGGATTTTTCTGGGTGGAGCTGTAACATTAGACTTTCTTTTAATGCCCACAGGGCTCTTACCTGATATAGTTTCGGTGGCCGGCGGCACCACTGAGGGTTTATCGATGGTCACCATCGGGCGGGCACGTGGTGGAGCTACTCGTCTTCTTCCGGGAGGTGCTGAAACGGGTGGGGTTAGATCTAGTTTCGACATACCTAACAGCACCTCTTCAAAGCTGGGCCTAGCTACGGAAGTAGTTGCCCTACTGGTAACCAAGGTGGGTCGGGTAGGTCGGCGCCCCCATGGTGCTCCTTCGGGAGGACTGACCTGCAGCCTCCGGCGTTGTACCTCGGCTTCCCGTTTGGCTCTCCGCCACAGTGGTCCTGGTAGGTGGTTGGATCGGGCCTTCCTCATAGTCTCTGATTTTACAGACGGCATTATTGCGGCGTAAAACGTTCTAGACAAACCTTCGAAACACTAAATGTGAAAATTTGTGGGTAGATATGCCACTGCTATCAGGAAAGGTGTTCAGATAGCTTCGAAATATTCAGACAGGGTCGTCTCCGGAAAATTTGTTTTGAGCGGCGGTGGTCCTGTCCATTGCATTTCCTCGGGGTCTTCTCGTCTTTGATGCCGGGGTGATTCATCGACCAAAACGGAACCGGCGGAAGATGGTCGATTGAATCCGGATATGCAACTCGGAGACGGGTTGGCCTTACGGGGTGGAAATACAACTTCTACGACGATTTTGCTCTATCGGTGTCACGGGGACCCTGTCGGAATGGGAATATCTGTGGTCAGATACTCTTCGGATGTAGTTTAACGACTTTTCGGTCGGAATCCATCGGTTTTATCAGACTTTTCGGATTTCTCTCAGCTTTTTAGTTTAACGACTTTTTCGGTCGCAATCCATCGAACTTATCGGATTTATCTCGGGTTTTCTAGTTTAACGACTTTTCGGTCGCGTGTGGATCTTCTTAAAGGAAAATCGTCCTCCGTGAGAGTTTCCGGAAGCGGTGCTGGACTCACGGGGGTTCGTGATATCTTTCCCCATTTCAGGTCTTTAGCATGGACCCGGGTGCGCTTTGATCCTTCGGGGGTTACCAACTCTACCACCACCGGCGACAACACCCTGTCAACGACGTACGGGCCTTGAAACTTGGGGGCCAATTTGGCTATCACCCCAGTTATGGCACTTGATAAGATCCGTTGTCTTTTGTAGACAACATCTCCCACTTGGGGGAGTCGGTCTCGTCGGCGGCGGTTATAATATCGACTCTGGGTGCTGAAGGCGGTGGCGAGGTTGGTCTGGGCGATCTGGCGTAACTCGGTTAGCAGGCGTAGAGTTTGTTCTATTTCTCGTGGCCCCTCGTCGATAGGTCGCTCTTGCGAACAGTATAGTTCCCTCCCGAAGTTCAGCAAACACGGGGAAAATCCGGTGGACGCGTGTCGGGCCGTGTTCAGAGCAAACTGGATCTCTGGCAGCATTGCGTCCCACTTCCTATGCTGATCTTCGCATGCTTGTGCGATCATAGTACCAATGGTTTTGTTGGTCCTCTCGACCAGATTGCACTGGGGAGAGTAGGGGGGAGTAAAGTGGTGTTCAATTCCGTAGGCCTGGGTCAATTGTTTTAATTCTTTGCCTGTATATTGGGTCCCATTGTCGCTTAACAATTGGTCAGGGCTTCCAAATCGCAGTATTACTTGTTTTTTAAAAGCTTGGCTGACTTCAGAGGCGGTGGCTTTGCGGAGTGGACAGAGTTCCACCCACTTGGTGAAAGTGTCCTGAAAAACAATAAGTAGTGGTATCCCCTCGTGGAACGGGGAAATGGGCCCATCAAGTCAGAGCTGACCGTTTGCCATGGTTTGAAGGGTATTCTCGGATGCATCTGGCCGACTGGAGGTCCTGCGGCTGGCTTATACGTGTTGCAAGATTTGCATGTTTTGGCGTAGTTGATTACGTCCCTCAACAGCCCTGGCCAAAAGTACATGCGCCCGATTCGGGCGGTTGTTTTCGCTATCCCGGCATATCCGGCTATCATTTGGTCATGGTTCTCATATAGGATGGCCTGACGCTCGGGAGTGGGGACGCATCTTCTCCAAGGGGATTCAAGTTCTCCAGTTAAGGCGCTGCTGGGCGTAGGAAACTTCCGATAGATTTTCCCGTTGGAGATTTTGTAATCTTTAAACCCGTGGGGATGCCGTTGAATACTTTTTTTTAAATATCGGTACCAGCGGCACTTTGATGAGGCTGGCTCGAGGGCGGCGACGGCTGGTGTCGGTTCCTCTTGGTAACTACGGGATAATATGTCCGCTACACAATTATTCCTCCCCGGCTGGTATTCCACTGAAAAGTTGTACTGTTGCAGTTCGAGGATCCAGCGCGTTAAGCGACCGGTGGGATTCTTTTGATTCTTTAGTCATCGTAGGCTACGGTGGTCGCTGACGACTGTGAAGGAGTACCCTTCTAGGTAGCTCCTCAATTTTTTTACCGCCCAAACAATGGCCAAACACTCTATCTCTGTGACGGAGTAGTTTTTCTCCGCCGGGATCAGACTTCGGCTGATGTAAGTGATAAGAAACAGAGAAAGTCGAAATCGTCTAATATGGCCTCATCAGCAAAAATTGAAGAAATTGAAAAAAAACGTAGAAACAATCCTTAGACAGACGAAGAAGAAAGTCCCCACGAGTGGCCCAAAGAATGGTCCACACTTGAAGATGAAGAAAACAATAGCTCGGACAACGAAAAACAAGGAAAAATTCGAAAGGAAGCAAAAAAGAGACCAAACAAAAACCAAAGGAAGCGTGCCAGATTGGCGAAGCAAGAAAAAGAAAAACTTGAAAAACAAGAAACAGAAACGCTAAGTGAAAACAGTAATGAAACAAAAAGAAAAAATTATGACACTGAAAAGACACAAAGTGAATACAATTTGGAAATATCCACAAAGCTGATCGAAACATTGTCCAGAATCCTACAGGCGATGCAAGAAAATAAAGAAGAACATGGAATAGAAGAAACAGAAACACCAAGTGAAAGCCATTTGCGAATAACAGAATGGGCGAAAGAAATATTTTCCAACATATCGAACGCCGCGCATAAAATAATGAAATTCATCATATTAAGCAAAGAAGAACTCGACGAAAGGAAAAACACACTAAAAAATTTAGAAGATATGAAAGAAAGCACCTTTAAACTTCTACTATTCATATTGAAGGACAATAACAACAAACGAGGGACGGGTGAGCCTTCAGCCACCCTTCCCCCGTCCAAAGTAAATACAGCAGAGGCGGTTCCTGCCCCTGCCACCCCCGCGAACCTCCTCAAGGTCCGGGAACTCAAAGAAACAAATTCTTCCCCTCAGGAAGAACCCAAAAAGCAAAACCCACCTAAGGAAAATCTGGCAGAGTCCAACCCCCCGAACCTCCTCAAGGTCCGGGAACCCAAGGAAACGGATTCCTCCCCTAAGGAAGAATCCACGAAGCACAACCCACCCAAGAAATACCTGACAGCAATGAAGAATGATGCCATCAGCAACCCCCAGAGCACACACAAGAAATACAAAGTAATTGTCTACCCTGGAGAGGGTAGCTCATTCCAGTCAGCAGAAAACACAAAAACCGCCCTGACTAGCATCAGAGCGGAAGACCTTGGCATAAAAGCAGATAGGCTCTATCTGACGAAAAACAAAAGTGTTGTGGTGGAATCCTCCCACCCTTCGGTCAAGAAACTAGTAGGCAGCACTCTACTAGCGGAGAACCAATTGATGGCCCGGGAGCCTTCAGCTACCTGGCCATCAATTGCTATACAGATGGTGGACAAATCCGTCTCTAAGGATCAAATCACAGCGGAAATAGAAAGGAGTTTTCCCGAGGTGGTCAATATGGCCGGGATTTCTTGGCTCAAAAGAGCCAATCCCGTACATACCAGAGGAAGAACTCACAACAAATGGATCCTGGAGGTTCACCCCCTGGTCCATGAAGCAATAAAAAAGGAGGGTAAATTCAGAGTGGCTTGGAAAAGCTACCGGGTACGGAATCACATCGGAATTGTCCGATGTTATAAATGCCAACGTTTTGGCCACACAGCCAAATTTTGCAAAGGAAATGAAACATGCGCCTTTTGCACCTCAACAGAACACGCTTCACGTGACTGTGTAGTGCAAAAGGAACTTGCTAAGCATGTATGCGTCAACTGTGTCAGAGCGAAGATCAGTGACAACAAGCACTCCACAGGATCAATCCTGTGTAAAGTTTATAAGGCCCGCCTTATGGCCCTTGCACAATCCATAGCAACCACTATTGACAACGAGAGAAATAACCGTGACCAATGAGATCTAATCTTAAAAACTAATAACCCTGATAAGAAATAAGGTTTGAGTGTACCCAAAAAGCCAAATAACGATCGAAAATGAAAAACAGACTCGAAAATCAAGAAATGAAAACGAATACTTACCAACATTGATGAAATAAAAACGCCCACGCAATCCAGTATGGAAACCTGAAACATAAAACAAATCAGAAAACAACATATCAAATATAGGCAGATTATATGTATGTAACAATATACCAAATGACACGCGGTTTGAAACCCGATTTAAAAAAATTCATAAAAACGACCAGAACTTGATAAAAATCTCTAAGAATGATTCTATAATTGTAATGAAAACATGAACTCCCCGCCAATTTGCAGGGTCCATTTTCTGATGAGGTTGGCAACAACCTCAAAATGTTTTTTATTTTTTATAAATAAATTAACTTCAATTGATGTAAGTGATGGGTCGGTACCCTTCGGGGTATTTTTGTTCTAATACGGCCCCCAGTCCTCGATAACTTGCGTTCCGTAAACGGTTTAGAAAAGTCCGGACAGGCTAAAACCGGAGCATCGGTCAGGGTGGCTGTTAGTCGGGTGAAAGCTTGAGTTTGTTCCGCATCCCAGTGGAATCTCTTCCCTTTTTTCAACAGGGAGGTCAGTGGTTCAGCCAGGGTAGAGAAGTTCGGGATGAACTTCCTATACCATGATTCTGCCCCCAAGAAGCTCCGGATTTGTCGGACGGTAGTGGGAGGTTCGATGTTTTGAATAGCTTCCACGTTTTCTGGATCCGTCCTAATGCCAGCGTTGTTGACGACATGTCCCAGATATCGCAGCTCCGGTTTGAAGAAGACACATTTCTCTGGTTGCAACCTGAGTCCGGTCCTTCTCAAACGGTCGAACACTTCAGTCAGACGTTGGAGGTGTTCGTCGAAAGTAGCACTCACCACAATGATATCACCTAGGTACCGGAAGGTATGGGGCTCAAGCTCGGGTCCCAGGGTGTTATCTAATAATCGTTGGAACATAGCGGGTGCGGAGTGGAGACCAAACGGCATTACGCGGAACTGGTACAGCCCTCTTCCGGGAACGGTGAACGCGGTGTATTGTTTACTTTCTTGGGCTAACGGGACTTGCCAATATCCGTTTTTCAGATCTAGGGTGCTGATATATTTTGCTCCTCGTAGTTTGTCCAGTATAGCTTGGATGTGGGGTAACGGATATGCATCTTTGATGCTGGCCTCGTTCAATTGCCTATAATCTACACAGAATCGGTACTTTCCGTTGGATTTTCTCACCAATACTACCGGAGAGCTCCAGGCACTTTGTGCTGGCTCTATTATCCCCTCTTTTAGCATCTGATCAACCTCATCATTAATTATTTCCTGCATTTTGGGATTACGAGGGTATTCTGGATTCTGGATTTTAGGTAGGATACAACGGATTTTTGACTTTACATCCGTTATGATCAACCTTATACATCAATTTGTTTGGCCACTGCCATTTCATTTCAAATTGAATGAGATGGTGGTGTAGACACTTCCATTTTTATCATCTTTTCCGGAACGCAAGTCGATCTGCGCTTTGCATCGGGAGTCTTGGCAAAAATGTCGACGAGAAGGTCACATTTTTGGTGCTGTGAAGTGTTTGATTTGGGGTTGCTTTCGATTTTAATGGATATGGTTACGTTTATTGGGAATTCCAGTCCGACATTCCGAATATTATATGGAACAGGTTGTTTTCCATCCCAGTAGGGGGTTTGATTCGTGATTGGAGGATGGTGGGTTCTTTTTGCCGTGCCATGTGTCGTTGTCGGACCGCCCTGGCCCATAATTTCGGGGAAGGATTTTTATCCTTTGAAATGGTGAGTTACTTGATTATTTTGCCATTGCTTCACAGCTACCTGTTGATCGATTGGCCAATATTTTAACATCAGAAGCTCGATGACGTATTTTTCCCTTGGCCTTTTTAATGTATTTTATTTCTTTTATTTATGTGTAGCATTCTGGTTTTTCCGTTCGTTGTTCATTTTTTTATTACAGAGTGTTGTACGAGATTATGATTGCGGTGCATTTTTGTATTCCTGCATCGTAGTGATTGGCGTATCTAATCTCTTTTGACGTTCGCAAACGTGGAAGTGAATTTATGTTGAATATTGGTTTTGGTATAATTATTTAATTAATAATTATTTGATTTAATAATGTTTTATAATGTGTACTTCGACTGGGTTTTATTTCCACGTTACAACATCAAGCGGCGTTAGTATAATGCATCGGCGATCGGAGTCCAGAATGAGCGTTCTATGTTCGAGCCTCTTATTTGAACTTTTATATTTCTTATTTTTTTTGTGTTTAATTTTGGTTTAATATTATTTTTATAAAGGCTGCGATGTGTGACCTACATATTGCAATGAACGGTGACTCCTAATACTGCCACACGTTGGGCTAGCCAAAATATGCTCTGAACGGTCGTATCTAATAAGGTTTCTCGTTATAATAAATTTTTTTGCAATGTTCGGGTGCACATAAAATGTACCCCGTCGATAGAAATATTAAACTTTTACACCAGAGACAAATAATGTAATAATAATGATAATACCTCGGCTTTAATGTCTCGGAGTGCATGGACTTACCTCTCTCAGTCTGGGTTCGTTCCGGGACCAATAACTGTAATACTAAAATCAAAATTTTTGGGCTCTCGGAACAGATTAAAAAAAATATCTTCCGTTGCAGACAATTATATTTTTATTACACACAATAACGTAAATAAATGGTTTATTAAATAAAAAGTTCTTAATATTAATCCTATTAATCAAAATTCTTAACATTAACGAAGAAAAGCACGCGTTTATGTTGTCCGAAATTTTCACTTAATTTTATTACGAAAATAAAGTTTAATGGGGATTTACCTTTAAGAGCTCTAGGGTTTTTATTATGCATAAGATGTTTGACTATGAGATTGTTAACCTTCGACACGCCGATGGTTATTTCTTATCTTGATATGGACGGATTACTTTTCTTGGTGCGTCGTACAAACCACGTGTAGTTGAAATTCGTTTTTTGTAGAAATATTCTGAATCCTTTATGATTTCGATTGGAAAACACTTTAATACAACGTAAGTACACTTTTTATATTAATATTCACTAATTTTCGTCAACTTTACTTAAATTTTCTGTACTTTATTTAATTATTTTTACTAGCAGCGGCCATAAAACACAACGCCATTTATAATCAATCAAACGTAGAGAGATCCCAATTGTTTTTTCATCGCCTCGAAATTCATAGCGATCTTGATTTTCCGTCATTGTTTATTATTGGTCGATACAAAAATCAATACCATTTTTGACCTTCTAAGATTACAGGTCTGTATTCAGCTCATCGTGACTTGTTACAATTTTAATAAAAATAATATATTTTTTTATTTTTAGATTGGATTGATCTTCACCATTGCTTCCTGATTGGTTTCATGAAATTTATGGACATGCATTATCCGTTTTCGGTGCACTAAATCGAAACACTCCGAACGTTGCGTAATATTTTTATATCACTTATTTAAATTTTAATGCTAACACAAACTTTATATTAATTAAGCAATTAACAATTTTGACTTTGGAATTACCTTTCTTATGACTAAACAATTTTGATTTTGTATTATTAATAAACATTTTATATCAACGGAATTAATTAAGCGTTACATTATAAATTATTTTTATTAACCTGTTTCAAGCCTCGCTTTTCAAATTAAATGATACTGAACTCAAATTCTTGGTGTCGGACGAAAGTTTATCTGTTTGATGATATAAGTCCCATGCTTTTTGTTATTAACAAATTTTCTGAATCTTAATAAGCGTATTTCTATTGACGTGGTTCCCCAACATTGCAATATATACAGGGTGCGACATTGCACCGGGGTCGCTGCCGCTTGGTTTTGTCGTCGGAAGCTCGATGTGGTTACCTTTATGGGATTTTTATATGACCATTCGAGTGTTCCGTCGATTGTTTGTTGGGGTGGTGATTTTTGGTGGCAATGTGGTCGCTACTGTGCTGTTCTGGTCGGCTTCTGTAGTGGCTACTGTTGTTACGGTCCACTGGCGCCATATTAACACCATATGCATCAATTTTACTTTAAGCCTTTTAGCAATGAACATCGTATTGTTTATTTATTATTTTTTTTATGTGTTTATTTTGTGTGTGTTTGCAAAGCTGTTTCCTTGAGTTTCTCCGAGGCGTTTTTACACGGCCCATGGCCCTCGCATACCGACGTTTCCATCAAAGAGCTAGTTGACCTAAGATCAGGGCTCCACGCAATTAAAAGTAGAAGGCTTTTACCTTCTGCGTGGACTTTATCTTCTCCAAACTGCTTCTCATTAGAGCAGTAAGGAAAGATTTAGTTTCAAGGAGGGTAGGGTCGAAGACCCCACGCGCACTTAAGGCCACTAGACCGGGCCCATTGTACTACCTCCATTTTAGTGGCCCCCGCCCCATCATTCCCCGAGCCATCCCAACTGAAGGATGAACTCCAGGATTCTGGCAGGCGAGATGCCTCTAATTCTGGCCATGTCAGGCCAGAAGTCCCCCAACATGGTACCTCTTTTTGACGCTAGAGCTGGGCAGTGACAGAGCACATGCTCCGCTGTTTCGTCTGATTCATTACAGCCCCGGCACGTTGGCTCATCTACGATCCCCAGCGTGTTAAGTTGTTTGTTCAGTTTGCAGTGTCCAGTTAATATCCCTGCAATTATCCGTAGATTGACTCTGGACAACTTCAAGTAGTATTTTGAATGTTTACTGGAGGGTGCTTTTATCGCTGCCCTTGCTTGTCTATATTCAGTTTCATTGGCCCACCTGCTGGAATGCAGTTCTAGGGTATGATGTTTTAGAAGGGTATCTAGGGTTTTGACGGTTGGCACAATCATCGGTTCAGGGCCGCAGGGATGACAATTTGAACCGGCTTTAGCCAGACCATCTGCCTTCTCGTTACCTTCATTGCCTTGGTGTCCCTTAACCCAGTGAAGAGAAAGGACATTCTGATTTGATATCTGATTCAGGGCCCGGATGCATTCAAGCACCAGGCCAGAGGTGATCTTGTGGCTCATAAGTGACAGAAGGACTGCCCTACTGTCTGTAAATATCTGAATGTTTTTGTCATGGATGCCTTTGTCCCAGACTGTTTTTGCACAGTGCAATATACCGATGAGTTCCGCTTGGAAAACCGACGTGTACTTGCCCAGTGATATGCTCATGTTCAGATTCAGTTCAGCAGAAAAGATTCCTGCCCCTGATCCAACATTATTTTTGGAACCGTCAGAGAATAAACAAATGTCATTCTCGTCAGTTGCTGGTGGATTTAGCAGGATTTTGAATTTCCTGTTGAATACGTATTTAGGGGAAATTCTGTCAGACTCTATATGCAGAAGGGGTACACTCGCCGAGTATTCCCTCAATATTCGCATATGTCCCACAGCTCCATTCCTATCATTCCATAGCCGCCAGCCACGAAGCCTAAGGGCAGCCTTGACCGCCATCTCCTGCACATGAAGATCAAGTGGTGGGAGGCAGAGAAGGGCCTCAAGCGCCGCAGTGGGGGCGGTTCGCATCACTCCAGTTACAGCCAGACAGATTATTCTCTGAATCCGGTGCAAGGAGGACGCCGCTGGTACTTGCTTGGTTCTAGGCCACCAGACAAGTGCACCGTAGGAAAGCATAGGTCGAACAACGGCTGTGTAGAGCCAGAGGGTGATCTTAGGGGAAAGTCCCCATGATCGTCCCATTGCCCTTCGACACTGCCAGAATGCCATTCCCGCCTTCCTTAATTTAATTTGTAGATGTTTCCCCCAATTTAGCTTCCTGTCAAGTGTTATGCCTAGGTACTTGACATTGTCAGCCAGTTTCAGAGGAGTTCCCATTAAGCTTGGCATTACCATGCTCATTAGCTTTCTTTTCTTGGTAAATAGTACTAACTCCGTCTTCATCGGATTAACCGAGAGGGAGTGCTCTATACACCAATCTTGTATTATTTTGAGAGCTTTTTGCATGCGCTGGCAAATTATGTTCTCAAATTTCCCGTTAAGCAGGATGGTGAAGTCATCTGCATATCCTATGGTATAAAAACCTTTTTCATTCAGGCGTTGCAGAAGGCTATCCGCCACCATGACCCACAGTAGCGGAGAGAGTACCCCTCCTTGGGGACAGCCCTTAGTTACAATGCCCTTGATGTTTATGTCTCCGACACCCACCTCCACGGCCCTCCACCTTAGTGCAAAACTTATCCATCTTACAATGGTAGCGGGGACTCCGTGTCGGTGCAATGCTTCACTTTTACTGTCGAAGATAGTTTTGTCAAACGCTCCTTCGATATCAATAAACGCTCCTAGGGTGGACTCTTTATGGTTCAGCGATCTTTCGACGCGCTCCACTACCATATGGAGCGCAGTCTCAGTAGATCTCCCCGGAACGTATGCATGTTGATGCGCGTGTAATGGTCTGACTCATATCACGGATCTTCCTATCACATAGTTTCTCCAGCGCTTTAAGGAAAATCGAGGACAAACTAATTGGTCTAAAAGATTTGGCCAGTGAGTAATCGCTCCTGCCTGGTTTGGGTATGAAGATGACTTTAACTCCACGCCACCCCCTTGGTGTGTAGCCATGCGCAATGCATGCTCTAAACACTCGCACCAGGTGATCGAGAATGTCTCCCAAACCCCACTGAAGCAGGGCCGGGAACACCCCGTCAGGCCCCGGCGATTTAAAGGGGCTAAAGGATTTAACGGCCCATGCCGTTTTTGTGTCATCCACAACCTCTTTTGCAATTTCCCAATTCATTTCAGTCGGGGCCTGAGTTCCAATATCCGCCCAGACAAAGTCAGAAACTGTTATGCTGTCGGGAAAGTGTGTCTGTAGCAGTATTTCTGCAGTATGCGAGAGTGTTTCCGTATAGGAACCGTCCTCTCGGCGTAGACTGCCTGGCTGCTGATATGGATCTTTTGCTATGATCTTATGTAGCCTTGCTGCGGCAGTAGTTGTTCCGATGCCGCTGCAGAATGCTCTCCATGACTCACGTTGCTTTTGGCGTATTAGACTCTTATATTCCGACCGGTGCACCTTAAATGCTGCCCAGTCAGTGCAACTTTTAGAGTTCTGCGCCTTATTATAGAGCCTCCCTACCGATCTCTTCAGCCGGTCAAGTTCCGCGCACCACCAAGGTGTTGCTCGACCCCGTATTCCGGCCGTTCGAAGCGGGCAAGACAGCTCATAGGCTTTAATGAGGGAGTTTTGCAGCTCATTGGCGTACATTTCAATCTCCTCAGTAGTTGTTAGATATTCCTTTGTGGATGCTGCCTGCAATATACCATTTTCCATGGACTTAGACAGGTGATCTAAAAAGACTGCCCTGTCAACATTCCTTGGATTTCGGTACTGCCTAGCATCCACTGTTTTTGCTTTTAACTTAAAGCAAATCCATCTATGATCTGACATTGTCAGTTGGTCAGACACTCGCCAGTCATGAATATAGTTTGTATTACCTAATGACGCTACTGTAATGTCAATGACAGAGTTGCGATGGGGTGACACATAAAAAGTAGGGACATCCCCTCTATTAAGAATTACTAGATTTGTACCTATAAGGTATTCAAATAGTGACTTACCTCGATTGTTGCAATCTCTGCTCCCCCACGCGATATGATGGGAGTTTGAATCGCAGCCAATTATGAGGTGAATCTTCTTTTCCTCGCAATGTTTCACGAGATCCACCACTTTTTGAGTAGGCGGATTCGTCGCTTCTATTGGAAGGTAAACGGATGCCAGAATGACGTCTCTTGACCATTCCCAAAGTCGCAGCCAATACGCACTGCTGTCAGATCGCAGTCGCTGTACTGCGGCAAAAGGTTGGCCTGGATATTCTTAGGAGTGTAAATACACGTCCTAGTTTTATTTGACTGGTTGCCTGTAAATATTTTACCGTTTAGTTTTGTGAAACCACATATGACAGATTTCACTAACCATGGCTCTTGTATCAGAGCTACTGTATCCCTGCAAACGTCAAGGTGACGGCTTAAAGTTGCCACGGCCTCCCGACAGTGTTGCAGGTTTGCTTGTAAGAAGCTCCAGTCTGCTAAGGAAGCCATTGGGCTTACCTTTAGGGGAGCTTACTGCTCTGTTGATTTTCACCTTCAACCACCGCTTCCTGGATCACTTCCGTCTCCATAGCTGTTACAGTGGCTGTTGGTGTGGTTTTTGTTGCTGGATCGTCCGTAAACTTTTGCAACTTTATAGCGTAACTTGGGTCACCACCAGCTACGTATAAAAACGTGTGGCTATATAAAAAATTGTAGTATCTCCAGATAACGCTTTTATTCTGGGAGCGGAGCTTCGGCTAGCTATTGCGAGCTCAGGGTGAAGGTGGCTCAAAAATAAGTGAAATAGTTTACCCGGCGCCACACGATTTTTCCCGCTCCCAACTCTTGCTGTTATCCTAATCGTGAAAGCTATGGAAATGGAAATCAAACAAAAGCACATACAAAGCACTACAATGATTTATTAAAAAATTTAAAAACTAACAGTCAATCAGTTATCAAAACAAATCAAAATATCAAACAGCTAATAAAAAAATAGTATAGCAACCCAAAAAAATTCAAATTATCAATCAAACAAGTAATCAACAAAACACTCAAATTAACGCTGAACAGATATGTTTGCGATCACAATTAATATTACAAGTACGTTGTTGAAAAACGCACTTAATAGGCAAACATAAATAAATATTTAGGTTGATAATTAATTAATACGGCGTAAAACGTGACGCAAATAGACACGCAAAAAAAAACAATTGCGAAAATAAATTGAATTATGCTTATCTTGTAGGACCGTGCATCTCCGTTACGCTCCTGATTTGTTGCTCCGCCACTGGACAGGTAAACAATGTAAGGGATTTGACCAACGGTTTGTCGTAGCCCAAAATGCGTTCTTCAATATGACTAACGTATATCCTTATCTGGGCCTCTACCAAATTAATCATTAACCACCTTCTCACGGATAAGAACAGGTTAATCCAAATCCAAACTCAACCCAAAAGGTAAATTAACCATACGTACAAACTAAAAAGGTAAATCTGTTCTTCTTCAACTTCCAAATCGTATAATAAACTTCCAGGTTAAATCGTTAAACCAAAAGGACGGACGTAACGTCTTGACTAATTAAGACAATATCAAAATACTTCCAAAAGATGTAATATTGGGAACCATAAACATTGACTCGTGATTGTCTCAGAATAACTCTGTTAAACCAAACTTCGATCGGCAATGAATCCCACTAACGCGGTTATGGATATGGATATTCGCAAAATTACCAACAAATATACTTCCAAATGCGAAAAATAAGTAGTTAATCCCAAAACTGGTACGGAAAAACATTAATTTCCAAATCTACTAATTATTCGGCCTAATCAAATTTTAGCAACCAAAATTACTCTTCAAATACAAAATGTCTACTTGATATCTATCTGGTATCTTTCTAATTCGACGTCACTTCCCGAAAACTATTGGGGAAATTTTCAATTCCACTAGAAATTATCAAAATACAAATGGGTAGAGATAAATTTTACCGCCAATTTGAATAAATGTATCGAAACAAACAATGGATTCGAACGAAAGCTACTATGTCTGGAAGCGAAGGTTACAACTTTACTTTGAGGGTTGCGAACTTATAGTACAGCAACTCTCCTCTTACTTTTAGTGCAGCACTATCTTGCTGTCCAATGCCAAAGACAAGGAGTTTGCCTTCCGGTTCATCCTTGTCAGCATCGAGGAAGATGCACCACTCCTTTAGTTTTGCCCAGGTGTTTTGGGCAACCAGGCGCCTCATGACAGCCTCAGTGGGCTCCTGTTTACCAGGAACCCAAAGAGTTGCCTTCGTTAGTTTTGGCAGGTTGTCCACCTGGACTACGTCTAGTTTAGCTTTTTCCCACAGAGGTGGGAATTCTTACGAATTCCCACGTATACGTTTACGAGGGTAGTATCTTTGTTTGATTGGCGCGACCCCGGGCTTTAATCGGATCTGGTGATACGTGGTCGTAATCGGTCCTGAATTCCTTTCTAACGGGGGCAGATGTTGTCGAAGGAATTCGTCGAGGCGTCTGGCCTCGCTCTCCGACGTCGGTAGCATAGGGTTGAGCGGGGTGGTTCGGACTGGTGCAGGTATAATGAGTCGAGGTGGGTCGAGACGAATGATGGCATGTAAACGGATTAATAGGTCCATACCTATGATGACTTCCGTGGTTAGTTCGGGCACGTAGTTCCACTTGCTTTCTGTTGCCCGGGGACCTATCTTTACTGTGAGTCGGAAGCTGGCTCTTATCGGTACCGTCCTACCATCGGCTAAGGCCACTTGTTTTCCGGCTGGTATGATATCATGCCGATGGTATCGGTTTAAGTAGGAGAAGACCTTCTTCCCTATAAAACATTCGGCGGCGCCTGTATCGACTAAGGCGAGGTACTCTCGTCGATCGAAGGTCACCCGGGTGTAGGGACGGTGGTCTTCTAGATTGGCGTAGTGTGTTTGTGGATGACGGGAGGAGACTACGGCCGGACGGTGAAAGAATCGTCTCGCTAGTCCCTTCGGCCTTGTTTGTTTCCCGAGCGTGCTGGACAGCGGCAGTTCCGGGTAAGAACATCTAATCGACCACATCGGTAAGCTTTCAACGCTTTCTTGAAATAGGTCGGGCAGCAATAGTGCGGCGCTGCGGTGGTAAAATTTAAAATAAATTTTTGAATTTAAATTTTTGTTTGAATTGTGGTTGGTAACTTTATTTTTTATACACGTCGAGGATTCTCTTCCTTTTTGGAAAAATACGGCAGTTCGTATGAAACAAGCATCAGGTAACTTCAATTCAAATATGGATAAGCAGGTAATAACAGAAATATTAGATGCGATAAATAATCGTGTTGTACACGTGATAACAACACAAGAAGAAGCGTTGAGAATGCAAAATGGTAAGTTTTATTTTAATGTAACAGAACTTTAAGAGTTTTTTAAAGTAAAATGCAACTGTTTTATTAATTATTAGTGAATTATATTATATATTAAGTACCAATAATTTTTTGCAGATCTACATTTTGCAACTGAAAAATTTAATGAGGCTTGCGAAGAAAGCATTAGTATGTATTATTTATTAATTACTGTACTGTACTAAATAACTATTTGCAGATAAATCGGCTGTAACCGCAGACTTAAAAGAAGAGGCAAGAGAACAGGCAAGAGAACGACGGCATGCTGAAAACGTCGAACTAAAAAAAGAAGCATTAAGATTGATGCAAGTGTTTGTCTAGCATGTAACAAAAAAACCTCCTGAAAATAAATGAAGTTTAAAAGAAAGTAAAAATATATTTTATTATGTTTATAAAATATAAAATAAAGTTCACAATACAAATCAAAGTTCGCACAATCTCGAATCAAACACGCTCAACACGCTAACAAATAAGTTAGGTTAAAATACAACCTCAAGTTTAAATTTTAAACACCATAGCGCCAAACCCCCGTTCGGTTTGGAACGCCTTCAAAGCTCGGATTTTCCAAACCGAACGCAAATTTTGCACGCTTTTAGCGTCAAGACGTGAAGGCGAAAATAGTTCCAAACCGAACGCGGTCAATATAAGCCGGTTAAGGTTAAACTTACAACTTTTATTTTTTACTATACAATCCAATACAAATGAATACAACAAAATACAACCAATAAAAATTTGAAATTTTGAAAAGGGGGGGCCAGCGCTAAATTTTGTTTCGCGATTTACGCGGTTAAGGTTAAACTTACGACTTTCATTTTTTACGATACAATCCAATACAAATGAATACAACAAAATACAACCAAAAAAAATTTGAATTTTTGAAAAGGGGGGGCCAGCCCAAGTAACGGTTTTTCGCGATATTTATTTCAATGCTTCGCGAAATAAAAAATTTTTTGTCAATACAATCTAATACAAATGAATACAACACAATACAAAAAAATTGTTTTGGTTTTTGAAAAAGGGGGGGCTTCACTTCACGCACATCCACTATATAGTAAAAAAAAAACCGAAACTCTGTGGCTTTCCACCTCTCAATTTCATCAAAGCTCAGCGGTTTTCTATTGAATTCACTTGGAACCGTTTGAGCACAATTTAATGATCTTGCTGACATTTCTTTTCTGAACGCTGGAAGAATTCTAAACTGGGACGATGATTTTATCCTAAAAATTTATAAGTTTTCTTGTAACCCCTAAGAACACAAGATGCGTGGAATCTAAAGGAATGTGACTAATAAATTTAAAATTTTTAATTTTAATTAAAGGTTAAAAAATTCGAATTGGTTCTTAGTTCACAAATTTCATTTCCATACACAAGTTTATGGTTTTCACTTCTCCCTTTAATAAAGGATCTTTCGCAACCAAAATATCCAGTGTGACCTTTAATGCATTTAATAAATGCCCTAGCAGGTGCATCGCACACAATACCTTTTATTTTGATAATGTAGATTCTATTATTATATTGTAAGCCAGTTGGCCATAAGCCAACGACAAATTTTACGATTAAGTGTAAATGTTACAAGCACTGCTTTTGCCTCGTGTACTACATTTATTTTCCACTTATTCAGCCATTCCTGAAATAACTAGAAATAAATGTTCCTGAACCTATTCTGTTGCTTGTAACTATTGCATTAACATGTGTTGCCATTATTGCTGTATTATCTGTAACGATTCTTTAGATCGTTCAAATTGCCCTTTTTGGGTAGCCAGAGTTTTTAGGACGTCTTGTCGATTTTACACTTACTTCTTTAAACTCAGGCGCCAAAAGTTTTTTTATAGGGAAAACTTTAAAACTGAAATAATAAAACAAATGGTTGTTTTCGGAAACTTTAACATTAAATTTATTAAATGAATTATATACAATATAATTTACTTTAAAGAAAATGGTTTTCACAAGTTAATTACTTTTATTCTGATTTTGAAATTAACATCGTACGGCACTGGATGTACATACAAACAACATAACCTTTATAATTTGACAGTTTAATATTGAATTAATTAGTTTGCTACTGTGAAAATTATAATAAACCAAAAGGTTTACTTTACTTTGCGGCTTCTGACAGCGGAGATTTGTTTTAAGCTACTACCGATTCAGTAAAAAGATCAATCTGCATCTTTTTATGGAGAAAATCAAAACAAGTGATTTTTCTTACTCGGAACTTTCTTTGTATGGAAGTTTTTATACGGTGGAAGTCAATAACTGACTTCGGAAGCAAATCGGACTTCTGCAAACTGGTAAGCATTAACTCTTGATGAGGGTCAATCTTAGCGGGATGTTTTTATGTTAGCAGATGGATATGATTGTCTAGAGTCGTAAACAACCACTGGATGGGGGTTTACTAACGTCTAGAAGCATAAACGATAGCTAGGATCGGAGAATCGAAGGTGCTTGTCTAGAAACATAAACAACCACGTGATGGAAGTTCACTAACGTCTAGAAGCATAAACGATAGCTAGGATCGGAATGTCGAATGCAATGTCTAGGAGCATAAACAATACATTGACCGGAGGTGATCTTTTGGTTGGATAATTTTCGGACGGATATTTAACCTCAGATCGGAAATCGGATGTCAATGTATTTGTCTAGAATCATAAACAATGCATTGACCGGAAAGGTGATCTTTGATCGTATAATTGACCTCGGATGCTTTCTGCAAAATTTTACTGACCCTACTTGTAGGATCGGCTGAAACTTCAGAATTTGTGTATTTCACTAACAGCCTCTGTTTACTTAATTTCTAAGCATAAACTTATAACCTGCTTATCAAATTTTCCACGTAGCAAACTGTAATATCAATATTCGCGGAACGGTATGCAACCAATCGTGCATTATGTTAAAATGATATTTTTAAAATGTAACGATTTCAAAAATGAATTTGATCTAAAACATAATAAATCTTTACACATCAGTAAATGTTGCTTTTTCTGTATTTCTGTCTGAGTTTGTAGCACTGTCAAAGTGGCTTGTCTTTATTAGTTGCTCTATTTTCTTATTAAATGATGTTATCACCAGCTTATTAGGTAGAACAGTTTTACTAATTAGGTTCTGGTGAGGTGTTGTCAGTTTTGTTCTGAGTGTAAAACATAGCAGTCTATGATCGGAACCGCAATCAGCGCCGGAGAGAGTTTTCGCCCCCAATATTGATGTGCGCCATCTGTTCTTAATCAGTATGTAATCTATCTGATTTTTTGATCTCCTATTAGGGGATACCCATGTCCACAGTCTGCGGATGTGGAGCTTGAATAAAGTGTTTGTGATGACGAAATTGTTTTCTATACAGAACTGCAATAACCGTTCTCCATTCTGATTTCTGCTTCCAATGCCATGCCTCCCCACCACATCCCGGAGGTGTTCATCCGTAGCCGTGGAGCCCACCTTAGCATTAAAATCCCCGACTATCGTTGTTATTTCGCGGTTTGGGATTTTTGAAATAGCAGATTCCAGTTCGTTATAGAAGTTGTTAGTATCTTCCTCTGTGGTGGCGGATGTCGGTAGCCCATTTTCCATGTGATGCCCAGTCGTCCACAGTCACATGACCAGTATCCCATTTCACACTCTCCGCCCTGGACGCAGGGAAGCGCCGGGTGCTAGCCGGATCGTCCGACAAACCAATATCTAAATTTGAAACTACCATAGTTCTCCGGAAAAATAGTGTAGTAGTTTTCCATGCCTCTCTACACCGCAGTATGACCGCCGATTGAACTGTTCTAGTTTCGCCTGGTGATAGTTCATTGTTGAGCCATGCCAAGATAATTTCTTTTTTGCCTCACCATGATACTGATGGTTACTGCTGCCCTCCATCAGTTGTCACCATATCTGGTTACCCTCACTTAGTTTTGCCTGCGGGTCGACGCAATTTCCAGAGTGTGGCACCATTAGTGAGAGCAGGGTCCCATGCGAGGACCAGTTACCGCAGACCACCTCCCGTTATGACCGCTTGGTGTGACCGTCTCGGTAAAAGGTGCTACCTCTGCATCGTAACCCCATACACCCCTTCTTGGTCATCGGGATAAATATTTGTAAAATAATTTTGCTATAAATGGAATTGCCATCGGTATCCGAATCAGGGACGTCGTCTTTGATGTATTTCACGTCTGCCTGGTTAGGAAACGGAATCAGAAACGGGTCTAATGAATCCTCTTCTAAATAAAGTTTTCTTGAAGTTTCTCTCTCATCGTTATCAAATTCTTGTTTTTATCTTCGATGCCATATCGGCGTTTAAAAAAGTTTTCGAAATCTCCTACTTCTTTGTTATTTGGATAATCAATAAATTCCAATAAAAAATAATCCTGATGCATTTGTTGCTCGTGAACATACAACATACAGAAGAGCACGCTTGATTCCAGGAGTAACATGGATAACGAGCTCGTATGTGGATCATTGGGATTTATGTGTAGTTTGAGCTTCCGCTGCATTACGTGGGAATTGCGTCCTTGTTACCTTTGTGGCTGAATTCGATCGTGGCTGGATGATGACCGTACATGGTGACCGTACATTTTGTGCAAATAAAGCTTCTGTCCACTTTTTCAAACTTCACCCAGAGACGAAGAGCCTTTTGTCTAGATACATCCAAAGTACTAACACCAAAGTCAATTCTTTTCAGAATGCATCCCACACCGTTAACCTAACCGTCACTTGTGTCTACATTCACTGTCATGGTGTAACACTAAACTTCTTTGAGGAAGAGGATTGTGTGAAGACCCTATGTCTTAGATAGAGGTGCAGATGCTATCCAGTTGAAGAGTGCAACTTTGGATGCCTCGTTCGTGTAAGCAGAAAGGGAATCCTTGGCGGTTAAGATGGCTTGATTTTCTGGCAAACAGGATAACCCAAAACTATTGTGCGCATCAACTGCCTCATTTGTGTAAAAAAGATTAATAGGGCGTCGCGTTCCTATTTCTGCAGCCGTAGTTGAAAACTCACGGGATTTGAACAGTTTAAAATCATCATCAGTGCCCTGACGCCATATTGTTTAATGCAAGAGCAGAAGCTGCATCATCGCGTTGCCTCATAATTGTGGTCAGTTCATGAACAGTAAACATGTGCCATAAGAGTTGTGTGCCAACAGCTAAGACCGATATAGCACTAAAAGGTTTACATCCGTCACAGAGGTCTCTCGATAGTTTGTCGACCATTTCCAAAATATGTTGACCAACCATACTAATCTCGTCTATGATAAGAACCCGAAGTTCTGAATAGAGAGTGGTCATTGTATTAGAGACGCTGTCTGAGAGCTTGCTAGCATCTTTTTGGTTCATGGGAAGTTGGAATGCGTTGTGAATTGTGAATCCGAAGATATTAAATGCCGCTAATCCGGTAGGAGCCGTCAGAAGGACAGAAGGTTTATCGGGATTCGAGTTAACTTTAGCATTGAACACGCTGATTAATGCTTGGTATAGAGTTCTAATTTCATGAGACTTTCCTACACGGGCACCTCCCTATAAGTAGGTGTAGATGGGGATATCGGTAGATATTTGAAGTGATCAAGTAGGTGAGTTACAAAATTCCGTTGTTGAGTATTCAGCGAGGAGAATAATTCTTCAAACTCTTTATTGGGAATTAGTTTAGGAAGCGTAAACTTTTCAGACATTGGGCGTATCACGTCACCATCAAAGTCAATAGCACCTGCAGCAACGGGGTCGATTAATTCAAATTCCTCCTGAATCTCTTCCGGTATGCTATCAGTTTTATCATCGTCAGATTGACAATCCTCACTCAAAGCGCTATCCACAGCTACATCCAGAATATCTTCTTGAAAGGCATTAAATTCGCCTCGATTGACAGAAATTGCTTCTATATTATCAGTCGCTAACTTCTCGCAATCTTCATTTATAATTTCGGTTTCCTCATCCCTCCAAGGAAGATAGAGCATCACTTGTTCGCGGAAAAAGTTGTGACGATCTTGATTCTTGTTGTAGCGGACGTGGTGAATAATCTTTGAAAATGTTCGCTTCCAAGCGATCAGCGTATCCTGGTTTGCCATGAAGACGTTAAGCCAAAGACTTGATTTCGCTTCTGACATTTTCAAGAACTTTATGCAATAGGTCGCTTGTTCCACGATCACTCCTGTTAATGTAGTCAATGATGTAACAGCAACAAGCATAGGCGTCTAAAATAAACTGTATATCCATGTAGGATTTCTGGAGTCTCAGGATTTTCTCACTATATGGATTTATGTAAATTTCACATGACCGCCCCCGAATTATGATTTTAGGCATATTCAATGAGCTTTAAATAGCAGAAATGTAATGATTTCGTGTCATGGATAATTCTTGTAGAAACCCCACAAATGTCATAATATGTAAGTCGTCTTTTATTTCTGTTACTAGATGATACCCCGTCCGAGGACGGGCAGCTAGAAGGACGAGCAGCTACCCAAGGTCATATGGCTTTTGGATTGCACTGAGAGCTTTCCTTAATCTTCATTCAACTTAAGTTACCTTGGGTAGCTGCCCGTCCTTCTAGCTGCCCGTCCTCGGACGGGGTATCATCTAGTTTAAAATAAGTAAAAAAATTTTAAATATTGATTAAGTTTAATTTAATTTAAAAAAATATATGTAAGTTTTTTGTTTATTTATTTAATGTTGTTCTCATCTCTTATTATAAAAGGCCAAGTCCTTCCTTCCTTCTGTCTGTCCCACGGAAATACCCGAAGCAAACCGAACCGAACGCATAACGGATAATTTCATAACCAATCGGATGAACGTATCATCGTATCAACGTATCAACGTATCATCGGATCAACGTATCATCGGATCAACGTATCGCATGGGACCGAGCGTCAGCAGCTTGCCGCGCTTGAGTTTCTTCTAAAGTTTCACGTAGTTGACGTATCGCATGGGACCGATCGTCAGCAGCTTGCCGCGCTTGAGTTTGTTCCAAAGTTTCACGTTGTCGACGTATCGCATGAGACCGAGCGTTAGCTTGTCGCTGTGATCGAAGCTGTTCTTCTGTGTTATTAGCTCTTGTACGTGCTTTTCTCTCACGATTCAATCGTCGTCGCTTTGCAGCAGGATTTTCAAAATTTTCATTATCCATTATGGAAGTTCACATAATGCTTTTTTGGAAATAGACTTACCTATATAGACAAAATGATACGATGATACGTTGATCCGATGATACGTTGATACGATGATACGTTGATACGATGATACGTTGATCCGATGATACGATGATACGTTGATACGATGATACGTTGATACGATGATACGTTGATACGATGATACGTTGATACGATGATACGTTGATCCGATGATACGTTGATCCGATGATACGTTGTGCGTTCGGTTCGGTTTGCTTCGGGTATTTCCGTGGGACGGACAGAAAGAAAGAAAGACTTGGCCTTTTATAATAAGAGATAGGTGTTGATATTTATGTTGTACTAACTTCCGGTAAGTTGTTACAATATTTTTTCCTATTTCTTCTCTAAGTTAACCACCTAGAGAGGGCGTATATTTATGCAAATGGATACATACTGTTGTGATATATCTCCCCTAAAGATGCTGTGATATTTAGCATGGAGGATAATAATCACAAATCTACTCACCTCGACTAGCTCAGGCTTATTTAAATTAATTGTAGGCTCTAAGTGAAGTTTTTAATTATGTATTGGACTGTACTGTTTGTCTCGTACAAATAAAATCTCAATAAAATTGTATCGATGGCTTTAAAGTGGCCAAATAATGCCAATGTATCTCCAATATGCGTGTCTACCACGAATCTACTCAAGCAAATTACCAGTACACCTCTGCGAATCTGGCTTATGTAATTGGCGAATAAATAAAAATTCAGTACCTCATGAGCAATCAAATTGGCTTTAATAACATTACCAAATAATAAAACATTATATGAGATATCTGCAGAGTTCAACCTTACAAATCTATTAAAAATGTACAAAATCCTAAAAATAAATTGTTTATCAATTCGCACTGTCGCACGACCGAAACGTAATTTAAATGAATAAACAGTTTTAATAGTAAAAATAAGGTTAACGTTACCTTGGTTTTGTGCGCATTGGTTGTATTGTATTGTACTTAGGGGTCGATTGGCCGCAAGAGCCTTTCAGAACTGCGACTAGTATTGATCTTTTGTTCATTACCCTGCTAATTAGGTATTCAGAATTCAATTTTGCTAGCAAAACATAGAATACTCCTGAGAGGTTTTCGTTGCACCTCTTTGGGTGTTAATTGCATCTGTCCCAGATATTTTAGCCTGGATCGGGCTACGGCATCACAGCTTTTGTAAAAAAGGATATTTAAGTTAAAAATGGTAGTTTCGTTGAGAATTGTAATCAACAGAAACATAACCAACAAATTTGTGTTACAAAAATGTGATTTGTTCCATGAATAACTTATTGTGTATAAAACTGATTATATCAGAATGTATTATGTAATCCACTCTTTGTAATGATAATAATTTGCTTCTGGAAAGATTCAAACCTCTTTTACAAAACAAGATGTGACGCCACGCCGGTCGCCGCCCCCTTCAACCCCCAGACGCAAAAACACCCCCAAATTAATTTATTCTGTTTATTTCGTAAACGGTTCATCATATGATAAAAATACATCAGAGCAAATAAATTTATAATTAAATTTTAAACAAAAAAGGTTCTTACAATTTTTTTCATACGAGTTACGGTTTCCATAGAATCATCATGTAAATGAAAGTCAAATATGGCGCGCACTGAAGAACCCTACAATTTTTCCCAAATATGTCGTGCTTCGCCACTTTTAACACTTTTAACATAAAAAATTACTGAAATAGAAATAATAAAGGACAATTATCTATCTTTAATGTTAATTGCTATTCGTCAAAATGTATTTTTAATAAGTTTTTATGCTTTTATGCATTTGCACCGTAATGCTAATTGTTTTTTTCATCCAAATTTACTTACTGCAGCTTGTAGATGTTAACGTCGGTGTGCGAGAGCCGTGGATTCCGATTGTGTAGCTACTCCTGAAAGCTTTATAAAGGAATTCCCTTCTACAAGGGAAATAAAAAGACGGCTTTAAGGTTAACAAATTTAATGACACACAAAAATGGTAGTCAACAATGACAAAAACAACGGTTAGACAGGTAAATCAGTGCACAATACAAAAAAATGAAAACGTTGACTCCTGAGGAGAAATCAACTTAACAAATTAAAACAGCGTACGTTAAACTCTGTATCCGGTGAACCAGAACGCTGCCTCGAAGAGCTCTAAAACTGAAGGTGGCAAAAGCAACACGCAACTTATATTTAACTTACAAAAAATATCTCGCAATGAAATACAGCCCCAAAACAATGGAAATGTAAATCGACTTACCTAGGCCCAGACAGACGACGAAACACTCCAATGCCGAAGACTGCTGCGAGAATGGTGATTGACCCGCTACTCCGAACACACTCTGGTCACCGGGTTGACAGGACACGCTTCTCTTGAATGGTGGTTGATCGAGTGACCCCCAAAGCTTCTGCGAAGGCTTGGTCGAACAGCTGACAGGTAAAATAAATGGTGTCGAACGCAACCGAGGGACGAGTTGGGCCTCCCAAATTAGTTGACCAAACGTTTGACAAATAGCAATTCTATGAAACCTCGGGCTGTAGATGTTGATGGTAACAGACGTACTTGCGACAAATATGGTAAACGGCCACAACGTACTGAAGACTACTGGCTCACAACAAGAAGTTGGTGTAGTTCACCTCTAGCGAGAATCTTAGGTTACTTCCCAACAATTATTGACAGCTCGAATACAGTTTTGCCAACTTGGTAAAACTAAAAACGACAAGGTCCAAGCGTGCGCACCGATAACAAGTTGGCGTAAAAATGTGGCGATTACGAACAATGGATCGAAATTATTATAACACAAAAATCTTGCAATATACGCTTCCGCGCTCAAAAATCTTCGTGCCCAATTCACCTTCGAAACTTGTTAAAATTGAACCACTGATTCCAAATCCATAAACGACTGAATCTTCAAACTTGATTAAAGATTAGTACACCAGCGAACGTCTTGCCTCGCGAGAAACCACATCAAAAGTGACCCGGAAATTATCCCCACTCTTGTCTTATCCGGACAAAACTGAAACTATAGGCGCCACGATCGAGGTTAAGCAGGGTAGTGTCTCAAGCACTGCCAGACCACAAAATAACGGGCAGTGACTAGGTTGATGTGACGATCAGAAATTCGTCACAAGGGGGCGTGGGTCGGCGTGGCGTCACATCTTATTTTGTAAAGGAGGTTTGAATCTACGCTTGTATCACAAAGTGCAAGGCCATGTTCCATAACGTCCGGACTACCAGTACAGTTCAATACATACATACTGTTGTGATACGCGCTATCCATGTTGAGGATAGAGTCGTACCAACAAGGAGAGAAGTACAGTTGGAGACCGGAGGTTCAAACACATTTGTTTACATGTGTTTGTTTTGTTGTGTCGTTTGAATTTAATTTTAAGTTTGTTCGAGTTACATGTTGTGTAAACGGGATATACAACAAGCATATACAAACAAACCGATATATAAGAAGCTCCGGTTTGAAAAAACAAAATAGAGAGTAACGAACGTTACATAAAAAGTAAATAAGAGTTCGATCAAGTTTACGAAGCGTGACGGTCGCATATTAGTTACTGCGAGATGCAATAGTGCGAATAATTGCAATTCAATTAAATATAACTGAAATAAATTATATACGTGAACGAGATACGGTGGCACTACCCAAGAAGATTAATTCCTTGGAAAATTTAAGATTCTGCAGGATAGCAGATAGCAAGATAGTGTTGGCACCGAAGGTTGAGTTCGAGATCGTGTCTTATAGATACGTTGTGGAGATTCGAGATTGGAGATTGGAAAGTGGAACACTGGAAGAAAGAAAATAGTGCGCATAATCCAAATCGCAGGTTAGCTACCTCTTTAATAATCAGTGCGTAGAGTAATAGTTTTTATAAAGATTGTTGATTGTTTGGGTTCTTGTTATATGTTGAAATTTGTTGATTTGATTAAAAACTTGTTAACGGAATTCCAACTGTAGTTTTATCTTTGTTGGAACCCAGAATTCGTTCAGTACCATAAGCTCGTATAAAAAGTTGGTTGAGTCAGATCCCGACGCATATTATTACCCTGAGAAGTAAGAGTCGATTTAAGGTAGGGGTCATAAACCGATTGTGTGCGTACTCGTGCATTCTTCAAAGCATCAGACGCTACATAAAAGTGGCACCTCAACTCAAGGGGCAAGAATTCAACTCAATATACGAGAGCTTAAGATCCAACAAAGATTAACCATGAATACGCGCAGTAGAAATGCAAGGGGGCGAGTAAATGTGGGGAATGAAAGCGACGAAGATAGTGTAAATGTTGGATATGAAAGTGACGGGGATAGGGGAGACACGGGAGATGTACCGGAAGCTTCAACCGTGATAGAAGTTCCGATGGTGCCAGTACCCGAGGTGAACCCGATGATGGAAATGTTGAGAATGATGAAGGAAGATAGAGAAGAGGGAAAGAAAATGAATGAAAGTTTGAGTGAAAAAATTGATGCTGGAAATGCAAGTTTGAGGAAAGAAATTGGGGATGTAAACGCCAGTATGAATGCGAGTTTGAGTGGAAAAATTGATGCAGGAAACGCCAGTATGAATGCAAGCATGGGGGAGATGAATGCAAGTTTGAGGAAAGAAATTGGGGATATAAACGTCAGCATGAATGAGAAGTTTAGTCAGGTCAATGAACGTTTTGATAGACAGGAGGTCAAATTGACAGGTATGCATGTCAGTGTGGAGAAAATGCAAGGGAAAATTGAAAAAATCAATACCAAGGTTGATACAAAAATCACCGAGGTGGTAAAGGCGATGGATAAGAGGTTAACAGAATGCCGGCAGGAAAATGAGAAGGGGGTGATCAGTTTAGAGAAAGGGGTAAATAAGAGATTTGAGACGGTGAATGTGAAAATCACAGAGATTGAGACAAAGGTAACAGACGTGTTTGTGGCAAATGAGAATGCGATCGGCTCCATGCGAGAGGAGGTAAAAAATATGAACCGTACGCAAAATGACAAATCGTTGGGGGACCTGGTGGAAGAATTAAAAGGTCATAGTTACCGGGACGGCGACATGGACAAGTACCCAAAATTCTATAATGACGGAAAAATTAATCCAAAAATTTTCATCAAAAATTTAGGAAATAATTTAATCCGCATTCGGGACGAAGTCCGGCAGAAGAATATTATCCGCGCCACGATGAAGGGGGATACAGAAATTTGGTTTAGTATGGTAGAGGAGAAAATAAAAAATTTCGAAGATTTTAGGATACTCTTCTTAAAAAAATACTGGGGCGATATGGACCAAAATAAGGTAAAAGAAAAGGTTAATGGGGGCAAATACCGAGGAGGACATGGGGGCACTCGGGAGAATTATGCAGTAAGTTTGATTAATCAAGCACAACAGGTCGAGCCACGATATGAGGAAGTGCTGTTAGTCAGGGCAATCGGGGGGCATTTTGAGAAAGATGTTAAAGCCCGGATTGGGATAGAAAAGGTCGAGACGATTGAAGGTTTCCTCGAGCTGTTAAAAAGATTCGACGAAAGTGTCGACTTTAAGTACGAGGAAACGCGACAATCAGCGGTCCCATATGTGCGATGGGAAGAACGCGACTGGCGGGCGTCACCGCAGGAGTCACAAGACCCGCGAGTTAAGGGAAACGAACCAGCGAGGAATGGTTTCGAGAATACGCGAAGGGGGGGATATCAGAATCACCGCGGGATGAATCGGAGAAACTGGCCACCACGCAACCAGGAAGACGCACCGCGAAAGAACAATGAGAAGGATATAAACCGGATAGAGATCGACACCACGAACCGACCGACGGCTATCACGCGAGCCACGGTCCATTCACGTTCGGGGTCGGATTTTCCGTAAGCGGCAAGCAAGCGAGGGGGGTTAACACCTATGTACACCCGCGAGAGTACATAGAGGAGAGTTTGCACGACGAGGCAGAGTCCGAAGAGGAGGTTTGTTTGCCATATATTCAGATAAGTTTTAATGGGGTAAAATTAATCGCGTTAGTTGACACGGGTGCCGAGATATCCGTGATCAACGAGGAAATTGTTCGGGAACATGCGGAGGTGTTTAAGAAGGGGTTATTGCCGATAAGGAGCGTCAACTTAATTGCGGCGAACAATAAAAAGATGACCAGCCTAAACCAGATGGTGGTTGGCAAAATTCTTATCGGACAATATGAAAAGACGGACGGACTCATAGTCATGCCCAAATTGAAGGGACAATGTTTGTTAGGGGTCGATTTGCTGAAGGCCATGAAGATAACTATCGACGTGGACCATCAGCGTATCACGGCCAACGGGGAAGAGATCGAGTGGATTAACAAATCAATTTTAGAACCACATTTGAATTCAAATATAAACCAACCAATTTTAGGCCAACCTTTGAAATCAATCATTAACAATTCCATTGTCGGTAAAACATTATAGCCCCTACACACGATCCGATTTCTAGGTCCAACTTGAGACCCGACCAGATTGGAGATTGCCTCCACACGATCCGACCGCGTTGGAGTTTGCCTCTACACGATCCAATCTCGTCGGCCCGACACCAGCTGCGCCTGATATTATTTCGAACTTAAAATTTATTCTTGTATTAAATATGATGATTAAATAATCCGTGGTGTTTGGGAGAAAACTGATACGTGCAAAAGTAATGTTTTTCAGTATAGCTGTTCAATATAGTAAAGTTCAATATCATTCAATAAATAGTAAAATATCAATAAAAGATCAATTTATTTTTATTTATTCATTTATTAATAATAGCTGGCACGGGCGGCATCCGCCGCCCTTAGCCATCTAGACCCAGAATAGATCCGAGTAGGCCATAGTTGTTCGGCCACACAGGGGGAGGACCATAATAGATCCGTGAAGGCCATAGTTGTTCGGCCTTCGGCCTCACAGACCGGACCATAATAGATCCGTGAAGGCCAAAGTTGTTCGGCCTTCGGCATCACAAACCGGACCATAATAGATCCGTGAAGGCCATAGTTGTTCGGCCTCACAGACCGGACCATAATAGATCCGTGAAGGCCATAGTTGTTCGGCCTTCGGCCTCACAGACCGGACCATAATAGATCCGTGAAGGCCATAGTTGTTCGGCCTTCGGCCTCACAGACCGGACCATAATAGATCCGTGAAGGCCATAGTTGTTCGGCCTTCGGCCTCACAGACCGGACCATAATAGATCTGTGAAGGCCATAGTTGTTCGGCCTTCGGCCTCACAAACCGGACCATAATAGTTCCGTGAAGGCCATAGTTGTTCGGCCTTCGGCCTCACAGACCGGACCATAATAGATCCGTGAAGGTCAAAGTTGTTCGGCCTTCGGCCTCACAGACCGGATCATAATAGATCCGTGAAGGCCATAGTTGTTCGGCCTTCGGCCTCACAGACCGGACCATAATAGATCCGTGAAGGCCATAGTTGTTCGGCCTTCGGCCTCACAGACCGAACCATAATAGATCCGTGAAAGCCATAGTTGTTCGGCCTTCGGCCTCACAGACCGGACCATAATAGATCCATGAAGGCCATAGTTGTTCGGCCTCACAGACCGAACCATAATAGATCCGTGAAGGCCAAAGTTGTTCGGCCTTCGGCGTCACAGGGCGGACAATAATAGATCCGTGAAGGCCATAGTTGTTCGGCCTTTATCTGTCATCCGTCATCTGTCATCCGTCATCTGTCATACATACATACATACATACATAATCTTCACGTAAAGTTACATCTTCATGTAAAGTTAAATCTTCCGCAAAGAGGTGGATCTTCCACGTTCTGCGACCTATATAAAGTGCTCCGGTCTTATTCGCGGCATTCAGATTAATTTGTTAGTGGTTTTTTGTTAGTGGTTGGCATTTTTCGAATTAAAGCCGCCATCCCCGCCATCTGTTGACAGTATTTTCAGATTAATTTGTTAGTGGTTTTTTGTTAGTGGTTTGCATTTTTCGAATTAAAGCCGCCATCCCCGCCATCTGTTGACAGTATTTTGAATCACTGACTGTCCGTCAGATTAATTATTTGACAAATTAAATTTTTTGTCAAACTTGTGATTTGATTTATCGAAAAAGCGAATAACTTTGCTCCCCGAGCGAATTTCTTCTCCATTTATGCACGAATAGTTGCGCCTGGAGCTACAAAATAACTGTGCAAAATTTGGTTGAGATCGGTCCAAGGGTCTAGGAACGTATAGCGAACACGCAAGCAAACAGATCTTCTCTTTTATATATTTAGATTATATACTTAGAATGTAATAATAATAATAATGTTTAATAACCCAGTAATTTTTTGAAATTAATAACTGTCATATTTGTACCATATGTTTAAACTTATCAGTTTTCTCCCAAACACCACGGCACGGCATTCATTCTCGTTAAAGCTTTGAACCGATTAACATGGCTCCGAATTTATCGAAATTTAGTATAGCAGGAATTGCACTAGCAGCATCAATAAACACTAATACAAGTAATACAAAAAGGCTATGGTCAAAAAAATGGTTACGCGATCGAAAAAAATTCAGCCATATCCAATTACTGAAACAATTAGATAGTGATGATTTTCGTAATTATTTAAGAATGGACCACACAAGTTTTAGTGAATTGTTAAAGTTAGTGGGTCCTGCGATAACCAAACAAAATTCAAATATGCGAGAGTCGATCAGCGCCGAAGAGCGATTAATAGCCACTTTAAGGTATTTAGCGACAGGAAGAGATTACCAGGATCTCAAATTTAGCACTACAATTTCCCCACAGCTATTATCTCAAATAATACCAGAAACATGTCAGGCTATTTATACAGCTCTGAAAGACCACATAAAGGTAAGAAAAATTTTGTTTTACAACTTAATATAAATGTGCTTTATTAATTGAAAATATACAAAATAAATATTTGGATTATATACATATTTAACAAAAAAATAATTCTAAAATTAAAATTTTTAATGTCTTTTTACATATTTACTAATATAAGAGTCTTTGTTTTGTACATTATACCTGGTATTTATTTCAAAAGTTTCTACCCCAAATATTTCCGAACTCTAGAAAAATGTATACAAAAATTATTGGTAATTTGAGGTAGAAATTTTTTCAATCAACACCAGATAATATGCTATAATAAATCAAACAATGAACAAATAAAGAAACAATGTGGCAGTTTAATAATTGTGTTGGTGCTATGGACGGTAAACATATTTTGATCAGAAAACCCCCAGAAAGTGGATCGGTATTTTATAATTACAAATGAACATTTAGTGTAGTGCTTTTTGCAATAGTGAATGCCAATTACGAATTTATATACGTTCACACTGGCATAAACGGAAGTGTTTCAGATGGCGGAGTTTTAAAACACACCAAATTTTATAAAAAACTGATGTCAGGGGAATTAAATTTGCCACCTCCTAGTGTGTTGCCTGGTACAGAGACATTAGCCCCTTATGTCTTTTTAGGGGACAGCGCTTTTGCGATAAATGAACATTTACTGAAACCCTTTCCGCAAAAAGATTTGACGCAGGAAAAGAGAATATTTAACTACCGATTGTCGCGGGCAAGAAGAGTAGTTGAAAATGTTTTCGGCATATTAGCTTCGCGTTTTCGCATCTTCTACAAACCTCTATCCGTAGATGTAAAAAATGTCGATGCAATTGTTTTAGCATGCTGTGCCTTGCATAATTTTTTAAGAAAAAAATCAAGCAGTTACATGACTCATAACAGTACAGATTACGAAAATGTGGATCAAGAGATATTCCGGGAAGGCGAATGGCGCCAAGAAAATGTTTTTTTGGGTCTTGATCGAAATTATCCCAAACCAACAGAGGATGGAAAGAATATTCGAAATATATATTCTGAATATTTCAACAATGAGGGTAGTGTCCATTTTCAGGAGAGAATGGTCGACGTACTAGGGAATCATAATGTCGTCATGTGAATGCAGAAAAAACCTAAGTCCAAATTTCTTGATCTACATTTTATTACAGAAAATTATAGTTTGAGAATTGTTTTACAATGCAGAAAAATCCTAAGTCCAAAATTATTATAAAATGTTATTAGGATTTTCGACTTAGGATTTTTCTGCATTGTAAAACACATCTCATACTATAATTTTCTGTAATAAAATGAAAATCAAGAAATTGTGACTTATGTTTTTTTCTGCATAACGATGTTATGTAGATTGGGGTAGTCCTTATTTTGCCAAGTTTTGATTTTACTACTTCGCATTCACTTATTTGGTTGGTTCCATTTTGTAAACAATCAAAATTTGGTTAATGACTACCCTAATTTATATAGGTTCACTACCTACCTCGTCTTCATCACCCATGGTATCCACTCCACATCTTGTTAACGTATCCCTATCATTGAGAAATGTCAAGTGATCGTAGTACCACAAAGTGGGCACATAAATTTCTTCTGCACCGGCTCCCGTGCCTTTACCTTCTTGCACCTGAAATGAACATTTATTCGCGCTTTTTAGTTATTAAATAATATTTAGTTATGTGGTTATTTTTAATGAATTTCGTTTGCAATAAACATCAACTTTGATTGTTAAAAAAATTTCAAGATCATAATGCCATCTGGAAAGTGTATAAAAACTATACTAATAATTTCTTTCATTTTTAGAATTTTTTTTCATATTTAAGTTATGTAAATAGATAATAAATAATACCTACATTTATGTATAATTATTATAAATAATATGAAGTTATTAACTTACCTTTTTCCATTCCCTTTTAAACGCTGTTCTCATGTTATCGAGTTTTTTTTTAATTATGGAAGTTGTTGCATTTGGGTCGATAACATTCCATTTATTCAAAATTTTTTGCAATGCCTGATTTCTGGCATCCCTATTTGAGTAGATCTTGCATGCTGGATCTCATAGGCATGGCAAGTCTTTATATAATTCCAGAATTTCTATTATGCTTTCGCGTACAGTTACAACAGACATTTTATTGATAGTATTTAATGAACTGTTCCCAACAACGTTTAAAACAAGATTGATGTGCATAATTACTATAAATGCATAAGGACCGGTGGGGAGAAAAATTAAATTTGCGATTTCTGGACACCTGGCTATCTGTTGCTCAAATGGAAATCATGTGTTTATAATCGCTTTGGCGATAAAGAAACACATGGGTAAAATGTGAACATTATTTCTTGAACCACAATATATCGAAAAATAACAATTCGCCAGATTTACGGTGGTATAGAGATCATAACAAACAGTTACGCATTTTTTTAATTTTGTATTATGTTCATCAATCAAATATATAACAAGTGCTTTCTATAGAAAACTATAAAAATGATGCTATATTTTGACATGAAATAATTTTCAATTTGTTATCGAGTTAATAAAAATATTTTATATGAACTGAAAGTGAAAATATTTAATATTATACGAGAAACCCTTTTAGGCGTATTATATCTTTTCGTGAGAACTACAAAAATTATCACCTAATTACTTTTTGAAATCCTAAATTTTTTTAAATGATTATTTAAAACATAGATTTTGGTCAGATTTTTCATTATTTTCACCACTTTTCATTATAATTATAATTATGCATTATAATTTTAATATTTCGTGTGATATTTTAAAGGTATTTAATAAAAAAAATAATATGTTTTTATAAAGTAGATAACAAGTCGGCTGAGTTGGTGGGTCTGAACCTTCCTACATGATCCAACAAGGAATGGCATAAAAAACAGTTTTTATTAAATTTAGCTCGCCTTATCTGCGATCCGACAACGCTCCACACGGTCCGATCTCGCCAAATTCCAACGCGGTCGGATGGCTATATCGGTGACTACATTTCCTACAAGGAAATGTTGCGAAATTTGTAGGACGACAGGCCTCCACACGGTCCAACTTGAGAACCGACCGACGAGATTGGATTTTAGTACCAACCAGATCGGATCGTGTGTAGACCCTATTAGGAAATAATCAAACCGTCATCGTCAATAGAATGGAAAAGTCAAATGAACAACCAAATTTAGGCACGCGTTTGAAATCATGTATTAAATTAAATGTCACTGTCAGCGGCGATATACAATGCAACGAGAAATTTAAACAACAAGTTCGGGGTATTTTAGATAAACATACCAGGTTGTTTAATGAGGTAGTAACCGTCGCGGAGGGGTATGCACATAAACTCCACGTAGAGAATGAAGCATCATTCAGTTGCAAGGTTTATCCGATACCGCATAAGTATCGAACGGAAGTCTGGGGGCAAATTGCACAAATGGAAAAGGATGGCATAATTCAGCGAGCGAGTACAGCGTTTATCAACCCACTAGTGGTAGTAAAGAAGGCAGAAGGAAAAATTCGTTTATGTCTTGACGCTAGGAAGCTAAACAGCATCACAAAGCCACAATTCGAGCAACCTGAAAATATCAATAGTTTATTTGGAAAAATCGGGAACAAAACGGTATTTACAAAATTAGATTTAAAGAATTCATTTTGGCTTATTCCATTAGAACCGGGGTCCCGTCCTTATACAGGATTTTCTGTGAATGGTGTGACGTTCCAATTTAAGGTCGTCCCATTTGGGCTAAACACAAGCAGCGCCGCACTCTGTCGAGTCATGCAAACCGTACTCAAAAGGCACGAAGACTATCTTGTCCACTATGTTGATGACATGTTGGTATTTTCGGACAACGAGGAAGATCATTTACGACAGTTGGAAGAGGTATTAAGCACGTTGGAACAAACAGGGCTTAAACTAAATTTATCAAAATGTCAATTCATGTTGAATCAAGTAAAATTTTTAGGGTTCACGGTAGACCGAGTCGGAATCTCAGTCGACAATGATAGATTGGAGGAGGTTAAAAATTATCCGCGACCACGGAATTTACGTACTTTGCGAGGTTTTTTAGGAGTGTTGAACTATTATAAGAAATTCATTCCGGAATATTCACAAAAGACGTTAGGTTTGTTAACGTTACTAAAAAAGGGTACACGTTGGAATTGGGGGCAGGTACATGAAGATAGCTTCAACAATTTAAGGGAAATGTTTCACAAAAGTTTATCCTTAATACATCCAAATTTCGATGAACAGTTCATATTGCGTACGGACGCAAGTGATTTTGCAATTAGTGGGGTATTGATCCAGATAAAGGATGGGGAAGAAGTTCCGATCCATTTTATATCGAGAATACTCAGGGGAGCAGAAATCAAGTATACGATATCCGAAAAGGAAATGTTAGCAATTGTGTTTGCACTAAACAAGTTAAAATTCTATTTAGTAGGAAATAAATTTTTGATTGAGACGGATCACTCCGCGTTAACTTTCATGATGCGAACGAATTTCAGCAACCAAAGAGTGTATCGTTGGTCACTGTTAATACAGGAATTTTCATTCGACATTAAACATAAGGCTGGTAAAGATAATTTGATCGCGGATGCCTTCAGCAGGAAAGATGAGGAGGAGAAGAAGAAGTTGAAGGACATGTTAGTCGCGCAAATAAATTTAAATCAGGGACACGGGGTTTATTCAGAAGAAAATATTTACCGGAGTCAAGGGAGTCCAGAATTTAGTCTAATCAGGGATAAAATTGCAGAACAGGGAACATTTAAAGGATACAAAATCTGGGATCAATGGCTTCTTAAAAGCATAGGGGCGAATGAGCTGTACGTGGTGAATAAAGATACCACCATACAAATTGCGGGAGAATTACATGAACGTTTCGGACACGTAGGCATTAGAAAAGTATTTTTAATATTTAGAGAAGTTTTCTTTTGTACACGGGATTTGTCGATCATAAAAGACACCATCAACCGATGTGCATTATGCAATCTGGCCAAATACAAAAATCACGTAAACCAGAATAGCATTAAAAGCATCAAAGTAAATAGACCAGGAGAGCTGGTGGCTATAGACTACCTCAGTAATCTAGTTCCGTCAGAGGACGATTACCGACATATTTTGGTGGTATACGACGTATGCACTAAATATGTGAGATTATACCCGACGAAGAGTTGTAATACGGACACAACCATCCACTGCCTAGAAAACTTCGCAAACGACGAAATTAAACCCGAGCGCATATTAGCCGACAATGCGACTTATTTTAACAACGATCGTTTTGTTGATCATTTCAGGGGAAAGGGCATTGACGTTTGTTATAGTTCCATTAGACATCCGCAAGGCAATCCGAGTGAACGGATCGTCCAAGAAGTCATAAAGTTCTTGAGGATCTTAATCCATGACAGACATCCGGAGTGGGTCGACAAGGTTGTCTTGGCGGAAAGCTTTATAAATTGGTGTCCGAATGTTCGGACAAAGTTCTCGCCATGGTACTTGATGAAGGGTACGAGTCCTCATCGACCATGGACGGAGGACGTTACCGAAAGGAATTTTCTGCACGACTGTAGAACGGCAAGAGAAAACGCGCATCGAAGTTCGAAGAAGTATGAAGAACGGATGAATAGAAGAATCCGAAAGCGATTGTCATTTAATATAGGGGACAGGGTAGTAGTTAAGAGTTTGAGAACCTCAAACCGGGCGCAGAACATCTGTGCAAAGTTATCGTTGCCATACGAAGGACCTTTTAGGATCCATGAGGTGGTTAACGATAACGTTTATATTTTGGCATACCAGGGGGGAGAAATTCGGGGAAAATTTCATATTAACCTGTTATACCCATACGTTGCGGACCCGCAAGAAGAAGAGTCACCATAGGGATAAATTGACTGACTAACAGTACCTCGTACATATAAAAATAATTTTACACGGGTAATCTCGTAGGCATTCTCAAGTTTATGTTTACAAACCACTGACGCTACAAAGGGAAGGGAAGGGATAAATGTAAGTGACTACTGCAGGATATGCAGGTCCATTAAGAGGGAGGTGTACGCACCAACATAGCCCGAGGGTATGTTAGGGTAAGACTGCACAGTACAGGGAGAACGTAAGAGGCTTGGCTAAAGCCAGTCCAGTTGGGAATAAGACATCGCTGAGTTTGAGGACCCTAAGTCGATGCAAAAGAATAAAAGCGTTAGGAACAGGTGGTGATTGGAGCAAGAGAGAGAATGAATGAAGATGTTAGAGGGAAGTCAGGGTCAATTGAATGGTATGAAAGGGGGTCATGTATGGAAGAAGGGTGTGAAGAATGAATGAAGATGTTGAATGAATGCGAAGATTTACCAAGTTAGTTGCATCGCACTACTGTGGGTAAACTTAGCAGGGGGCATTTGTTGTGATACGCGCTATCCATGTTGAGGATAGAGTCGTACCAACAAGGAGAGAAGTACAGTTGGAGACCGGAGGTTCAAACACATTTGTTTACATGTGTTTGTTTTGTTGTGTCGTTTGAATTTAATTTTAAGTTTGTTCGAGTTACATGTTGTGTAAACGGGATATACAACAAGCATATACAAACAAACCGATATATAAGAAGCTCCGGTTTGAAAAAACAAAATAGAGAGTAACGAACGTTACATAAAAAGTAAATAAGAGTTCGATCAAGTTTACGAAGCGTGACGGTCGCATATTAGTTACTGCGAGATGCAATAGTGCGAATAATTGCAATTCAATTAAATATAACTGAAATAAATTATATACGTGAACGAGATACGGTGGCACTACCCAAGAAGATTAATTCCTTGGAAAATTTAAGATTCTGCAGGATAGCAGATAGCAAGATAGTGTTGGCACCGAAGGTTGAGTTCGAGATCGTGTCTTATAGATACGTTGTGGAGATTGGAGATTGGAAAGTGGAACACTGGAAGAAAGAAAATAGTGCGCATAATCCAAATCGCAGGTTAGCTACCTCTTTAATAATCAGTGCGTAGAGTAATAGTTTTTATAAAGATTGTTGATTGTTTGGGTTCTTGTTATATGTTGAAATTTGTTGATTTGATTAAAAACTTGTTAACGGAATTCCAACTGTAGTTTTATCTTTGTTGGAACCCAGAATTCGTTCAGTACCATAAGCTCGTATAAAAAGTTGGTTGAGTCAGATCCCGACGCATATTATTACCCTGAGAAGTAAGAGTCGATTTAAGGTAGGGGTCATAAACCGATTGTGTGCGTACTCGTGCATTCTTCAAAGCATCAGACGCTACAATACATAACAAACTTGTTACAATTCAAAATAGATCGCTGCAGTGAACTTGAACAAAAATCCAATATGTGGCGTGGCAGTTTAATACTTTTAAAGGAAATGTGTAGCCTTATCAAATACCATGATAATTTTGGTTAGTTGGTTTTTGAAGTGCGTTAAATTTGGAAGTGATTTTTAAAAATTGTTTGTTACATATTTTGGACGAACCATTATGCGAATTAATTTGGACCATTGTTTTCCAATCCAATTTTTTTGGAATCTGATTCGTTACTGGTATTTGGATTTTTTTGTTGGTTTGGATTTTTTTCTTTATCAAAACGTATCCATATCCGAACTTCTTTCTACGGATATTTACATCCAATTGGTGAGTACAATTCTTTTATATTAATAACGTCACAAATTACATTTGCCAACCGACCCTCAACAATATGTGGAGGTCTTGTTTTCTTTTTGTTATACGATATTATGGCTTATCGTCATCAGTTTGACCAAAATTTTGTACAACTTTGGTGCATATTTGACCTTTGATTGTCTTACACCTGTTGCAATCTTATTAAAAACCTACCAGAAGACATTTGAAAGATAAGGTATATATTGTTACGTTTATACTTTGGTTGATTAAATTAGATTTTGGGCTAAATTGCTTGAATTTATTTTTGATTGGAAAGTTTTATCCAAGATTTTTGCACAGAATGGATATAGGCTATACCTTCTATACGCTATCTGCCATACATACCGGCAGAAAAATGTTATTTGTTAAAATATTATCGCAACAGTTTTAAAGGTGTAAGCCCAATATTTTGCAGGATCAAGATATAACCATTGGTAAATTTATTAAGGCTGACAAGAGACGAGTCGATACTATTTTGTCATTCATGGCAATTGTCCCATTACTTTTGGTTATGTACATTTCTGTAGTTTCATTAGTGGTTTCTTGTTTTGTGGTGAACAGGGTGGTAGTTTAAATTAAATACTATTTGAATTTATTTTTAAGTTGGATATCTCTTTTCGGGGTGTTAGTAGTATTAAAAAATTCATACATACATTCTTGAATATGTTTTTATTAAATAAATCGGATAATTTCTATCAGATACTGACGCATAAGATTGGATTAACGAGATTCGAATCCGCTTAACGGAAACAAAATTAATCTACTAAATCTCCGAATATATTTTATCGTAAACTACAAATGATTTTCAGGAAAATGGACTATGTATATTATAATTCAAATAACTGTATAAGAAGTCGGCATTACGCCCAACCTTATTGTAGGCTTGTTCAGGATTGAAATTGCATTTATTTAAAATCTCAAAAACTACAAAATCCAATTACCAGTTGTTCCAGTTGTTGTCCTTTGGTTCCTTCTGTGATTTCAATTTCTTCGGTTAGAGCTCCAAATCGATTTTGTGTAACGACGGGTTTATTTAGCCAGTAATCCACTAACTTTGTTTGTTTTCGCGAAGACAACTGTTCAGGACTTCGCAGTCTTTTCGTATTCTGGACTCTGGACTAGTTGCAATGCTTCTTACAATTCTTCTGCTGTTACAAATTCTTGGTTTAATTGCACTTAGTGTGCGTTTTTACTTGTTTCATTTAACAGTTGTAGTTGTTGAATCTGTTGCTGACTCATGTCTAGTAAACTGCCTTGATTATAGTTCGCTTCTTCAGTTCCTTTTGTCTTCTCACTATTATTAATAGTTTCAACGCTGGTCTCATTTGAGGTTATGTCACCTTTGCACTTATGACAACTTCACTGGTCAATTTCTCCGCTTTTATTTAATTTTCTTAGCACATTTAAGGACATCTCAACGCATTTTATGTGATATGTGGATTTACATTTCATTTTGCATTGCATACAATCCTCAGATCTTGTTGTAGCATTCATACATATACCGCAAGTCAACATGTGCCACTCCTTTTGATGGATCTAAACGACCTACCTGTCATCTCTTGGGCGCGATTTATACCCTCTTGATATTTTTTCCACCTTGTTTAAAGTTGAGGATATTTATTACGAAGAAAATATGACCATGTATAAATATTAATATTTTTAAGAACATCCAATTGAGTTGAAACTCCTTTTTTTCACATCGTTCAAACACTAGGCGGCCAGTGCGTTTACAACATTGATACATCTGGGGCACGTATCCATTATTATTATAAATATCTCTTTAACGTAAAGCGTTTATAATCACTATCGTCTTCAAAATTTTCATCTTCAAAATCACCGAAATCATTATACTCGATGGTAGATCCAGTTCTTCCAGCACCCACATGTAATTCTGCCAATTTTCTTCTTCTTCTTCACATGCATAAAATTTGTAGGAGCTTTACTTAATTCCGCCCTGGATGCTTCTACAATCTTTTGCGTGTTTGTTATTTTACCAGAAATAATAACATCATAGGAGCTGATTTCTGCTCGGTACATCGGACAGCTCGATTTATATTTCAGCCATTCCTTTAAACATACCTGGCAAAACCTATATTGACAATTCGTAATTTTTATTTCCTCTGCATTTACAAACGCGATGCAAATGACGCAAGTTTCCATTATGAGAAATATTTGTTTTTGATTTTATATGTACTTACTTTTAGCAAACTCTCCTTATATAAGTATTACAAAGAATTATTGGCGGTTGTTAAATTTAGTTCTTAAAGCATGTAAATCCTCATATACTCAAAAATATATTTTCAGAAAACTAAAACTAAAACAAATCTAAAAAAAAATAAAAATCTTATTTTAAAAATTTTTACATCATAATTTAAAATTAATTAATAAATTAAAACTTCAACCCTCATCTGGATGATGTGTTTTTGCATATTCTACTGCTAAATTATGTTCGTCTAATCCGACCCTGACAGCCGTTTCTCGGTTGCGGTTTACTTGCTTCACAACGTGACTTGAAACATCTTCCAACGAAAAACGAGACATCTTGAAAATCGTTCTGACCTGGACCCAATCGTGGCTGCAGGCTGTCAAAATTATATTTAAATATTGACGTGGTTTTGCCATCAAATCCTGAAATTTTATAATTAATGATTTTGCCTTTTCGAGGACAATAATAGCTTATTACCTAAAATTTTAGAGGGCAAATAACCGAAGTAACGCAGTTTAACCCACACCAACTCCCCAATTTCAAATTTTTTCGGCTTGGGCGTTGATCGACGTGGAGGAAGGCTTTGTGTTACTACGGTCGGCGTTGATTCGCAGATTTCCGGTCCATAAAATGAATTTGTATCATGCGCTTTGACGTTCCTGATTTCCTCTAATGTTAATACTACCGGTCCTTTTTTTTTCGGCCTCACGATTGTGTAATATAAATCTTCAACCTTCGGTGGAGGTAAGTCGTTATATGCAGGCCGCAGGTGTGCTGCCACCAGTCTACTTGGCTTACTCAATGATACGTCCATACAGTTTCGTACCATCGCTTTCGATTCAAGATATGCATAGATCACTTTAATTAGGCTTGCTCTGCTCGGTGAAGCCTCGTACAAGCGATTATCGTCAGAAACTAATTTTAGTACCTACATTATGCCTTCGCAACAAGTTTCGCAAAACTTTAAGGGTTTCGCATCCGGCCACATCTTTGTGCATGGAAAAATAGACCGCTTGGCACAATTGCGGGCTGGCTCCAACCGTTGTGAAATGTTTATTATCGATTGGGCAGTATAACCGTATGAATGTACACATTGCATATAGCGGTGACAGCTCCCACACTTCTAAATTTTCCAAATTGTCGAATCCAATAATGCATAGCGCTTGGGAAAAGGAATTTAGAGATTCTTTTGCAGGCCTTGCGGTATAACCGTCCGCTTTATAATACCGCATAATATTATGTTGAACTTTATTGAATGTTGACGGCTTTTCCGACTGAATCAGTTTCCAAATGCGGAACAATTTATCCGGTCGGTATAAAAACAATTCGGGGCTGAATTTCATAAGCATTCTACAAAGTAAAACGTTTTAGTTTTAAAATAAGTAGTTAAAAATGAAATTACTTACCTTTTAAATTGAGTGTTGGACACTTGCATGGAATAAAATTAAAAAATAAATTCTTGATGTTATGTGCTGAACTAGAGAAAAATAACGTTAAATTTTGAAATAGTTAAAAATTATGTACTTACTTTTAAAATTGATAATTAAAATTAATAGTTGGAAATTTCATTTACACGTGATGATTCCGTTGCGTTACCAAAGGCACGCTAACCTAAAATCTACAACAAAAATATTTTACAGTAATGCTACCAACTCAAAAGTTACTAGAATTATCTAACCTGTAACCGCTTTTTCGAAATTTAAATCAACGTATTTAGCCAATTCAAAAAAAAAATAAAATAGAAAAGAGGGGATTTTTATAAATGTTTCCCTCATTAAAAATTAAACTTCCATTATATTCCTTATAATCTTTGAGCACTTTTTATTATTATTACAAATTACATTACTAAAAACGTGAAGTGTTGATTTGAGATCAATTTACAACTTAACAGTTGTTATTATTGCAGTCATCAGAACTTTGTTGGTGTTGTTCGTGTTGACGAAATTCACGAGCCTTATTAGGGTTACCTAAGTTTAACGAACAAGAGGCCGTATGCGAGGTCTATTAAAAGTTCAGAAATTATAACTAATTAAAAAACAAAATTAAATTAATTTAAAAGTTTACCTCTTGTAGTTTTAATGCAGTAGATTCATTTTCCTTATTGTGTAGTACTACGTCAGGATTTGTTTGATTATGTTCAATATCCTTTGGTTTCGGCGTGGATTTAATGTTGATATGTGTTTCTCTTTTCTTCAGTACATCTGATCCTAGTGATATATTGGGAAATTCAATTAAAAGGTTTTCTAATGGAGACGTTTCCATTAAAATAGGTTCTTTAAAAGGAAAGCATGGCGGAGGTGTGATAAACCACGATTCTTCCAAGCTATAATTGGTTTTTCTAGTAATTTTATCAATTAACACCCAATCATCTTCGGTTGTTATTGAAGTCAGGCCTAAGTTTATGTCTTCTACCCCCTGTCTTCATTTTATGTCTTCATTATGTGTACCAAATAAATAAATAATTGAAGAAGCTATTGAACATCATCTGAAAATGAAAATTGCATTATGCGTATTTAAAAAAATATTTCTTGCTTATGGTTTCAGATATTCGCTTCGTATATTCTTCTATTTTGAGAAACAGAAACGGCTGATTATCAACCCCTTGCAATTGAATCCTTAAGGTGGTCCTAAATATTTGTGAAGCAGTAAAATTTTCAAATTTCAATCAAATCAAAACTATAAATAAATACAGAAAGTGAACTATTTATTAAAGTAAATAAAAAACAAGTAAAAAGTCGGTTTTGTACAAGAATTACTTAATAATTTAATTAAAATTCGTTTCGGCGGCGTCTAGCAGCATTTGCGGCAGGACGTTCAGCATCTACCTCTGCTGCTGCATCCAAATAAGGATGGTCAGTAAAGGTCTAAATTTCTGGTTCATGATTAGGATGGTCAGTAAAGGTCCACATTTCTGGTTCATCAAAGTTCTGCTGATCCGTCCAATTATAATCACTCATTAAATCAACTCGTGGACACCCATGAGAACCATCAGCACCACCGCCAATAGCACTACCACCTCTATATAAATCGCCTTCATTTGCGTCAACTGTGTACTCAACTACTACAACTAATTAGGATAGTCACTAATGGTCCACATTTCTGGTTCATCATTAGGATGGTCATTAAAGGTCCAAATTTCTGGTTCATGATTAGGATGGTCATTAAAGGTCCAAATTTCTGGTTCATGATTAGGATGGTCATTAAAGGTCCAAATTTCTGGTTCATCAAAATTCTGCTGATCCGTCCAATTATAATCAGTCATGAAATCAACTCATGGCCACCCACGAGTACCATCAGCACCACCCCAACAGCACTACCACCTCTATATAAATGGCCTTCATTTGCATCAACTGTGTACTCAACAAAAAAATTATCATCGTTGCCAAACTCATCATCAAAAGGTTGAGCTTCGTTTTCTTCGAAGTCTTCTTGTTCTTCAAAGCGTAGAGGGTGTAAATAAAGAACAACACCCTCTCTATTATCATCTTCCGGGTCAAGTTCGTTTACTAACCTACTGTTATCATCTCGGATACGTCTTCCTCAGATGTGCAGGGCTCCGTATCGCTATCAGAATCAACCAGAAAATAGAAACCACGATAAAACTGTGCACGTGATTTAAACAAAGTTATTAATTAATCGCTTCTTACCAATTCTCCCTGTGGACCTTCATTTTCGGGCGCAAGATCGTAAAATTTCATTTTGTAAAATAAGCAGTAATCTGAAATGAGTAAAGTTATTGAAAACATGCATAAAAATGATATAATGTCGCAATGCAAGAACAAATAAAATTGTCGCAACAGACTTCCCAATATTCCCGAATAACACATTTCACAAGCAATAGAATAAATTCCATAATTCTCATTTAGCGGATCTTCGTTTTGAAAAATCATCCTAATAAAATTCAATTCATTTTCATTGGTTTTTATAACAAGATCCATCGCATTCCTGGCGTTTTTTCTTGCTTTTATGTTATATCACCGGTATGTCGAACAAATTATCGTGGAATATTTTTAATGCTTCTAGATCGTTTTCAAACGCGTGACCAATTATAAAACTGTGATGATTTCATCAACTTCTTCAAATAGCTTTGAACTTTCGCTAACGATCTTCTACACCTTTTTTGTCGCAACCGACTTCCCAATATTCCCGAATAACATATTTCACAAGCAATAGCATAAATTCCCTAATTTCCATTTAGCGGATCTTCGTTTAGAAAAATCATCCTAATAAAATTCAATTCATTTTCATTGGTTTTTCATTGGAATATGCCATTTCAAACTTGGATGACACTTGTACACTACTATTGTGTGACTTATATAACATATTAATGCGATTGGTAATAAAATTAAAGGATAAAATAATAATCACAACAATTCATTAAATACTTACCTATGTATATATCCACTGATGGCGATGTGGATAATCTATAACAGGTTCCAGGCTGCTGAAAGCTATTTGCGATTTTAAACATTTATGCCAGGGATTTCTTGTATTTTCTTCTTTTTCTTTATATAATTTATCAAGTATTTCATAATTAAATCCAGGTTCTGTATTACAATATATCACATTACTTTTTGAACAGTTTCCTTCGATAGATGTAATTGTAGGTATCTCGTCGCCCATGTTAATCCAATCGGAATCGTAAAAATATTCATGATCTCAAATACTCTCATATGGTTTATTATCTAATGCCCTAAAAATAATTCAAGTTCTGAAACCAATAAATTTGAACGAAATCTCTTTCACTTCCATTAAAAATCTTTGAGAAATCCCACTTTAATTCTTCAAACGCTTCAGACTTGGTAAACGCATCACGACATCCGTCAAATAATCGCAGACCAGTAACCATTTGGTGAAAATACATCCACACGCCTACAAATGTGATTCGAAAGTACTTCGGAACTACCTACATATTTGTTCCAGAATCATAATATATTGTATTGTGTACCAATCAAATTATTAATATGCTTCTGGTATACTTTGGTTTCATTTCCTTCCTTGTTTACAATTTGTTACAATGAAAATCTATAATACGAATCTGCCAATTTTCATCCAAAAATAATTTTTCTCTCATTAGATCACTGTGAATAATATCTCGCGAATGTTAAACTTCTTAAGCCAATATAATTTCTGCTAGGTAATATTTTGCAGTAGCTAAATTGATAAGATCTTCTTTTTGGACATATACGAAAGCAATTAACCATTATTTATAGATTCAAGAACGAACGCTTACTTCTCTTTCCACATCAAAATTATTGGTACACTTTTACGGGGTATTCTTGATTATGCTGAATATTTTTGGCTAAAATCACACCACCTAAGGAACCATCCCCAATAAGGTTTTGGACTACGAAATCATCTATTGGTATTGTTTCGAGAAGTGAGTATTTTTAAACTATAGACTCCACTAAAAGTAAATTATATGTTGTACTTCTGCTTACACTTCATTTATATAGACTTTATATTATTAATTGATCAAATGATTAGCAGATTATCGTACTTATACAGGATATCTAACAAGATTTCGTTAGGACTGTAATCCTGACAAAACCAAAATTCCGAGAGGAACAAAATCGTGGTATATTTTGCATGTTTTATTTATCCTAAAATAGTTATTCCATAGCTTTTAATAGGGTGTTTACAATAATTATTTGAATACGGTAATACAGAGGCTACCAAAAGTATTTAAGTTAACAAGGTCTATATTTGTTAAATCGTGTCTTATTTTCCATAAATAGGTTAACAAATACAAAACTTAAAATTATAACCACAATAGCCACCCTTTCTTAGTGACATAGTAGCCAATCGACATACTTAACAGATTCATTTGGAGTGATTTTGGGCCATATTTCTTCAATTAAAATTCTTAGATTAGCCAAATTCCGTGGTAACTTTTCTGCAATTCTCATTTTTAAAACAGTCCATAGATTTTCAATAGATGACGGGTCTGGGCACTGCGGTGGCCACTCCATAACAGTAATATTGATATCCTTTAAATAGTCCGCGATGGGTACGTTATCCTGCTGTAGAATTAAATCTTCCCCAATTCATCTTTTACCTTCTGTTATAATTACTTCCTTCTAAAGTTTCAAATATAGTGCAGCGTTAACTATTCCTACCAATATCACAATTTTTCGCACTCCTGCTGAGCATATGCAACCTCAAATCATTATTCCCTTCTCTAGTGATTTTAGGGATGGTTTAGTGCATTTATATGAGTAGACTTCGTTTGTTTTCCGCCAAACATAAATCCTGTTATGACTATATTTAAGACGAATCATCGGTCCATAGATTTTTGTTAGAAAATTCTAATAGTTTCAAAGGGTGGTCGGAATAAAACCGTTTACTATTTTTTCATATTAACCTTGCTAATATGAAAAATTAATGAAAAAACCCATATTCATCATTAACATCATACTGCATTAAATAAGATGTCGTTTACTATTACAGTTTTTTTGAGTTCTGCAAAAACACATCATAATCGTAATTTTCTATAGTTCTCATATTTTCCTCCCGTTCCTTGCATAATACATTACATTCGCGCCTCTCTTCTTTGCAAAATGTACAAAACAACCCGTTTGAAAATGACTTACTAAAATTAAGCAATAAGTTAACGCCTAAATTGTCGCCTAAAAATAGTCCCATTATGAAGTGGGCATTCTGAATTTCTCCATCTATTGATTTTATCTGTACTCCTTCTTTCTCAAAAAATTTAAGTTCCTCAATAAGAACACCCAGACACTCTTCCTTTCCATAATTTTGGAGATCTTCGGATTTGATTACCGCTGCTAAAGAAACGTTCTTTAATTTCGAGTCCAATGCTAGAAAGCACTGAAATGAGCAGTATAAATTGCAAACACAATGCGTTGTGGCATGGGATCCAAGTGGATTATTTAGTTGTAGGTCATCGGCACATTATGTATCTTTTATGAAATTCAACGTAGGTATCTAAATAATAGTAAAGTTTCTTGCTCAAAAATTAGCCGGAATTGGGATCGTAAAGGTAATATGCTACCTTTTACGATTTTTTTCCGTAAACTAATTCAGAACGGCGGAAAAAATATTTTTACTTTTAATTCAATATCTACAAACAGTTTCAACATGAACAAAATATATACTACTATGTGCTCCTTAATTTGGATATTATAGAGATACAATTTTCGTAATTTTCTACTTGCTCTTGTTGCCTTGATCGGGATTAATTTTTAAATTAATTAAAAAAATTAAGTTTTTATTAAAAACTAAAAAAAAAAACGATGGCTAATAAACAAAAGGCTTCCTGTTATTACTCTTCTTTAAATGTGTTGACATAGGAAATACTTTAGTGTAAATTTTTTTCTTTCAACTGCCTTCTAAGTAATAGACATCTTCCATAAACGCCCGAAATTGTTCGCAAGCGACGGGATATTTTAAATTAAACACGAAGAAAATTTTGAAACATGACCGCAGCTCGCAATAATTTAGTGAATATTAGCTCTACACCATCTAGGTAAACGAAAAATTCCTCAAATTCATCACGATCTCTGGATTTCAACCCCAAAATAAACGGCTTGATATTCTCCCGGAGAGATTTTAAGTAATCTATTTGATCTTCCATTTCTTGTATAGATTGCCCAACGAAACAAAAAGCTTCTTGCGAATCCCGAACGCTGAAGTTTTTGACCGACTTCGTACCAGTCACTGTCTTTCGGACAAATTTCCGAATAATAATACTGTCGTATCGAAATCGACATATTTGATGGTTTTTAAACCACCAACAATTTGTTTGCCCTTAATGGAGTTACACAAAAAAAAATTTAATATTGTTAAAATCTACTTTCCAGTTGTTCAGGATTCCCAAACTTTCTGGGTATAATGATTGAAAATCTTTATCCACCAAACAAAATCCACCACGCTTTTGGTATTCGGGCCATTCTTTGAATATATCGTTTAGGCATGCACTCTCTTGAATTTGCTTCAAGCGATTTGGAGTGCATGCCTGCCATACACTATCGAATTCTTCTGCCGATAAATTGTCGTATTTCATACTATTTGCGCAAGCTTCTGCATCAATCTCTGGATGAAATTGGCCCGCTATTGGCTTTATGTTTCTTTTTAAGTTGCAAAACTTAATATAAATTTTCCCGCATTTATCACTTCTGTAATACTCCACTTTTTTCGGTAGGAAATCGGTTTACAATGTCATGTTCCATCTTGTAACTTATTGCTAAAGATAATTGTAGGTTTTTAGCTCCAAAATATTGCGCCACCAATGTTATTATAATCCGTCTCTTATCTTCGATAAACATTTTTTCAGTATTTTATCGTTCTATGATGAGTTATCCGTGACGATGTTCGTTCAGGATGTCGGACAAAGTAATCAATTCAGCTTTGTTTGTTGAGTTGGGCGATTCATTTTGATTTGCAGTTGTCGAATTGGAGATGTTGGTTTGTAAAGGAATGTCAACTACGTTCCTCCATTGTTCCAAGTTCTTCTCAAATTTAATTATAACTCCCAGTGGATACCCTTTCAATAATTTAGGATATATTTAAAATTCATAATTTTTGAGATTTCCACATCGATTTCTTCCTTAACGAGACAATAATAAAGATTTTCTTTATAATGGCCTTATATAAAAGAAATTGTGTTTTCTAGCGATAGTCTTGATTTGCAACAAAAGAGCCACAACATCTCTCTGTATTTGAGACCAAGTTGCTTCCGCTTTGCCCAAATATGATTTTTAAAGGTGAGTCGTTTGTCTAAGTGGATACCAGGATACTTCACCACTTCTGAATGTGGCAATTTCCCGCTATGTAGTGTAACAGGTGGACAGTTGCCTCTCCGCATCATGAATGGCAGTTGACCCGACCCGACAGTGTATATTTGTCGAAGCAAATCATTTGTCAACATCTTTGCCAGCAAATATGCCAACAGCTGTTCATTACGATGTCGAAATTTTACCATATAAATAAAATAACCATGAAATAATGGCTATGGAACAGTTTAGAAAACAATACTATCAGGATCGTTATCCCGATTATGATGGTAGAAAAAATTTATACAGTTCTTCGCCCTTGCCCATTAAAAATAGTATGAGTTGTGAGGTAAAAATAATGGAAGATGATCGAGAAAAGACTTTCAATTTTAAAGTTAAAAAAGTGGCCACTATCAATTTAAATTTAATTGCGTTAAAAATTTCTCATGTTCTATTTTTCAAGCTCAGCACAAGATAAAAAAATTGCATTGTTTTCAAAAAATATTTGTAGGACAGATTCAAAGAGACTACAACTTTTACTTTTTGAAAGAACCTTGGTATTGGGATTTAGGGATGATGCAGATTTCACTAAACTATACTTTAGGCAACATCTTTGTAGAAATGTTCGATATTTTTGATAAAATATGATTTTGTTTTTTTCATTAATTGTTTTATCCTATAAAATGTTTTTTGTACTGAATCCTACATCAATATTTTTTGGAGGGTTTTGTCATTGCAGTTTAACTTCAGTAGTTTCCTCGCCAAACAATCTTTCACCACGTCAGATTTCATAAGTCGTTCAACCAAATTTCGAATTAGTTCTTCTAAATAAAGGAACAGAAATGAGGTACCATGGGTTGATCAGTTTGATATTTCTTTAAAAATGGTTCCAATAATGATGGAATAAGTTCAAAAAATGCCAATTTTCCTTTGATTAGCTTATCACTTAATCCCACTCTGACATTTTAGGCTTCTATACAAAGTATAGCAAGAAGCCTTATGATCTGGCTCCGTGTCCGTCTGTCTGTCCGTCTGTCCGTCTGTCCGTCCGCATAATTCAAAATCATACAGAGCGTTTCAAATCGTGTTGGAAATACTCTGTGTGTATAGAGGTCTAAGAACTGGGTAGCCAGTGCGCTACTTTTAGGCTTCTATACAAGGTATAGAAAGAAGCCTTATGGTCTGGCTTCGTGTCCGTCCGCATGTTTCAGAGCCAATCATAACGTTGATCAACTGAAACGTTGTTATATTGTAAATACTTCGTCTATATAGTATTGCGTTAATCTGTTAATCCGTTGATTCGATTCGCTAATGCAATTTATTATTATTACAGGTTAGATGATGTTTTGTATTGCTTTCATCAGAATCAAAATCGGAATCGGAAAAGTCGCTGCTAGAATAATTGCTTGAGTTGTTCATGTTTATAAATTAGTGGTACTTCCTATATCGATTCCTTTTCAAAAGTATTACCTAAATTTTAAATACAAAGTGTAACCTATATAGTAAATTGTTGATCCTTTGATACGTTGATACATTGATACGTTGATACATTGATACGTTGATACGTTGATACGTTGATACATTGATACGTTGATACATTGATACGTTGATACGTTGATACATTGATACGTTGATACATTGATACGTTGATATATTGATACGTTGATACATTGATCCGCTGATCTGTTGATCCGTTAATCTGTTTATCCATTTATTGCATTATCTGCTTATCCGTTATTTGTATTTTTATCCTTTGAACAATATATCCACACCGTTAAGAAATTGTATGTAAAATTACAATCATTAGCAACTTTGTGACCAATTTTTCTTCAGCATAGCGCGAAATCATATCTTTCTTCAGTATTTATCACATCGAAAGTCAGCAATTATGGTACAATCTATATTACGAACGTAACTTATATACCATGCTTTAAAAATAATATTTTCGAAGCATGTTATATATCACGTTACTTGGTTCGGACGATGTTATTTTAGGGTTTTGATATCATAGATATCAAAAAACTAATATTTTTTAATCAAAATCAAATTAATTAAAAAAAAAATCTTGTAGCTGGTGTGTTATGGTAGTGTTATATCTACGAGGGCTGGGAAATCGAGTATTCGAATACTCGATTCTAGGTAATTTGTTCGACAGCGTTATGTGCGACAGAAATTTGTTTGAAAATGCCCTGTCGATTAAATGTTCAGTCGTACAAATGCTGAGTTGGACGAATTTCTCTCGAACAAATTACCAACTACGGCATATTCAAACATTCGAATATCCCACTAATATTTAAGTGTTTTACTAGGTTTAAGATGATAATTTCATTATTAATAATTAATTTTAATATTATTAATAATAATTATTAATTTAACACAAGCGGCCTGCCGGTGTCGCGAGTAAACAGTCGACAAGCTCTGTTAAGTTGCTAACAGAGAGTCAAGTCAATAACAGTCTGTTAATGTGATATATTTGTATTCACCAATGACTGTTAGCAGTTACCAGTCTGTCAAGTCGTCTGATAAGTTAACAGAGCAATATTGGGCTGTCAACATAGGTAACAGACTGATAAGTAATATTTTTATGTGTCAATATTGTAGGTTATAATTATTATTGACATTTGTTTTTGGTATGTATTTAAGGTTAACTTTTTTCCGCGAAATCAGTTAAAGCTAGTTTTACACGGTTTTACCAACAAAAATTCTAGTTACTTTTAGGCTTCTATACAAAGTATAACAAGAAGCCTTATGATCTGGCTCCGTGTCTGTCCGTCCGTCTGTCCGTCCGTCCGTCCTCATAATTCAAAATCATACAGAGCGTTTCAAATCGTGTTGGAAATACTCTGTGTGCATAGAGGTCTAAGAACTGGGTAGCCAGTGCGCTACTTTTAGGCTTCTATACAAAGTATAACAAGAAGCCTTATTTAGGCTTCTATACAAGGTATAGAAAGAAGCCTTATGGTCTGGCTTCGTGTCCGTCCGCATGTTTCAGAGCCAATCATAACGTTGATCAACTGATACATTGTTATATTTTAAATACTTCGTCTATATAGTATTGCGTTAATCTGTTAATCCGTTGCTTCGAATCGCTAATGCAATTTATAAATACGCAAATGTTCGAAAGAAATTTACTAAGTTAAAGATATTTTCGAAGAGGTCTCCCTATATAAACTACTTGTTTTACTTTGATGTGAAAAAATAATTTTTTTATTGATGTGGTTAGTGAAGTTAAGTTATAAATAAAAGAGAAAGGAGAGGATTGGTCCACCTCAAAAAAAGGACCATACATTACAGAGAAGTAAAATTTCTAATAGAATGGAAAAGTTTGATTGTTATTAATTATATAGTAAATGATAATTACCAATCGCAAAAAATTTAATTGGTGCAGATTATCTGATTATGTGGTGTTACATTATATGGCGATCAAAAATAACCAGATAATAACAACTTTCCACACCAGAAAGGTAGCTGTATAGAAGCCTAAGAACTGCCGCTAAAGCGAGTTCCACCTTGTTTTATTGAAAAATATGAAAGGGTCGGCCAGAAATTACGTCAAGCAATTTTTAAGCCCCTCTCCCTCGTCGTCACACAAACCTAGACTCCTCTCCAAATATTACGTCACATATTCTTGACTACCCAAATTTTTCAAATTATAAAAGAATTAACAAAAAACCATTTATTTACAATAACATAGAATTATCATATAGGGGAAATAGTAAGTCTAAAATTAATCTTCTCACATCGATGTAAAATGCTCTTTAAATGTTACAACGCGAAAAACCTTGCGAGAGAACATTCTTCTTTTTCGCTTTGAATAAAAGGGTTTTTCGTCTAGTCAGTCCACGCTTTCGCCGTTTTCTTGATTTGCAATAATAACCATTAATTCTCTTTGTCTAATGACATCTGTTCTCGTTGGTGTTACTTACTTCAACGGTATTAATTTTTCTTTGTGTTGGCCAGAATTTTTATGCACCATGGTCAGTGAAACAAAGTATAAATTGCATACTTTTGCAAATTCTGTCATTAAGAATAGATTGTAGCGATGGGTAATACAAGTCATATGGAATTATTTTAAATCGGTAACAAGATCTGGGAAGAATATCACCCATTTTCAAAGTTTTTGCCAGAAATAGTGATGGAAAATATTCAGAACCTTCTTTTATCTCTCAGAAGCTTTAAGAGTTTCGCTTGTTTGAACCAAAGGTATTGGAGGAGAAAGAAATTTTTCAGGTTTGTTGCAACATCTTTCATTAGCGCATTTTACTATCTGAGTGAAATATTTACTTATTGGTACGTGCAAATCGTACCATCTTCGGTCCTTAGATAGAAGTTCTTCTTCCAATAGCTCAGAATTATCTGGTTGGATGAATTCTGTAACGATCGGAAATTTATTCAAGATAACCTACGACCAAATTTCAGCTATTGTTTTTCCAGCAAACCCAAAGTTTTCTTTCTCCAGTTCAAGATTGTTTGTTTCGTCTTTTTCACTTAAATGACTACCGTAGTTATCGTGAGGTAAAATTAATCCACTCAGCTCTTTACTTAAGCATGCCATTCTTCGTTCAACTCTGTTAAAAGCCCTGCGTTCAGGAGCGTTTGTTGCAAGAAACAATGCATCAAGATCGTGCCGAGAAAAATTATTAATCGCAACCTTAATCACTTTTTGGTATCGTGGATTTTCATCAGGATCACTATCAACATTGAACATAACAATTGGCTTGACCAACGATCGATTCCATTTCTTGTAATCCCAGCAAACTCATTTAAATCTAACAACCTTTCGAAATCTAGAGCATCGCTGAATGCTGTAGAAGATTAATGTTTTCCCGATCTCATTCCAATATAAGTTGGACCAGAATAGCCAACAGCTTCTTTTTTTCCAAGACCCTTTGATTTAAGCCAATGTAAACAGAAGGTATTAGTTTATGTTGGCCGGCTACAACCCAATCGTGATCAGGAAGAGAGACTCTATATTCGATATGCGGCTCACGGGCCTTATCATCTTGACTTAGAAAACAAACTTCGTTAGGACCAAGAATTGAAGATAACAGTTCCAAATGACTGATTGTAGCTGCACAAAATTATCCGTCAATATGATTTGCATGTCTATTATTTTGAGCTTTTATTAATTTCACAGGAACTGTCGAAAAGTGACGCTAACTTTTCAATCACGAACTACTCTTACCCAAAAGTCGAAGGTGTAATTCTGACCTACCGATGTTAAGCCCATCTTTTAATCGCACAGTCAATTAATCCTATGTTTTTATACTTCTGTAAACGTCACTTTGTCTCTTCTCATGAGAAGCCAATTGATGCGTAGCTAAATCGATAATAGTTTGCAATAGTAACGGCGGTTCCTCTTCAATTTTTGGGAGCGTGTTTCATTGTTTTCCTTTATGCTATAGTTATCATCGGAGAGTGATGATGATTAGTCCATTTCTACTTCGAAGATATCAGTGAAATCGGAAATAGTTTTTGATACCACAGGCAAATCTCCAGAGAACTCCATTTTGTCATCCTAATTAATTAATTAATTTATTTTCATCGTTCTCACAATTTGAAATTGTGCACTCTTTCTCCAGACACGATGAACTAATTCCTTGCAGAGATAGCCTAATTTGCTTTGCAGAAGGGTTAGGATTATATCCGTTACTATGGCGTATTTGGGAAAACAAATTTTCAGATAGATCTTCACAAAGCCTATTTGTTAAAAGAAATTTATAATCTATTTTATCTCGTCCCATAAAGAAATTATAGCCTTAACTGTTCGTAGAAATCCGTTAAAACAAAACGGGGTGTTTTTTGGAACCTTCCAAGTTTGAATTCAAACCAAACTTTTTTATTAATATCTTACGGATTCCTCATTTTTTCCACAAATGCCTCCTTCCAATTTATTTTCTTCGTAAAATACTTTGGAATTTAAACAATCAAATAAGTTATTCATTTTTAACATAAAGCTTGCAGTATTTGGAGCGCTATCGCATTTTAAATCCCCAGTTGCTCCGGCAGTTACAATCGCCGCACCTAACGTTTTACTAAACATTTGAGTGGCCAACTTCACACTCATTTTTCGAAAATTATTTGCATTCGCATGGGCTTCAGTTATAGCTAAACGAGTATTCGACAAACAATTTTCTCGATATACTTTAAACGTTTTCCTAACATCTTCCCAATATACCTTCTTACGAGTTACTAAGACATCATGTTTATTAACGTATTTCTTACACGTTTGATAAAGTGCGGCACATCAAAAAGGGCGAACACTTTCTTTCCTTTAAAATAGAAATGATACGATTTTTCGGTTGCAACTTCTAATATTGTATACACTGCGCGGTTATTCAATTAGGTTTTAATTTGACTCTCATGTGTTTTGCGTTGTCAAAACCGTCCCACTGTGGGAACTTTTGACGAAAAGCTGGCCAAAACCTCAAGAATTGGTATGCTAGGGTTTTTGAAGTCGCTGATTACGAATCTAAATTTAAAAATTTTATAAACAAAATGGCGGACCCAATATGGCCGACCAATATGTCAAAAAGATGTCAGATATTATCTAAAATTGGTATTCAATGGGTTTTGAGGTCGCTGATTATGAATTCCAAGTTATAAATTCCATAAACAAAATGGCGGATCCAATATGGCGGATTTATATTTAAAAAAAATTATTTTAACTATTTAAATTACAATTAGTGGTAGCCAGGATTTTTTCGAGTCGCAATCATGAATCAAAAATACTATAACCAAAATGGCTTACCCAATTTGGCGGTATTAATGTCAAAAAGTTGTGTGATTTGAACCAAAATCGGCACCCCGGAGGTTTCTAGAGGGTTAATTATAACGCATTAATTATAAAAATTCCTTAATTTTATTAAAAAAAAGGTTAAAATGATATAAAAACGTAATTACAACTCCATATCATCATCCGAGTGGAAGCTGTTGAAAATCTACTTAACAGTACGTTTCATTGACAAGCGGTTGGGTATAAAAAGAAAGTACAGAGTGATGTTGATTTGATGATGAAGTGATGATGATTTCATTAATAAAAAGAAAGCTTCGAAATTTTTATGGCCGTTCATGAAATATTTAAGTTTAAGAAAATTACCTGTAAAATAGTATTATATATTGTCAATAAAAATATGACTTCATGAAAAAATAAATTCGTTTTCGTTTATTATAAGATATAAAGTGACGACACATGTTTTCTGTTCCAGTCTTTATGTAGTACATATTACGTTCCACGAGCACTGCCGCGCCTTAATTAAAAAAATGCTACAATTGCATACGCAAATATGCGCAACTTTTTTTTTAAATTTCACTAGACAAAAGTACAAGCTAAAACATCATAAAAATAAATCGCTTGGGTATTGAACGGAAACTAACTTTTTAGTTAGTTGAAAATAACCGCCCTTAAAATCTATCGTTACCGGCGGAGGACCGAATAACACAGTTTTTCAACAAGTTCGACATTCAAATTTGACTTTTAAAAAATAGTAAAATATTCTACATATCTCCAGGATTATTTACCAACCTTCAGAATTAAAATGCGACACTTATTTAAAAAGTTATTCACTTCACAACACAGACGAATTTTCTCACTTACAATGCTGCACAAGTACGTTTGAAACTAAGACCAACTTTGAACTGCTGTACACCCGCTCGTGTTTAAATTTAAAACTTGTAGTTTTCACCATTAAATGGACCCTTAATCTCTCTACAAATCCCTATATAGAAATTGTAGTTTAACGCAAAAATCTTCTATAGTTTTTGACCGGGTTTTCGTCAAAAGTTCCCATAGTGCGTCCGGAGCGGAGCTCCTACGTTTGGCATCAGGTAGGCGATGGAACTTGTAACGGCCCCTGCTTTCATGTACGCTCCTTGGATATGCACGGAAAGTTGAGGTGTTTGTCCACCTTGACCCTCAGGATGGTTCCGAAATCCTTCTGGGCGATTTCGGTGTGCCGTCCAGTTTAAGGCCAATGGGCGGGACATTCCTCTTTGAAGACCGACAGGAAAGTCGATCCGCACTCCGCCGATACTTCTTTCACCGCCAATCATGGACTACCGTCCGGGCCTGGAACGTTCATATTTGTTTTCATCTTTGACAAAATAAAATTCTAACCATTGCCTTCAAAAATTTGTTGGATATGGTAATATCATTTGCTTCGGTTCCTTCGTTTATAACAACTAGATTTTCTTTGGACAAGGTACGTGGTATTTTACTCAAAATTAGCTAGTTATTTGGTAAAGATTTCTTGCTTTTGGTTTCAGATTCAGAAGGTTTTCTAATGGAGACGTTTCCATTAAAATAGGTTCTTTAAAAGGAAAGCATGGCGGAGGTGTGATAAACCACGATTCTTCCAAGCTATAATTGGTTTTTCTAGTAATTTTATCAATTAACACCCAATCATCTTCGGTTGTTATTGAAGTCAGGCCTAAGTTTATGTCTTCTACCCCCTGTCTTCATTTTATGTCTTCATTATGTGTACCAAATAAATAATTGAAGAAGCTATTGAACATCATCTGAAAATGAAAATTGCATTATGCGTATTAAAAAAAATATTTCTTGCTTATGGTTTCAGATATTCGCTTCGTATATTCTTCTATTTTGAGAAACAGAAATTGCTGATTATCAACCCCTTGCAATTGAATCCTTAAGGTGGTCGGTCCTAAATATTTCTGAAGCAGTAAAATTTTCAAATTTCCATCAAATCAAAACTAAATAAATACAGAAAGTGAACTATTTATTAAAGTAAATAAAAAACAAGTAAAAAGTCGGTTTTGTACAAGAATTACTTAATAATTTAATTAAAATTCGTTTCGGCGGCGTCTGGTAGCATTTGCGGCAGGACGTTCAGCATCTACCTCTGCTGCTGCATCCAAATTAGGATGGTCAGTACAGGTCCAAATTTCTGGTTCATGATTAGGATGGTCAGTAAAGGTCCACATTTCCGGTTCATCAAAGTTCTGCTGATCCGTCCAATTATAATCAGTCATGAAATCAACTCGTGGCCACCCATCAGTACCACCGCCAACAGCACTACCACCTCTATATAAATCGCCTTCATTTGCGTAAACTGTGTGCTCAACAAAAAAATTATCATCGTTGCCAAACGCATCATCAAAAAGTTGAGCTTCGCTTTCTTCGAAGTCTTCTTATTCTTCAAAGCGTAGAGGGTGTAAATAAAGAACAACACCCTCTCTATTATCATCTTCCGGGTCAAGTTCGTTTACTAACCTACTGTTATCATCTTAGGATACATCTTCCTAAGATGTGCAGGGCTCCGTATCGCTATCAGAATCAACCTGAAAGTAGAAACCCCGATAAAATTGTGCACGATATTTAAAAAAATTAGTTATTTACCAATTCTCCCTGTGGCCCTCATATTCGGGCGTAAGTTCGTAAAATGTCATTTTGAAAAATAAGCAGTAATCTGAAATGAGTAAAGTTATTGAAAACACGCATAAAAATGATATAATGTCGCAATGCAAAAACCACCACCCAACTGTCAACATTTATAGCGAACAATTCCCTCTTTGACACAACAACTGATATCCAGTGTGTTGAGGGATAATTGACCACTCTCGAAACACTTCCAAACTAAAAGTGCCCGACCGTGCTCAGTGGTAGGGGTGGGTTTGCCATTAGTCGAAGTTAGACTTTGATTTAAATAGAGTAAACCGGTAAATTAATTTATTTACTTGGATATTGGATATCAGGGGACGTGTTAAAGAAAACCTACGTTTTGAATCGACTAGTTTCGACCCTCTATCGGGGTCATTTTCAAGACTGTAATAAAGGAAAATGTACATAAGTAAGCGGAAAAATACAAATCGAATGTAAAATATGTCACCTCTCAAAACAGATGTAAAATGTTTTCTTGTGTAACACATTGTAGTAAACATATACTCCAATACAGCGGCTTTGACCAAGTCTAAAAAGAAATTATCATAACACACATAAGATTGTCAAAATATTAAACTAAATCTCAACTATCACAATGTAAAATATAAACAAACCAATACAAAACTGAGCAAACATAACAACACAAAATATTACCAAACATGAGAAAATAAAACATTTTTAAAATAGTGAAAAACATTAAAAAATTTTGTCTTCTTAAAAACGATCACCAGTCGCCGAGATAGAATACCTAAGTATAATGACCGAAGTAAAATACAAATATGAGTGAGTCAGTTATGACATCTTGTTCTTTCGTGAAAAATTGACAAGGTAGATTTGTACGTATCACTAATCTGTTCGAAGTCTGTTATTTTGTTAACATTATTGGTGGTCTCTCCGATGTAAGAAGCCTCCAAAAACCATCTCTTGCGTTCACAAGGTTCCTGCGCCAGTATTTTTACGTATGTATACTCGACAAATTGAAAATTTTGAATTTCGGAATTAAAGTAATAGGAAAATTGGAAAATTTGTCTAACCGGAATAATAGGAGTACGAAAATCAAAGAGAAAAATTTGGATAAACTGGAAAACGGCGATCTGAAGAAATTTTTAGGTTTTAAATTTCGTCGAACTTTTTGAGGTTAGTTGAAATTATTTCGAAGTAAGGGGTTGCAAGAACAATAGTTTCCTCTCCAAGAGGTCAACTCGAACAGGGGTGAGCACAAGAATAAAGAAACACATAAATTAAGTGTGGTATTGATCTATTAATAAACCCTAAATACATAAAATTTGCATGCGGAAAGTTGGGTTGCCTAAGTTTGAGTGAGGTCAATAAAAGCAAATGAATAAGGAAGAACAAAATAAAACAAGATCGAACTCTGTACCATCGGTGAAAGACTACATTAAAAGAAAAGGAGAGGAAGAGTCCATAAACAAAGAAGAAAATAGAATATTCCAGAAAAGTAGACTAACAGAAAAAACCCCACCGAAAGAGATAAAAGTAGCTACGAAACAAAAAGAAGACACAATCGAAATGGAAGAACTGAGAGAAATGCTGTTAAACTTAACTCAAACCGTAAAAACCGGATTCAGTGAAACCAAACAAGAAATTAAATCAACTAAGGAGGAAGTTGGGGAAATCAAAGAAGGTCTGGCAGTTATGGAGAAAAGATGGAATGAGGAAAAGAAAAAGATGCATGAGATGATGAAAAAAGTGGAAGAGAAGAATACCGAACAGGAGACCAGAATAACAAATCTGGAGGCTCAAATAGAAGGATACGAAAGAGACAAAAAAGCTAATAACATAATCATTAAGGGCATGCCATTGGAAGGAGATGTTACCAAAGAAAAGATAGAAGAGTTTTTAAAAAAGGAAATGCAGACTCAAGTCAATGTTATAGATGCATTTAAAATAGGGAAGATGCCGGGAAAACAGATAATAGTAGCTAAATTAAGAGACCGTAACCAGAAAACCAAAGTAATGGAAAGTAAAAACAAATTAAAGGGCACGAAAGTTTACATAGAGAACGACCTTACCAAGAATGAAAAGTCGATACAGGATAAGATATGGGAAGCGGCCAGAAACGAGATGAAAGATGGAAACAGAGTCAAAGTTGGTTTCCAAAGACTATATAAGCAGGACAAAACGTATATATGGGACAAGACGGCAAATGAACTAAAACTAGCAAAAAACTAAGAAAAGATGAAGATAGAACAACTGGACCTTTCCAAACAGTTGTTCCAGAAGAGGGTGTTGGAAAAAAGACGACAACGCAAAGAAAAAGGAGAAATGCAAACAAAAAGAAAAAAGAAAAAAGGAAAACATACCGAATCGCTACATGGAATATTAGGACTCTCTTGAAAGCCGGAAAAATAGATGAGATCGCCGGAGAACTGTTAAAATACGAAATAGATATAGCTGCGATTCAAGAAACTCGTTGGAAGAGTCAAGGAGAAATTGTAAAGGCTGGATACGCAATGTTGTACTCTGGAGAAGAGAAGCAAGGAAGAAATGGCATCGGATTTCCCAATAAACATTTTAGCCTGCGAATAGCCTGTAAATAGCCTGTCAGGTACTTTACAGGCTATTTACAGGCTATTCGCAGGCTAAAATGTTTATTGGGTTATAGTAACGAGAATATTTTATGATAACATAATACAATTTAAACCAGTGAATGGAAGACTGGCATACATCAGAGTCCAACAGAGTCCCGCAAACATATCAATAATAAACGCTTACGCTCCCACTGAAGACAGCACCGAGATTGAGAAAGAGGATTTTTACAATGATTTAGAAGGCTTATGCGACAATATTCCCAAATCAGATATGTTGATAATAATGGGCGATTTCAATGCCAAAGTGGGTAAGGAAGAATACATTGCTGAAGTAGCGGGTAAACAAACAATTCACGATGTAACCAACGATAACGGGCACAGAATGTGTAATCTGGCAGCAGCAACCAACCTGGACATTAGCAGTACCCGATTCAAGCACAAAAAAATACACAAAGTAACGTGGGTTTGGCCGGGTGGTGAAGGCGAGGAGGGAAACCAAATAGATCACGTCATGGTATCAAAAAATCAAAAAACTTCCATCATGAATGTAAGAACATACAGAGGCGCTAATGCAGATACCGACCACTACCTAGTAGTGGCAGATGTCAAACAAAAGAAAACATACGGAACAGCAAGAAAGAATATGAACAAAAAGTTAGCAGTGAACAAATTTTGTGATGACTCAACCAGAAAGAAGTACGAGAATGCAGTGAAGGATAAAATGTCAACAAAAGAAAGAAATAGTGATATGGAACAAGAAAATGAAATCATCACAAATATATTGAAAGAGACTGCAAAACAAATAATAGGATACAGAGAGAAGAAAAAAACAAGAGAATGGTTCGATGATGAATGTAAAGACTTGAGTAACAAAAAGAGTAAAGCAAGAATAAAATGGTTAACAACGAATAAAAACGAAGACCTACAAAAATACAGAGAAATCAGAAAAGAAGCTGTTAAAACATATAAAACAAAAAAGAACCATTGGATAAAAGAAACGATGGAAGAAATAGAAAAAAACAACAGACAGAACAGCCGACAATTCTACGAAAAAATAAGACAACAAAAAACAGGAAGTAAGATAAAAACAAGAGGAATGAAGAACAGTGAAGGAAGATTGGAGGATGACATAGAGAAAGTAAATCAGATATGGGTGGAACATTTTCAAAGACTACTAACTACGGAGGAAGAAGGAGATGACCACGAAATAATAAATGAGGAAAACCAACAAGTTGAGGAGCCAACATACGAAGAAATAACAGAAATAATAAGTAAACTCAAAAATGGAAAATCTCCTGGCAAAGATGACGTGAATGCGGAGTTGATCAAATATGGAGGGGAAGTGCTGCACGGAAGAATATACGAAATAATAAAACAGGTGTGGAATGAAGAAAAAATGCCCAAACTATGGAAAGAAGGTATAATAGTCACGATAAAGAAAAAAGGAGATGTCGAAAGGTGCGAGAATTACAGAGGAATCACATTGCTAAACACCGCATATAAGATATTATCAGCATTAGTAAACAAGAGATTAAAAAGTTTTACGAAAGAAATTATTGGCGAATATCAATACGGATTCACAGAGGGTAGATCGACAGTAGATGCAATTCACGTCCTGAAACAAATTATAGAAAAAAGTTATGAACACAACATTAATATGTATATACTGTTTATAGATTTCAAACAAGCTTTCGACAAACTAAAAAGAAACAAGATAATTGAGACCATGCAAGAATTTGGAATCCCAAATAAACTTATAAGAATTACAAAAATAACACTGGAAGAAACCACAGCCTGCGTAAGAACTTCAAATGGTGAAACCAGAGATTTCATAGTAAATAGTGGAGTCAAACAAGGCGACGCCATGTCATCAACATTGTTCAATTTGATTCTCGAAAAAATAATCAGAGAACTAGAAATTCAAGGAACAATAATAAACAAGGAAGTACAAGTGATTGCGTACGCTGATGACGTGGTAGTAATATCAAGAAGTAAAAGAGCACTAATTGCAACCTGTAAAGAAATAAAAGAAACTGCAAAAAGCATGGGATTGATAATAAACAGAGACAAGACCAAGTATATGAGGTGTCCAAGAGAAAATACAAGAGACGGAATACGGATTGAGGATCATATCTATGAGGAAGTGGATGATTTCGTATATTTGGGAGTACAGATAAACAACGCAAATGAAAGACAACAAGAAATTAAAAGAAGAATTCAGTTGGGCAACAAAGCATATTACGCCAACAAGCAATTATTGAGTGATAAAAACTTATCGAGGGCAACCAAGTTAAAAATATATAAAACGATAATAAGACCGGCGATTGCGTATGCTGCAGAGACTCTGTGTATGACAAAGAGAGAGGAGGAAGAGCTGCGAGTTCTGGAGAGAAAAATATTGAGAAGAATATTTGGTCCGAAAAAGAATGACCACGAGCACAGACCGATGACGAATTCGGAAATAATACTAGAAATGGAAAACGAAGACATCGTGAGGACGATGAAATCGATGAGATTGGGATGGCTCGGTCACGTGATGAGGAGAGACGAAGAAACCTCAATAAAGAAAATCACGGAGTGGAGACCAACAGAAGTCCGTAGCAGAGGAAGACCAAGGGTTCGGTGGTGGGACCAAGTAATGGAAGATATCAAAAGGATAAGAATCGAGAACTGGAGGACAAAGATCATGGACAGAGGATTATGGAAAAGAATCACAAGCGAAGCAAAATCAAATACTAGACTGTGAAATGAATTAGAATGAAATGTAAGAATATGGGGACTAAACCAACCCAAAAAATGGTTTTGTAAAATCTCTTACGGAGATAGCTATATTCTGTCAGGAATAAAATGCTTTATTATTATTATTATTATTATTATAATAAAGGAAAATGTACATAAGTAAGCGGAAAAATACAAATCGAATGTAAAATATGTCACCTCTCAAAACAGATGTAAAATGTTTTCTTGTGTAACACATTGTAGTAAACATATACTCCAATACAGCGGCTTTGACCAAGTCTAAAAAGAAATTATCATAACACACATAAGATTGTCAAAATATTAAACTAAATCTCAACTATCACAATGTAAAATATAAACAAACCAATACAAAACTGAGCAAACATAACAACACAAAATATTACCAAACATGAGAAAATAAAACATTTTTAAAATAGTGAAAAACATTAAAAAATTTTGTCTTCTTAAAAACGATCACCAGTCGCCGAGATAGAATACCTAAGTATAATGACCGAAGTAAAATACAAATATGAGTGAGTCAGTTATGACATCTTGTTCTTTCGTGAAAAATTGACAAGGTAGATTTGTACGTATCACTAATCTGTTCGAAGTCTGTTATTTTGTTAACATTATTGGTGGTCTCTCCGATGTAAGAAGCCTCCAAAAACCATCTCTTGCGTTCACAAGGTTCCTGCGCCAGTATTTTTACGTCCTCTTCGGTGAGAGTTAAGTAAACACCGCCACTACGAACTGTCTTGTAACCTTCCTAATGGAAAGATGAAGGTTTATATAGGCCCCTCCTGCAAAAAAATTCTGAGAATGTATTATCAAAATTTTGAGTAAATCGATTTTGAAAATTGCTAATTTTCATGTAAAATTTTAGAAAGATTTCATTTTGTTGACGGTACGTGTGCTGTGATATAGTCTAACACTTAGAATATTTCGCAGCGGCAGATGCAGCTCGACTGTCTTACATGCAACATCGATTATTTTTTGTTTTTAGGCGATTTTTAGGGGGTGAAACGTAATAGTTTACTGCCCCATACCGCGACTATACTTTTTAATGCTATTTTGAGGGTCTCTCGAATCCCGATTGCCTTAATCCCGGTGTTCTTGATCGGTGGCGCCTTCTCGTTTCTTTAGCCCTGCCGCGTTAGCGGCTTAGAGCACGAAAAACCGCCCGGAGCCCCGGAGGGGCGTAGTGTAACAAAATATGTTTATTTCGTTACAAATGTTAATTCATAACATTTATATTATAAATTGTTACTCCAAGCGCCATCTCTTTACTCATTTTTACAACGTACTTGATAGACAGGATACAGACGCGCGCCGTTAAAAACTTAACTTTGGCTTGAGAGTGCGACAAGACAGTTCGATTTTTATTGATCGCGTGTAAATCAATAGTTTGTCAGTCGATTTTCGTTGCAAAATTAGTGATACGCAGTAGTAATTCCACCGTCATTACGGATTTCGTGAAAGCAGTGCGTAGCTATTTTGTTTTAGCCAGTTCAAGCATTTTTTTGGAAAATATTCGAGTGGTTGTATCGAACCACCATATTTTCTTTATCGAAGTATAAATTAGTACCAACCATAATTTTATTTGGTAACATTCGTCTGGTGACTATTTTGACAGCTGCTTTTATTTACATTTGGAAGTCGATTGTTATTGTCAATCGCGGCTTCAGTTTTTGTGATCAAATTGTACTGGACGATCACTTTGTTTTATTTGGATCGTCAACCTGTACCATACTGTCAACGCAGCGGAGTGCCGCCTGTCCATCTTCGTATCCGCCTGTCAAAACCTGCTCATCGAGTATTACGTCGGTGTACAACAGTCCGAGGATCCTAGATCGGGAGCCATTGCAAGTCAACATCAACCACTGCATTCCATACAAGGATCATTGCTGTCTTTATTATTATGTAAACTCATCTTGAGCTCAGGTGAGATAAATTTAATATTCTTGTTTGGGTTTCCTAGTGGTATTGTGATACATTCAATCATAGTCAATTATTTGTATTGACGGGCCTACCATTCTGGTGTCCCGTATTGTGTCACCTTTGACGTACCGTTGTCACCATCAGTTAACGTGCTTACTATTTTTATTGCACGTCACTACCACAATCGTTTGTATTTGTCGTAATCGTTTCAATTTTCATTAAAATTTTATTGTTAATTATTGTTTTATTTTTCGACGAAGCGTACCCTCGTTATTTTTCAGCACAACGCAGAGTGGACTTACGACCCTCGCTTCCAGACTACAGCGAGTTAGCTTATACCAACATCAGGGTACCACGAATATAAGTAGGAGTTTTACTTCTGCGTGGTCTTGTTTGCCTTTCCAAACCGTTCTCTCATTAGGAACGGAAAGGAGGGTAAACATATCACTGGCGTCCATACGTGGAGCTCAATTTGTTGATTTTCCAACTCTGTGTTTGCCCCGAGGTGCGTTTTCGTGCATACGATTCGACAACGGAACGTTTGTGGTCGTGTTAATTTTTTATTATTACAGCAGTTTTTGGCAACTGGAGAGCGTTGTGGACTGGACGCTTTGCGTGTTTGTATGGTTTGGTACATGGTAAATAATAATAAATTGAGTTGTCAACTTAGTACTCGTACCGGCGAAAAACCTTTTTACTTTGATATTTGTGGTGCACAAATTTTATTGGTTCAAAAACGAGATATCCTTTTGTTGTGCTCTCGCCTTATTCATTTTTGCAATATATATATTATTTTTAATTATTGCTTGCGAGTAACGCTACGCCCATTTTCAAAATTCACACCGGCGAGAAACCATTTACGTATATACATATCAGAATAATAATATCATTTGTTGCGTTCCCTCCAATTGCAATTTGACTGTATTTGTTTTGTCACGCAATTGGGAGTCGTGTTTACGCACTATTTATTTTTATTATTCAATTCTTTGTACGATTTAGTTTCGTGTTTTATCGAACGCTTACATTTTTTTACTTCGTCTTTGTCAAGTTAACTTAATTATGTCTGAAAAAGCTTACGTGGCAGCCTTATCTAGAGAGGAGATCGCCGTTGAGTTGCAACGACGCAAAGGAAATGACTTACCCGGAATTCCTGAACATTTAGCTTCTCGTCGTAAATTACTATGTCAGTTGATGCGCGACGAGAAATATAATTCATCATTAGCTATGATTAAATATAAACCTGTCGACATACCTGCCGAACTAGAAATATGCGAAAAGTCCCTTTCAGTAATCAGTAAACAAATTAATGATTTGTCAACTAATGTTGATGATAAACTTTTGGATGCGTTAGATCATCGGCTGGCGCATTATAGTAATCGTTTAGATTTAATGGAAGGAGTTGGTTTTGATGATCCCAAGAGAAATACATTAATAGGTACGTGTAAAACTCTACGTGAGAATCTCGAATCTTTAATCAAAGATTCAGATGCGCTGGAAAGCGAGGAGGTCTTACCAATCACGAACTCTCCGGTTCAAGCAAGTAATTTTCATCCTTCACGTAGGTCCACTCTTGCCGATTCAATTCCGATTAATCCAGACATTAGCACCGCCTTGACTAACATTTTACTAAATCAATCGCAAAATCGGGTATCTGTTCACAAATGGGGTCTTAGCTATGATGGCAAGGGTAATTTTAAAGCCGTTTTTGATTTTATTGAGCGCGCACAAGAGCTAGCACGTTCACGAGGGGTTAAAGAAGACGAATTATTTAGAAAAGCTGGGGAATTCTTTTCAGACGAGGCATTAGTCTGGTACCGTTCCTTGAGTCCCACTATTTCAAATTGGTCACAATTAATGGATGCTTTGAAAGTCCGATTTTTATCTCTCGATTATAGTAGAGAATATGCCGATCAAATCCGGGCTCGGAAACAATTACCAGGCGAATCTGTTCTGGGATTCATAGAATCCATGATTGCTCAATTTTCTAGATTAAATCCAATTCCTTCGGATGAGGAACAGCTATGGGTTATAAGACGTAACATGTCTCCACAAATTTCATTAACCTTAGGGTTAAACGAATACAAAACTAGAGAAGCACTTATTACAGCAGCTCAAGCGGCTGAAAGAGTCATAAAGTGGACTACTCCATCAGAGGCCACTTGTTCAATGTCTTCATCTCCCATTACTACTACTCATTTTCCATTAGACCCTCAGTCAGACAACTCTCTAGATAACTGTTGGAACTGTAATAATCCCGCGCATGGTTTTGAGGATTGCCCAAAACCTTTATCTAAATTTTGTTTTGTATGCGGCCAAAAAGGGGTAACTGCCATAACATGTCCTAGAAAACATCAAGGACGTTCAAAAAAACTTGCGAAGGCGGAGAGGCGTTTCGGCTCGCCCGGCAAATCCGCGTTAAAAGCCGACAAAAGAAGAAGAGTGAGATGGCATCACGGCGTGCGTCTCAAGAAGGCTCTTAAAGCCGATACCTTGTGTTGGAAGGGGTGGTTAGGACGCGTACGCTCTTTTTGCGGATCATCGCAGACTACTTCCGCTCTCTTTACACATCCCACGCGAGACATAAGACCTTATGTTAATTTAACTGTGGGGGGGGTACCTCTTGCTGCTCTGCTTGACTCTGGAGCATCTGTTTCTATTCTGGGTAGTGATGCGCACTTTTTAATAAATCAGTTAGATTTATGTTTTATGCGCGGCACCAAATCTCTTTTACATTCCGCTGATGGAACTTCACAAGATTTATTAGGTGAAGTCATGCTTCCTATCACCATTGGTGAAGTCACTAAAGTTTTAAACGTCATAGTTTGCCGTAGTATCACCACATCATTAACCCTAGGTATAGATTTTTGCAAGATGTTTGGTGTCAAAATTGATTTTGGTAGAGACCAATATTTTGTTAATCAAATTAGTGCCACGGAATTTATGCGTTCCGCTTCCGAATTATCAATAGAGCAGCAGGTTATGCTTTCTTCCATGAAAGACAAATATAAGGAACTGGACCGTGAGGGGTTGACTCGTACTGATAAGGTAATTCACCATATAGATACGGGTTCAGCCGCTCCTGTCAAGCAACGTTTCTATCCCTTATCTCCACCCATGCGAGCTATTGCTCACCGTGAACTAGACGAAATGCTACAAATGAACATCGTTGTCCCTTCTAAGAGTGCTTGGTCGTCACCCATGCTTTTAGTCCGTAAAAAGAACGGTTCCTATCGACTGTGTTTCGATGGCCGTAAATTAAATCAATTGACTAAAAAGGATGCGTACCCACTTCCTCGATTGGATGACATTTTATCTCATTTACAGGACGCTAGATTCCTGACCTCTATAGATCTTAAAAAAGCATTTTGGCAAGTTCCTCTCTCATCCTCATCTCGTGAAAAGACTGCATTTACTGTGCCTGGCAGAGGTCTCTTCGAGTATGTCGTTATGCCGTTTGGAATTTCCAACGCCCCTATCACTCAACAGCGATTAATGGACAACGTTTTTGGTTCATTGCTTGGTGAGAAGGTCTTTGTTTACCTTGACGACATAATCGTAGTTTCCAATACCTTTGCCGAACATTTAAGCCTTTTGCAACAAGTCTTTGAGAAACTTAAAGATGCTAACCTAACCGTTAACTTTGAAAAATGTGAATTTTGCAGATCCACATTAAAATTTTTAGGTCATGTTATTGACAAATCTGGTCTTCATACCGACCCTGACAAAGTTGAGGCTATAACTAAATTTGAACGTCCAACTACTGTTACTGGAGTAAAACGATTCCTTGGACTTATAGGATGGTATCGACGATTTATCCCTAATCTCTCCACCTTTTCTGCTCCCATTACTGAGTTAATTAAGGGACGGGTTAAACGTCAAACCATTACTTGGACTCCTAACGCTATTGAGTCATTTGAGAGTTTAAAGAAACTACTAGTTACAGCACCCGTTTTAGTTAGTCCCAACTTTGAAAAGAGATTTTTTATACACTGCGATTCATCAGGTTACGGTTTGGGAAGTGTTTTGACACAGGGTGAAGGTGATGATGAGCGACCCATTGCGTATGCATCTAGAACCTTGAACAAGGCTGAACGAAATTATTCGACGACGGAGCGTGAATGTTTAGCGGTCTTATTTGGTATCGAAAAGTTTCGACCATATGTTGAGGGTACTCAGTTTACAGTTGTGACCGATCATTATTCACTTTTATGGCTCATGAATATGAAAGATCCAGCCAATAAATTAGCCCGTTGGTCCGTTCGTCTTGCTCAACATTCTTTCGACATCCAGCATCGCAAAGGTCAATTGCATGTAGTTCCAGATGCCTTGTCCCGTGCTCCCTTGGAAGTCTCTTCATTAGTCTTAACTGATGATGACTTGGATCCCTGGTATCGGCGCATGCTGATCAACGTTAGAACAAATCCGCAACTTTATCCAGACTGGCGTATTGAGTCAGATCGTCTATATAAGCTCATTACCAACAAACACGACGTTATTTCAAATTTGGTTGAATGGAAACAGATTATTCCTAAACCTCGTCGTAATGAAATTTTGAAAATGTGTCATGACGATCCTACGTCTGCACATTTAGGTACTTTAAAAACTTTTAATAAAATTCTGGAGCTTTATTACTGGCCTAAAATGCGTACTGACGTTGCTCGCTACGTGCGTCGTTGCACAGTTTGTTTGGCTTCTAAAGCTTGCCAAGGCGCACGCTACGGACTAATGGGTAAAGAGAAAAAAGTCCGTTTTCCTTTTCAATGTCTTTCTATCGACCTAATGGGTCCATTTCCCCGTTCTGCAAAAGGTAATACAGTATTACTTGTAGTTTGTGACTGGTTCACGAAATTTGTATTAGTCAAACCATTACGAAAAGCTACGGCTAAGGCCATCTGTGAGTTTTTGGAAAATGAAGTATTCCTTCTATTTGGTACACCGATGATTTGCCAAGTCGATAATGGTCCCCAATTTACGGGAAAAGAATTTCAAGAACTAATGAACAACTACAAGATTTCACATGTGTGGAAAAATGCCAACTACCATCCACAAGTAAATTTTGTAGAGCGATATAATCGAGTCATTGGTACCGCTATTAGGTCTTATGTCAAGCGTGATCATCGTAGTTGGGATGTAGAAATTTTTAAGATAGCACATGCTTTAAGATCTGCTACCCACGAAGTTACGGGGTATACACCATCATTCTTGAATTTAGGTCGCACTGTTCCGATAAACGGAGATTATTACGGTCGCATCCAACAGTTTAAAGAGGATGATCTAACCCTTGCTAACCGTGAAAGCGTCGCGCATGATATGCGAAAGTTAAATGGGGTGTTCGAAGACGTTACTAAGCGATTGCATAATGCTTATATTAGGGGGGCTAAACATTACAACTTGCGCAAAAGATCCATCAATTTTCGAGTAGGTGACATAGTTTGGCGAAGAAATTTCGTACTTTCTAATGCTCCGAATAAAATTAGTAGTAAGCTATCTCCTAAGTATATCAAGTGCAAGGTTCGCGAGGTTACAGGTCCATTAACTTATCGTTTAGTCAACGAGCGTGGTAAAGATGTAGGTGTCTATCATATTAAGGACTTAAAATCACATCCCGATGACGACGATGATCGAATATCCATTCAGGGTTAAAATCCACATTACATGGGCGGAGGTTGGGTAATGTTTGTCACAGGGGGGGTTCGATTACACCTTGAATCCTACATTTTATTAGTAATGTCGTCTCTTTTTGATCATGTTCCATCTCAGATCATATAAAACAGCCCGTAAGACATTCCATCAGTCTTACCATTTCCTTATTTGTGTTGGCATTTATGGGGTTAGCGGACTTCGTGCTTAGTGCAGGCAGGGTGGCCGGTTTGTTGCTTTCTGACGGGATTGACTACACCTCAGTGGGGTTGGTCAGAAATCTTAGTTGGGGGGTAATCGGCTGGTTTTCCTCCTGTTACGGGCATGAAGGGTCGTTGGCCGTATTCTTGTCGACACATCAACTTATTGATCACATTCCATCTCAGATCATATAATAAAAAATCCCGTAAAACATTCCATCCGTTTTACTATTCAGGGTTAAGGGTTTTTTTATTCTTTTATTTTTTACTCCCTGGTTTTTACGTCATAATTAGTGCAGACCATCTAGCCACTAATTATTCCATCGGAATTTATTCCAACGATTCCGGAGAAGCTGTCAAAGTCTTGGTAGGACGATCTGTTGATCAAATATTCGTTTGATCAAATTATTTAATTATTTTGTTTATTTTGCAAAATACCATTTCCTTTGGGTTGAGAACCATGAGTGTCTCACACTGGAAAGTAGAATTAGTTGAAGATAATTTTTTTGTTTGACTATTCTCGAATGGATCCTATGTGACCCATTCCCAGGTTGATTATCAGACGTTTTTTTTGTCTTGATGTCCCTAAAGATTTTTTTGTATTCACTTTTTTCGGTGCAGGTCCAATGCGGGCTGCCCATTTTGTACTCATTGATTTTTATCTGAGACAAAATCATTTATACATTATGGTTTTCAGTAGCTATCATTAGCTCTACCAATTGGTTTTCGTTTCCGCGGATTTAAGGCGACATTTAGTCCCATGGGTGAAAAACCATACAATTATTATTTTATTCTTAATCCTTTAGAGATTTTTTTATTTTATTTTTTTATTGAAATATTTTAAGCTCATTTTTTTACTTGTTAAGCTTGATATTTCTATCCTACCATGATTGCGACAAACTCTCTCCTCACTACAGTACGGTTTCTTCTGTAAATTCACAGTTCGTTGTAAATGTCAACTTCTTTATCTGATCTTTTTAGATCTTGGCCTGCGGCCAGATCGTTTAGTTGGGGGGTGTGTAACAAAATATGTTTATTTCGTTACAAATGTTAATTCATAACATTTATATTATAAATTGTTACTCCAAGCGCCATCTCTTTACTCATTTTTACAACGTACTTGATAGACAGGATACAGACGCGCGCCGTTAAAAACTTAACTTTGGCTTGAGAGTGCGACAAGACAGTTCGATTTTTATTGATCGCGTGTAAATCAATAGTTTGTCAGTCGATTTTCGTTGCAAAATTAGTGATACGCAGTAGTAATTCCACCGTCATTACGGATTTCGTGAAAGCAGTGCGTAGCTATTTTGTTTTAGCCAGTTCAAGCATTTTTTTGGAAAATATTCGAGTGGTTGTATCGAACCACCATATTTTCTTTATCGAAGTATAAATTAGTACCAACCATAATTTTATTTGGTAACATTCGTCTGGTGACTATTTTGACAGCTGCTTTTATTTACATTTGGAAGTCGATTGTTATTGTCAATCGCGGCTTCAGTTTTTGTGATCAAATTGTACTGGACGATCACTTTGTTTTATTTGGATCGTCAACCTGTACCATACTGTCAACGCAGCGGAGTGCCGCCTGTCCATCTTCGTATCCGCCTGTCAAAACCTGCTCATCGAGTATTACGTCGGTGTACAACAGTCCGAGGATCCTAGATCGGGAGCCATTGCAAGTCAACATCAACCACTGCATTCCATACAAGGATCATTGCTGTCTTTATTATTATGTAAACTCATCTTGAGCTCAGGTGAGATAAATTTAATATTCTTGTTTGGGTTTCCTAGTGGTATTGTGATACATTCAATCATAGTCAATTATTTGTATTGACGGGCCTACCATTCTGGTGTCCCGTATTGTGTCACCTTTGACGTACCGTTGTCACCATCAGTTAACGTGCTTACTATTTTTATTGCACGTCACTACCACAATCGTTTGTATTTGTCGTAATCGTTTCAATTTTCATTAAAATTTTATTGTTAATTATTGTTTTATTTTTCGACGAAGCGTACCCTCGTTATTTTTCAGCACAACGCAGAGTGGACTTACGACCCTCGCTTCCAGACTACAGCGAGTTAGCTTATACCAACATCAGGGTACCACGAATATAAGTAGGAGTTTTACTTCTGCGTGGTCTTGTTTGCCTTTCCAAACCGTTCTCTCATTAGGAACGGAAAGGAGGGTAAACATATCAGTAGGGTAGGTTTTTTGATGCTCGTAGTTCTGGCCAAGCCAACGTTTATTATGTTTATTTACCCCAAAATTAAAAATTTTAATTTTTTCACTTTTTCGGCAATACACGGGTTATTTTCCATTTTTTTGATTTTATTTATTACTAATATCCACTAATCACATCCCCATCTATCCGAATTTCAAAGAAAAATTCAAATCGGAGCGAAAAAATTTTACGCATTTTCATCGAAGCACGGGCGACTAATGTCGCATCGACCCGGGTCGGAGGCATATCGGGTTACATTCCCCGTACTTTTCAAATTGATTTTTCTCGAAATTTTGACTATACATTCTCGGGCGAAATTTTTACAGGACACTCTAATAAGGTTCCTTTTGCTATAAAAAAAATTTTATTTATTGGAGTGGCGGTGGTTAGTTAACTCTTCCCTCCTCTTCATTAAAGAAATGATGTTCTTTGTTTAAATCTTTAAATGTTCGGATAAGCCTGTCTTATTTGAGTCAACCCTAGCATCATACCTGTGTTGATATAGACGTTTTGACATAAGTTGTCTTGTCTGGCCGATGTAGGTATCTCTACATTCACTAGTAACTTTATAGACCACATTACTCCTACACTGCAAATTGATTCGGTATTTAAGGTTAGAGTACACCAAATTGCCAAATTTGAAGTCGTTGTAGAAAGCTAGAAAAATTTGTTTACTTCGGATGAATTCCTTCAACGTATCTTTTATTCGTGGTGCCAGGAACGGATGGAACGTCAACTTGCAATATTTGCGGGTTCGCGGTCCGGTGTCAACACCCACAGAAACCTGGGTGGGGCGAGTTACCCTTTGGTTAAATAATGGGTGCATGTCACTGCCCCCACCCCCAGTCGATTTTTTTAATGAAATTAGTATCAATCGTTTGAGCATCGTTAGAGCCTGAATGAGCTTCTATTCCTGTCGTTTGAGCCTCAAAGGTCACGGAGTTATTCGCTAAAACTTGGGGGGGGGGGGGGTTGTTGATACGTTGGCCCCCCAAATCGAATTTTGGGATGAAATTGGTATCAAACGTTTGAGCATCGTTAAAGCCTGAATGAGCTTCCATTCCCATCGTTTGAGCCTCAACCGTCGCGGAGTTATTAAAAAAAGTTTTTTAGTTAGTTTTCCAATTATTGTGTTAATTTGGGAGTGATTTTCACGAATTTTTGTTACATCTTTTTGGACGATCCAGTGTAAGAATTAATTTGAAATAGTGTGTTTCCAATCCAATTTTTTGGGAATTTGTTTAGTTACCGGTATTTGGATATTTTGGAATTCCGGACTTCTATTGAAACATATCCATATCTTATCTTCGGTTGAAGAATTTTCACATCCAATTGATGAGTATATACATTTTTGCAATTAATTAATTCACAAATTTCTTTTATTAACAACATCTGGAGGTTTTGTTATGTATACGATATCTCTTACCGCTGCCAGTCTGACAAAAAGTTTTGTTCGAGTGTGGTGCATTTTCGACTCTTTTGTGACCTCTGTTACCATCTTATCTGCCATATACCAGAATACATAATTATGAAAAATAAGATATCTGTTTGTGCTGGTTTTATTTTTGTTTTGGTTTCTTTAGTTTTTATATAGAATTCAAAAAGATATCTTCTGTACGGCAAACATACGTGCAGATAAATATTTTAACAACTTCGCTGCGTGCAATTCTATGTTTGATAAATTCTTATTATACATTTCGAAAAAAGTAAAACCGATATTGGACAAGATTATTGCAACCATTGTTAAATTTATTAAACTTGATCACAGGCGAGTCGATACTCTTTTGCCACTGATGGCAATTGATCCTTTTCTTTTGGTTATTATGTTAGTGAACCACATTTTCGTAGTTCCACTGGTGGTTCCTTGTTTTACGGTAAACAAGGTGGTAATTTAAACTGCGGGGCGTTCATAATACCATCCACTACGCTTTTATTTTATTTTATATACACTTAAAATATACACTCAATTCAAAAAAATAAAAATCTCGCTTTAAGTGAGGGTCTAAGAGCACAAAAATTATGGTATTATGTTCAGAAGGCTATTCGCAAGCAAAAATTGAAAAAGGTTTAAATGTTCGCGACATGCTGTTAGAAATACTCTAAAATTCTGCAAAGAATTTGGTACATACAAATTCAGGGTTAGCACTGGTAGAAAACGCATCACAACCCCTCAGGAAGATCGGTTATTGACACGCACGAGCCTTCGAGATCGCAAAAAAACATAATCAATTATCGCCAATGAAATAGCGGACAGTGGAGGGCCGTTAATTTCGTCACGTACGGCGAGAAGGCTGAACGAAGCGGGCCTGAGGGGTTGTAAAGCCCGGCGTAAACCGTGGCTTTCAAAAAAAAATAGAAAGCGAAGACTGGAATGGGCGCGGGAACGAGAAAATTGGACAGCTGCAGATTGACAGAATATAATTTGGTCTGACGAATCTAAATTTTAGGTAATAATATTAAACAAGCCTGTTTTTATATTATTAATAATTTAGAATGTAATTGATCTTCACCGTTAAAATAAAATTATATACGTCTTGATTTCTCTTTTTACGATTGTTATATTTTCGATTTTTGGAACCCCTGGTGTAGTGTATGCACGCAGAAGAGTTGCGGAAGAGTACCACCCCAATTGCGTCGTTCTTACCATTTGGGGGAGGGAGCGTGATGGTCTGGCGGTCATACCATTAAATTTCCTGGACTTAACTTTAATTCGAAAACATAATAATATTGATAATTCCATTCAGGGTCAAATTTTGCCGTTTCGACCAATCAGCGTGCGTTATTTTACATTGTAGTTAAATGGGTACGACGCATGCACAGTCGAATAATATCCGAAAATAAAAAATATTTCAATACCCTACCAGAATATCGAATATTTGTAGTGGAGCGTAAAGGAATTCATACGTAATAAAAAATCTCTTCGAATATTATTTGTAGTGTGTATTTGTAGACTAACGCACTCAACAGATGCGATGTAGGAAACCGGTTCAACGCATTAGTTCCCACCCGTGTTCACTTAAAGCAATGTACTTCTAAAGAATTTTATATTACAAATTTAGTGCGATTATGCTTCCATTTTTTTCGGTACTTACGAAATTTTTTGTTTGATTTTTTTTTGCAATGATTGTGATGCGATATGGTCAATTTGTTTCACCATTTTCGACATTAAAAATGGCGTTTAAAATGTCGATTTTCGTATATGATGTTGTGCTTTTAAGTTGTGGCGTTTTGCAACGTTTAAACAACTAAATTACGATAAATGTTGCTGCAATTTCGCGAAGTCCGCAATTCGAACCCACAATTTCCGCAACGTAACTCAACCAGCGATCACACCAAACCACGTTGGTCGCCACTTGCAACGTTTAAAATTCCTCAAGAACTTTAGCGTTAATAATTGGTGTTACCTTAATTTCTAACCAAAGGGGTGTTAATTAAAACGACGAAGGAAAAAAAAAGATGGAATAGGCGCCACTCGATTTCAGTTAAAAAGGAAGACGTCGTTATGAAAGATTAGACAACTCGATTAAAGGGGAAATCGAGAAATCACGAGCTATCTTTGTAAATCTTGCCGGCTAGCTTGGAAGATAATTAATTAAACAAAAACCAGCAATGAGTCCAGGGCATACGGAAAATTTTGAACAACGAAGAATTTTTGTAAACGAAAATAGTAATTACTCAAATATAAAGCGCAAATATCTTACGCACACAAAATAAACTTAACAATAAAATAAAAATAAACATAAAAATAAACAATACGGTGGTCATTGCTTAAAGGCTTAATGATAAAGTCGATGCTTATGGTGTTAGTATTGCGCCAGTGGAACGCAACAACAGTAGCCCACTACAGGAGCCGACCAGAACGGCACAGTAGCGACCACATTGACACTCAGAATCACCACCCACACAATCAATCGACGGAACACTCGAATGGTCATATAGGTACAATCCCACTAAGGTAACCACCGAGCCTCCGACGACCAAACCAAATAGCAGCGACCCCGGCGCAATGCCGCACTCTGTATATAAGTAGGTCACACATCGAAGCCTTTATAAAATAAAAATATAAAATCATAATTAAACACAAAAAAAAGTATCGACACTAAATTTCAAATATGAAATTTGAACCTCCGTCGATCAAATTGGAATCTTCCTGCTAATACATTTTACCAGTTCGCTCGATGTAAACCATAGGAAATAATACACAAGTAAAGTTTAATTAACCAAACGTAATAAAATAAATAAAGTAGTCATTACTACGCTTATCAAACATAACACTTATACATTGGTATCATTATCCACAATATGCGAAAGTGCGATAATGATTGCAACTTTATCACGCAGTGCAGAAAGTTGTAATCTGCCACTTATCTATCAATTGCAACCATTCTGGAAGTAAAAATGCAGAACGAAAAAAAAGAATACCAAGATGTTACACATAAATAAAAAAAATAAAACACATTAAAAAGGCCAAGGAAAAAAAATACGCCATCGAGCTTAATATGGCTTAATATAAAAACCAATAATAATTATTACAACAAATTACCAACCAAAAAGGATACCTCAAATTTCGTTGATCTGCGGCATATGCAAAATTTGTTCAGCTTCGAATCCCATAAAGGCGGATGAGAGCTCCCGGTAAAATAATCAAAAAAAAATTAGCTTCCCAATCCTACGGATTCGAGAAGATAATCCCAGTTCGCTACTGGATGGTATTAACTAACCAATTCTTCTCCAAAATCCGGCTTCACAAAATTTTTGCACAACACACACAAAATCACCTCTTACTCGAGCAAACGTATCCAGTCAAGTCTCGCGTACCGACCCCTGCCCATTTCCCTCACTCGTACCAACGGTCACTGGTTCCAAAACCCAAAGAACCCGGCGGCAAATTTTAAACCGTTACACTCCCCCTTTACTTGGAAAGAGGTAAAGTTTCTATAAAACGAGAAAACCAACGATACGGGAAATAGACTAGGAACTTTACCGATGGTGAAGATGTAAAGCTGTCCAGATGTTCGGACCTTCGATACGATAGGTAAACAAAACAAAAGATAACAATACGATAATAACGACAAAAGAGAAAAATATGTACAAAGAAAGATATATACAAACGATAAAACAAAAAAACTATACATACTCGTCTCTGACCAACTTTGATCAACACGAACGAATGATGACCAATAAATAGTTGGTGAGCAACCAGATGGTCATTGCTCGAAGGTGATAACAATTGCGATGTCCGATGGTAATTGCTTTTAACAGAGTAGGTTGTACAGAAGCGAAATAATACCACCAAGAACCTCCTCCCGAATTAATTAAGGGAACGTTCGGGTGGTCGCTAAAATCCCAATGAATGGTTTAGAATATAAAAATTCAAATGCAACCACCGCGAGCCCCCGCATAACTAACCAATCGTAGGCCCCGGTAAAACTTCCCACCGCTGTACTTCTGTCGTGCATCGCGAGACCTTCTTCCTATATAATTCTTTTCAAATAAAACAAACAGACAAATAATAAAAATATATAACACAATAACTAAAAAAAATCAAGCCTTTAATTTCGAATACGGGATTCGAAACTATGCCGCCCGCTTTATGGACTGCTAGCCTATCCATTAGACTAACTCAGCTCTACGCTACCTATCTCGAAAGTAAGTTGTTTCATTTGGTTAAAGAAAACATTATTTCTCGTAAATAATGTTTCCACAAAGATAGCAATACAGTTGTTAGTAAATATATTCACGCGTGCGAGCGTACAATAAAAAAAGTGCCCCAATCAAATTCATGCAGAAAGCATAAATAACTCATATTCTTGGCGAAACTTGCCAATCAAAAAAAATACATAAGGCAAGACACAAACCTGAAATATTAAAACACAAAAAAAACAAAATAATATTCATTCAAAGGTAAAAATACATATTATAATCGACACAAACCTGAAAGGAAAAAAATATAAAAATCGAGCTTGAACAAAATTTGTTACGACCGATAACGAATACAATTCCAGGTGGTATCCGAGTATTGCGGGTTGGCTGATAATGCAATATGTGCAATTAACGATATGTTCTAAATGACGTAAAAGAATTGAACTGTTAATAATCCTGCTGGAAGTATGGACGATGGATCCAACATAAAAAAATAAACGGTACATAGCGGTAAAAATCCATCATCCTTGGTTATAACCGATAACGATAATAAACTTCAGGTGGTGTTAGAGTACAAATTGCGAGTCGACTGATAAATGCAATATGTGGAATTAATGAAAGGTTCTAATGACTTACCCATCTGAACGACTAGAATCCTTCAACAGAAGACTGGACGGTGGATCCAACATAAAAAGGAACGGTACAAAGCGGTAAAAATCCACCCTCCACCAGCAACGAATTCTTATCCCCGGATCGGGTTCGGAAAAACACTGTTCCATATTAATTCGAATGCTGGGTCGTTCGAGAAAGGAAGCAAACAAAATTCTTTCCAAAAATCACAACCACATTTCACAAGCAGACCAACAAAATTTTGCGTCGACACCTTTCCACGTTCAAAAGCCAACTCTCACATCTAATTCATAGGAGAGTTCATCTCCTAAAATAATCTATCCACTTTCATGATGGATGAGATTCGAAAAAACACAATAAGAAGATTTAAAAAAAATTTCAACTTGAAATTTACCTTCCCCCTCCAAAAAAAGGTATAGGGTAGAAAAACCACGAATTTACACGAATTTAAATAAACTAAGAAAATCAAAAATAAAAACACTTTAAAATGTAATCGACGTTGTTCAAACGACGTTGACGTTGGGCGACGTTGGGCGCCACTTGTGACGCTTACCAACTAAATTACGATAAATGTTGCTGCAATTTCGCGAAGTCCGCAATTCGAACCCACAATTTCCGCAACGTAACTCAACCAGCGATCACACCAAACCACGTTGGTCGCCACTTGCAACGTTTAAAATTCCTCAAGAACTTTAGCGTTAATAATTGGTGTTACCTTAATTTCTAACCAAAGGGGTGTTAATTAAAACGACGAAGGAAAAAAAAAGATGGAATAGGCGCCACTCGATTTCAGTTAAAAAGGAAGACGTCGTTATGAAAGATTAGACAACTCGATTAAAGGGGAAATCGAGAAATCACGAGCTATCTTTGTAAATCTTGCCGGCTAGCTTGGAAGATAATTAATTAAACAAAAACCAGCAATGAGTCCAGGGCATACGGAAAATTTTGAACAACGAAGAATTTTTGTAAACGAAAATAGTAATTACTCAAATATAAAGCGCAAATATCTTACGCACACAAAATAAACTTAACAATAAAATAAAAATAAACATAAAAATAAACAATACGGTGGTCATTGCTTAAAGGCTTAATGATAAAGTCGATGCTTATGGTGTTAGTATTGCGCCAGTGGAACGCAACAACAGTAGCCCACTACAGGAGCCGACCAGAACGGCACAGTAGCGACCACATTGACACTCAGAATCACCACCCACACAATCAATCGACGGAACACTCGAATGGTCATATAGGTACAATCCCACTAAGGTAACCACCGAGCCTCCGACGACCAAACCAAATAGCAGCGACCCCGGCGCAATGCCGCACTCTGTATATAAGTAGGTCACACATCGAAGCCTTTATAAAATAAAAATATAAAATCATAATTAAACACAAAAAAAAGTATCGACACTAAATTTCAAATATGAAATTTGAACCTCCGTCGATCAAATTGGAATCTTCCTGCTAATACATTTTACCAGTTCGCTCGATGTAAACCATAGGAAATAATACACAAGTAAAGTTTAATTAACCAAACGTAATAAAATAAATAAAGTAGTCATTACTACGCTTATCAAACATAACACTTATACATTGGTATCATTATCCACAATATGCGAAAGTGCGATAATGATTGCAACTTTATCACGCAGTGCAGAAAGTTGTAATCTGCCACTTATCTATCAATTGCAACCATTCTGGAAGTAAAAATGCAGAACGAAAAAAAAGAATACCAAGATGTTACACATAAATAAAAAAAATAAAACACATTAAAAAGGCCAAGGAAAAAAAATACGCCATCGAGCTTAATATGGCTTAATATAAAAACCAATAATAATTATTACAACAAATTACCAACCAAAAAGGATACCTCAAATTTCGTTGATCTGCGGCATATGCAAAATTTGTTCAGCTTCGAATCCCATAAAGGCGGATGAGAGCTCCCGGTAAAATAATCAAAAAAAAATTAGCTTCCCAATCCTACGGATTCGAGAAGATAATCCCAGTTCGCTACTGGATGGTATTAACTAACCAATTCTTCTCCAAAATCCGGCTTCACAAAATTTTTGCACAACACACACAAAATCACCTCTTACTCGAGCAAACGTATCCAGTCAAGTCTCGCGTACCGACCCCTGCCCATTTCCCTCACTCGTACCAACGGTCACTGGTTCCAAAACCCAAAGAACCCGGCGGCAAATTTTAAACCGTTACAGTTTCTTCACGGAATTATCACCGCAACAGCAACGCGGGTTCGGACAATACTCGCTGAATCTTTGAGTATTGTCCTAGCCCTTGTGTTGTATCGTGCGAATACAGAATATATCGTAAGCCCACATCCTGTAATAGCATAATTCCGAGTACATCCAATTACTGTCACAAGGAGAAGATATCGGATTTGCTGTATTTATATACAACGTGCTCTCATGATACCGATGGCCAAGGTGGGGAGAATGTTTGAAATAAACGTTGTAAAACAAATGGCGCTTGCAAACGGTTATAGCGTGGGAACAGTGGATAAACTCATAAACAAGGTAACCCGAAGGAAAGAACACCCATATTTTAGATTTAATGAAAGTTGTATATACGCTAAGATCCAATACAGAGCTATCAAACAACAGGGCTATATCAACGACAGAATAAATTGTTAAGCTGTTTGCTAATAGTGGAATAATCATGACGGGAAAACCAACCCATCGCATAACTGATCTGATTTCCTCAATATCCAATAAAAATGACATTAATGAAATAAGTGGAGTATACCAACTACACTACGGAGACTGCAATGCCACGTACATTGGAGAGACGGGCAGAAACCTCAAAACGAGAATTGCAGAGCATATAAAGGATAAAGATAAATCCCTATTTCGCAAGCACCTACATATTAATAAACACAAAATGGATAGAGAAAAAACTGAAATATTACATAAACATAAAAAAGGCTACAAACTCAATCTCGAAGCTATGGAAATTATAAAAAACAGAAATAACAACCATATCAGTTTACTTAATAAGCAAGTCCATCTAGTATATGATACGCACTTGTTTGAATGCTTGCTATTAGAAAAAAAAGCAAAAGTAAAATTAAGCCGTTTATGCTAGGGCAGCGTTTCAAATTAACAAATGATCGCAAAACTGTCCAAAGTCCTAAAAAAGGGTATGTTACAATCACAACCATAAAAAGAACCAGGTTACTAACTTAGCAGCGACAAAAGCAGTAGCAGAAAGTAATAAAAAGTTGAACGCAACACATGTGAGCGACAAAACACCTCATCTATACTATAATTTTTCCACTACTAGTCATATAGGCTATCATTTTTACTTAGGTTAGTCGATCAAGAAGTGACACGTTTTCATCTAGTGGTGAATAAATTTTCCATTATTAACCTAGGTTAATAATGAACAAAATGACATATTTTGATAACTTGGCGACTATTTTAAAGAAAAATGTTGTTATTAAATGATTTAGAATAACCGAGAAATGCTAATTAATTGTATTTAAACTATTTAAAACGCTTTTTTAATACATTAATTTAATTTTAAAAATTCATTATAATCGAATTAAATGTGACAGCAAGTGACAGTGCCATCCATTGTTAATTTGACGAACCGCGATTTATTTTATTTAATAACCTAAATTTGTCAACAACTGTCAAATCAACTGTCAAATCAACAAAACAAAACTGTCATTTGAAAATATATTTTAAATTTGAAAATTTTTTTATTAAAAAGAATTTTAAAAAATGGTAATAAATCTAGTATTGGAAAAAAATCGTATATAAACCACGGTTGTGAAGACTATTATTGCCTCTGCGCCTTATATTCCTCGGTGCAAAGCACCTCGGAATATAATCTTGGCGCTAGGGCAATAATGACGGCCTTCACAACCTTGATATATAATATACTATTATTATTTACTATAAAAGTAAATAATACGCAAATGGTACAAGGCCCTAAAAATGCAAAATGTTAAAGAAAACTATCTTACCAATATCGCGACAATGGAAACCACATCAAGGGCCCACGAGTGTTAAGGGAGGGAATTGACCATAACAAACCTACATAAGATACCAAGTTACACAAATAGAGCAGGAAAAAATAACCTTACCTTTAGATGAAGCCACAATTACATCAATGGATGCTGTGCAATTATTGCTAACGGAAATGGATACTAAAAAAATGGCAAGTTAGAAAAAAAAATAAAAAGAACCACTTCACTTACCAAAACAAAAGCAACGCCAACCTAGTGGTAATGGTAGTGATAGGTGTTGTAAATATTTACAACGTTAGCGTTGTATTTGTAAATTACCTTCACGACAAAAAAGAGGATTGCCCACCTGTAACATTAAATGGCCACAAATTGCCGCAGGCAAATGACGTAAAGTACCTGGCTATGCACCTAGACAAATGCCTCACGTTCAAGAAACACATTTGGTAAAAAAGAAAGCAGCTTGTTATTAAGTACAGAGAAGTGCACTGGCTCCTAGGCCGCACTTCTAAGTTGTCTTTGGAAAACAAGTTACTGTTATATAATTCGATTATCAAACCCATTTGGACTTATGGTGTGCAGTTGTGTGGAACGGCAAGCAATTCCAATATTGAAATTCTCCTACGACACCAACCTAAAGTGTTTCGTACCATTGCTAACGCGCCGTGATACGTACCCAACGAGGTCATACATAAGGATGTACAGGTTAAAACAGTGAAAGCGGTAATAAAAGTGCGTAGTGAAAAATATAAAAATAAACTAGGTGACCACCCAAATAAACTGGCTACGAACCTTCTTATAAACAACCACACGCAACGTAGATTAAAACGATACCACCCATGGGATCTCACAAGCAGATTTGACTAGGAAAATAACAATAATAATTTAAATGAGTTCTGTACCTAAATTGTATACACTATATGTGTAGGAGGCAGTAGGGCCTTTTCTACGTATGGGGAAGTATTGTCAAATACATCCCTTTGAACAGAGAACTTATTTCTTTTTTGCCGTGGAGAAATAAAACACTTGTGCATTTGTAGTAATGTAATATTGGTTTATTAACATTAAACGAACTTGATTTATGCGGTGCAAAACGTAAGTGCAGTTTTACAATGGAAGCATAAATCATTAACATGTGAGTAGTTTGACCGTGCAAGAACATTCATCAAACGTGTGAATGCTTTGACTTATCAAGATATACTGATGCTCTGAAGCGACTAAAGTGGGGATTTGCAATACACATGCATAAATTGCATAATGGGTTGCAGCACTTGCAGACATAATTTGAATAAAATTAAAAATGTACAATAAATGGTGAAATATTGAATAATTACGCAATGCAATTTCGAACATACCCCCCGGGTTGAAATGGCAAAATTTCAAAATAAATTGAATAGCTTGAATATAAACATTGAGGTAACTTGAAATACAAAAATACATAATTCTGGAATACAAATATAAATGCAGGTAAACAAGTAAATAGCAAAGTACATGAATTAAAACACAAAATCCAGGTAAATAACATAAGAAAAAATTCAGATAAGTTTTGTAAACACACACCAAATTAGTATTATTGTTTTTCACAACACTCACAAACACAGTAGTGGCGTTGGAGAACATGTTGAATTCGTTGGAAGTGGTCCACACGATTTTCAGCAAGAAGCGTGCCATCGGGTCTGGCGATGCAGTTAACGGGCGTCCAACCAGAAAGTGTACTGGTGTTAACGGCTGGAAGTCGTTATGATCGGGTGCAGGTGGAGCAATGGGATGGGAGTTTAGGATAGCTTCTACCTGATATAGCAAGGTACAAAACTCTTCGTATGTAAAAATGTGATTGCCTAAAACTCTTTTGAAATGAAACTTGCAGGATTTTATCTCTGCTTCACAAAGGCCTCCAAAGTGAAGACTGTGAGCTAGAGTAAAGTGCCAGCTAATTCCCTCGTAGGAAATTTGTGCAGGAATTGAGGATTCGTGTTTTGTCAGAAACTTTCCTAGTTTGAGCAACTGATGGTTTGCTCCTACAAAGTTATTTCCGTTATCGGAATATAAATGTGACGGTTTATCGCGTCGAGCAACAAATCGCCTGAATGAAAAAATGAATGTTTCAGTAGATAAACTGGTTTGTTCAAGGTGCATGGTTTGTTTAACCAAATTTCTACAGTTTGTGATCCAAAATTGATCACGTGACGTAGACAACAGCAGTTGTGTGCCTGCATGTAACATTGTTAAATGTTCACGAGAAAATATAAGTTCTAACAATTGATGCTTGCCATCGATTAACGGCGGGTGCTTTTTATTTTGAGAATAATTTGAATTTGCAAGCTCGGTTGCAGTTGAAGGTCCATAATCGCGCTCTTGCTTGAGAGCAGAACAATTTTTTCTGAAACGTAGACAATAAGCTACGACTCTTTCGAGTTTTGTGAAATTGGAATAATTTCCGAATATAATTGTGTCTTGGACAGTAGTCGCAAGAGCTTGTGCTTCCTTTTTGTAATCTGGAAGCTCACTTGTGCAAACATTAGGGGGTGGCCAAGGTGCCTTTTGCTGGAGAAGCCAAGGTGGAACGTTCCACCATAAAGTGGAGTTCCTTAAAACTAGAGGAGTGGTTCCTCTTGACAAGAGGTCGGCTGAATGGCATTTCGTGGGGCTATGCCGCCAAACAGTATCCAAAGTGCAAATTTGCTTAAATTCTGGGTTAACCAGTAAGCGTTTTTCTGTAGAAAGTAATCGTTTTTTAGCGATTGAATAATATTCGCCCAAAATGGTTGGCGATTCCTTAAATGGAATTGAAACAAAGCATCGCCCGTTGGCGTCGCAACGGACATTTGAGACATGGCGTGCCTCACATTCATTTTCTTGTTTTGACAAAACCTTTTCCGAAGGATAATTGTCAATTTTCCGAAACCTAGCAAATTGGTCTTGTAGATCTTTGGAGGTGCTTAAATTACATTGAATTTGACTATTATTTGGTGCAGTGCATGTTGGACCCAAAATGATCCAACCTAAGTGCGTTTTTTGTAAGATAGGCAGGTCGGTACCTAGACTAACTTGACCAATGCAAATAAGTTTGAAAAATGCTGGTGAACCGCTTAGTAAGTCGATTCCCCCTGATTTGTCGAAATCAGGATCAAGGTTACATCTAGATTTTATGTGGATCGTTGAATTATTTAGACCAGAAACAGAAACATTGGCGCTTGTCGCGCGTAAATTTAATTTAGTGCATACATTGTGCTTGATGAAGTTCGATTGAGAACCCGAATCTAATAGTGTTCGCACGGTTTTGTAGTTTCCCGTGTCATCTTTTATTTTAGCCGTTGCTGTTGGAAGCAAAACTTGGGTGGCCGTTGTACAGAAGGTTGATATGACTTGCGTTTCGTCATCATCAGAAAAGTTAAAAGTCGGAAGCGCGACTACAGTTGAGGTGTCAGCCCCATGAGCTACCTTTGCAACTCTGTCGAGAGCAGTAAGGTTTGTGAATATTTTATCATAAGAAATGGTAGCCGTCGGACGCGCGACTACCGGTATAGGTGGGGTGTCAGCCCCACGAGCTACCTTTGCAACTCTGTCGAGAGCAGGAAGGTTTGTGAATTGTCCGCACCTGGTGCTTGAATGTTCTCCCTTGCATCGAGCGCAAGAGGGATTATTAACAACGAATGAAATTGAATGCAATTTAGGCGTGTCATGATTGACCTTGCCTGTATTTATTTGACTATTGTTATTTACTATTGAAACATGCAATGAGTCACTAGGCGACGTGCAGCCCGATATGTTTGAATTTTGTACATTTATGTTAGGCGAAGTGCAGCCCGAAATATTTGAATTTTGTGCATTTATGTTAGGCGAAGTGCAGCCCGAAATATTTGAATTTTGTGCATTTATTTTAGGTGAACCGTTTCTATTTCGATAAAAATTTTCAATAATTGATTGAGCTAGACCAATTTGGTCGTAATATTTATTTTCGAATTCGATTAAGTGCATATCTTCGGAGGTGTCATCCTCCTCGAAATTCTCAGTTATTTGTTGATGAATATTTTCAAATTCTTTTAATAATGGCATGATCTGGTCAATACGACTTTGCAACGATTCAATTTGATAACCTAAAATGTTTTGTTCGCAATCTTTTATTGATTTGACAGCTGCTTCAAATCTATTGATTGTTGATTTTAATTGCCTTCTGGCTTTTCTTAATTGATCCATGTTTGACATTGAAAATTTTATGCAAATTAAAAATACGAAGGTTAGTAACTTGAATAACAAGTAGAAAACAGGAATCTGTAGGAATGGTAAAAATGCAGTTAACTATAATTACCGACTTTATTTCGTTGAAGGTGGAGCGTCCCTGTAGATAGGCTAGCTTTTTAATGGCGTAGCGTCCCAAGATGGCCGACGTGCTTGACCAAGCTTGAAATTGGAATTTTGTACTTGCGTTTTTTGGATGATGAGTCATCCACTGATCCAAAAATACGGGTCGTAAATCCGTGTTGCTGAATCCAAATGCTGTGGTCACGTAGTATAACCTTATCTACCGTCGCCTGCTTGAGGTCACGGGCAGATAATCGATTATAACTCGTGATTTTGACGATTGATTGATGCTGGTAGTACCAAAATGCGGGTTTTCTTACCATAAATGCGGCTTTCGAAGGACCAAAAATGTAGGATTGGCAGTAGAGCCTCTTCTACTAGTGGTCAAACTTCGTCAGAAAAACACCTTTGAACAGAGAACTTATTTCTTTTTGCCGTGGAGAAATAAAACACTTGTGCATTTTACAATGGAAGCATAAATCATTTAACATGTGAGTAGTTTGAACGTTCAAGAACACTCATCAAACGTGTGAATGCTTTGACTTATCAAGATATACTGACGCTCTGAAGCGACTAAAGTGGGGATTTGCAATACACATGCATAAATTGCATAATGGGTTGCAGCACTTGCAGACATAATTTGAATAAAATTAAAAATGTACAATAAATGGTGAAATATTGAATAATTACGCAATGCAATTTCAAACACTATAATTAAATTTGTTGTAAGTAACGATTAATGAAAGTAAAGTCATTCCCAGTCGACGCAGTGATATCACTGGAATATCACTGTGACATAGATTTGTGAGGCAGTGATATCGCAGTAGCATCACCTGTATGTCATAATGTCCGCCTCAGCGATATCACAGTGTGATATCACAGTGATTTCACTGTTATATCATAGTGAAATCACTGTGATATCCCTGTGGCACACATTTGTGATATCACCGTAGCATCACCAGTATGGATTAATAAATTTAATTTACTATAATCAATTTTGAAAATCAAAATAAAAAAATTGATTTTTTTAATTTACCATTTATTTTATTTCTTCGTTTCAGCTGCTAATTTTAACAATTTTAACTCTACAACATATAATTTTTTATTTTACCCAATTTTTAATATTTGTGGGACCTTTGTTGGTTGATGATATGCGTTGTCGTCCTCTTTGTTCTTGGAGTCTGAAAAATCTGAAATTAAATGTTGAATTTTTGAAATAAAATCTTACCGTTACCTAGGATCGAACTTGGGACCTTTCCTTCCATGTACCACCGCGTTGACGTCTCAGCCACGAAGAACTGTTTATTTTAGTTGTGATAAAATTATAAGTCGAGTGAATTATTTTATAAGAAAAAAAATTCTAATCGGATCTAATTTCGTAGATGTCTCATTGTAACATTCGATGGTTCTATAAAAATTGAAAAAAATGACTTTCAAATTTGCATCGCAAAATAAATAATAAAAATGCGATAAAATTGGTAAACTTGATGAAAAAAAAAATCGCTATACAGTATTGTTTGAAATGTAATTGTAGAGGGATTGTAAAATAAAAAAGTGAAAAAAAGCGAAAAAAGTGTCGTTCTAATTTTCATCGCAACTTGTAATAATTGCCTAGCGGGGAGAGCTGTACTCGATTTTTGTACTCGATTTTTTGTACTCGATTGACATTTTTTCTTAATTTTCATGTGCTTTCGATGATTTTTGTCTTACTAAATCTTCTTACTAAGCTAATAATTACAAAAAAAAGGCAAAAAAATATGTTTTTCATGAATGTAAAAAATTCATCGCAAAAAAATCCGAAAACATCACAAAAAAGTGAGTAATTTTGAAAAAAAAAAAATCCTTCTACAATAACGTTTGGAATGTACTTCTACAGTGTTTCGTGAAATAAAAAATGGAAAAAAGCGAAAAAAATGTTTTTCAAACACGTGGGTTCGAGATCATAAAACACGTCACCAAAATTAGTAATTTTGATGCAAAAAAAATCGTTGTACAGTATTGTTTGAAATGTAATAAATTGTACGGGATTGGTAAAATAAAAAAGTGAAAAAAAGCGAAAAAAATGCTGTTCCAATTTTCATCGTAACTTGTAATAAAACTCGCGGAGGGCTGTACTCGGTGACAACGGTGAATCGAATGACATTTTTCTTAATTTTCGTGTGTTTTCAATGATTTTTTTTCTTCTTACTAAGCCAAGAATTACAAAGAAGAAGCCAAAAATATTTTTTTTTCGTAAATTTAAAAAATGTATCGCAAAAATATCGGAAATTATGGCAAAAAATGAGTAATTTTGATGCAAAAAAAAATCGTTCTACAGTAACGTTTGGAATGTAATTCTACAGTGTTTTATGAAATACAAAATGGAAAAAAATGTTTTTCAAACACGTGGGTGCAAATCATAAAATACGTAAAAAAATTAGTAATTTTGATGCAAAAAAAAAATCGTTGTACAGTATTGTTTGAAATGTAATTGTACAGGTATTCGTAAAATAAAAAAGTGAAAAAAATGTTGCCGGAATTTTCATCGCAACTTGTTATAATTGCCTAAAAACATCGCTCGTGGGTACTTGTTTGCACACCTCTGACACAAGTGAGGTATCACGGCGATATAATTTAGATGGTAAATCAGCAACAATCACAAATAAGACACACAATATCACATGGGTATCACGCGGATATCACATTGTGATATCACACCTCTGACACAAGTGAGGTATCACCGCGATACCACTTAGGTGATAAATCAGCAACAATCACAAATAAGTCACAAAATATCACATGGATATCACATGGGTATCACGTGGATATCACTTTGTGATATCACATCTCTGACACAAATGAGATATCACAGCGATATCACTTAGGTGATAAATCAGCAACAATCACGAATAAGTCACAAAATATCACATGGATATCACATGGGTATCACGTGGATATCACTTTGTGATATCACACCTGTGACATAAATGAGGTATCACAGCGATATCACTGCAATACCTGCGTCTACTGGGTTAGACTTAACTTCCTACGACACTTGTAAAGTTAAACCATTTACTGAATGTTAACTAAACAGATTTCAAAGAGGTCAATAAAAAAAACCTCGAGATGCAGCCACCATTACATCGAGGGATGCTGTGCAATGATTGCTAACGGAAATGGATATTAAAAAAATGACTAGTTAGAAAAAATCATAAAAAGAACCACTTCACTTACCAAAACAAAAACAACGCCAACCTAGTGGTAATGGTAGTGATAGGTGTTGTAAATATTTACAACGTTGGCGTTGTTGTTTGTTGTGGGAACTACTGGGGGCCGGCGGCTCTCAGAGCTGCATCTTCTCGTGAACTTGCTCTTCCCCTCGCTATACCTCCGGTGCCACTCCCTCTTGGACGACAAGCCGAGTTCTGCAGCCCTCCTCCTCAAGTCCTGCCGTCTTAGCAGACGTGTGATGACTATCATAGTTCTCCGGAAAAATATTGTAGTAGTTTTCCATGCCTTTCTACACCGTAGTGTCACCGCCGATTGAACTGTTCTAGTTCCGCCTGGTGATAGTTCATTGTTGAGCCATGCCAAGATAATTTCTTTTTTGCCTCACCATGATACTGATGGTTACTGCTGCCCTCCATCAGTTATCACCATATCTGGTTACCCTCACTTAGTTTTGCCTGCGGGTCAACGCAGTTTCCAGGGTGTGGCACGTGGAGCCATAAGTGAGACCACCTCCCGTTATGACCGCTTGGTGTGATCGTCTCGGTAAAAGGTGCTACGTCTACATCGTAACCCCATACACCCCAAGCGTCATGCAACTCCAAACGCAAGTCCTGAGTGCTTTGGGTAAAACTCGGCCCGGGGACATTCTCAGCCCTGGTACTGCCAGTGATAGTTGGGGGGAGGGCAAGGGTGGGAAGAACCGAAGGAGGAATAGTACCATCCGCAGCCTCTACATGAAGCGGAGCTGGGCGCATTGCTGCCACCAACTCGCTGTGGCGAGGCGCTTGTACCTTCATGTAGGGTTTTAAGCTGCGGACGCTGCTGAAAATACAAACATATAGAATATAAAGAAACAGATTTAGAAAAAGAAACTTACCGGTCATCAATATCACTTGACGTTATAGCGGTCGACCTCGCGCTGTGGTTGGTGAAGGTCCCTTGCAAACCGATGGCAGCGGCCGCCGCCTTCGTCCATTTTGCCATGGTGTTTCGACCCACCGGCGACCGCCCAAACCACTGTGCAACTGCAGCCTGCCAGCAGGGGTTGGCGGTCAAGAATACCTGGTTCGGTGCACCAGGAGGCCGCAATGACAACAACAGCTTCCGGTACATGTGGACCGGGCACACTAACTGGTCGGTATTGGGAGGAAGCCATTTGTCCTCCGACAAAGGCTTGCTTCCCGCCTGCGCGGTTTTGGAAAACACAGGGTTGTAGCGGATGCGGCCGGTGGGAAGCCCACTGTTGTCCACCTCTTGGGAGAAGTACTCGATGAGGGCAACTGCCCCCTCATTACCTCTCCGCGCCAATTCTTTCGATGCCAAAAGATAGAATTTGGCAGACCAATGGAAGAGCTAATATTTTAAGATGCAAGGCTATGGTGACAAAGAGTAATTTATACAGAGTAGTCTCTATAACGTGAACGTCCGATAACGTGAACATCCACAAACATGAACACCTGATTTGATTTTGAACCTATTCCAAAACGTGAACGCAAAGTTATCGTATACTCTAAACGTGAACAATGTTGACAATACGAATTTAAAACTGCATACTACTCGTATTTTTATATTATTCTTATGTTTTTGTACCTCATGTTGTACGTGGATTGCATGCTATTGGCGGTACCAACTAACAAGGTACAGACTAGTCTTGAAATACTAAGTAGCTACGACCCTCTACTCAAGTTCACTCACAAGTTGGAGAATGACGGAATGATCCCGTTTTTGGATTTGTTGGTCTGCAGGGGACTGGATAAGACATTATACACCGATCTCTATAAAAAAAAACCGTCGTCGACTGACAGATTATTGAACTATAACTCTTCGCATCCCTTAAGCCAGAAAATGGGAGTGATAAATACGCTTAAATTACAGATAGTTACCTGCGTCAGCCCAAAACTCCGAGGTTCACGCCTTGTTCAACTTCAGAACCAACTTAAGAAAAATGATTACCGCCAAAAATTGATCCAGTTAGCCCTGTTCGGTCGAGGAAGAGAGAAGACACCCAGGCCAGGAGTTCCGAATGATGGTACACCCCCGATCGTCACACGTTATCACAAACTGACCCACCACCCCAGTTTATCTAGCAGGGTAAAGGAAATTTTGAAGGAGTTCATCCAAAAGGAGGAGATTCGCCTTGCCATCCACACAAACTTCAAGCTAGGTAACGTACTATTCTCCAAGGTAAAAGATCAGGTACCTATAAAATATAAGAGTGGTGTCGTTTATAAAATAAAATGTGAATATAGCAAAACTTACGTGGGACAAACTTGCCAGTTGTTATCTAAGCGCCTTGCTCAACACGTCGGAGACACTAAGAAGGGCTCTAACAAGACTGGACTATCTGAGCACCTTAATGAATTCAACCACACATTTAACGAGAGTGATGTCATGATACTAGCTAACGAACCATACTTTCCAAAGATAGCTTTTCTGGAGGCAGCCTACATCGCAGAGGAGGTCGACAACGTTAACAAAGTCACAGACCTTGAGCCTATTAATGCTTCTCCATGGTATGTTCTCCATTAGTCTTGAAGATGACCAAGTTCTTGGCCGAAACTTGTCGACTGAAGTAAATGCGTTTTATTTTCCGACTCCCTGCACCCAATAATTCCCAATCCGTCAATCACTGGAGCAAGATTTATTATACTTGTACTATGGGTTTCTTTAATAACATCAAAGAGGAGTATGGTCTGGAGGTCGCGACGATCCTGAAAGACTATATGAAGTCCCTACGAAAATTGGCCAGGGCAAGAAACAGGCGAATCTTTCTTCTTCGCTGCAGGAAAACGAATGTGTCACCACCTTTTATACAACGTAATGTGACATGTGTATCCAGGAAACTTATCCCCAGCCGTGCAGTATTGCACGCGTGCCGACACACTAATCAAACGATTTAAGGATGGCATCCTGGATCTCCATATACATATGACCTGCACAGAGATCAGAAGACTTAGTGAGGAACTGAGTGACAACAAGACACACCTCACCTCCGTTATTCCACAACACTTGGTAGATAGTTTCTTTGATATCAACCATCGCACGACCCAACCTCTATTTTTAAGAATCAGAGGTAATAACATTCGAAAATTCCACAGCTTGAACCGAGAGAGGGGTTTGGACATGTTGGGCGATAGTTCGTTGGTTCTTAACAAATCGGACGTGGACATACCTGAAATCGTTCTAAACACCGTCTCCTTGGGTCCGAAATTTGCAGTACATCCTCGCCTCAAAGAAATCCCCATTCATATCTTTTTATCCGAGATACACCACATAGCCAATAGCCTAAATACATCAGAAATTAATAGAAATGTTATAAGGAGCAAAATCTTGAATGTTGCCCACCTATGTAATAGAAAAATCAGTAAGATGGACAACATAACAAATCAAGTACTCACCACTAAGAGATTCTTAATAGAGCATCCTGATATCTATTGCGATGTTTTGAGCCACCTTAAGTTTACAATTAATTACATTATTTCATGTATTTCGCATAATCACATGAAAGCTCCTTTGCGAAGTGAAAGATTCTTCGAGGTTAAAGAATCTTACAAAAAAAAAATCAATAGATAAACAAAAGATCCAAGAATATAAAATAATAATAATTTGAAAATCATGTTCACAAATTTATTTAAAAATGTTAATAGTTAATAAATGTTTCATGTTCACACATTTATTTAAAAAATGTTAGTTTAAGAAGTGCGAATAAGACGAACCAATGCGAAGGAACTCAAATAAAAACTCCACAAAAATCTAGTTGGGACAAAAAGGGAATTTTTCAGGAACCTTGGTAACAAGAAAAAAAAGAGGCTGTCAAAAATTAGTAAAAAACGAAGAGCACTTAAAAATTCGGACTCAAAAAAGGGTTTATCGATTAATTAAGTAATCGATACAAATATTGTAGAGAGCTGGAAATAAATATTATAAACCACGTGTATCGATGGTAAATTTGTGCAAAAATATAAAATTACGAGCATTTGACTCGAGAAAAGGTTGGAAAAACTGGTCTGGAAAAACAAATAACACAATCCGATCAAGGTAATCGGATCATTGATGAACAAAATTAAATCAATTAGTAAAGGATATGTTGGAACCATGAATACATACAAAAGAAACAGCTTGAATGTGAAGTTAACGTTGGAAGGCGTGAACGCCATCTCAGAGTAAGAACACACTGTATATTTATTTGTATAAAGTGTCGCGGGTTCGCGAGATTAACAAAAAAGGGGAAAAAACGATTTGGGAATTAAAAACGATTTGGGATAGAAAAGGGTAATTGTAAGAGTTCGTAGGTTAAGTTTTGTTAACAATTAAAAATTGCGATAGAAAGTTTATAATAAATAAAATAAAAACGTTTATCATTCTGGGATATTTTTGTTTTATTCGGTAAAAAAAATTAATTCACGATTTAAGAAAGCAGGCGTTAATCGAGGAATCGACTAACTGAGAAGGGAGACTTCATGTGAAAGGTAACGGTTAATAAAAAAAAGGCTAGCTGTGGTCAAGTTCAATAATTTCATAATTCAAAAATTAATTCAATAATTCAAAAAAGGTGAATTCCAGTTAATAATAAATAAAAGTGTATAGTCCCATACACCCCCGGACATAACACTATGTATTGAAGGCAGACAAAGGGAAATCTACAGTCATCTTAAACAAACAATCTTATAAAGAAAAAATGACCAACCTCTTCAATGACGTCACTACGTACAAAGTATTAAAGAGAGACCCCACCAACGCTATCCAGACAAAATTATTGAATTTTGAGTGTTAGTTTTAATTAAGTCGGCAGTTTATGTATTATGTAATTCTTTTGCGGATCAAGATTGTATAGGTTTTTGGCATTGAAAGCAAAACAAGTTCGGTTTTATATAGTTGTATTTTTTTTGAATGATTATTAAAACGTTCCAGTATTGATTTGCTTATAATATGTATTTTCTATTTAACACGGAATCCAAGTATTAAGTTAAAAAATTCAATAATTTGATAAAAAGACTGTTCGATGGTGGCTGGATTGGCAATGTTGAAAAGAAGAAGTTGATCATTTATAACGCGCGACAACCACGAGCGTATGGCTTGCCAAAGGCCCACTAACCTGACATCCCCTTGCGTCCTGTGATAAGTTGCATTGGCTCACCATCTATTCCGTTGGCTAAGTTCATTAACTCAATATTCAACAATGTGGTCCCAGCTTTTCGATTTAACGTGGACAGTTCCAAAACGGCTACGGAGACCATTATTAATTCCAAACTGCCGGCTAACTATGTGTTGGTGTCTTTCGATGTCACTTCTTTATTCACCAACGTTTCGAAGGAGGCGGTTGTGGCTTCCATGTCGAATAATTGGGATCTTATATCCCAACACAAGTCCATCTCAAAGACATTTTTATGCAGATGATAACAACAATATTTGACAAGAGCTACTTTCAATATGACGGTCTCTTTTATTCTCAGCTGGTGGGCTCAGCAATGGGTGATCCTTGCAGTCCCATTTTTGCCAACTTTGTGATGAATGACCTGTTGATGAATTTCATCGGTTCCATCCAATTCACAGTGCCGTTCCTTATGTTATACGTCGATGACATGTTGTTGGCGGTCCCATCTGACGAGGTACAATCCAGCCTTGAGATTTTGAACAACTATGACCCTCTACTCAAGTTTACCTATGAGTTAGAGAAAGATGAGAAGATTCCGTTTTTAGACCTATTAGTCTGCAGAGAGCGGGATGGAACGTTACACACCGATCTCTATAAGAAGCCGTCTTCGACCGATAGGCTACTGAGCTATAAATCGGCACATCCCCTTAATCAAAAAATGGGTGTAATCAACACGCTTAAAACAAGAATAATTACCTGCGTGAGTTCTAAATTCCGAGGATTGCGCCTTACTCAACTCCAAAATCAATTAAGAAATAATGATTACCCACAAAGATTGGTTCAGTTGGCCTTATTTGGTCGAAGGAGGGAGTCAACACCCAGATGACGAACTCCAGAGTAGGGCACTCCCCCAACCATCACACACTACTTGAAGTTGACGCACCACCCTATGTTATCCGGCCGCATCAAAGAAATCTTGAAAGAGTTTATACAGAGGGACGAGATACGCCTAGCCCTCTATACAAATTTTAAGCTGGACAACCTTATCTTCTCCAAGGTAAAAGACCAAGTACCCAACAAACAAAAAAGTGGCATCGTTTGCAAAATAAAATGCGAGTGCGAAAAAACTTACGTGGGACAAACTCGCCAACTGTTGTCGAAACGCCTCGCCCAACACATTGGTGACACTAAAAGAGGATCCAACAAGACTGGACTATCTGAACATCTTAGCCAAGAAAATCACATATTCGACGAAAGTGATGTTACTATACTAGCAGAAGAGCCGTATTTTCCAAAACGAGACTTCCTGGAAGCGGCTTTTATTACGGAGGAGACTAATAACGTAAAAAAGTCACGGATTTTGAGCCGATTCATACATCTTACAAAACTCTTCTGAAAATATATAACAACAAAACTAAGGGTCGTCGAACTGGTTGACCTTCTTTATGTTTTGTGGCGCGAGGTTCAAATACTTTGTTATTGTGTGTGGTGTGTTTTTGTTTTTGTATTTTATGTTGGTGTCATGTTGACTAGTGAATTTCATTTTATGAGTTCGCCTACAACCTACCTGGTTGTTACCAGTTTTATTCGTTCAGATTCCTGTGACATTTTTAATTTGTTTCAGCCTTTGGACTAGTTTTTAACTAATATCGTTGTTTATGCTGTGTTTTTTGCACATTCCATCATATTGTGGACCGTCCGACGTTTAGACCTACTTGGAACATACCATTGACCTCGCAACTTATGGAAATACGCAAACAACATCAACCTCACGAGGTATTACTTACTTTTTTCAGCTTGAAGAAAATAATTTGTAAACATTATAACTGTAACTTTATTATGTATTTCCCTATATTTATTACAACTTTGTATAACATGGTATGTTCTCCATTATAGTCTTGAAGATGACCAAGTTCTTGGCCGAAACTAGTCGACTGAAGTAAATGCGTTTTATTTTCCGACTCCCTGCACCCAATAATTGCCAATCTATCAATGCTTCGTTCAAGGCTATTTTAAATATTTACAATAATAAAACAAGAGGCCATCGAACCGTTTAACCTTCTTTCCAGTGACGTGGGTGACGCATGAATTACATTACGTGCAATAAACTACGATTGATATGAACTGAGATACGTGGCGCTAAAAATTTAAAAGTTTTAAGGAGGAAAATGTGATAGTGAAATTTGCGATTGTTTTGAATTTTGGTGTGAAAACATGACTAGAGTAATTTTAGCTGTAAGGCTTTGTATCATTTGCCTGGTTGTTACTGTTCTCGTCGAATTTTTATCATCTGACATTTGTTTTGTTTTGACTTGAGTATTATTTCAGTAATTCTATCTTATGTCTCACATCAATTTGCTTTACTGTGTGCTACTGGCGTTCGACTTTCTGTCTCATACTGTCTGTCTTACAATATAACGGAAATAGCACCAACATCCTTTCCAAAAGGTACATGTAGACACTAGAATTCTGTAAATTTTCATAATTTTATTAGTTACTGTATTTAATTTTACAACTTTGTATGACACAGTATGTTTCTATTTAATTACACTCCTGAAGATGACCAAGATTTTGGTTCGAAACTAGTCGATTGAACAATTGCGTTTTATTGAAATCGTCTTCTTATACCCGAGATCCCTAATTCATTATCAATTGGAGCGAGATTTATTTTGCATTGTACCATGGGTTTCATCAACGACATCAGAGCGGAATACGGATAGGAAGCTGCTATGGCCATGAAGAGCACCATGAGATCTTTACAAAGACTTGCAAGAGCAAAAACCAAACGAATTTTCCTTCGTCGTTGTAGAACAGAGAATGTGTCCCCACCATTCATACAACACAATGTGGCTTGCGTGTCCAGGAAACTCATCCCTGACCGTTTGGTGCTTCACAGTGCCGAAACATTGATCAAACGCTTCAAAGACGGCATCCTGGACCTTCACATACGTATGGCCTGCGTAGAGATCAAAAGTTTAAAAGAAGAACTACGTAAATAATAATAAAGCTCACCTTACCACAATATCTAGTTGAACGTTTCTTCAGCATTAATCACCACGCGATCCAACCTTTATTCTTGAGAGTTAGAGACAACAATACCCGGAAATTCCTCAGGCTCACCCAGGAGAGGAGATCGGATATGTTGGGCGATGCCTCCTGGGTCCTCAACCGATCGGATGCTGATATACCCGAAATCGTCCTCATCACAGTCTTCCTGGGCCCCAAATTTGCGATAACACCTGGACTCAAGGAGTTCCCCATCCATACCTTTCTGTCAGAAATCAACCATATAGTGAATGGTTTACACACACCAGAAATCAACAAAAATACAATAAGGAGTAAAATCTTGACCGTCACACCCAATTTCTGTAACAGAAAAGTCTTTAACCGCAAAAAAGATAACATAACGGAACAAGTACTTACCACAAAAAGATTTCTAAAACAAAACCCTGACATTTACGTACTAAGGGCAGATAAGGGGAACTCTACCGTCATACTACAGAAGCAGAATTATAAGGACAAGATGACCAACCTCTTTGATGACGCGACCACTTATAAAATCTTAAAGAGGGATCCCACAAGCGCCATCCAATCCAAATTCAATGGTATGATAAATAGACTATTCGACGGTGGTTGGATTAATAAAGCTGAAAAGAAAAACTAACTATTTACAACGCGCGACCTCCTCGATCATATGGCTTACCAAAAGCCCACAAACCCAACATCCCTCTACGCCCCGTTATTAGTTGCATCGATTCACCAACGATACCACTGGCAAAGTTTATAAACTCGATCCTCGGTAATGTTGTTCCATTTTTTCCGTTCAATGTGGACAACTCAAAATCGGCAATGGAGACCATCACCAAGTCCATTCTGCCTGCGCACTATGTGTTGGTGTCTTTCGATGTTGCCTCCCTGTTTACCAATGTCTCCAGAGAGGCGGTAGTCGCCTCCATGTCCAACAACTGAGACCTCATTTCTCAGCATACATCCATTCCGAAAGGTGTCTTCATGGAGATGATTACAGTCATCTTTAATAACAGCTACTTCCAATATGATGGGCCCTTCTACTCTCAACTAGTCGGCTCAGCCATGGTGACCCGTGCAGCCCAATATTTGCCAACTTCGTCATGAACGATTTACTAATGAACTTCATGGGCTCTATCGATTTCACGTTACCTTTCCTCATGTTGTACGTGGATGACATGCTATTGGCGGTACCATCGAACAAGGTACAGACTAGTCTTGAAATACTAAGTAGCTACGACCCTCTACTCAAGTTCACTCACGAGTTGGAGAATGACGGAATGATCCCGTTTTTTGATTTGTTGGTCTGCAGGGGACTGGATGGGACATTATACACCGATCTCTATAAAAAAACCGTCTTCGACTGACAGGTTATTGAACTATAAACTCTTCGCATCCCTTAAGCCAGAAAATGGGAGTGATAAATACGCTTAAATTACGGATTTAAGTTACCTGCGTCAGCCCAAAACTCCGAGGTGCACGCCTTGTTCAACTTCAGAACCAACTTAAGAAAAATGATTACCCCCAAAGATTGATCCAGTTAGCCCTGTTCGGTCGAGGAAGAGAGAAGACACCCAGGCCAGGCGTTCCGAATGATGGTACACCCCCGATCGTCACACGTTATCACAAACTGATCCAACCACCCCAGTTTATCTAGCAGGGTAAAGGAAATTTTGAAGGAGTTCATCCAGAAGGAGGAGGCCTTGCCCTCCACACATACTTCAAGCTAGGTAACGTACTATTCTCCAAGGTAAAAGATCAGGTACCTATAAAATATAAGAGTGGTGTCGTTTATAAAATAAAATGTGAATGTAGCAAAACTTACGTGGGACAAACTTGCCAGTTGTTATCTAAGCGCCTTGCTCAACACGTCGGAGACACTAAGAAGGGCTCCAACAAGACTGGACTATCATGATTTTATTAGTTACTGTATTTATTTTTACAACCTTGGATGACACAGTATGTTTCTATTTAATTACAGTCCTGAAGATGACCAAGATTTTGGTTCGAAACTAGTCGATTGAACAATTGCGTTGTATTTAAATCGTCTCCTTATACCCGAGATCCCTAATTCGTTATCAATTGGAGAGAGATTTATTTTGCAACCAACCAAATTGTTTAGCTTGAGAAAATAAAATAAAACTTTTAACGGAAGCCAAATAGGTTTTGGAGTGACTTATTTATCAAAAAATATGGAGTTGTTAAGTCAACTGTGTGTAGTATTTAAACAGTTAAATATTACCTCTGCAGTTGCTGAAACATGCTGGCCCAGGCAAACGAAAATCATTGAGAAGGCCAGAAATTCCCAGGAAGGAAAAAGCGTTATATAAATAGCTTTTGCAACAACGAGAAAGAAATACTCCTGTAAGTGGTGACATATTATAACAAAAAGTCAAATATTTTCATGATAAATTGCAAGAAGATCAACATAGTACATTCTCTGCTAGTTCAGGTTGGTTGCAAAAATTCAAGATACGGCATGGCATACAAATTTTAACAATATCCGGTGAAAAATTATCTTCACAGCCAGAGCTAGTTTTTCCATTTCCACTAAAACTTACCAGTACAATTGAGGAGCTAAATTTAGATCACAATCAGATATACAATACGGATGACACCGGCTTGTATTGGAAGCTTTCGCCAGGGAAAAGTTATGTATCCATTGAAGAGAAAACTACACCTGGTAGAAAAATAGCAAAAGAACGGATAACATTCTTAGCTTGTACAAACGCAACCGGATTTAATAAATTGAAACCTTTAATCATAGAGAAATCAAGAAAACCACGATGCTTCCAAAATAATGAAGTTCCTGTGCACTACAAAAACTCCAAGTTATGAGCGAGCCAAGCAAATCGAACGAATTGACTTTTCATACAAGGATTCAATTTAAGAGGCTGTCGTTGAACAGTGAAAATTTAGAAACCAATTATTTAGGGCTTTTACTTTACACGTAATTAGAATATATTATGTAGAATTACTATTATTAACAATAATAATAATATTTATTAATAAATTTAAACTTCTGTAAACTGCAAAGTTATTTGAAAATCCAAAAAAAATTCTTTCTTTAATAAATAGCTCAACATCTTATAATTAGTGTGTGAAAATTTCATATCGATATTTATAGTATTTTTCGAATTATAGCACTTTAAATGGACTCATAGTTCAATAAATTCCACTAGCTCTGTCTGATGTCTATGGTAGCATTTTAACTGTTAATAGAATAATAACCCAAAGGGTTTCGTTACATTTGGGTATTTTGTAATAGTATATTACGTAACGAGAGTTGTAAGTAGCGTATTACACACGACGTGGAACGTTTCTTCACGAGCCGCGAAGCGGCGAGTGAAGTAAATTCCACGAGTGTGTAATGGCTTTACAACTCGAGTTAAGTACTATACTTTTTCTACGACCACACAAATGTAAAATTTTTAACTTTTTAATTGTATTTCTTTGAATTCGCAATAACTCGAGAACGGCGCTAGATATCGAAAAACTGAGCAAAAAATTCACTCCCCCGCTGATGAATTATCAGTGGGAAGGCGTATGCAAAAATTCAGATCGATCGCGCGCAAAAAAATTTAGTCAAACGTCAAAATTCGTATTTTAGATTAAATTCTCACAAAATGCGAAAAAATTGTATAAACCTCGTAAGCAAAGCCTGATGAATTTACAGTGGGAAGGCGTATGCAAAAATTCAGATCGATTGCGCGCAAAAAAATTTAGTCAAACGTCAAAATTCGTATTTTAGGTTAAATTCTCACAAAATGCGAAAAAATTGTATAAACCTCGTAAAGCCTGATGAATTATCAGTGGAAAGGCGTATGCAAAAATTCTGATCGATTGCGCGCAAAAAAATTTAGTCAAACGGCAAAATTCGTATTTTTGGTTAAATTCTCACAAAATGCGAAAAAATTGTATTTATTCCATTTATTTCAACAAGAGAGTAAAAGTCAAATTCATCACACATCATAGCTTGAGTGCAAATGGACTATAAGTATGTAATCCGTGTGGATTTATTTAAGTAAACAAGTAATCGAAATAAATTAAAACTGTCGGAACGCCAAACAAATTATCGATAAAGGTTTATATTAAATTAAAAAGTACACTAAAAGTTAGAACAAAAAATAAATCCCAAACTTAATCTAAAATATTTACATCTTATGATAATAATTATTAATCGTAACAGAACGTTAATTAATCGTGAAGTAAACTTATTTATCCCGACACATTGTTTGGTGCACTTTTCGTTAACATAATTTAGAAAAAAAGGTAACAATTTCAGATCGTCTCCTAAAGGACATTAAATTAATATTACCTTGACCAATAAATGAATAAATAAATATACAAATGAATCTTTGGTATGAGTTATCTATCTATCACAACTCGAAACAAACTTTCTTCTGCTACACACTAAAGAAGAAGGTTAATAGAGCGAATTGCCAAAAGAATTAGGGTGAACGGGGTCGATTACATATCAATAAATCGATTTTGAAGTTAGCTAATTTTACATGTTTCACTGACGCGCAGTGGAATCTCACCCATTCTGTTGGCGGTCCGCGCACTTAGATATACTCTTACACTTTGAAAATTTCGCACCGGCAGATGCACCTCGACTGTCGTACATGCAACATCGATAATTTTTTGTTTTTAGCCGATTTTTTGGGGGTTAAACGTAATAGATAGCTGCCCCATACCGCAACTATACTTTTTTATGCTTTTTCGAGGGTCTCTCAGATCCCGATTGCATATATCCCGGTTTTCTTGATCTGTCGCGCTTCAAGCATGTTTAGCCTAGTAACCAGTCAAATCCGCCCTGGAGGGGTGCAGAGCGGAGCGGAGCGCAGCGGCGCCCCGTAAGGGTAGGATTTGACGATGGATTACCCTCCTTTTCGAATGCACACCCCAAAATTCGAAGGCAAAAAAATTTTAATTTTTTCACTTTTTTGGCAATACACGAGTTATTTTCCATTTTTTTGTTTATATTTATTACTAATATCTACTAATCACACCCCCATCTATCCGAATTTCAAAGAAAAATTCAAATCGGACCGAAAAAATTTCACTCCATTTCAAGGGACTGTAACCGGATATATGTGGCAGACCCCGAGTTCGACCGGCTACATGAATTTACTTTTCCCTTCTTTTCAAAAGTCGAAATTTTGTGTTTTTTTCATCAAATTCACCCTAAATATTATTTCTAAAGACTAAAATAAGCCTGTTCTTTAGTGTGTAGCTGAAGAAATTTTGTTTCAGCTGGTGAGAGTTAGATAACTCTTCCCGAATCTTTTATTAAGGAATAACACACGTTTGCCGTATAATATTGTAGCTGTCAAACTAAAATGAATTAGTTCTGCCAACACAATTGTAGTAATTTATCAAATTCCCTAGCCGTGCGATCGATTATATTACGTAACGGTGACGTCACACCGTGCGTAATGGAATTGTTACTAGGCGTGGCTTCTGTGCGATATTCGACGATTACTCCGATGGTCGTAGAAAAAGGTTATTTCCTTTGAATCTGACAATATGAAAATTTTAATTTATTATACAGCATGAGGAAGGGTGCAGGAAACACAGATTAACGGTAAGATACGAATATAAATATTAAAAGAAAGCGATTGTTAACAGGTATTTTCTTGCTAAAAAAAACTTGTCATAAATGTAGAGCACTTTCAGTATACTACAACATACTGCAAGCATGTCAAATTAAAAAGATGTGTTGTATTGTTATTGTAGCAATACGGACATGCTTCATAAATTTTTGTAATTTGGTGTGGTATAGTGTATTTCAAATTAATTGGAATTAAAAAAAGTCTAGCATCAAATTACGTTATTATAAAAACATACAAACTATGCAAGGAAAAATAATATAAGAGATAAGATTATCGCGCCAACGAAAGCCCGCATTTCATACTCCACGTGGAGTAGTGTAGTTCTAATTGGTTAATATTTATAATAAGGACTTATTATTGGATAATATTTCTATTACGAAAATTCTCTTTGCGACTCCACGTGAACGCGTGTACCAGGTGTACAGTAATTGCTATACAGTGTAGGAGTTAGGTGCTTAGTGAAATACTCTATTTTTAACCGTCTTCAAAAAAAGGAGGAGGTTATCAATTCGTCTGTATTTTTTTTTTATGTTTGTTACCTCATAACTCCATCATTTATTAACCGATTTTCAAAATGTTTTCACAATTCGAAAGGATATAGTTTCAGATTGGTCCCATTTAAATTTCATCAAAATCGGTTGAGTACTTTGGTTTTTATAAATTAAATAAGACGGTCATCTGCAATTAAACACTTCAGGTCAACGTCGTTGTCATAGTTACGTTGCGATTTTGACACTAGAAATTTAATTAAATGACTTTGACAGACATATAGTCAGTCAGTGACGTTGCACAATATTTTTAAAATTAGCAAAAATCAAGTTATAAATTAAAATAATGTATGACAAGTTTAATTAAATAATGACATTTACATATAGTCAGTAGCGGCTCGAGAATAGGGGGCACCACTTTGACATAATAATGTTAACCTTAAAAATTAAATGACATTGACGGATAGTCAGTAGCGTTGCACAATATTTTTAAAATTATAATGTTAACCTTAAAAATTAAATGACATTGACGGATAGTCAGTAGCGTTGCACAATATTTTTAAAATTACCAAAAATCAAGTTACAAAGTGACAAATGAATTAATTTATGACATTAATGTACATTAATTAATTGTATTAATTTCATAAAAGTTTGCAAAGCGCTCTAAGAACGGGTAAGAAAACATTTATATTCCTTTGTATTTCACCGCTCTTGGAATAATTATTTCTATAGAAAATAACCCACATTAAAAGATAACCCAAACTGAACAACTACCTTTTAGTCAGATTATTATGTGTAATCGTTAAACTGTTCATTATAATTTTTCTTATTTTATTTTAGAATTACAATAAAAATGTCTAGCGAAATCGAATGCCTCCACGAGAGCCAGTCCAACAGCACCCCGGCCGTTAACCAGTCCGACGAAACCTCGACGGTTTCCCAGTCCGATGGCACCCCCGCCGTCGCTGACCCCAAGCCCGCTGGAACTGATCGGGGCAATCGATGGAGGGGAAGGCGACGCCGACGCCACTACGGCCGTGTGGAACGGCGCAATATTGACCCGCCATACGATTTGCGGGCCAAATTGCTCCAGAACAGGGGGCCGCTGCCGAGCGCAACAACGGCCGGGAACGCCGTTAGGCTGGAACGGCCCGTATTCAAAAATTGTTCTATATATTTTAAATAAATAATTTTCAAAGTTTTTAATTTTATTTTAATATAAAATAATAAAAAAGTACAGAAAACTAATACAACTTTATAATTTATATTTGGATCAATTTGTACGTGTTAATTGACAATTCAGGCCGGTAGATGCGCTGTAAATTTTGTCGCCAATAATTTTTCCCGTATTCCGTTTCCCGTATTGTCAATTATAAAATATTTGTTGTAAGCCCGCATTTTCAACTTTGAGATAGGCGTTTCGCCCTTTCTTCGCTTGTCTCATTTGAACGGCGCTGTCGCATATGGGCAGCGCGTTTAGTAGGTCTACCCATATTCGCTTTCGATAAATCAGTTAAGGAACGCAAGATTCACTAAAAAGCAAGAAATAAAAAAATTTTTAAAAAAAAACAAAAACCGACTTCAAAAAAAAGCAATACAAAAAATTGCACTAAAAAGTAAAAAATAATTAGAAGTTATTAGAAGAAGATTTAACAGAAATTAGAAGTATATTTTTACAGTGCTGAGCATAAAAATTAATGTATTACGTCAATAATATACAATTATTGTTATTTTTTGAGTCGGTGCCAGCCAAGCTGTTAAGAAATTTACAAAATGTATTTGAAATCACATTAATACGACAATGTAGCAATACCGATGTCGTGTTGTTTAACGCCAAGCGCCTGCGATCTTGTCGACTGTGAAACTCTTTGCAGTCAAAGTGATATAAAATGTATACCTACTGGTACTCCGCTACTTCGTTAATACACGTTTGTTAACCTTGGCTGGCACCGACTCCAAAAATAACAATAATTGTATATTATTGACGTAATACATTAATTTTTATGCTCAGCACTGTAAAAATATACTTCTAATTTCTATTAAATCTTCTTCTAATAACTTCTAATTATTTTTTACTTTTTAGTGCAATTTTTTTGTATTGCTTTTTTTTGAAGTCGGTTTTTGTTTTTTTTTAAAAATTTTATTAATTTATTATAAGTCCAAAATGTGGCGACCATGGAACGATAATGCTTCTTCTAGTGTTCAAGTTAAGCATCATATGTCTGTCGATGCAAAAGAAATCGTGAAAAACGTTTATAATGGTCTCAGAAACAAAAAATACAATTTAACGAGAGCTCTAGAAGAAACTTCAGAGTTAACAAAAATCTCCAAAACGACCGTTTGGAGAATTGTGAATAAATTAGTGGAAAAGAGTGAAACACGTAAAGATGTAAGTATTTCAAGAACGTTGAGCCATTGGGATGAAGAACTAATACGTCGTAAGGTTTATGCTATGTATGGTGATCAGCTTATACCGACTTTGGACATGTTATACAAAAGATTAATTAGTGATGAATGTGAGATAAAGTGTTCAAGGACCAGCTTATGGCGTTGTCTTCAAAGGATTGGTTTCAAATATCAAAAAATTAATAAACGGCAGGTATTAATGGAAACGCCTAGACTACTAAAATGGCGCTACGAATATCTCACGTCGATAAAAAAAATATAGATCAGAAAATCGGACTATAATTTACTTGGATGAGACCTGGTACGACACCCACGACACCGTTTCGAAAGGTTGGGTAGATGCCTCTAATAAATGCGTAACGAAAGCGCCATCAAACAAAGGAAAAAGGATAACAATATTGCATGCTGGTTCCAAAAACGGATGGGTACCCAACGCTCTATTGTTATCAGCTAAAAATATAAAAGATTCTAGTTTGGATTACCATGAAGATACCACTGGGGAGCTTTTTGAAAATTGGTTTAAAAATCAGTTACTGCCTAATATACCACCAAACAGTGTTATTGTCATGGACAATGCTAAATACCATAGCCGAGAATATAATAAAGTACCTGGTGCCAGCAGTAGAAAAAACACAATTCAAGATTTTTTTAATACCAATGACATATATTTTGAAGAAAGTTATAATAAAAAGCAATTATTAGAAGTTTTGAAAAGTGTAAATCTCACAAAGGAATATATTTGCGATAATATGGCTAACACTATGGGACACACTGTTTTACGGCTTCCACCTTATTATTGTATTTTTAATCCCATTGAGCAAGTTTGGCATCAGGTAAAATCTGGAATGAGAGCAGTGAATGTTTCACCAACAATTAGTAGTAGTGTCTTGCAACTCATAAGAAATAGCATAGATAACGTTTCCCCTCACAATTGGCAGAACTATGTAGATCATGCTATTAAAGTAGAAAATACTTATTTAAACATTCAAAACATTGTTCCAGAAATGGTTATAAATGTAAATTCCGATAGTGACAGTGATACAGATTTCTTTGATAATGACATGTAAATCTCTTATAAATTTTGGAATTACATACCAACATGGAAATGGAAGCTTGTGACTAGTTCAAATGTAAGTTAGTTCTTGTATTTTATTCTTTCAATTTAAAAGTTTTACAATTTCCTGAATACGTGCCTTTAGCAATGCATTCGTTATCTTGTTATATGCGTTATCTTATCTATATTATATTTCGTCGCATTAAATGTTTTTATATCAACGTAATTAGATGCTATGACTTTTTTTAATTCCATTTAAAGTGAAATATACTATACCTATTTAGAATAAATCAACCGAAAACTTTTAGCTTGTTTATTGGTAAAGAAATAATTACGTATTTTAAAACCATTTAAATATTTAATTTGATTACCTAAGTTGATTTAGAAACGGTAAAATCCAAACAAACTGAACAAAAAATACAGTTGAGATGTACATTGCATAAATTAATATTTGCCTCATTGTACGCATAGTTTTTTTAATTTTTCGGTTTTTACGACGACGAGATTTTTGTGTTATAAATTTTATGCATAAATACATCTATAAAATTTACCTTCATTAAAAAAAAATAAAATTTTTAATTAAAATTTTATACATCTTGAGTGGTGGCGCAGTGAAGGAATGCTCACACTTCAATACACCACTTAATACGAAGGTCACAGCAGGCCGAAAACAAATCGCTCAATCTTTACAACGAGGTTCAATATTGTAAGGGAAGGTGTAAAACTCAGCTAGACCCGGGTAGGCGGTTCCTCTTTGAGTCATTAAAAATTATCAGAACTTCAAACTAAAACGTGAGCAATTTGCTCATAGCACGACCAATGAAGGGTTAAATTATTAAATTTTACTCCGTAATTTTGTTGACGGTGAGTTGTGTAAAAGAAAACTGTTTATTCCTAACGGCTCCGACGCAAGATTCTCTCTAGCCCGCTTTAATATGTTTGCTCTATCTACAAAAAACGGCGTGTAGAAAGGACTTGCGATCCAAGTATTTGACAAGTATAAAAACTTACAGAAACAAGTGACCACGAAAAAAATCGGAACAAGATCAATCCGATGCGGAAGAAGAGCATCCGGATGGTGTTACAAATTCCACCAAATTTTATTTTGGAAATAACCGGACCACTAAGTGGAGGACGAAAGCACCAAAATTCCTGTTCGCTCTCACAATATCATAAAACACCTACAGGAAAGTCGACGATTAAGTTACTACCGAAAGAATTGAAATGCCATGTAAAAGTCGTTTTGGAAATCAAAAAACCGCGAATCTGCCCAAGGAACATTTTTAGCTGAACAATATCGGGTCAAATTACGAGTACTTAATAAAATTTCAAGTGATACAACATTAATCAATAAAGATGGACAAATCAAACCTATTGATAATTAATAATAAATAATAAACGTAATAACCGCCGTGGTGTACGGACGTGTTTTGAGGTTATGTATTTGTTAGTTTTATATTTGGCTGTCTGATCAGTTTTGTCACGTTAGAAGTTATTTTTATCGAGTTTACGAAGATTTGTAGTGATAATTTAGACGTTATTGTGCGGGGTGCTTTAATAAGTAGTGATAATGTAGACGTTATTGTGCGGTGTGCTTTAATAAGTGATAAGACCACGTGATCAAGATGGCACCCAAAGTTGATGTGTTGAAAGGTGTTTCGCAAGTTATTGAGGATTACCTTAAGTCTAATCATTTCAAAGAGACTCTAGTGGAATGTACAAATCCTATAATAAATCAAGTAAGTGGTTTAAACGATAAAATTGTTCAATTACATAATATTATTGATGAACAATCAAAAACTATTAAAGATCAACACAACTTAATTGCTAAATTCGAGGTAGCAATGAATTCGTTATTTACTAATTTCAAAAGTTCAAACAATGAAATTCTTATAGACGCATCGGTCAATCAACCGGTGGCTGGTATGGCTCGAAACAACAAAAAGAAGAAGGGAAATGTTGGTACGAAGGTCTCGAATCAAACTGTGAATGGGGCAAATGTTCAGCCGCTAACCACGGATAACTCAACCTCGGCTGCTTAAAGTCTGGAAAATGTTGTGGCCGATATTGATCAATCCCTTAGTGCGAACGATGCAAAGGGTACTAATGATGGTGTTCGTCTACCGACAACGGAGGATGTTACTTTCAAGACTTCTAATCGTGATGGTGCTAGGGGTGTAGTTAGACTACCGGGGACCCAAACAATCAATCAAACTGCGTCAAATATACGTAATGTTGCTGATGATTTGCTTGTTAGTAAAAAGCCAAGTGTACGTAAAATCTTTGGTCGTGGTGAAGTTTCAAATACTACATTGGCTGCGGCTGCTAGGCTTCAAAGACGTTGGATCTTCGTTTCGGGTGTAGCTGCTAATACTTTCCATCGCTCACTGCTCAAGTATATCAATGATAAATTGAATGTGAACTCTATCTGCTACAGAGTCTTCGCCAACAAATACAGCACAGGCTTTAAGGTTGGAGTTTTTGAAAATGATTTCGATGCCCTTTTTAATGAGGATGTATGGCCATGTGGTGTTTCCGTTCGTGAATTTGTAATGCGTAAAGGACTAACTCCGTCTGAAAATTTTCCTCCAGTACAGGTTCAACAAGTAGGTACATAAATGGCTTAAGCGTTTACCTACAAAACTGCGGTGGCATTCGAACCAAACTTTCAAGTATCAGTATGAATGTTAACTGTACATTTTATGATGTAATCATTTTAATCGAAACGTTTCTAGATCGAAATATTTTATCAAGTGAACTCAATTTTCATGATTACAATGTATATCGTTGTGATAGATCTTCTGATTCTAGCAATAAGGTTAGTGGTGGTGGTGTACTTATTGCAGTACATAATAAACTGGGCTCCTGTAGGTTAATTAGCACACCCGTTACTATTGAAAATGTATTTATTCAAGTATGTAATACAATTCTTGGTGCGGTGTACTTGCCACCGGACTCTGATGTTTCTACATATGAAGTTTTTTGCAGCATTGCTGATGGAGTTTGTGATTGCTTTCCTCGTGCAAAACTTGTGGTATGTGGCGATTTTAATCTCCCTAAAGCGAAATGGGCTTTTGATGGTATTAATATTATTGATACGACCAATTCATGTTCCAAATCAATAGTTCTAAGTGACTGTTTGTCCTTTCATGGGTTACTTCAACTAAATCAACTTCCCAATAGTCGTGGTACTTTGTTGGACTTAGTTTTTGCTAACCTTGACATTACAATTTCTTTCGCTACTGATTCACTAAGTGGTTCTTCGATGCATCATGAAGCATATGTACTTAACGTTCCGGTTAGTAATTCCTCTTCAAAGTCGATTCTTCCGGTCGATAAATTCATATATGACTTCAAGACTGCTGATTATAATAGAATTAACGATAGTCTTTTGTCTGTCGACTGGGCTCTGGTCTGGGAGTTAGTCAACATTGATACGATTGTTGACGAATTTTATGCAATTCTTTGGAACATCATTGATACCTGCCTTCCCCTAAAAAGGATATGGGTATCAAGTTATCCTGTTTGGTTCTCAGGTGAACTGTGTCGTATAATTAAAGAAAAGAAACTTGCACATAAGAAGTTTAAACGCACTAGAAGAGAAGTTGACTACTTGACGTTCTGTACTCTTCGTGAACAAGCCAAGTCTCTTCATTCTGAGCTTTATCCTGCTATGTTAGAAAAATGGAGAGTGATATCCATGCTTGTCCCAATGCTTTTTGGAGGCATGTTAATACTTCCAAAAATACTAAGGGTTATCCAACGTTGATGTTTTTGGGTGATAATGTATCCAACACGGGTCAAAAATGTGTTGACTTATTTGCAGACTACTTTTCCTCGGTGTATGGTGATTCTGATCCTCCTAATCATACTTACTCTTCAGAAGATTTTTTGGATATGTCAGAAACTGTCATTTTTGAAGCCATTTGTGGATTACCAGATAACCTGAACTCTGGCCCTGATGGAATTCCAGCCTTCTTCATCAAAAAGTGCTTGTATTCATTGTGTGGTCCCATCCACCACATCTTTAAGTGTTCTCTTCAAAGTGGTTGTTTCCCTCAAAGTGGGAAGGAAAGCTTCATCACGCCAATTTTCAAAAAAGGCGATAGAAGTGACATCTCTAACTATAGAGGAATATCAATTCAATCGGCAATTCCCAAAATGTTGGATAAGTTGGTCTCTGATCAATTGAGCCTCGCATGTAAAGATCATATTGTTGAGCAGCGACATGGTTTCTTTCCAGGACGCTCTACGTCAACAAATTTACTATCATTTGTTTCCTTTACTCTTGGCACATTTGAAGAGCATGAACAGGTGGACACCGTTTATACCGACTTTTCAAAAGCATTTGATCGTGTTTCGCATGCAGCTCTTCTGGGAAAAATGGCCTCTCTAGGTTTCAGCTCTTCTGTTTTGCAATGGTTTAGTTACTATTTAATTAGGAGAATTAATGCTTTATCCAATTATCTCTTTTTATCTGCGGATATTAGAGTATCATCTGGTGTCCCACAAGGATCTCATTGCGGTTCTATTTTATTCTCGTTGTTCATCAACGATATTGGGGAGTGCTTATCTAATTCCTCGTATTTGTTACTGGCGGATGATCTAAAAGTTTTCAGAGCAATTAGCTCTTTAAATGATTGCTTAAAACTACAGCAGGATCTTAATAATTTAAGTAGCTGGTGTTTAATAAATAAGTTGGAACTGAACTTCGATAAATGCTCGGTTATGTCATTTGCCAAAAGTAACGGTCCCTCCTTCAGATATAGTTTAAATGATAAGGAATTGAAACGCGTCACCGAAGTTGATGATCTTGGTGTACGTTTTGATAAGGTACTTCTATTTAAAAATCATATTCTGAATATATGTGGGAAGGCCTTTCGAACACTCGGGTTTATTCGGCGTCAATCTGTGCACTTCTCTGCATACACAGTAAAACTTCTATATTACGCTCTTGTTCGATCGCAGCTTGAGTATGCGTCCTGCGTTTGGACTCCTCACTATCAGATTCAGGTAAACCAACTTGAGAGGGTTCAACATAAATTTTTTAAATACTTGCACTTTAAACGAGGACTTTCTGTATTGGACTTCTCCGACAATGATTGCCTGGAGTTTTGTAGAACAAAATCACTGGCAGACAGAAGACTTGTTGCTGACCTATGCTTCATGCATGGCTTGTTCAGTGGCAAAATTAACTGTAAGTTTTTGAAGGGAAAATTTCAATTTAGAAAACCATTAAAATCAACAAGATCGAAGAGGATGTTCGAAGTCGAGCATCATTCCACCAATTATGGCCTATTCAGCCCAGTGTCCAGGATGTCAAGATTTGCCAATTGCTTAAACGAGAACGATGTGGTGAATTTTCTCAGCCAACCGTTGGCCAAATTTAAGATAATTCTCAATGATTTGGATGTCACTGAGACTGGAGTTTATAATTTGTAGGGTCATCTCCTGACCCAATTTGTTTTGCATAATTTGTTGTAAAAAGGCTTTGTCCGTTAATAAATGTTAATAAATAAATAAAAAAATCCTAAACCGATAGACACAAAGATATTGAAGTTTTATTTCATGCAAGGAAATACCTACACCAGAAATTACTTAATATCTAAACCTTGCACAAGGAGAATAATTATATAATATCATTGATAATTCCATTCAGGGTCAAATTTTGTCGTTTCGACCAATCAGCGTGCGTTATTTTACGTTTTGTGCCATTGTTGCATACCATATGCAATTAAAAATATCTTATATATTTAACTATATTGTTGTGATTCGAAATACCAATAATTTTGAATTAAATAAGCACTCTTAAAGATTACAAATTGCACGAGGTTTCTCAATAACAAACAAAGATTCCAACAGACAAGTTGAAAGCTCTGATAAAGTCTGTTTATTCGCAAAATAAGTGAGAGGGAGGACTCGTTCAACAATGATATGAACAAAAAAAATTATTAACTACAAATGATGTTTTTAATATTCAAAGAAAAATTTGTTTAATGTAGAATAATTGTAGAATTGTAAATAATAGGTTAATTTTAAGTAAGTGAGGTAATAAACAATGAGTTTACGTAATTAGTGATGAACGATAAAAACAGATGCAGCGATTCGTCATCCGAGACAGGCGTTTACGTGTAACTGGACCAGACGATGTGTTGAGATGGAAACGCTAAAATCAAAAATAAAATAATTAAATGACATTTATAAAATGATAAAACTATCAAAGATGCGGGATACTTACATTAAAAAAAAGGATTTATCAAAGAGTGACGAAATTTAAAAGGGTAACAAAACCTTGGAAACGGGAGAAGAATAATAAATAAGATTGAATTAATAAAAACGGAGTCAAAACGCAAGGGCGTTAAAAGAACGGAGGTTTTTGTGTCCTCTCGTTATCAAGTGATATTTTTTTTTGATTAATCCAACTCAAAGTGTGGCGATCTGAAAGAAAGAGATCATAATAATTGATGTAAAATTGTGCGAGAATAAAATTGATCAATGAACAAAAATCAGGTACTTACCTTACAATAAAGTGTTCAAGTGAATGGAAATTATTGGAAGAAAGATTTCAATCAATAAAAATCGAAGCACTAAGTGGAAATTTACACGTGGTGATCACAAGAAATTTCAAGATAAATGCAGTCGCTGCAGTCTTGATGTGCGAAGGAGTTTTTGAAAGAAGTTATACTGCCATCTGTGTTCGGTAAGCGATATTAAACTTTATTTAACATTTACGCGGTACCAGTGAACGGTTCGAAATTGAAACGCGGCGATAAAACTTTATTTATTTTTCATAAATTTTTAGGAGAATTACTTGTTAGATGTTTAAATACAATAATGTTAGTATAAGTTTGGGATTCATTTAAATATATTTGTGTTCATGTTTAATAAAATAAATCACTTATATTTTCACATACTTTTGCGTATCATTGAGGAATGAGTTTTCCTTCACTAGATTTATTTTTCAGTATAAGCAAAGAATCAACCCTCGAGGAATCTGCTACTGTGACTGAGAGATTTCATGCTAAATAAAAGTAAAACCATTTAAAATTGAGCTAGCCGAAATAATTCAAAAATATAAAGAATTTTTGTATTCAACATTCATTTAAATTTACATGTGTCCCGTACATAAGAGAAGCGACACATAGTAATATGTATAAGTTCTACATTTTATATATTTTTAATTACATGTGGTATGCAACAATAGCACAAAACGCATTCATTCACACCGATGTCGACATTTTCTAAAATGTAACATAACACCTTCATCCACTCGTGTCTTCAATTATTAATTTAAGAATTCGTATGAATATAATTTATTGAAATTAACGTCTCCAAACTTTCTGGATCTCTATAGTTATAAAATTATAACATCTTTTTGAAAATAATTTATTTACCAATAATAAATTTTAAAAAATGTGTTTTTGTAGAAGGCAGTACAGAGTTATAAATAGTATATTATTCTCCGCGCCAGATGAAACGTCCCTTTTGACGTAGGACAAGCTGGTCCTCGAGCTTATAGGTTGCTTCTAAAAAAGGGATATCCTTTTCCAGCTGTATCAACACTTCGATCGTGGTTGAAAAAAATTCTAATTTTACCTGGTATCTTGAAACCAGTATTTAATGTGATCAAACTGCAAGAGATGAACAATATGGAAAAAGTATGTGTATTGTCATTCGATGAAATAAAAGTTCGCAAAATCTACTTGTATGACAAGGCTAATGATGAAACATTAAGCCATCAAGCTATGCACAAGTTGTCATGCTGAGGGGATTATTTTCAAATTGGAAACAAGCAATATTTTATGACCTCGATTGTTAAATGACTAAGGATCTTTTATTTGAAATCATAAATTATGTTGAAAATTCAGGTGAGTAATAACAAACCATGTACCTAACTGCTCTTAATCATTGTATTTTTATAGGTTTCCAAATTGTGGGTATGGTCAGTGATCTTGGGGGAGGGAATAGATCATTACATAATCAATTGGAAATAACCCCAGAAAAAACCTGGTTTAAAAATCCTGCGAACGAACATAGAATTTATGTATTTGCCGATGTCCCTCACCTCATTAAATTAATTAGGAATCATTTTGTTGATAGTGTTGTATACCCCTACCCATAATTTATGACCAACCATGTATATGCTTCATTTAAATGTTGCGCCATATCTTAGGTTGTCAACAACTAAGATATGGTACTACCTTAGCGTCATCGTGGTTATAATTATTAATACATATTATATCAGACAAGTAACATGTAAGAACATTTGTAGTGAAGATCTATTAAACGGTTTTTTGTAAATGAAAGTGTTGATCAATTTCTCGCAAGCACGTGGTGCTTCAACAAATTGGTGTCAGAAGTGGAATATCAAATTTTTTTTGATATTTAAAACGAATCCGAAGCCATCACACGTGGTCACAAAGTCACAATAACAACGATATTTTGGGAACCTACCATTAGTCGAGGTGAAAAAGTGAAGACGAGGAAACAAGCTGAAAATGTATTAAAATAAAACCGTAAGTAGATATTTTCTTTTTTTTTTATTATAAGTTTATTTTTACAATGGCATTTAACACGAGAAGTCAAACTGGTACCAATTCTGAAATCGCCCCGCCAAATTCTCACGAAAACTCTACTTGCAATACTCCTATAACGATTAGTATAGATTTCCTTACTTCTCTGATACCAAATACTTTTAGCGGTAACAGAACTACATTCAGCCACTTTATTTCCGATTGCGATAATGCAATATCTCTCAGTTCGGAGCAACAAATGCGTCCACTTCTAATATTTATAATATCAAGAATCTCGGGTACTGCACGAGAACAAATAGATGGGAAAACCTATAATTCTTGGGACGAACTAAGGGATGACCTGATTAATTTTTATAAACCACAGCGGGATAAAACTCAAAATTACATCCAATTAATGGAACAATTAAGTACTTTGAGGAAGGAACGTACTGAGTCCGTTATGTCCTTTTACGAAAGAGTTGAAAAAACTCTTCGAGATTTAAATAACTCAATTACTACTGTTGGGGGTCGCGAACAACAAGGGGGGACGACAATAATTAAAGATTTGGCAATGAATAGGTTCATCCATAATTCTCACTCTGAAATTTCACGCTTTTTGAGGACACAAAATTTAAAATCGCTATCTGAAGCGCTACCAAAGGCACTCGAGGAAGAAATCGCGATTTCAAATTCTAATACCTTAAACTATTATGGCGACCGAAATCATTTTCAAAACAGGGCTAATTTTCAAAACAATGGTCAATTTAATGGGTCCCAACATAATAGGAATTTTGATCGGGGGGATTCTCGGAAATTCTGCAATTATTGCAAAAAGTTTAACCACACAATCGAAGAATGCCGGAAAAGAGAATTTAATAATAAAATTAAAATTCAAAATAATAAAACCAATGAAACTGTAAATAATAATCTTACAAATCCAACGGTTCATTTAAACTACCAGCCGTCCCAGGCAAATGCCGTACTTTGGGACTAAACAAAAAAGGCAAGTCAAATGCAAAGATAACGAATAAACAATATTATGTAACCTACAATAAATCATCGAACTGCGTAGCAAATGGACGTGTACTTCAGCCATCGAAGGTTAGGAGTGACGGAAATTGTCTTTTCTATTCTTTAATAAAATTAATTAATTATTCTGGTACAATGAGGGAATTTAAAATAAGTTTACTACAATCAAAATTTTTAATTAAATGTAGATCGCCTAAAACAGCCATCGAAACTCTCAATGCGCCTAACGCCTGGGGAGACGATGACATTATTTTTATCTTTTCCTACCAATATAATTACTGCATATGTTTACATTCTAATCAATACGGATATTTAATATTCAATGAAAATTCTAAGCGATGTATTCATCTCTCCCTCCTCAATAATCATTTTGAACCACTTCACGAAATAAACTCTCGGAAATCTTCACAAGTAAATCCAATAAAAAACATGAACATTCAGCTTTCAAAAGATAACCATTTACCATACATAATTGTAAAGATACAAAATGTCGAGTTTAAATTCTTAATAGATACGGGAGCAGGTACATCACTCATAAAAACAGAAAAACTAAAACAATTCAATATCGCGTTTAATACATCAGAAATTATGAATTTCAATGGGCTATGTGCAAACGTCTCTGTTCTATCTATAGGAACGGTAATATTAAACCTAGAGGTACACGACAAAACATTCAGTGCAAAATTTCATGGAATAGAACAAGAATCTAATATCCCCTTCGACGGAATTATTGGAAACAATTTCTTCCAAGAACAAGAAGCGAAAATTGACTATGAAAAACGCGAACTAAAAACGAAATCTATTCCATTTCCAATTTTAATACATTTCAATGTCAATCCTAACAAATTAGCATCGTACTTATTGAATCCGCGTTCAAAAACAATAATTAAAGTAGATGTCCTAAATAACAACATAAACGAAGGAGTTTCCTAGAAATATTTGTATGCGAAGGCGTTTACCTAGCCAAATCAATTGTAAAATTTGTTAATAATCAAGCCATAACTACAATTCTGAATACAAATGATCGTAAGGTAAAAATAAATAGTATTAAACTGAACTTGGAGCCATTTCAATGGTTATACTTACGGTCAAGATGAGTTCGTTAGGACGTCGTCAAAACGTTTGCAACTATTAAAGGAAAATATCAGGGTAGATCATTTGAATCCAGAGGAAAAATCATCCATAATGGAAATTTGTACCGAATACAACGACCTCTTTTTTCTCGCTAACCACGAATTGACACCAACAAGAGCCATAAAACATGAAATTAAATTATCTGACGAAACCCCGATACATTCAAGAACTTATAGATACCCAGAAATTCATAAAACCGAAGTCAATAAACAAATAAATAAAATGTTGAAGCAGAAAATAATCCAACCATCCTTATCTCCATACTCGAGTCCTTTGTGGGTGGTACCGAAGAAACCGGACGCATCTGGCGAAAAGAAATGGCGCGTAGTCGTCGATTACAGAGGTCTCAATAATGTGACAATAGGGGACGCATATCCGCTACCCATGATAGATGAAATATTTGATCAATTGGGATATTCAAATACTTCACGACTCTCGACCTAGCAAATGGATTCCATCAAATTGAAGTAAACCCAAAAGATGTGCCTAAGACCGCATTTTCTACATCCCTCGGACACCACGAATTTCTGCGCATGCCCTTTGGGTTGTTACTGTTTCATTATGTAATTCTAGAAGTTAACAAACGTTTTTGCTAATATCCAAATTAAATTAGTTTGACAATTTATTGTATAAAGATCTATTTTATTTTTTACAAAAACTTCGTAATCTCCTTATTAAAGAAAAAATTGACGAATTATATTTAAAAAATCCAATCGAAGAAAACCCGTATTTAAAACAAGATATGTTTAATGAACTAATTCAATACTTATTCTCAAGACATAAACTCAAAATCTCGTTAGTGAATAAACCTAAGTTCAAACCCCAAACAAAGCAAGAAATCAAAACAATATTAGAAGAGAACCACACATCTGCTATATCAGGACATGCCGGTTACTTACGAACATACAAACGCGTGAGAGAAAATTATAAGTGGCCAAACATGAATAAAGATATAAAAGCCTTCATAAAATCTTGCCAATCATGTCAAATCAATAAAGGAAGTAAATCAAGGATTGCTCCGATGCAAATAACCACGACAGGTGAGCGCCCATTCCAAAGATTGGCATTAGATATAGTTGGACCATTACCAGTAACGGAAAATGAAAATAAGTACATTATTACTATGCAAGACGATTTAACAAAATACTCATTTGCTAAACCCATAAAAAATCACGAAGCAAAAACCGTAACCAACCAACTTTTAGAATTCATAACTATTTTCGGTATTCCAGAAGCCATTTTGTCGGATCAAGGATCGGACTTTTGTTTCGTAACAATTAAAGAACTAAACCGTCTTCTGAAAATTAAACACGTTTTTAGCAGTCCCTATCACCCTCAAACTAACGGAGCACTCGAAAGAAGTCACCTTACCCTAAAAGAATATTTAAAACATTATATCAATCAAAATAACTGGGACGATTACGTTAGCCTAGCAATGTTTACTTACAACAACCACATTCACTCCTCTACAAGTTTTACGCCATTTGAACTAATATTTGGTCACAAAAGCCACATACCCAGTTCACTTTCTTCTACGCCAGAATTTCGATATTCATATGACGACTATCATTCCAACTTAAAACTTAAATTTAACAAATCTTACGAACTGGCACGGCAGCACCTCGTGAAAAACAAAGAAAAATCAAAAATCTATTACGATAAGAAAAATAAGGTTACAGAAAACAGTTTCAAGGTTGAGGATTTTGTATACATAAAAAACCAACAAATCAAACCTGGCCTTACGAAAAAATTAAGCGAAAAGTTCAGAGGTCCTTATGAAATAGTAAAATTACACGCCAATAACACCGTAAAACTAAAGAATAATAAACTCGTTACTTATCACTAGAGATGAGATTTTTAGGTTGAATAAATTCAAAAAAAGGTACTAATAAAAGCTATTTTAGGTTAGTATTTAGCAGTTTTAGGTAAAAAAAGCACCAATTAGGTAACAAAATTTTAATGGCCTTATATATTATCTTGACTTAAAATATTAAAGTAACAGTAACTAACTAACAATTTTTCTATTTTTTCAGTACTAAGGTTTTGTCTTTTCTGAGTTACAATGTTTTTATATACTGAAAATGACCTCTCTACATCGCAAGATGTTTGAGGTATATATTTATACAAGACTGCTACAGCGGTAGAAATATTTGGTAACATTGCATCTTTACCGTTGCCGGTAAAAATATCAAACAAATTGTTAATAGGTTTATAACCCGGATTGCGATCTAATACTTTATTTAATTTTTTACCACTTTTTTTTTCCATTGTACCATTGCACAGTGTTAATTCATTTCTCAATTTTAAAAATTCATTAAACGATGTTGTTAGTGGCAATCCCACGGTTTCCAATTTTTTTTATTACATCAATAATGTTTTTAAAATTAATTTTAATATAAGTCAAGTCAGATTGTAAAGTAGGATTTTTAAAACATTCTTTTGCTTTTATGATTGTTTTGGCCGATTCGTTATCCAATTCCATAATAACCTAAACAAAAATAACTGAATAAATACTGAAATTTAATATATTTCTACAATTACCGTCTTAATGCCATCAAAATTGTCACAGTAAAAAATTGCTGCACTTAACCATGTGCCCCAACGTGTTACAATTGGCTCTGGGGGTAGTGGAATATTTGGCAGCACTTCTTTGTATCTTTCGATTCTATTAGGTGCTTTTAGATACACTTTTTTAACATTTGCAATTAAATCATCCACAACTTCATATTCACCACGAATAAATTCACATACACGGTGAATAGATAAAATACTCTTAAAGCTGTTGCACATTTCAGCATATAGGCTGCTGCATCTGAGTACAAAATTTTTACCTTTTCGTATTTGATTCCAAAGGGCCAAAGAATAGCTGAAATAATATTTTATAAAAAAAAAATTACCAGAATTTTATTATCTACTTAGTACCAAGAGACTCATTTACAAATCTTGCTACTGTGGCATGATTCGTTTTTTCTAAAACTTTGGACGACAGTAAATATGGGACACCTGCTTCTTCATCGGACATTTTCCCAACCACTAAGTTAGCAATATATCGCCCCATTATATCGGTAGTTTCATCAACACAAATCCAAATATTGCTATTTCCTATAGCGTTTTGAATACTTTCGATTGTCTAAAAAACATATTAATCTTTTACAGATTAATTTTCACATACATTATTGTAACATTTTGGTGAGTAGTTTTTACTTAAAGTAGTACGATGAGGAACGACCTTTTTACAATATTTCTCCAAACAATTTTTAAATGTAGGACAATCTAATTTGGCCCAAGGAATATTTGCGGCTATCAAGGTATTGCACAAATCTATAGAAAAACTATCGTTACCAGTAATTCCCGTTATTTGAGTTTGTTTTTCGGATTTTGTTGCATTTTTTTAATGCTTTTCGGTGGTTTCATGATGTAAAATGTGAGATCGTTGCTCAGAAGTTAACTAAAATTTTAATATTTAATATTTATAAGAAATTGATTTTTTAATCCTTACAATTTTACCACAAACTTTACAAAATAAGTTATCATTTTCCATTGTATATATATTTGTTTTTCCAATGATCCATTCGTTTAATTTGAAAGATTTTCGTTTACACTTAGGCATTTTAAATAAAAATAACACAGTAACAACCAGTTAAAATCACCGAGGTAAGATTAACACTGACTGCAAAGATTGGGAAGACTGCAAATCCTGCATAAATGCAAAAGCAAAAACTGCAAAGATGTTAAATTCACTTTCATATCGCGACATAAGGAGAAAGTGATTATTTGTGATAATTTTCACAATATTTTCACAAAATTTTCACAATATTCACGTTCTCCATGTTCAAAGAGTTTTTGACAGAACACGACATATCTATTGTTTGATTGTATACGCTTGCGCGGCTCGTTCACCCACTTTACACTCCAGTCCAGACCGCGGCGATTAAAGGTAACTCTTGGGCAAACACCTAGCTATTTCTGAACGCCGGTATGGGTTGCACCCTTTTAATTTTTGAACGACTTTCTCGCACCAGTGTCACACTTGGGCGATTGGGTAATCATTTCTGAACGCACCCCAGGTGTTATACGTATTACCGCATATGCTTATCTCAAATACTTGAGATATTATTATAAATGCTGATCAGCTAAAATTTTTCCTTATCTAACTTTGTTTTATATAGCGATGGAATTATAGTCACGGCCGATCAAATTTTTGAGAATTTGATGACTAAATTTGAAACGTTTTTCAAACTAGATCAAAACCACCCGAACGAAGAGATAATTATAACGATCTGTGGATATAATGCAGTTCTTAAAACTCAAACAGGTTTTGAGTATAAAGCAGGTGTGTTTTTTTTTGCTTTGATAAATTTCTTCTTAAAGAATATGTGTATTTTTCACATGTATGTTTGAAATTGCCTGTGTAATATACATAATATTTATCGTGTTGGGTCATCCTTGTAATGGTTGATGCAGTGTATTTAACTATTATTGGGGCGACTACGGCTTGTATTATATGTGATCTTGTGTTCGGACGCATATGTGCTGGCTGGTCTCAGCCCGGCCATCCTTGTTGTTCGGTCAACCGGGTTAGAGGCACAGTTCTTGGTACCCATAATTTATAAAATTATGTTTTTGTTTCCTTCTCCAGCAAAATTGACATTGGCGGATGACGAGTGGGAGTTATTAAACGAGCGAACGAGTAGACTTGAAAAAGGCTGGTAATGCCAAGAACTAAAATCCAACGCGATAATGAAGAGTTTCTCGATGAAGATGAGCTGCTGGGAGATGATGTAAACGATGTGAACGACAGAACGAGTGAAAGCGAACGAGTGAATATGAACGGCAGAACGAGAGGTAACGAGTGGAACAATACGAGACGAGATGAAACGGCCCATGCAAGCTCTGAGATACTCGAAATTAATCCGATTCTTCCCGGTCTTGAATTTGCCGCACCGGAAGTTTCAGGAAAAACGAACGATGTGTTATTGGTTATCAAACAGTTTTGTGAAGCTACTAATAAGGTGATGGGAAAGCACAGCGAAATTATGGCTAATGCCATCACTTCAATAAATAATGTGGAGGTAGCTCAGAGAAACATGTTAAACGACTTGAAAATACAACAAAAAAGAAACAGTCAGACTAAAAAGTTTTACGATTTTATGCGTCAGTACAAGCCAAATTATAACGAGTGTAATCAGTCTCAGGTAAATAATCATGAGTATAACGATGAGTCAAATATAGTTGAAACTCAAACTGACGAACTGAAAAATCGAGTTTCTAGCCTAATACGACAGGAACTTAATAGTCTTGGCATAAATAATCAGACGCAATCTAACGATAAAACAAATTCTATAGTAAACGAAGTGAAAGAAGCGATTAAATTAGAAATAATAAGTAAGGACACAGGTACACGACGCGATTATAAATTAACATCTCAAACTAAGTTTGAATATTTTTATGATTACTTTTCTTCTGAATTAAGATCGAACGATTTGTTATATGTAATTGACTCGAATGTCAAAGCAAGTCGAAACTTTGATGAAATAACGACAGAAAAACAAATTCAAAGTAAGAGACATTCTTATTAATCGACTTGATCAAAACTACCATTCAAAGGTTATTCATTTAAAAAGTCCGGTTGAAATTTTAAATAAAATTAAAGAGTTGAAAAGATGTGAATCTAATTTAACGACCGTTATGATAAGAAAACAATTGTATAATTTGCAATTTATACCAAGTAAAGAGAGTTCTTCTGATTTCTGTGAAAATTTGAAGAAGTAGTTAGAAGCTACGAAAATATTTCTGGTTCGATTCTCTTTCAGAAGTAGAGAAACGAGATGCTTTTTATAATGCCATTATGACTACAGTTCCGGAAGTTCAGGCAATAGAGTTCGTGACTAAAAACACTACAGGAAATGGTTTAAGTTACGAAAATTTAAAAATGTTTTTAATTCAGGCGGAGGCAAATAAAAATCAAACAAAGAATTTAGAAACGAGAGCCGTGCTTGCAGCTAAACGAGCGACAATAAACGACCGGTGTTACGAATGTGCTGACGTTGGCCATCATAGCCGAAATTGTCCTCGAAAGGGGACTGGCTTGCAAAAATGTTACGAGTGTAACCTTTTTACAACACACAAAGCGTACGAGTGTCCACAGCGCTTTGAACGTCTGAATAAGGAACGTAATACATCCGTATCATTCAGGCAAGGCCAAGTGTTTCCAAGACGTAACGACAGGCATGGAAACCTTAAAGATGTACGTAACGACAGACGACAGTTTTTAAAACGAAATAATTCTAGAGATGATGAGGCGAAAAATTATAAATTCAGTAATAAAAGAGGTCGAGGTAATTTCAAAAATTTTAATAAACATCCGAGCCAGGCTAAACAATATAAATACACAAATTCGAAGTCAGCTGAAACAAAAACAAACAAAGGTAAGGTACTTTTAACTGATACTTCTCTAATGACAAACGACTGTTATGAACATAGTTTGAATGATAATAATATTGATAAAATGTTAAACGAAAATGATTGTAAACTTGATCAAGGCAAATTTGTTGAAAAATTTCTAGCGGATTCAGGTGCGACGGAACATGTAACAAATTCAAAAATAATTTTTAAAACATTTAACGAAAGAGATCAAGGATTTATTAAGTGTGCTAATAAAAATTCATCGGCTGATTTGAAAACGGAGGGAGAGGGCCGAATTGAAATAACTTTAGATAATGGTCAGGTGTTTGAAGTAGACAATGTAATTTGTGCAAAGGCCCTATCTGATAACTTATTGTCACTGAGAAAATTTGCTGAGATGGGTTTAAGTATTTATTTAGATAAAGAAAAAATAGATATTTTTGATCCATTTTCGAACGAATCATTTATAACGGGTGTATATAATAAACCTTACTGGATTATCGAACTTGAAATTAATAAAAATAAATTTAACGACAGTAAGAAAATATTTAATAAACACATTGTGGCATATCTGGCAAAGAATCTTAGAGCAACGGTAAATGAGACGAGGTATAAAACGCGAAGTGTAACGATGCGAGAAAATGAAACATCAAATTGTAGGTTAGAGTCAAACTTATTAGACAATTGTGTTGATAATTTAGAAAACGAGAGATTAGAACACAGCAATAATATAGTGTCTGAATGTGCTGAAAAATTACAAACAGTAGAAAACGATGTGTTAAACGAGAGTAATAAAGAAATTTGCAATAAAACCCAAAATTCTAATATAGAAAAGAAAATAATTTATGAACATTCAAATTTTGATACTACTATCTGGGATAGAAAACTGAATGATACTGACGAGTTACCAATAATTGAAATACCTGACGAGGAATCACCATTTAATAAAAATTATAATGAGTTCAACAGAAACAGTAAAGCCATGCTCTGGCATGTTAGATTAGGTCTATTCAGTATTCATTGACGATTTTTCCCGGCTAGCTATGGCTTATCCCATGAAAAATAAAAGCGACACCGGTTACTGTTTTGAAGCTTTCGTACGAAGTGCACGAAATTTGTTAGGTCGCGATGCAAAAATTTGCTATTTAAGATCAGATCAAGGAACTGAATATACTGGTGGCTATACGATTGATGTTTTGAATAAATTAAAAGCAGAACAACAATTTTCTAGTCCTGACACCCCTGAACACAACGGTGTAGCTGAACGATTTAATCAAACCATTCAAAAGAAGGTTAGATCATATATGTACGATGCGAAATTCCCAGAAAACATGTGGGACTTAGCTTTAAACGCCGCAGTTTACGCTTATAACAGAACTCCACATAAATCTAATGACATGATTACTCCCATAAGTAAATTTGCTCCACACCATAATTATGATATAAATCAACTTAGACGATTCGGTGGTTTAGCTTATATTAAAGTACAACGTAAAACGAGGCCTAAGTTTAGATTCGAAGGACGACGTGTAATCTTAGTAGGTTATACACCTACAGGGTATCAATTTTTAAAACCCGAGGAATGTAAATATTACGAGAGTAGAGATGTAAGATTTAATGAAAAGCTAGTTTACGGAGATAAATACGATCGAAATAGTATCAAGGATTGGCCAGTGGAAGAAAATGTAGTTAATAAGAACAGTTGGTTTATTGAGTTTACAGCTGATGATACTAAGAGCAAGGAACTTTTAAAAACGGAGGGAGAATCGAAAAGAAAACGAGGACGACCGCGGAAAAATATAATAAATAGTGACGAGAATGAGACGAGTGACGATGCGAAAAACAATGAATCCAATATTATGAACACTACTGAAAGATTTAATTATGATGAAATTGAAGGTAAACTCTTGTTTGCAGCTAAATTGAACAATGAATATGATAACAGAATAGAAAATGTCGAGGACGAGATGTATTATGCACTGATTGCTAAAATAAATCAAGATCCTGTTTCATACAGGCAGGCAATGCAATCTAATGACGTGATATTTTGGAACGTAGCAATTGATAATGAAATAAATTCAATGATTAAAAACGAAGTGTGGAAAATAGTTCAAAGGCCTAAAACGATGTGTAACGGTAAAAAGGCAAACATTATTGATTCACGCTGGGTATTTAAGAAAAAGATCGAAAAAGACGGCAGCACAAAATTGAAAGCGAGATTAGTAATTAGAGGATTCAAAGACAAAAACATTTATGAATTAAAAGAAACGTATGCTCCGGTTTCTAGATTACCTCTTGTACGTTCGGTGATCTCCATAATAAATAAGTACAACTTAACTGCGTGTCAATTAGATGTTAAAACTGCTTTTCTAAATGGAACTATAGACGAAGAAATTTATATGGAAATTCAAATTTCTGAATATGATAGGAAAAACAAAGTCTGCAAAATTAAACGAGCGTTGTATGGTTTGAAAATTAGTCCCAAACGATGGAACATACGATTTACCGAAGTAGCTTTAAAGGTTGGTTTAAGAAATGTTAATTCAGAACCGTATTTATTTACCTGGCGAAACAATGAGAGATTTTTGATTTTACTGTTATACGTGGACGATATTTTGATAGCAAGTAACGATGAGAACAAATTAAGAGAGGTAAAAATCAAATTACAGAGTGAATTTGAAATGACCGACTTGGGAGAACCAAAGGAGTTCTTAGGTATCTGTATCAAAAGAGACCGGAAAAATCAAACCATAGTCCTTAGTCAAGAGCGATACGTTGAGAAAATACTTACAAAATTTAAGATGAGTGATGCTCATCCTCAAAGAACCCCTATGGTCACCACCCAAGTTGCCAATAGAGAACGAAAACTTGAAACGTAGAAAAGCCATAACCCGGCAAATGGTTATAAAAAACAAAAGCTTTCGGCTTCATCTGCCGCTTGTCATGTCTGTAGGTGGAAGGTACAAGACAGCTAGCCCATAGGAATTACCCAGTGTCGGAGCTCGCTGGGTCGCTCGAAAGCGTTCGTGGGTTCGTATAAAAATAATTGATCTGCTTTGCGAAAATAACTGTGCCCGGGCGCCAAGCGAAGAAATAACAGATTTCAGAAATCTCTTAGTCCATTAACTCAACACTAAAAGAAAATAATAAGTGAACGAAAACTAATTGGGCACACACAGTTGCGAAATAGACTCTACTACAGCTCGTGGTAGCTAAGCGGAATGCTTCTTATAAAAAAGAACAAATTCCAAAATTTAGTTATACAATTAACTAACAAAAAATCGCTACCCTGGCTAAAGCAGAGCCATTGTCTGTTGTAAAGATGGAATAACTAGTACCTAGATGTTGTGGTACTTAGTTATAAAAAAAATAAAATGATAAAATGGTTTATGATGTTATGAAACCAGTAGGTAAACGAACCTTAGCAGATTCTCCTGATTCATGATGTTATCGAACCAGTAAGCAGACAAACATTACCCAACCAACCTCCCATAAGATCCACAGCAAGCTAAAACGTATTTTAGCTTGTGGAATAATCACATAAAAATCAAAATAACAACACATCACAATTTATTAAAATAAACATAAATTCGGTACGTTGGTTTACCACGCTATTTATTTTCAAAAAAAACTCATAAATAAAAATAAACACATAAAAAAATGTCGAAAGTAAAAATTTCAAGTACGAGACTTGAACGTACGACGATCAGTTTGGACTTCTAATGCCAATTGCATTCAACCAGCGCCGTTCGATACTAATTATCGAAAATAATGCTCTGTTCAACTTCAAACAAAATAATTATTAATTTAAAATTCAAAATTCATTAATAATTTTAAAATATAAAGATTTGAACACATCGTATTTTTATTATCGACGCCTTGCGAACGTAAAACTTTAATCAGCCTGTAATCACGTCGAACAAAAGTGCTTATCTGCAAACAGACGATTACTTTGGCCAAAAAAACGTTCATAGCCAAAGTGCGTGGCAAAGTAATCCAAGATGTTGGACAAATAAAAAATAATAAGACATAAGCAAAAAGCAAAAAAACAATAAAACATTAAAGCAAAAAGTTATAAAGCGCAAAATGATACGAAATACCTGTGATCATCTGGCTAGGTCGTTAAAGTAGAAATGCGGTCAGAATTTTCCTGATATGGTGGAATGATAGCGGTCCCTCATGTGGACATCAGCTTCCAAAAAAATCGGTCCGGAAGCGTAAAAAAAATCGGGCTTGCGCTAAAAAAGATACACTGGTGCTTCCGCACTTAAAATCTAATTTTACCATTTTAAAACATTCTTAAAATTGTAGAAACCCTGGAGAGCAAAAATTAGCACGTCTTGCTTGTAGCACCGAATTTTATCGACCCTCTTTATCTTTTCAAAACTGTCTTAACGGCCTCTTTGATTTTAATTTTGAAAAATTCTGACCGTCATTTTGGTTGTCTAACTCACAGGCATAGAAATATATAAATCCTCAATTAAATTCGGTCGTCTTTAAGATGTTAAAAATAAAACGACCTACGGTGGTATCAGAAATGAGAATTAAAAAATAAACTATTTCGCTGGGCGAAATATAGTAACATTTGAATGTTACAAACTTAGAGAAGAAGAGTGTAACGTTGAGTTATTGCGTTCTACCGAAACGAGTGATAACATACCATATCGTAAAGCTGTGGGCAGTTTGTTGTATCTGGCAGGCGCTACTTGTCCTAACATTTCATATGCTGTCAACGTCCTGAGTAGACATCAGGTAAATCCGACAGAAAACGACTGGAAAATGGTGAAACGAGTTTTTCGATATCTAAAGGGCGGAATGGGACGCTTCGCCGTCGCCGTTTCGCCGTCGCCGTTTCGCCGTCGCCGTTTCGCCGTCGCCCGTTTCGCCGTCGCCGTTTCGCCGTCGCCCATTTCGCCGTCGTTAATTAAAAAATATAAATCAAAAGTTACAATTGAAGTTTTATTAAATTATTTTGATTATTTATAAAAGATTATTTTTTGTTTTTACGCGATTTTTGGGGGGTGAAACGTAATAGTTTACTGCCCCATACCGCAACTATACTTTTTAATGCTATTTCGAGGTTCTCTCACATCCCGGTTGCATTTATCCCGGTTTTCTTGATCTGTCGCGCTTCAAGTATGTTTAGCCTAGTAACCAGAGTCAAATCCGCCCTGGAGGGGTGCAGAGCGGAGCGGAGCGCAGCGGCGCCCCGTAAGCGTAGGATTTGACGATGGATTAACCTCCTTTTCGAATGCACACCCCTAAAATTGGAAACGTAATAGTTTACTGCCCCATACCGCAACTACACTTTTTAATGCTATTTCGAGGTTCTCTCACATCCCGGTTGCATTTATCCCGGTTTTCTTGATCTGTCGCGCTTCAAGTATGTTTAGCCTAGTAACCAGAGTCAAATCCGCCCTGGAGGGGTGCAGAGCGGAGCGGAGCGCAGCGGCGCCCCGTAAGGGTAGGATTTGACGATGGATTACCCTCCTTTTCGAATGCACACCCCTAAAATTGGAAACGTAATAGTTTACTGCCTCATACCGCAACTATACTTTTTAATGCTATTTCGAGGTTCTCTCACATCCCGGTTGCATTTATCCCGGTTTTCTTGATCTGTCGCGCTTCAAGTATGTTTAGCCTAGTAACCAGAGTCAAATCCGCCCTGGAGGGGTGCAGAGCGGAGCGGAGCGCAGCGGCGCCCCGTAAGGGTAGGATTTGACGATGGATTACCCTCCTTTTCGAATGCACACCCCTAAAATTGGAAGGCAAAAAAATTCAATTTTTTCACTTTTTTGGCAATACACGAGAATTTCAAAGAAAAATTCAAATCGGAGAGAAAAAATTTCACTCCATTTGAAATTTTTTGGATTATCGCAACATTTTAAGTTGGTAATAAATTTTTACTATATAAATGAAACAGCCTCATATTGTGAGTGGGTTTGAAATCCCAAAAAAAATTCCCATAGGTTAGGTTACATTTTGTTCTTCTTCTAAAACTATTAATTTTATTATAAAATTTTATAATAAAATTTTAATTGTAACTTTTGATTTATATTTTTTAATTAACGACGGCGAAATGGGCGACGGCGAAACGGCGACGGCGAAACGGGCGACGGCGAAACGGCGACGGCGAAACGGCGACGGCGAAACGGCGAAGCGTCCTAGACCGCTAAAGGGCACTAAACACTTAGGTTTGACCTACGTATCTCAGCGAAATGATATGCAAGCATACTCGGATGCGAGCTTTTCTGATTGCAAAGGTTCTTTGACGACATGTGGTTTTGTTATTCAGTTATACGGAGTTACTGTAACTTGGAGAACCCATAAACAAAATTATGTTGCTTTATCGACCTGTCAGGCAGAATATGTGGCAATGAGCGAAGCCTGTCAAGAATTAGTTGCGATGAATATTTCTCTGAAAATAATTCTAAATAAATCATTCTATCCTATGCAACTATGGTGCGATAACAAAGCAGCTAAAGCTAGTGCACAAACGAGTGGGGCTAATAAATTACGTCATATGACAGAAACGAGAGAGCACTATGTTAAAGAGTGTGTAGAACGTAAATTAATAACAAGGTGGAACTCGCTTTAGCAGCAGTTCTTAGGCTTCTATACAGCTACCTTTCTGGTGTGGAAAGTTGTTATTATTTGGTTAGTTTTGATCGCCATATAATGTAACATCACATAATCAGATAATCTGCACCAATTAAATTTTTTGCGGTTGGTAATTATCATTTACTATATAAGTAATAACAATCAAACTTTTCCATTCTATTCGAAACTTTACTTCTCTGTAATGTTTGGTCCTTTTTTTGAGGTGGACCAATCCTCTCCTTTCTCTTTTATTTACAACTTAACTTCACTAACCACATCATTAAAAAATTATTTTTTCACATCAAAGTAAAATAAAATACAACTACTTTTCTGGTAGTTGTGGTAGTGTACTTTTCTGGTAGTGTAAAACTACCGTTATGAACGTCGACATTTGGTTCTACAACGTTACCTACTTCAAGAACAGCTGCGTTTTTACTTCGTGGATTTTGTCGGCGAATTGCATGACTACGTGAACGATGTAATATTTTCGAAGGGGTCATGTTGGCAATTTGCTTTCGTTTGCGATTTTGTTCAATTTGTTCTGACGTCATGTTGGCAATTTGATTTCTTTCGCGATGTTGAATAATTTGTTCTGACGTCATATTGGCAATTTGCTTTCGCTTTCGAAATTCGCGTAATTTCCGGTCCATTTTTTGAGGTGGATCCATCCTCTTCCTTCTCTTTTATTTACAACTTAACTTCACTATCCACATCAAGCCACTGCTGTGGTTAAAATAAAATAATAAATAATTAGTGCAGATTATCTGATTATGTGATGTTACATTATATGGCGACCAAAAATAACCAGATATTAACAACTTTCCACACCAGAAAGGTAGCTGTATAGAAGCCTAAGAACTGCCGCTAAAGCGAGTTCCACCTTGTTTTCGCTTGTTTATCTACATTTTTCTTTATTACAGTCTTGAAAATGACCCCGATAGAGGGTCGCAACTAGTCGATTCAAAACGTAGTCTTTCTTTAACACGTCCCCTGATATCCAATATCCTAGTAAATCATATCCTTGGAACAATAGCTTATCTTCACTTTATTCTGGCCGTTAATCCCTGCGGCAGTTAGACCAGTAAGCCACGTATCAAAGAATAATTGGATCAACGGACAATCGTATCATGGTATAATCGTATCAACGGATCATCGTATCAACGGATCATCGTATCAACGGATCATCGTATCATCGTATCAACGGATCATCGTATCATCGTATCATCGTATCATCGTATCAACGGATCATCGTATCAACGGATCATCATATCAACGGATCATCGTATCAACGGATCATCGTATCAACGAACCATCGTATCATCGTATCAACGGATCAACGTATCATCAGATCAATTTGCCTATATAGGACATCGCCCTATGAGTATAGTAGATGTAACAGTTTGGCTAATTTTTCGCGCGTTAAGTAAAAGTAAATTATTAACAATGGCATTAATCGAAAACAAATCTGCTTTCAAAACTGTAAAGAATGTGCAATTTGGCATTTTTAGTCTGGAAGATATTCGTAGCATGTCTGTCGTCCCAGAAGGTATAAATCATGTAGAAATTATGGAAGGAAGTCTTCCAAAAGTGGGCGGCCTGATGGATCCGAGGATGGGAGCGTTTGACAGCACTTTACCATGTCAAACATGCGAAGGCGACCGGGACACTTGCCCCGGTCACTTTGGTCACATCGAATTGGCCAAACCGATCTTTCACGTTGGCATGATTAAAGATGTCATGAAAGTTTTACGCTGCGTCTGCTTTAATTGCAGTAAATTGTTGGTGAACCCAAAAAAACAAAACCACTTCGAACACGCTCAGAAGATAACTGCAGACGATTCCAAGAAACGCCTAGAACTAGTGTACGGTTTGTGCAAAGAACAAACAATATGTCACGCGGATGGTGGATGTGGAAATCATCAACCTGTAATTAGAAAATCGGGTCTCGATTTGACGGCCGAATGGAAGGAATCCGACGGAAAGGTTCCACAAGAAAAAAAGTATTTGTTGGCGGAAGAAGTGCTGCATATCTTTAGACAAATTAGCGACGCAGATTGCAGCGCCCTGGGAATGGATCCGAAATACTCACGACCCGAGTGGATGATCGTGACGGTTTTACCGGTTGTTCCTCCTTCCGCGAGACCCGCAGCTTTCATGGGCGATTCGCCGAAGAAACGTCAAGACGATTTGACAAATAAATTGGCCCTAATCATAAATATACCTTGTATAGAAGCCTAAAAGTAGCGCACTGGCTACCCAGTTCTTAGACCTCTATACACACAGAGTATTTCCAACACGATTTGAAACGCTCTGTATGATTTTGAATTATGCGGACGGACGGACAGACAGACGGACAGACTGACAGACGGACAGACACCGAGCCAGATCATAAGGCTTCTTGGTATACTTTGTATAGAAGCCTAAAAGTGAGGCATTCTAATTTTTGAAATCAATCATAACAAAGGTGAATCACGTTTATCTCTTCGATCAAAACAGAATATTTCATTTATTATTCTATCAGCAATTTTAAGCATTTACAACGAGTTTGTTTCAACCAAAGAAGTTTCATCCCCTAATTGAGTCTGAACCTACCATACTCTGAGGAGACTCGTGACTGAGCTAGTACGAATGGGACGAGGTGGTGAATTTTTTTTGTAAAGTTGGACCCTCGGAAACTTAATTATTTACTAATTTATAAAATTTTCTTTCATTTGAAAGTGGCGCCCAAGACAAAACCCGAGGTGTACAATTTATGATAAAAAGTACACAGCAGTATCAACAGATCAACTTATCAACAGATCAACGTATCAACGTATTTAAATTTCCTATATAGGTGAAAAATTATGAAAATAAAATATAACTTATATTTGGTGTGCATTGAAAATAGATAATCTGCACTAAATATATTTTTGCGGTTGGTATTTATCATTTACTATATAATCATCAATAATAAGCAAACTTTTCCATTCCATCCGGAACTTTACTTCTCTGTAATGTACGATCCATTTCTTAAGGTCGATCAATCCTAATCTTTCTCTTTTATTTACAACTTAACTTCACCAATCACATCAAGCCACTGCTGTGGTTACAATAAAACCGGATCAACGTATCAACGTATCAACGTATCAACGTATCAACGTATCATCGTATCAACGTATCAACGTATCAACGTATCAACGTATCAACGTATCAACGTATCAACGTATCAACGCATCAACGTATCATCGTATCAACGTATCAACGTATCAACGTATTTAAATTTCCTATATAGGTGAAAAATTATGTAAATAAAATATAACTTATATTTGGTCTGCATTGAAAAAAAAGTTGTTATTTTTGGTCGCCATATTATTATAATGTAATATCAGATAATCTGCACTAATTAAATTTTTGCGGTCACAATCACAATTTCGAAGGTTCTGATTAGATTTGAATTATGCGGACAGACAGACGGACAGACGCGGAGCCAGATCATAAGGGTTCTTGCTATACTTTGTATAGAAGCCTAACAAGTAGTTTATATAGGGAGACCTCTTTGAAAATATCTTTAACTTAGTAAATTTCTTTCGAACATTTGCGTATTTGTAAATTGCATTAGCGAATCGAAACACCGGATTAACAGATTAACGCAATACTATATAGACGAAGTATCTCTTATTATAAAAGGCCAAGTCTTTCTTTCTTTCTTTCTTTCTGTCCGTCCCACGGAAATACCCGAAGCAAACCGAACCGAACCGAACGCACAACGTATCATCGGATCAACGTATCATCGGATCAACGTATCATCGTATCAACGTATCATCGTATCAACGTATCATCGTATCAACGTATCATCGTATCAACGTATCATCGTATCATCGGATCAACGTATCATCGTATCAACGTATCATCGTATCAACGTATCATCGGATCAACGTATCATCGTATCATTTTGTCTATATAGGTAAGTCTATTTCCAAAAAAGCATTATGTGAACTTCCATAATGGATAATGAAAATTTTGAAAATCCTGCTGCAAAGCGACGACGATTGAATCGTGAGAGAAAAGCACGTACAAGAGCTAATAACACAGAAGAACAGCTTCGATCACAGCGACAAGCTAACGCTCGGTCTCATGCGATACGTCGACAACGTGAAACTTTGGAACAAACTCAAGCGCGGCAAGCTGCTGACGCTCGGTCCCATGCGATACGTCAACAACGTGAAACTTTAGAAGAAACTCAAGCGCGGCAAGCTGCTGACGCTCGGTCCCATGCGATACGTTGATCCGATGATACGTTGATCCGATGATACGTTGATACGATGATACGTTCATCCGATTGGTTATGAAATTATCCGTTATGCGTTCGGTTCGGTTTGCTTCGGGTATTTCCGTGGGACAGACAGAAGGAAGGAAGGAAGGAAGGACTTGGCCTTTTATAATAAGAGATTTTTCACCTATATAGGAAATTTATATACGTTGATACGTTGATCCGATGATACGTTTATCCGATTGGTTATGAAATTATCCGTTATGCGTTCGGTTCGGTTTGCTTCGGGTATTTCCGTGGGACAGACAGAAGGAAGGAAGGACTTGGCCTTTTATAATAAGAGATGAGAACAACATTAAATAAATAAACAAAAAACTTACATATATTTTTTTAAATTAAATTAAACTTAATCAATATTTAAAATTTTTTTACTTATTTTAAACTAGATGATACCCCGTCCGAGGACGGGCAGCTAGAAGGACGGGCAGCTACCCAAGGTAACTTAAGTTGAATGAAGATTAAGGAAAGCTCTCAGTGCAATCCAAAAGCCATATGACCTTGGGTAGCTGCCCGTCCTTCTAGCTGCCCGTCCTCGGACGGGGTATCATCTAGTTTACAATATAACAACGTATCAGTTGATCAACGTTATGATTGGCTCTGAAACATGCGGACGGACACGAAGCCAGACCATAAGGCTTCTTTCTATACCTTGTATAGAAGCCTAAATAAGGCTTCTTGTTATATCGTACTTTGTATAGAAGCCTAAAAGTAGCGCACCGGCTACCCAGTTCTTAGACCTCTATACACACAGAGTATTTCCAACACGATTTGAAACGCTCTGTATGTTTTTGAATTATGCGGACAGACAGACAGACAGACGGACAGACAGACGGACACGGAGCTAGATCATAAGGCTTCTTGTTATACTTTGTATAGAAGCCTAAAAATTAATTGGATATCTTCTAAAGATCAAATTGCCGATATATTTACTAAACCGCTTTCGTTTGAGTTACATGAACGACTGACAAATGAAATTATGAATATAACGAGTGATACTTAATTTATTTTTGTACCTTTTTCTTATAGAAACTAAATCAGAAAAATAGAAATTATCCTGGAAACGACCGAACGACAGAAATCTAACTAACGAGGAGTGTAATATAAATAGGACCGATTTAAAATGATTTGAAATGAATTGTAATGATAAAGCTGTTTACTTGTAATTTTTTATATACTATTTACTTATGATATATGTACTATTCTAACTTTAATGTGCGATTATATTTTATTATAATTTAAGGGACGCGTGACCATATTCCATCATCGAATTTCATAATTTTTTGGTGACTTTCGGATAGTTCAATGTTTTTAAAAGACACTGGTACCAATTTTAGGGGAGGATAAACCAACTTTTGATAGAGAAAATGTTAGAAATGTACGCCACCGTAATTATCTTTACTTAGTTCAACCCGCGCCGCCTACGTTATCTTGTCCATAAAGTAGAGTTGTTTAGTAACCATCGTTATGATGGGTAATGTTTTATCGTATTGTTTAATGAGAACCAAGTTATCACGTTTTGTACTTTGTACTATTATTATTGCATAATTAAATACTATTCCAGAATATACTGCATTCATCATTAACAGGGTCTAACAGGTTATGGGTTACCAGTGAGTATTTTAAAAATACATTTGTGTTAAAACGATAATTGCGAATAAGTGTGAATTTTACGACGCGTGCTTTGGAAACCAGAAATGGCATCAAACGCTGTACGCATCGAAAACTTAAATAAAAACAATTATGATACGTGGAAAATACAAATGGAAGCAATATTAGTGAGAATCGATTTGTGGAATTACGTGAACGGCATTAACAAGAAACCGGAAATGGTCGGTGACACTGACACCACTAGTGAAATTAATAAATGGGTTATAAACGATAATAAAGCGAAATCCGAGATCATCCTGTCTATAACACCATCCGAATTGAAGCAAGTTAAAGGTTGTAGCACATCTCGTGAAGTATGGAAGAAACTTGAAAATATTTATCAATCTCAAGGTCCAGCTCGAAAAGCACAATTATTGAAACAACTTACCTTGCAACGAATGGAAAGTGGCGGTGATGTAAAGGCGCATATGGACAATTTTTTTGATGCTGTCGATAAACTACAGTTTACCACCAAGCTACGAAAATTTTCGATGTGCAATAGAATCGAGAGATGAACTACCAACACCGGAAGCATTGCGTATTAAAATTACGGAGGAAAGTGACGCCAGAAATAACAACGCTCATACAGGTGCGCAAAACGTTATGCTAGCAAAGAAAACGGAACGATGGCGAAGCAATTACAATAAACCTCGGGAAAATGCAACTGCAAAAACCTCAAACGGTGGAAAATTTAACTTTAAGTGTCACAAGTGTAGATTATTTGGACACAAGGCTGTCGACTGTCATGTCGGAAAGTCGAAACAATCTTATGCAAACCACTCCGAAGAGATGTTCCTCACATCGGAAGCATATCGAATTGGAATTGATAAACAAACATCAATTTGGTGTTTGGATAGTGGAGCTACGTCTCATATATGTAAAGACTCGAACAATTTCGTGGAATTTAGTGACTCGAAACGCGAAAATTTGAACCTTGCTAACAATTCATGTACAAAAATTGTTGCAAAGGGAACAGTTCGAATAAATGCAAATGTTATTGGTGAATCGCGGAACTTTAAACTGTGTAATACTTTGCATGTACCCGATTTACGCACGAATCTAATGTCAGTAAGCAAAATAACTAATAACTGTAATAAAGTGTTATTTGAAAAGGACAAAGCATCAGTTATCGGAACAAACGGTGAAATTAAGTTGGTAGCTGATCGCGTAGGAGACTTATATTGCGTGCGGGTAAATAATGGCGAGAAACAATCATCAAACGTAGTGCAGAACGTCGCGGAAAGTCAAAAGACAGACATCTTGTCTGAACCCAAATCCTCGAGTGAAGTGGCCATGACGTGGCATCGAAAAATGGGACACCTCAACTTCAGAGACCTTTACGAAAGTGCTCGAAAAGGTACAGTCACAGGTTTTGACGAAGGTTTGAGTACCAAAAACGAAAATCTGGAAAGTGAAGTTTGCATTAAAGGTAAAATGACTAGAAATTCATTTCCGAAGAAGTCTGAACGAAAGTCAAACATCTTGGAAATCATTCACACCGACGTCTGCGGACCAATGAGGGTGGAATCGCATGGAAAGTCGAGATACTTTATAGAATTCATCGACGATCATTCACGCTGGTGCGAAGTACGTTTTTTCAAATCAAAAAGTGAAGTACTGAAAATCACCCGAGACTATGTCACAATGGTTGAAAATCAAACTGGCAAGAAAGTCAAATTCATACAATCGGACAATGGTACCGAGTACATAAATAATGAATTCGACAACTTTCTAAAAGAGAAAGGAATCTTGAGACGCTTGACATCGCCTTATAATCCTGAACAAAATGGCATCGCCGAAAGAAAAAACCGCACATTGGTTAGTATGGCCCGATGTCTACTAATTCAAAGTGGGCTGCCTACAGCATTTTGGGCGGAAGCCGTACTGACGGCGAATTATACCTGAAACCGCTGTCCTACCAAAAGTTTGAACGGTAAGACCCCTTTTGAATTGTGGTACGGAAAACCACCAAATGTAAGCAATTTTCAAGAATTTGGATGCAATGTAATTTCCATGTACCGAGAACCTCGACGGGGAAAATTTGACACCAGAGGCAGAAACGGAGTTTTCCTTGGATATTCAACTGAGGCGAAGGGCTACCGAATATGGTTAACGAATGAGAAGAAGTTTGAAGTAAATCGAGACGTCAAATTTCTAAATAACCAAGAAAGGGTAAGACAATTTTCAGACAAATTTCCCAACGACGAACCTACTCAAGTCGATTTTGGAAAATTTCGAGAAATAATTACTGAAACCAATGAAAATGTCGATCGAGACGTTACTTTAAAAGAAGGAAGCCAAGACCCAGGTGAAGAAGTCGAAGTGCCAGAAACTGAAGACATCGTACCAGAAAACGCAATGGTTCGAGGCCCTGGCAGACCCCAATCAATAAGGACCGGCTCCAGAGGAAGGCCAAGGAAGGTATACAATATGGTAGCCAGTACCGCAGAAGGACCCGAAGAGACCTTCACGGTAGAAGTACCAATGAACAAAGCCATCAGCGGCCCGGATGCTTCAGAATGGTATGACGCTATGGTAGATGAAATCAAATCTATTATCAAAAACGAAACATGGACACTAGTCGATCGTCCGACACAACGAGAAGTAATTGGTAGTCGAATGGTGCTGCGAAACAAACTCACTGCAAAAGGTAGTTTGGAACGAAGAAAAGCCAGGCTTGTCGCACAAGGATTTAGCTAGAAACCAGGTATTCATTTTAACCAAACTTTTGCTCCTGTAGCTCGACTAAGCACGATTAGGCTGATCACAGCGCTAGCTGCCAAATACAAGATGAAAATGGATCAAATCGACGTGGCAACCGCATATCTAAACGGTGATCTCCATGAAACAATATACATGGAACCACCTAGGCAGTTAACAAAAATTTTGAACATCATTTCCGAAGAGGACAAATCCGCCATAGGTATGAAAGCGAAGAAAATGATGGAAGACTTGCAAATGGGTGACAAGGTATGTCTACTCAAGAAGTCATTGTATGGTTTGAAACAGGCTGGAAGAAGTTGGTACGAAAAATTGAACAGTACACTTCAAAAGCTCGGTGCGAAGCCTACGAAATGTGATCCATGCTTGTACCGCAAGAATCAAGGGGAAGATTCGGTATTCGTTATTGTGTATGTCGACGACATTTTGATCGTTTCACAGAATAAAAAAGCGATCGACGACTTGAAGAAAGAACTCGCTGAAAGCTTTGAACTGACCGACAAAGGAGATGTCGGATACTGTTTGGGAATTCAATTTTCTCGCGATAGAGACAGAATTATTTTAAATCAAGAAGGTTACATAGCAGAGTTGTTGGATCGATTTGGAATGCAAGACTGCAACCCCATCAGTACCCCCATGGAAAATGGACTGAAGGTGGAAAAGCCAACCAAAGTTTCAACTGACGAAGAAACGAAGAAAGTGTTGTGTGCTCGCGTTCGTCGTCGCGGTTTGAGGGGAAGTGTTAGAAATGTACGCCACCGTAATTATCTTTACTTAGTTCAACCCGCGCCGCCTACGTTATCTTGTCCATAAAGTAGAGTTGTTTAGTAACCATCGTTATGATGGGTAATGTTTTATCGTATTGTTTAATGAGAACCAAGTTATCACGTTTTGTACTTTGTACTATTATTATTGCATAATTAAATACTATTCCAGAATATACTGCATTCATCATTAACAGGGTCTAACAGAAAATCGACTTTGAAAATCGTTAATTTTACATGTACTCACCGACTAGCGGGTGGAATCTCACTCATTTTGTTGACGGTACGTGCAAGTTGAACTAGTCTTAGACTTAGCCGTTTGCGGACAGGCAGTTGCAGCCCGACTCGCCTGCATGTAACATCGATTATTTCTTGTTTTCAGGCGATTTTTTGGGGGTGAAACGTAATAGTTTACTGCCCCATACCGCGACAATACTTTTTAATGCTATTTTGAGGGTCTCTCGAATCCCGATTGTCTTAATCCCGGTGTTCTTGATCGGTGGCGGTTTCTCGTTGCTTTAGCCCTGCCGCGTAGCGGCTCGGAGCACGAAAAACCGCCCGGAGCCCCGGAGGGGCGTAGGGTAGGTTTTTTGATGCTCGTAGTTCTGGCCAAGTCAACGTTTATTATGTTTTTTTACCCCAAAATTAAAAATTTAATTTTTTCACTTTTTCGGCAATACACGGGTTATTTTCCATTTTTTTGCGAATATTTATTACTAATATCTACTAATCACACCCCCACCTTCCCGAATTTCCAAAAATATTTCAAATCGGAGCCAAAAAATTTCACCCCATTTCAAGCGACCGGCCGAACGATGCGACACATCGACCCGGTGGTGCATCAGCGACCCGTAGTATTTCAACTCGCAGCATCTTTGTTATTTTCACACTTTTTTCGGATTTTTTTTATGATCACCTCCGCGACGACAAAAGTCATACATTCGCATCAAAACATTGCCAAAAAGGCCGTTTAAAAACACAAAATTTTGCAAAATTAAATGTTGGGGGCGTGTCCGTAGTTCTTCAAGCCACGCGAAATTTAGGCCGGCAGCCTATCCCGGGCACCGCATAGGGTTTTTACTAAATTTTCGGTATTAATTCTTAAAAATCCTCAAATATCCGCACCTTATCCCTTTTAGGACCTATGTACCGAAGGATTTTTAATTTTGGACATTCCTTGTCGCTTGGGCCGATGTCACCGGCCCCTAATTTAAGACAAAATAGATATAGTCGGTGTTGGAAACATTATTATAACGCCTACATTATTTTGTACTATCTAAACTAGACGGTGCGGTGTTCAGTTACTTATTCATGGAACTTGACACACCATGCAAAATATATGTGCTTGCTAATATTATGCATGTTGACATAAAAATATCAGAACGTAGCATACTGTCGATGTGTATAGACGAGTGACGAGAGATATAATATTCTAATTATAGTGTTTTATCCTTAAATGTGTGTTTTTTTTTCCTTCACAAATCTATCAGTTTCAAAAAATTATTTTTAGATAAAAGCGTTCTCAAAGCTAAAAATCTGTAAAGGGTTTAAAAAATTCTAAAATAGGTTGTAAAAATTTAAAAATAGGTACTTTTTAGCAAATTGTTTAAAAAAAGGTAAAAAAGGTAAAAACAAATGGGGTCCAGATGACGTATTTTTCCGTTGAACAAATTTTAGTTCTAATAAAATGTAAATAGCAGCGTAAATAAGAAAAAAGGTAAAAAACTAAAAATCTCATATCTACTTATCACACTAATCTTCTCAAAATTTTCAACCCGGGCGAAAAAGATGACGAATCATCTGAATAATACCATTTGCTCTCTTCTATACCAACTTTCAATTTTGTCCCGTTACTTTATACAACCAGGATTTTTAACGGATTCGCATAGTTCTGCCTATATTGATTCTATTAGAAATCATTAGTCGCGTTAGAAACCAAGTGCGAAATTTAAATTGAAATATAAATTACTCTATTCATCCCATTACTTTCCAAACAAGAAATTATAGGTGACCTCAAAATTTTTACCTCAATAGTCCACAAATTATATCAAAATCATACATCCTCAGTTTCTTTCAATAATTACACCCTAAGAACTTCCATAATGTTAAGTGAAATCACACTATAATCAATTAAAAGAATTATCTACCTAGCTTTTCGAAAAAGGTATTATGTACAGAAACATCGAAGTAATATTGAAGGTCGGATCTATCAACAAAATTTGCCAGAAATCGTATAACCAGAACCGTAAAAGCCAAACTGTATATATAGCAAAATTTAACAATAAACTTGGAAACAATCTCCATAGTAAGAACGAACATTCAGACGTTGTAGATGTCAAATAGGACCACTACTGCAACAAGTGGATTACGCTCAGCGAGGAGACCTACAGGAGTTCAACAAGGACGGTCTTCAGAGGTTTGACAAGGCACTACAAGTTCAACTTTAACTCGGTTATGTACAGGTTATTGTTACCCAGTGGTTACAAAAACAGGAGACAAAACAAACTCCACCTCCAAAATAAAAAGAAAAAACATTCCCGGAAATCAATTTTGTGATCCTGAATTAAACTAAGTGACATCCAAAAATGAAAATCAATTGTGTAGTGTAGGACTAATAGAAGAAAGAACAACCAATCGCCCCTATCAACCTCGCGATTAAAACATTACCTTTGGGAACATTATTTATGTACTTATTATTATGTATTATTAGCTAATATGTTATTTGTTTTTCTTAATTGTTTATTATCATATTATAATTATCATTTTCTAATTATTTAATCAAGTTAATGTTCATAATTGATTAATCTAAAAGGGGGGAGGTGTGTTGTATACCCCTACCCATAATTTATGAATAACCACGTATATGCATCATTTAAATGTTGCGCCATATCTTAGGTTGGCAACAACTAAGATATTATGGTACTACCTTAGCGTCATCGTGGTTATAATTATTAATACATATTATATCAGACAAGTAACATGTAAGAACATTTGTAGTGAAGATCTATTAAACGGTTTTTTGTAAATTAAAGTGTTGATCAATTTCTCGCAAGCACGTGGTGCTTCAACAATAGTGGTTTTATAATCGAAGGCAAGGAATTTAACAAAAATGTCATTGAGAAGCTTTTAGACATTACTGTCGAAAGAATTAGAATTCGCCAACCACAGCGCTAGGTCGACCGTTATAACTTCCCTCGCAAACTCCAACATCCGCACCATTGCCCTCCCCCCAAGTGCTGAGTATGTCGACGGGCCGAGTTTTACCCAATGCAGTCAGGACCTACCTGATGCTATGGTTGCAGAACTTGGCTTGTCGTCCAAGAGGGAGAGGCACCGGAGGTATAGCGAGGGGGAGAGCAAGAGGCTGAAGACCCAGCCCACGAGACAATGTAGCTCTGAGAACCGCGAGCCCCCACAACAAACAATAACGCTAACGTTATTTACGTTATTATTACTGTTTCCAACAGTATATAAAAAAGTAGAACTGACCAATATCATTAAAGATCAGAATTTATTAATGAGAACCGGACATGCATTTGATATTATGCGATCAACTTTGGTTTACATAAATCCAATACTGCTTGGCCTACTCCAAAGTCTAGGTTACTCCAGAGACATTATAAAAATAGGCACGTTCAATTTCCTTTCAGTCGAATAAGCCATCTGAGAAGGTCATGTTAATCCTGCAAGAAGATGATATTCCGAGGTTAATTTTATTGCCAGAAAAAAAAATGCTGCGTAAAATATTTTTAATTAAAGCTGGCATACAATACGTAGGAAAACACCTTGATGATCTGCCTTCCGATTATTTCCCAATAAAAATTACATCGTAGTTATCTGTACCAACAATCATCGATTCGTTGTACCTAAACGCGATGAATTGTTTCTGGATAATAAACCAAATATTATCGACCACATAACCCATTTTATACGAACTGTAGTGGATATTCTCGAACTTAGGTCTATGATAGATTCTTGGTCGGTTATAACCAGAAATGGTTATTGTCAACACATTTGCAAATATACTGAAGCTATCCAAAGCACCAATGAAGGGCAGGCGGATGATGAAGAAGCATTCGACATAATGTATTTAAAATTTTTCTCTTCAGGTTTAATTTTAAAAAGTCGAATATAAGAAAACGCTGGTTTTAGACACACACTTATTAGTAATTCCCTAACCCCATAAGTTCAAATATGAAGTTCTACTTTGGACTTTGGGACACTATGGGGTATTTTTTTATAAGAAAACTGTACGTATATGAACTTGGGGAGTTATTTGCACATTGTATATACATACTCCTTGGATATTATGGGTAACCTTCACCAAGATACCCCCTATTGGTACAAGTTTATTAAACAAACAATATGAATTGATAAAATTACTCTTATTTCGTTCTTTAATAACCTTTTAGGTGGAATTCGACTGAGCGGAGTCGACCAGAGCAGACGTGCGTGCCTCTCTGGAAATTTAGAGTTTTTAATATTTTGTCAGTTATTAGTACTTTAACACCGAAAATTGATTCAAACAACGACGATCAAATATCAGCCATACCGACCACGTCGCTAGCCGAGTATTTCGACGACGATCCACTCGCATACGGCTTTCTACACCAGGTTTCTGCGTTTTACCAACAAGTAAAACGCCTTGCTGAAAAGTCGGTCCAAAATAGCAGAAAAAGATCAAAAAATAACACATTACTGCGGGAACAAGCGTTTCTTGCAGCCAAACTACCGCTGCCACAACCTCCCACCCTCAATATGGCTGATCCTCCGGTCGTGACGTTGCCAGCCGCAGTACCACCATTCGATCCAGATCAAATGGATACAGGCGGAGATAGTCAAGCCAGCCTAGCAGCCCTAACACCGTTGACGATCCACAACCGCTTCGGCATTCTGGCCGACACACAGTGGGGTATTTGGCCTCAAAATGTGGCATAAAATACAAAAATCAAATGCTACATGCATATTCCTATTATGATTTTTGTAAACTACACTATCTTGGGCACCATTGTGTGAATTTATAGGAACATTGCTCGTTCCAACTTTCCACTACATCGTCAAAAGATGCTAATAATTTGCTGAGGGGAGGGGGTTAACACATTCTTTTCAAAGATTATTTTTGCTAGAAATCGTTATAAATTGTAACTTTTACTTATGGAACAAGAAGTTCAAATATCTTAGATAAAGTCTGTAATAATTGATCTTTAAATAAATATGGTTATACAATCATATAATGCATTGTATTAATTTTTGTAAAAGATTATCAGAAACAAAAGAAGATTTGAATATGAATGAAGGTAGATGAAGTTACTATTTTTTTTTACGGATAATACTGATACTTGAGACTTTAAAATAAATTTTTTGGCTGCGAATCTTTGCGAGGTTCTTTTTAATTCGCGTTTTACTTGGAGAACTCAAAAATTTCTAAGTCGCCCTGTATATAGTTTTTATCAAATTATTTATCAATTTTACATGGTTGGATTCGTTTTTTTGAATGTTTACTCCAGAAATAGTTAAATTTGCGTTGCTGCCTATAGGTCAGTTAAGCGAAGAAGCACATGAAGCTTGCAATAAGGATTTCAAGAGATATCGTGAACATAACTCGAGAAAATGTAGCCGCGAAAGTTCAAACAGAGACGTTCTAAACAGATTTCTTTTAACCTCTGACCCTGTTATAACAAACAAAAGAGAATTACCCAAAAAAAACCTTCGATACTTATCTCAGCAGATATTACATTTATTAAAAGCCCCTACTGACCAAGTCATTGATGATCAAACAGATTTCCTAGAGTGACGATGACGATACGATGCGATCGATGGATGATGACGAAGAAGATGACCAAGACATTAATTAAAATGTTTGCTTTATTTTTACTTTTAACGCTATTACTTGAAAAATAAATATAAAATTTATTAACTACTTCTCTTCTGAATTTTTTAATTCGTATCCATTAAATAGTTGTTGTATTGTGATATCACAACCTGTATTTTCGGATAAGTGTATATTTACACATATCTTCCAAAAACTATTTCTGTGTTTTTTGCTGATGATGTTAATATTTCAAAGTTTTTCAAGTAAATTCATTTTCTTAATAAATAAATGCACCAGAATTATGCAAAGTATTTTTTAGATACTACTAAGAGCCCTGAAAATAAATATCCTACTTAGAAATCCGTTGGAATAGTATTTGATTTAATGCCACCTTTTGAGGCCAAATACCCCACTGTGCGACATCCCAACGCAGCGCGATCGAGACCAGGCCCGCCCGAGCAATTCACAATGGACAACGGTGCGATCAACCCCCCGTCAAAAAACTACCAACAAGCCGCAGCCACTTATCATCACCCGTCCAATTGGCAACCTAAGACTATTTGCAGAAGAGGCCAAGTGCACAATCAAAGGCTACCTACGCGTCCAACATGTTAGAGGTCACTCCTGGGAGTACCTCGATAACATGAAGGATCATCGTGCCCTCAAATCTATGCTCTTCCAGGGGTGCGTGGAAGGTTATACTTTCACTCCAGCAAGCGAGAAGGCCATCAAACTAGTAATGAAGGGGTCGTCCTACCTGGACGCTCCCTACGTTCAAGAAAAGCTTAAGGCCGCCCACAACATTGACACCCAGAACGTTACACAGCTAAAAAACAAGTATGGAGACACTACGGGCTCCTTTTTAATCTTATTTTCGCCCGCAGTTACAAATAACCAGATCAAAGCAGTCCGACACGTGGGAGCATCTATGGTCAAGTTCGAGAAATTCAATAAGAGGAATGTCCGCCCGCAGTGCCACCGCAGCCAAAATTATGGCCACGGCAGCGCAAACTGCAACATTAAGCCAAGGTGCGTGAAGTGCCTTGGCGACCACCTCACCACCAACTGCACGAGAAAAGAGAAGGATGATAACGTCCGTTGTTGTAACTGCAACGGCGCCCATCCTGCCAACTACAGCCAGTGCCCAGCCTACCTTAAATATGCAGATCAGGTGAGTGCAAACAACCTGCGCCGTGCACAACATTCAAACCCACAAAAATTTTTGCAACCCCAGACGCAGACCTCAGCACCGACACTCACAAGACAAAACTTCCCCGCACTCCCGACTAGACAGACCTACCCACAATATCAATCCCAGACAGTAGAACTACAGACGTACTCACAAAGACTACAACAAAAACCTCAAGACGCTCCTCAAGCCACTAGTACAAACCCCACCGGGGACATCAATAACCTTTTAAAAGTAGCACTCGAAATCAGGCAAATGATTGACATTCCGAGGTTAATGGCAGTCATGCTTGAGATTCGTGAGCGAATGGAGGGGGTTACTGACGTCCTCGAGCAGGTAAACATCATGACCGACATTGCCGCCAAATAAAGCAACTAAAATTCAAAATTTTAAAGCAACTTAAAATCATTTCATGGAACGCCGACGGAATCACCCCCAAATTTAACGAATTTCAAACACTAGTAAACGAACGAGACCCAGACATAATACTAATACAACAATCCAGGTTGAACAGACGAAATCCCTCAAAATTACCAAATTACGATTTAATTAACAGCCCAAACGGACAATGTCACGGACTACTGACGTACGTAAAATCAAACATAAACCATTCGACATCAGACGCTACGCCAACATTACTCGCCGAAATGCAGACAATTACACTCAACGGGTTGACGGTAGTAAATTGCTACTTGTCCCCGTCGATTGCGCACGACACGAACGAACTGGGCCTGCTATTTAACTCGGTCTACAAAGTTGTAATAGCAGGTGACTTCAATGCATGGCACATTATGTGGAACAATACCACCACCAACCAACTCGGACGACAAATTTAGAATTACATACAAAAAAATCCTTTACATTTATCCCACCCCGATGAACCCACACATTACAACTATGCCGACCAAGTCACCTCAACCATCGATTTCGCAATAACCAAAAACCTCCAAATTCACTCCATTTTAACCCTAGACAAACTTAGTTCAGACCACCTACCCTTAGAAATTATCATTGGCTCCACCAACATCCCCGTCAACCCTCCTAGACCGTTAAAAAAGACGAACTGGAAAAAATTAGGCTCCGACTTACAAAACATAAAATTAATCCATGACATAAAAACGAACAAGGACTTCGACGATGCGGTAGCCGGCTTCACCGACTGCATCAACGAAATTTACAATACCAACACCACCAACAACCCGCCCCCAAATCACAAACTCCTCCTACCTCAAGACATACTTGACAAAATTTCAACGTTTACGATACCCCTCCCTAAAAACACAAATTAACAGACTAACTAAAGAAATTAACAACGCCATCATCGAAGTTAAAGTTAAAAATTGGAACAAGACGCTTTCCGACATCACCCCACAAAACCTTAAAAAAGTTTGGACAATTTCAAAAGCCCTAAAAAACAAAATCCATGACACATCCTTCCCTACCCTCCAAACGACCCAAGGTCCCATCACATCCAACCTCGACAAGGCAAACACCATTGCGACGGTCTACTTGTCGCACCACAACCTTACCGCTCACCTTTCCGATCCGATCACAAATTTCGATGTTCAAAAATCAAAAAACACAGTTAAACTCAATCACTTCCCCACTCCAAACGACGACTTAACTTCCCCTCAGGAAGTTAAGCAAATCATCAAGAAACTCAAAAATAAAGCTCCCGCATCGGACAATATTGCTGCCATCCTAATCAAAAAATTCCCAAGAAAACCAATCTTCCAACTTTACTATATCCTTAACGCCTGAATTAAAAACCAGTACTTCCCTTCCGCATGGAAGAAAGCAGTCGTCATCCCCATTCCCAAACCCGGAAAACCAAAATCCAACCCTTCCAGCTACCGACCCATCAGCCTCTTACCTACCCTCTCCAAAGTTTTGGAAAGGGTCATCCTCATCCGCCTCCAACAATACGACGAGACAAATGATACTATAATTCCTGAGCAGTTTGGCTTTCGGGCAAACCACAGCACGGTCATGCAGCTAGCTTTGCTCGTCGACCAAATTACCATGAATTATAATATGCAGACAACTACTGTAACAGGTTTATTTTAGTGTTAGCACCTTTAATATTTGACGTATAGGTTGTTTTACGTTTGCCGCATCCTGTACACTACTATTTATAATTACATTCTTTCAAGGGGGCGCTAGAAGTTTCGATATCAGAAAGGTTGGCAACTTTTATAGTAAAAGATAAGCGAGATATACGCGAAAAAGTCGACAGGCGAATTTTGAGTGGTTTTTAGCGAAAATCAAAGCCATTTTTACAGAAGGCCCTACTACTTATTAATTTTGGATACTGTATTGCCGGTGATTTTCGGTAGCTGAAGGTTCCGAGAACTCAATTCTTGAGGATTAAATATTGGTAGAGCCCAGGAACATTTATCGTTTGTATGTACCATTTTGGTCAACGATTTCCAGTTTGGGATAAGCTTCCGAGAAGTACAAATTGGTAGCGATTGATTACTGGAAATTTGTTCGAAAGTTCGCCTGGAACATACTAATTATTTACACTTACGCTTATCTTACTAACCGATATCCGCCAAAGATCTGGTTCATAGTTGCCGTAATTTCAACTCCACTTTGTTTGGAATATTTATTAGACTTCACATTCCAATTTAATTACAACACACAGGAAGAATCAATTCATTGTTCATAGAGGCAACAATCCTGACTGGAACATTTAAAGGCGAAGATGTGTTTATTCCCAAAATTCCTTTAATACCAAACGATTTACCTATTCGCTTTAAACGGCTTCAATTTCCAATTCGTCTTGCTCTCGCCATGACAATAATAAGTCACAAGGACATTCGTTGGTAGTAACTGGTATTGACTTGAGAGATGAATGCTTCTCACATGGTCAACTTTGTGTTGCGATGTCACGAGCGGAAAATCTGTATACATATTAACTAATGAAAATAAGTACACAAAAAGGCATAGTTTACACTCAAGTACTGAAAAATTAACTTCAGACAAGATTGTGGTTTTGTACTTTGTAAAATAGAAATTAATTTATACGTATCTATGCATTATTTCTTCACACATCTTAATCTTACGTCGAACAGTAGGACGACTAGTTGATAAGAACGGAGTAATCATAGTCGATCAAGAAAAGAAGATAGACATGGAAAAAATATGTAACAGCCCTCTTTAGTGATGCGAGATCACCTTATAACCCTACATCTTTTGTTTTTATTTTGACACCCTATAAATTTACAAGTTGTTTACACAAACACTCAGAAAATGGTTTAACATTAATGTCTTAGAAGATACAACTTTTATGACTCAATAAAAAGGTTAATGCGAAACATTGTTGCGACTGTCGAAAAATCGGCCTTATGAGACAATTGCTGAATGTGTTTCTGAAAATTATTCACCAGCGAGTGCAGTAAGTTTACAAAGTGTACCTGGGGTGGACCCAATTCGGATTCAAGAATGCGCTGGGAACAACAGAGGCATTATTCCGCGTGCAGGTTCTTTTCCTGAGATGCCGAGTGGTAATGAATAAAACCATTCCATACCTGTTTCACCGTAGCAAGTCAAACTTATCGAGGACATATAACGATACTTAAAAAACAAATAAAAAATTTAAAAAACCAGCAAGCTAATAAATATTTATAAAAATTCGATTTCATTGTAGATCAATGCCCGCTTCTTTTAAAGACCGACACTGTAATTTATCGACCATCATTTGAACAACCTAGACTTTTCATAAGTATGGACTTTTACCTTCACAGAAGTCATAAATATGCTTTGAACAATAAGTTCAGTCGGTGATGACTACGCTCACACACTAACTTATTGCTCGTGGTATAAAAAGATATGGGAGACAATTCTGTGCAAACACACTTAGATTGAGAATTTTAACCTTACAAAATGGAATGGTTGGTATTGATACCCAATGCCTGTTATAGTTATTAGGTTTTCTGATACAAGTAATTCAAGTTATTAATTTATAAGTCAAACTTATCGATGAAATATGATTACTGAAAAATGGAAAAGAAAAACCAAATAAACTAACCACCAAATTCGAACAAAATTAAGTGCCCTCATTGATGTTGAATAATAATTTCCGATTAAAATAAAACGGTTTCCTTTCAGTTCGATACCCGCTGCTTTTAAAGACTGCCCTGTGATTTATTAATTGTCAAATATCAACAAGAATTATGGACAGACAATTCAATAACCGACTCTTTCTGTAGCATGTGCTATAAAAATATGGAGTCGATTCAACAGCCGTCACTGCAGATGTGGTGCTACCCAAGCATGTAAAATAAATTTCATTTATTGTAGACCAACTTTCTCTATAACTGCTAGATAAATTACCATTTTGATTTTATATCCCCATTTCACAAAGAAAATGTAAATCAGATTTGACTGATCGGCTATATTCCAAATTTTTCAATAATTTGGACGTGATAATATACACGTATGCTATTGCCCCTAAGCACAATAAGCTTGTAGATAGTGATATCAACTTAATTAGTGCATTTATTAAAAATTATGTAGCTTTCTATTATCGTTGTGATTAAAGGCAGAGTTCAAGATACCACACAAAATATTCTTGAACATCAAATGAAACGAATTGTAAATGGAGTGTGACCAAGGATACACCAAGTAAAATAAAGAAAAAGTAGACGCAGAACAAAAAGTTGAGAAAATCGAAACAATAATATTTGGTATGTTTCTGTAACTGTTCCGTATTTCTATCAACAGTTCTAAAAATAATTAATTAGTCAACTATATGCCCAAATTAAGAAAGGTCTCGACTGGTAATATTTCATACGATATTTTTAGCGCCCCACAGAGTCTCGGACTGGTAATAATTTAGTTACCGGGAAACTCCTTTGGGATGCTCTCCGCTTTGCAAGAAATTCTTAGCATTACAAAATTTAAAAATGTAAAAGATTAACTGATTTACAAACCTTGCTACAAGAGCGTCCGATAGATCGTGCGAAAATACTATTATACTATACATATTTGACAAAGGCGACTGTTTTTAGACATCTACTAGATGAATGCTAGGAGCGCCGGTGCAGACATCTAAACCGGACAAAATGGAGTACCAAGTCGAGGTAAAAGCCTGTTTACATTGTAAAATTTTGTTTAAAATTTTTATACGACAAAAATTTCACTGTTTACACCTTAAGGTAGTACTATGGATACCACAAGTGTCTACCATGCAGTGGCGGTTCTACCATAGGAGCTGCAGAGCTGCAGAACCACCAAAAATTACAATAAAAATACCAATACTTGCATAATTAATTATATAATTATAACCTTAATCAAATTTAAATTATTATAAAGAATGGTGCATTATCAGCTTTGCTTTGAAAGCGTGTTTCTTATTTTCGCTAGCATATATCAGTTATAATTTAACAGCTAGTCACATAAATAGTGTAATAATAAATACACGTCCAGTCCGCTATCAAAATGTTTGTCTAACTAGAACGCTATACACTTGTGCGCAATCGAGCTGTAATGAAACGCAGACTACAATGCTATTATAGCAATTGGTATAGGTGGTAGGTATATCTTTTATGATTTTGTTTCGAGGTAGTTTAGAATTCGAATTTTGAAAAGAAAAACTAATTTTAATATTAGTTCATCAATTGTTAAACAAATTGCAGTGAAATTAGGGCATAAGCAATAAATTGTTTAAAAACTTTTAATTAAACCAAGTTTCTTGCACATATTTATAGCAAAACACTAGTTAAATTATTTTTTGACGGATTTTGCAACTTTAAATAAAATTATGAATACATAAAATTAAATTTATGTATTTTTATACAATAATAATTCTTAAAGCTCGTGATACGTACACGCATCGAATGCACAGTCGTTCTGCACTCCGATGCAGCCACTTGCAGTTAGATCAGCGCTGGCTTTACATTACATATTTATACAAGTACATATATAACCGGACTAGTATTTCATGCAATTATATTTTAAAGAAAGATCTTGTATTATAAACTTTAATTGAAATTATGGATATAATGTCCTTTATACCTACTACTAGATAAAATGAATTCCTAATCCTAATAAAATTTTATAATAATTTTGGACTTGAGATTTTTCTGCATTGTAAAACAATTCTCAAACTATAATTTTCTGTAATAAAATGTAGATCAAGAAATTTGGACTTAGGTTTTTACTAACATTACTCAATCATATTATTTATTAACTCAGCTTCTGTCATAATAACCCGTAAAAATAGGATTTTTTCGAAAATTAGTTAACAATAATTACAAAACTTTTTGTGCGCTCAAATAAAACTTATTGTTATAAAAATGTTTGCGTCGTTTGTTTTATTTCAAACCGAACACAAAGGGCTGTTTACGAAGTATAAGTTCTATTTTTAAAATAACAAATATGCAGAATTATTATGACGTGATAAGCTAACTAAGGCATTTTATTTAGTCGTTTTTAAAATCTCTTACGAAGAAGGTCGTTTTTAAAAATGAATGTGATTTTTAAATTTAGTTATCAAGAACAATTAGTGATAAGAAATTGCCGGTATATACAAGTCGAGGTAAAATGTATAAAAGACAATTTAATACGAATATTTATTTACGGAACAAATGGATTTGTGGCTGTAATCATAAGAACGCATTGTTTTGTTTTCCGTTTGTGTCTTTCGATATTGTCAATAGTAAAAAAATTTATCTTGGGAATATTGAATTTCAACGAAAAAGTTATTGATAAGTTAAGTTTGCCACAAGCAAGCACCGGCGCACGCCATTAATGCTTAAAAACGTGCAATATAAGTAAGTTTATTTTTTGAGATTAGCATTTTACTGATACCTTCCCTTTTTTATAATGCAGAACAGCCAAACATATTTCTCACGAGCCGCCACTGCTACCATGGATACCACAACTGTCTAATGTGTGCTTACTGTAATTTGACTTCCATCGTATTTATATTTGGCTACGCCGCGTAAAAGCCAAAGAGACAAAAAATACCTACACTAGCTCTGTTTCACTCAAAATATGAGATCATGTAATGTTTTTTACTAATAAAATGTCTGAATCAAACTTATTAAATGGCACAAAACGAATATTTCATTGGAAAGGTAAAAGAGTCACTGAAAAAAGGTATACAAAAAATGTGAAACAAGTAGCATTAGCTAATATATTAAAGGAGAAACATGGAAAGTTTACGTCAATTCACTTTAATATGGCATTTTAAAGGGATTTAGCTTGGATTTCTAATATTTTTATATTAACTTTTAAAGTCGGCGAATTCATGTGATATTTTATAATACATAAAATTTTCAAGAGTTACAGTATTAAAACGCACAGGAATAAATCCTACTTGACATTTACGTAATAAATTTCTTGGCGGCGTTGCCACATGTACGTAACATAGCATATTTTGCTTAATTATTTATTAATTACTCTTATCACAATCTCCTAGGCTTGAATTTTAAATAACCAAAATGTTCAAAACATTTTTTTCTTTCCATTGATACCACATTCATTAAAATCTTAACGGCAGTTTTCGAGAAATAAAATAAATTGTGTGATTTCCCATAAGGATCAATGTTAAAAGCAAAAATTTTATAAAATTAATAACTTTTTTCCAGTTCTCCAAAGACCTCCAAAAATTTAACTGGTTTATATTCTTATTATAGGGTACCAATATGCCAAGTTTCATCAAATTCTGAACGGTAACTCTATGACCGATAGTACTACCTTTAAAATTTTCCTTAAAAGTACTTTTAAGATCAATTTTAACGAATTTTAAGGAATAGGACAGCACCAATTTTTGTAAGTAGTATTGTTAATATTCAACAACGACATTTCATGTTAAATTAATATGGTTTTTATTTTCCAGCTTATTTTCGAAGTACCTACCATGGCAAAAAATGAAGGAGACGCTGTAATGTCTTATTACTTTATATTATTACTTATTACTTAATAGTTATTATTTGTTGGTTATTTATATGTTTAAAACCGAAGTTATAATGCCCGTCATGTAATTTTGGGTTCAAATTAAAATGGCGGCGGCGTCCATTTTGTGAGATGCGCGCGCTAGATTCGTTAATTTTGTAAATTAAATTTGTAAAGTAAAGTAAAATAAACGCCACTGAACATCCAGTGTTTATTATCAAATTTAATGTTGTATGCGATTTTTGCTAAATACTTGTGATATAGAGCTATTCAGTTAGTAATATAGTGATTACCAGTCTCAGAGAAAATTAAGTGACCGGTGTGAGTGTTATTAATTACAAACACCGTAGGTTAACAGTTGAAATTTCCGATTTCACTTAAAGTGAGGTTAAGATGTGAATCAAAAAAAGGAATGCAACGAACACCGCCTCCAAAGAGGGCTAACGCTCTTCAAGTGGCACAACCAAGTCGCGGTGAAACATGGCCATCTCTACCTGGAACGTCCACATCGCCAAATGACCATATTTACGGTATAAGCACACATATGACAAATTAACAACTTCCAGGTCCGTATTTCCCCCAAATGCCACTAACGAATCCAGTAACCTATTACAAACAAAACTACCCGCATATGGCACAATTTCCTGGGAAAGAAATCTTTTCGAACCAGAGCACATCAAACATAAACCACCCACAAATAACACAACAAGCAATCCAAGGACATACCCAATGGATACCAATACAAGGTTCCCAATCTAGTGACTTGAAGGATCAGAATAGTGACATGGGCTGGAAGAATGCCGGATGTGTTTGGTGATATCAGGTTGTATCACTGCTTTCCGTTGGTAGTAGAATCAAAGGTAGTAGGTACATTGTTATTATTATATTATGTAACTAACCTATTTTTAGTTATATTTACCAACGCGGTAAATATTTCCGTAAAATAATTTTAAGGTTAATTTTAAGGTGTGAACACAAATCTGCAAATCTACAAATTTTAAGGAATTTTTTAAAGAAATTTTAACGAAAATTTTAAGCACAATTTTAAACAAAATTTTATAATGTAAACTGGCCTTAATACGTCCGGGAGGAAAAGGGCGTCCCTAGTAGTACCGGAGTACTACCGCTCTACGTTAGTGGTTGAAAGTCTGGCCGCTACGCCTCAATACGCTGCAGACAAGCTTGAAGATAAAGCAAAGAAGGACGAAGACGCCCGCCGTTGTCACTAGGCAAAAAGAGGAAAGGAAGAAGAAACGCACATCGGTTGGGTATAACCTGGTCGAAAGGAGAATAGATTATACTATCTTTGAGATAAGAAATACTTTACCGAGCGTAGCGCCAAGAGTACATCGGTGGAAATAAAGGCCGCAATACAGCGAAACCTTAACGAAGCGAAACGGATGTTTTCTGATTAAAAAGGTAGACATAGACCAAAATAGTATCATAAATTGATACTAATGAAGGCTGAAATTTTGTGGAAGAAGAATACTATGAGAGAATTCCAAGGTTGTGTTCAACCAATTAAAGGTTGGAAAACTTGTGCGCTGGTAAGAAATATTATCATCCATTAATTGCGTAAATGATAGCTGTTCTATTTTTACAGTGGTGCTACTTCAAAATGGTCACCCTCCATTCATATATATTGAACTGTATTTCAATGGTTAGCCAAAAATTCGGAAATATTCAAAAATAATAATTAAAAATCAACATGTAAAATTTGAAATGTAACAAAATATTGTAAAATGAAATTGATAAGGAGGGGATTTGGAAAATAAATGTCTTTGTGCGCAGAGAAAAAGGAACTTTTGCGTGGAAAGGAGAAGGGGGCGAGTCACCTCGAGGCAGTCAATCGTAGTGGACGCTGGAGGAGTGAACGCCAAGTGGAGTCGAGCATATAGGACGCTTGAGCGAGAATTTGAATAAATTTTGTATAGTTAATGTTGTTGTAAATAAATAAACGGAAATTTTAGTTTAAATTTTAAAGAGTGTGTCATTATTAAAGTGAATTAAAAATAATTTGGAAGGAAAGTAAAAATAAAGAAAAATTTTGAACCACGGAGTTAAAAAAAAATTATATGGTTGGTCTCGGGTCAAAAAGAACACGTCAATATATATAATGTTAATACCATTGAAGTTCATAAAAGAAAAGTTTAATTCAACAAAATTTAATCCCTGTACTAATCGGCACCATTAAACCAGCCGCTCTAAGTCTTAAATGAGTAGAATCAAGGGCCGCCACCTGCGGAGCCAAAACCCAGCGACCCACCGGTTTATTGCCTGGCTGCCCTATGTTGGGAGAATTTAAAACAATTTACTTACGTGTTACGCGTATCTTGATTCTCTTCCAGGGAAAACTTCAACGTATAGCTCTCGATGGGGTTTAGGGGATCATCCTTGTATAAAAATTACATGTTTATGTCCACTACCTATATAAATTTACTAAATCAAAAGAAAATTCAAGTTGCTACTTCAAAATTACCTTCTCTCTTTGGAGCGCTGTTAATACATATCTGTTGACAATGTCTGTTTGATTTATTCGGTTTCAGGTACAAGAAATTCAAGTTATTAATATAGAACTCAACGGGTTATCATTTTCAAAATACGTGTCCGAAGTATTACATTGTGTTATACGGGTTTTACATGATATTAGTATATAAATATTCTATTTGACATGCCCCAACTAATACATATTATGTATAAGTGATAAACCCATCTATAAAACGACATAGATACATCATCAGGCATTGAGATGGACCATGATTTGCTAATACTGTTGATACCGAAGCTATCGAAGATCTGTTACATGATGGTCCTTATTGTTTTAATGAAGAAGTTGATGAAATCGTATTACAGTGTGATTTACAAACGTGGTGGGGTACTTACAATATTCAACATACCACTATTAACAATTTGTTAATGATTTTACATAAACATTTCAAAATTAATTTACCAAAAGATTGTAGAACTATAATGGAAATCCCAAAAACTGCTGAAATAATACAATACGATGATGGCGGAGAATATTGGCATACGCATTGTAATACTTTTCCTAAATGTAACATGTCAAAACGAACGGATGAAAGTTTTCGTAATCGATTTGATGAAGACCATCACAAATGTACCTCGCCAGTTGAAAAACTTCTATAAATGTGGTTGAATATTTCCCCATGGTGGACATATTACATTTAATTCATCTCGATATAATGAAAAGGTTGCTAATTGGATGGAAGAATGGTACTTTCAAAAATTTCAATATGAAGTGGTCTGCTCAATATGTGTTATCCTATAATGCATTACTAAGTTCAAAATACCGAAAGAGATATGTACGTACATCGGAAAGTTCGAAGGACAGGCTATTGTCATGGAACGAGTCATTCAATACTCTGGTTGCAAGTAAACATCCTAAATCGCATTTTTATGGCGGCTCAAGCTCCTACGACGCTCAAGTTGATGCAGCGGTCCTTCAACAAAACGATGGAACTTCATACGTTCTTAATTTAAATAAGAAATGTTACGTGTCATTTGGTCGAAATACAGGGAAGTTTCGAAATATGAAAGATAGTATAAAATGTAACAGAGCCAGAATTTAAAAGCGGAGAAAACGGTTAAAAGAGAAATCTAATGCACAACGAAAAGAAGGCATTATTGGCAATGATATTGCATTAGTTACGCGTAATGGTTTTGGCATAGATACGCGTTTAACCTTTCGAAACATGCAGAAAACTGGACTTTGGGACCAATTTAGATCTACCGTTTACGGAATAGTGGATACTCTTCCCGTTTTAAAACAGAAAATGCCAGAAAAGTTAACAAAACAAAGGGATTTGGCGCATACCTTGCTTCATAATTATTACTGTGGCAGTGCTCATAATGCATTGCACCATGTCCAAACCTTGAAACAACTAGTATTTAAAGCTACTGTGAGTGTTGAAGAATTAAAAAAAGAAGTAAGCTACTGTGAGTGTTGAAGAATTAAAAAAAGAAGTTAAATCAATTGCTATGTTACTACAAATAAGCAAAATATAGCGCACAATATGCAAAATAAAGAGTCGACGACTTCTTTGAAAACCTTTATTTCACTCAAATTTCACAATTATTCTCTCTGGTTTGTAGCTTTGTAATATTATACAAGGCGTTTTCCAGTGATATCCTCCAAATCTAGAATTATTTCAACTTTCGATGGCTGTAATCGATAGCACATGATGTAATACTTAAAAGCAGAACTATCGTGGGAAGCCGTAACGCTAGTTTTATCATTAATTACCCGAACTTATCACGAATTATGTGATTTGTGCCTTCCAATTTTGCGTTGACTTTTTGCAAAATATTAACAATCGCAGATGAAGACAATTTTGTGAACATGTTAGATTTAACGTATTGCATTAAACAACCCGCCGTTAGTTCTGCATCTTGTTTCATATAACCGTAATATAATTAATCCGTTACCGGGAAATGTAAAAAAAATTAAATGTAATTTTTTTTTCAACCATATCCTCTGTGTCTTGTACTTCTCTTTTATATTTTGGTTTGAAACCCAGAAAGGGCGCTTAGGATAGCGATATTTTCATGCTTACGTTTGCAGATTGCGTAATTATCTTTAAGCACAATAAATATACCTATTAGTAAATAAAGAAAAATTAAAATTTTTAACCTGCTAATTTTACAAAATCTTCAATTTGTGCCATATTTGTGAAATGATCCATATTGACCAACGTCCACAAGGCTGGCGTATAAAACCTTGGGGTTTTCCAAACTTTAAATAGGTTGAACGGTCGTTTTTCCATTATAATTGAGAGAATAACTTCTTATTCCAAATGTCAATTCAAATTCACCGCTGCAGCTTTATCCAAGATCCAAGGGGTTGTATTTCTTTAATATTAGAGTTGGAGTTGGGTTATCAATGAGGGTGACGGCCAATTGGTTAGGATGCTGACTCAACTTGGTACGGTATTTTTCGCTCAAGGATTTTATTTCCTCTTTGACAGATTTCACTTTGAGATCCTTGGGGATAACGTCATTTGGGTAGTATTTCTATCCAAATTCTGCAGTACCCAACAACAACATCTTGAACCCAACAACATCTAACTGTGAATCAGGTCCATTTATAACAAAGGATGAAGTACGAAAGGCAAATAATAATAGTCCCGATAATTTCCACTCTGAGTTTCTCAACCTTGTTGACGAGGATGGCTTGAAATGGCTCACAGAGATCTTCCGTAATATTTATAAATCTGGACTAATACCCAGGGTATGGCAGAGATCAACTTTTGTGACTTTCCCTAAAAAGACTCCGGTACACAAAGACATTGAAGTTTCATTTCTTGCAAGGAGATACCTACACCCAAAATTCCTCCCTAAAAAGGTTAATGCGAAACATTGTTGCGACTGTCGAACAATCAGCCTTATGAGTCATTTACTGAAGGTGTTTTTAAAAATCATTCACCAGCGGGTGCAGTGAGTTTGCGAGGTGCACCTGGGGAGGTCACAATTCGGATTCCGGAATGCGCTGGGAAAATGAGAGTCATTATTTTGCGAGCAGATTCTTTTCCAGAGCTGCCGAGTTGTAATGAATAACACCATTCCATGCCTGTTTTACCGTAGCAAGTCAAACTTATCGAGGATATATAGCGATACTTAAAAAACAGCCAGATAATAAAGATTAATAAAAATTCGATTTTCTTGCAGATCAATGCCCGCTTCTTTGAAAGGCCGACACTGTGATTTATCAATACATAAACATACAAAAGAGTCACGTGCACACATCTGAACAACCTAGACTTTTCATAAGTATGGAGTTTTACCTACACAGAAGTCACAAATCTCCTTTGAACAATATGTTCAGTGAGTGATGACTACGCTCACATATTTACTTATTGATCGCGGTACAGAAAGAAATGGGAAACAAAGCTGTGCAAACACGCTTGGATTAACAACCGCAGATGAAGACAATTTTGTGAACATGTTAGATTTAACGAATTGCATTAAACAACCCGCCGTTAGTTCTGCATCTTGTTTCATATAACCGTAATATAATCTTTTACCGGGAAATGTTAAAAAAATTAAATGTAATTTTTTCTTCTTTTCAAACATATCCTCTGTGTCTTGTACTTCTCTTTTATATTTTGGTTTGAAACCCAGAAAGGGCGCTTGGGATAGCGATATTTTCATGCTTACGTTTGCAGATTGCGTAATTATCTTTAAGCACAATAAATATACCTATTAGTAAATAAAGAAAAATTAAAATTTTTAACCTGCTAATTTTACAAAATCTTCAATTGAAGGGCCTAGTGGAAAAAGTAGTTAAGTCACTTTTTTCAATTTGTTGATTTTTATACTAATTTGTAGAGAATAAATGCCGCAATGTGAAAATGTGCTCAACTACAAATTGAAAAAAAAGTGACTTAACTACTTTTTCCACTAGGCCCTTCAATTTGTGCCATATTTGTGAAATGATCCATATTGACCAACGTCCACATGGCTGGCGTATAAAACCTTCGGGTTTTCCAAACTTTAAATAGGTTGAACGGTCGTTTTTCCATTATAATTGAGAGAATAACTTCTTATTCCAAATGTCAATTCAAATTCACCGCTGCAGCTTTATCCAAGATCCAAGGGGTGGTATTTCTTTAATCTTAGAGTTGGAGTTGGGTCATCAATGAGGGTGACGGCCAATTGGTTAGGATGCTGACTCAACTTGGTACGGTATTTTTCGCTGAAGGTTTTTATTTCCTCTTTCGACAGTTTTCACTTTGAGATCCTTGGGGATAACGTCATTTGGGTAGTATTTCTACCCAAATTCTGCAGTACCCAACAACAACATCTTGAACCCAACAACATCTGACTGTGAATCAGGTCCATTTATAACAAAGGATGAAGTACGAAAGGCAAATACTAGTATTAAGGTTGGAAAAGTACCCGAGTCCCGATAATTTCCACTCTGCGTTTCTCAACCTAATTGACGAGGATGGCTTGAAATGACTCACAGAGATCTTCGGTAATATTTATAAATCTGGACTAATACCCAGGGTATGGCAGAGATCAACTTTTGTGACTTTCCCTAAAAAGACTCCGGTAGACACAAAGACATTGAAGTTTCATTTCTTGCAAGGAGATACCTACACCAAAAATTCCTCCCTAAAAAGGTTAATGCGAAACATTGTTGCGACTGTCGAACAATCAGCCTTATGAGTCATTTACTGAAGGTGTTTTTGAAAATTATTCACCAGCGAGTGCAGTGAGTTGGCGAGGTGCACCTGGGCAGGACCCAATTCGGATTGAGGAATGCGCTGGGAACAACAGGCGGGATTATGCGTGCAGGTTCTTTTCCAGAGATGCCGAGTCGTAATAAATAACACCATTCCATGCTTGTTTTACCGTAGCAAGTCAAACTTATCGAGGACATATAGCGATACTTAAAAAACAGCCAGATAATAAAGATTAATAAAAATTCGATTCAAGTTAATCGGTTTTCTGATACAAGTAATTCAAGTTATTAATTTATAAGTCAACCTTATCGATGAAATATGGTAATACTGAAAAATGGAAAAGAAAACTGCCCTCATTGATGTAAAAAAATAATTTACGATTAAAATAAAACGGGTTTCTTTCAGTTCGATACCCGCTTCTTTTAAAGACTGCCCTGTGATTTATTAATTGTCAAAGATCAACAAGAATTATGGACAATTAATTCAATAACCTCGATTCTTTCTGTAGCATGTGCTGTAAAAATATAGCGTCGATTCAACGGCCATCACCGCAGATGTGGTGCTACCCAAGCATGTAAAATAAATTTCATATATTGTAGCACACCTTCTCTATAACTGCTAGATAAATTACCATTTTGGTTTTATATCAACATTGCACAAAGAAAATGTAAATCAAATTTTACCTATCGGCATTATTCCAAATTTTTCAATAATTTGGACGTGATAATATACATACACGTATGCTATTGCCTCTAAACACAATAAGCTTGTAGATGGTGATATCAATTTAATTAGTGTATTAATTAAAAATAATGTTCTATTATCGTTGTGATTAAAGGCCAAGTTCAAGATACCATACAAAATGTTCTTGAAAATTACATGAAGCGAATTGTAAATGGAGTGTGACCAAGGGTACACCAAGTAAAATAAAGAAAAAGAAGACGGAGAACAAACACTTGTAAAAATCGAAACAATAATATTTGGTAATTTGAGGCAAGTTTTGCCGTTATTGAAATTTATAGGTTATGGTAACCTATGGTTACCATAAAAATATGGAGTTTTACCAATACAGAACTCATAACCATAACGTGGCAATGGATGAGTTAAGTGTCCTGTATTAAGAAGTGTTCAGAATATGTTAAGTCAGTAGCCACTACGCCCACAAACTTATTCTGTGTGGAAACACACGCAATGCTAGAAAATACAAATTATATGCAAAACACACTTTTATAGGGAATTGCAAGCTTTTAAAATCGAATGATTGGTTTTCACTTTGACATCCAATTGCTGTTCGAATTATTCGGTTTCCAAGTACAAGAAATGAATAACATTATTTATTTTACTGAATAATGTTCATTTAATTTTAGTGTAAATTAACTGTAATACTAATTTTAAGAACGTTTGCTAACTTTTTGACTGAATAGAATTAAATTTGTTACAAATTTTTTTTTATTAGTGCTTGTAACTGCAAGGTCATTGTACGAAATATTTTTACATCATGTGTTCCCCTTTTTACTTCCCTATAAGGAAGTATTGTAATCATGAAAAAATTCGATGTCGATATTTTAACGGAAATATCCGTTTTGAGCATTTCTGAATCCGTTTTGACTACTTTCGCAATGATGTCTGTATGTATGATGTATGTATGTATGTATGTCTGTATGGATGTATGTAACGCAAAATGTCTGTAAGTTCTGTATCTCTGGAACGAATTGTTATATAGTAACCAAATTTCGTATTTAACACTTTAATCGGTATACAAAGGCACCATTTGATTTTGGAGAAAATCCTTAAACCGGAAGTAGCACTTCACTTGAAGGACGAAATGGTTTTTCTTAAATATCTCAGGAACGAATTGTTATCTAGTAACCAAATTTCATATTTAATACTTTAATCAGTATACTAAAGCACCATGTGATTTTGGAGGAAATCCCTAAACCGGAAGTAGCACTTTACTTGAAGGACGAAATGGTTTTTCTTCAATATCTCAGGAACAAATTGTTATATAGTAACCAAATTTCATATTTAACACTTTAATCGGTATACAAAGGCACCATTTGATTTTGGAGGAAATCCTTAAACCGGAAGTAGCACTTCACTTGAAGGACGAAATGGTTTTTCTTAAATATCTCAGGAACGAATTGTTATCTAGTAACCAAATTTCATATTTAACACTTTAATCAGTATACTAAAGCACCATGTGATTTTGGAGGAAATCCCTAAACCGGAAGTAGCACTTTACTTGAAGGACTAAATTTAATAATTTAATTAAATAATAAAATAAAATTTAAATAATATTTCTGCGAATCTTTAGATGAACGATAATGGAATGATTCCTTATAGGGAAGTCATGTGCTGGCCACATCAGATTTTTTAAAATAAAATTCTAATAACAAAGAGATATAGTTCATATAAATATTTTTTACTTTAGGATTTGTAAAAGATTTTATAAATTAAGTTATTTGTAACCAATTTAATGGGTTGTTCTTTCTGTTTTTGTTGAAGTTTTTCAGGTTTTAGAAAATTGGATTTTATAATTATTGGTAAATATGGAAACTTAGTTAATTAGCTCGGAAGAAAAGCGTTTGATGCTTAAGTTGATTTTAATTCTCAGAGAATTAACGACTTTACTGGATCATCTGTTTCCAACAGTATATAAAAAAGTAGAACTGAACAATATCATTAAAGACTAGAATTTATTAATGAGAACCGGACATGCAATTGATATTATTCGATCAACTTTGGTTTACATCAATCCAAAACTGCTTGGCCTACCCCAAGTCTATGTTACTCCAGGGACATTATAAAAATAGGCACGTTCAATTTCCTTTCAGTCGAATAAGCCATCTGAGAAGGTCATGTTAATCCTGCAAGAAGATGATATTCCGAGGTTAATTTTATTGCCAAAAAAAAATGCTGCGTAAAATATGTTTAATTAAAGCTGGCATACGTACAATACGTAGGAAAACACCTTGATGATCTGCCTTCCGATTATTTCCCAATAAATGACATCGTAGTTCTGGATAATAAACCAAATATTATTGACCACATAACCCATTTTATACGTATTGTAGTGGATATTCTCGAACTTAGGTCTATGATAGATTCTTCAATCGAACAATCAGCCTTATGAGTCATCTACTGAAGGTGTTTTTAAAAATCATTCACCAGCGGGTGCAGTGAGTTTGCGAGGTGCACCTGGGGAGGTCACAATTCGGATTCCGGAATGCGCTGGGAAAATGAGAGTCATTATTTTGCGAGCAGATTCTTTTCCAGAGATGCCGAGTTGTAATGAATAACACCATTCCATGCCTGTTTTACCGTAGCAAGTCAAACTTATCGAGGATATATAGCGATACTTAACAAACAGCCAAATAATAAAGATTAATAAAAATTCGATTTTCTTGCAGATCAATGCCCGCTTCTTTGAAAGGCAGACACTGTGATTTATCAATACATAAACATACAAAAGAGTCACGTGCACACATCTGAACAACCTAGACTTTTCATAAGTATGGAGTTTTACCTACACAGAAGTCACAAATCTCCTTTGAACAATATGTTCAGTGAGTGATGACTACGCTCACATATTTACTTATTGATCGTGGTACAGAAAGAAATGGGAGACAATTCTGTGCAAACACACTTGGATTAACAACCGCAGATGAAGACAATTTTGTGAACATGTTAGATTTAACGAATTGCATTAAACAACCCGCCGTTAGTTCTGCATCTTGTTTCATATAACCGTTATATAATCCGTTACCGGGAAATGTAAAAAAAATTAAATGTAATTTTTTATTTAAATTTTGTATTTTCAATCATATCCTCTGTGTCTTGTAGTTCTCTTTTATATTTTGGTTTGAAACCCAGAAAGGGCGATTGGGATAGCGATATTTTCATGCTTACGTTTGCAGATTGCGTAATTATCTTTAAGAACAATAAATATACCTATTAGTAAATAAAGAAAAATTAAAATTTTTAACCTGCTAAGTTTACAAAATCTTCAATTTGTGCCATATTTGTGAAATGATCCATATTGACCAACGTCCACGTGGCTGGCGTATAAAACCTTTGGGTTTTCCAAACTTTAAATAGGTTGAACGGTCGTTTTTCCATTATAATTGAGAGAATAACTTCTTATTCCAAATGTCAATTCAAAATCACCGCTGCAGCTTTACAGCGCCAATTTTACACCGGTACTGCATTTCTTACTTTGTTTTTCAATTTTTGTAATGTAATGTTCCTTATTGGTGGAGTACGAAAAGGCGATCGACCCCTTCAAGGGGATCACCTTTGCGGAGGCTCGTAAGGCTTGCGTTTCTAAAAGGAAGGTTTTGCAGAGAGATCCAACACAGCGTCTGAAGAGTGTAAATGCTTTCACCATCGAGGAGCACTCCGAGATGGTGAATTTATACGATGACGCGACTCCCACGGATCTTTCTCGCACATTCTTCCTTTTGGCGTAGAAAGAATTAGAATTCGCCAACTACAGCGCGACGTCGACCGCTATAACTTCCCTCGCAAACTCCAACATTCGCACCATTGCCCTCCCCCAAGTACAAGTGCTGAGGATGTCCCCGGGCCGAGTTTTACCCAATGCAATCAGGACTTACGTTTAGAGTTACATGACGCTATGGTTGCAGAGCTTGGTTTGTCGTCCAAGAGGGAGAGGCACCGGAGGTATAGCGAGGGGGGGAGCAAGAGGCTGAAGACCCAGCCCACGAGACGATGTAGCTCTGAGAACCGCGAGCCCCCACAACAAACAATAACGCTAACGTTATTTACGTTATTATTACTGTTTCCAACAGTATATAAAAAAGTAGAACTGAACAATATCATTAAAGACTAGAATTTATTAATGAGAACCGGACATGCAATTGATATTATTCGATCAACTTTGGTTTACATCAATCCAAAACTGCTTGGCCTACCCCAAGTCTATGTTACTCCAGGGACATTATAAAAAAAGGCACGTTCAATTTCCTTTCAGTCGAATAAGCCATCTGAGAAGGTCATGTTAATCCTGCAAGAAGATGATATTCCGAGGTTAATTTTATTGCCAAAAAAATGCTGCGCAAAATATGTTTAATTAAAGCTGGCATACAATACGTAGGAAAACACCTTGATGATCTGCCTTCCGATTATTTCCCAATAAATGACATCGTAGTTCTGGATAATAAACCAAATATTATCGACCACATAACCCATTTTATACGTACTGTAGTGGATATTCTCAAACTTAGGTATATGATAGATTCTTGGTCGGTTATAACCAGAAATGGTTATTGTAAACACAATTGCAAATATACTGAAGCTATCCAAAGCACCAATGCAGGGCAAGCGGATGATGAAGAAGCATTCAACATAATATATTTCAAATTATTCTCTTCAGGTTTAGTTTTAAAAAGTCGAACATAAGAAAACGCTGGTTTTAGACACACACTTATTAGTAATTCCCTAACCCCATAAGTTCAAATATGAAGTTCTATTTTGGGCTTTGGGACATTACGGGGTATTTTTTTTTATAAGAAAACTGTATGAACTTGGGGAGTTATTTGCACATTGTATATACACACTCCTTTTGGATATTATGGGTAACCTTCACCAAGATACCCCGTATTGGTACAAGTTTATTAAACAATCAATATGAATTGATAAAATTACTCTTATTTTGTTCTTTAATAACCTTTTAGTTGAAAAAAGTGAACAATGTCTGTTTGATTTATTCGGTTTTCAGGTACAAGAAATTCAAGTTATTAATATAGAACCCAACGGGTTATCATTTTCAAAATAAGTGTCCCAAGTATTACATTGTGTTATACGAGTTTTACATGATATTAGTATTAAAATATTCCATTTGACATGCCCCAACTATTATTACATATTATGTAACTGATAAACCCATCTATAAAACAACATTGATACATCAGCAGGCATTGAGATGGACCATGGTTTGCTAATACTGTTGATACCGATGCTATCGAAGATCTGTTACATGATGGTCCTTATTGTTTTAATGAAGAAGTTGATGAAATCGTATTACAGTGTGATTTACAAACGTGGTGGGGTACTTACAATATTCAACATACCACTATTTTAACAATTTGTTAATGATTTTGCATAAACATTTCAAAATTAATTTACCAAAAGATTGTAGAACTATAATGAAAATCCCAAAAACTGCTGAAATAATACAATACGATGTTGGCGGAGAATATTGGCATACGCATTGTAATACGTTTCCTAAATGTAACATGTCAAAAGGAATGGATGAAAGTTTTCGTAATCGATTTGATGAAGACCATCACAAATGTACCTCGCCAGTTGAAAACCTTCGATAAATGTGGTTGAAGATTTCCCCATGGTGGACATATTACATTTAATTCATCTCGGTAGAATGGAAAGTTTGCTAATTGGATGGAAGGATGGTATAGTATAACTATATCACTATAAAAGAAATTAAAAAAAGTCATAGCATCAAATTACGTTTGATATAAAAACGTACAAACTATAAACAAAACATAATAATATATAGAGATAAGGTTAATTATTATTTTAATCTCGCGCCAGCCTTTAGCAATGCATATGCTTGGTCGACAGCATATCTTATCTCTATATTATTATGTTTCATCACATAGTTCGTACGTTTTTATATCAACGTAATTTGATACTATGACTTTTTTTAATTCCAATTATAGTGAAACAAACTATACTTTTATCAACTTCATGTGCTGTAACCTTCAACTTCCCCAAAGCAACAACACATTACCGCTATAAACTACTGAAAGCAAATTCTATTTTTACCGCTAAAGCGGTAGCGATAAAATTTGCACTAACCATCATCGAAACGGAACCAAAAGAAGGCAAGAATTATCTGTTAATAAGCGATTCTCTCAGCGTTATCCAAGCAATAGGCCAGAGACAGGGAAGCATCCTACCAATAATTCAGGTGATCCAAAACAAAATCATAGCCCTTCGAAGTAACCAAATCAGGGTTCAACTTCTGTGGGTCCCATCTCACACAAATATTCCAGGAAACGAAGAAGCAGATACATCAGCACAGGAAGTTATTGTTATCCAATAACAACGAGTAAAGACTTGATAAGCTTGGCAAGGCGGAGAATAGAACTCCACAGAAAAATAAACTGGAACTCCGAAATTTTTAACAAGCTCCAAAATATAAAGGAAGAGACAATAGAATGGATGACATCGCACAGAGAAAACAGAACAGAAGAAATCGTACTAAGTAGAATGCGCACAGGTCACTCAAAACTCACACACTCGTACCTCATGGACAGGTGTGAACCCCCGCAATGCGAAACATGCGGTGAACTACTTTCAGTCTCTCACATCATCACGAACTGTCAAAAATACTAAGAATTCCGCAAAGAAGCAAAATTAGAAGGACAAATAAAAGAAGTCTTAGCAAATGAAGAAGAACCCATTAACAAACTTATAAAATTTGTCAAAATATCGAGTCTATACAAACAATTATTAACTAAAAAACAATCAAATAACAAAACCAAATAATATGTATGATACTAAGCGTAATGACCCTAGCAGTTATAAAACGCAACTCTCAAATAAAAAAAAACTATACTTTCAAAAATTTCAATATGGAGTGGTCTGCTCAAGATGTGTTATCCCTATTACTAAGTTTAAAATACCGAAAGAGATATGTACATCGGAAAGTTCGAAGGACAGGCTATTGTCATGGAATGAGTCATTCAATACTCTGGTTGCAAGTAAAAATCTTAAATCGCATTTTTATGGCGGCTCAAGCTCCTACGACGCTAGAGTTGATGCAGCGGTCCTTCAACAAAACGATGGAACTTCATACGTTCTTAATTTAAGTAAGAAATGTTACGTGTCACCTGGTAGAAATACAGGGAAGTTTCGGAATATGAAAGATAGTATAAGATGTAACAGAGCCAGAATTTAAAAGCGGGGAAAACAGTTAAAAAAGTAATCTAATGCACAACGAAAAGAAGGCATTACTTACTCCACAGGTTACAGGCTTGAAACAACTTCGGAATTTGTTGATAAAATTATGATGCTTAATGAAATTACACCTGGAAATTTAAAATCCATAAAATTTCGATTTGGAAACGACTGGCTTCAGCTCATTATATGCAGAGATTTGTCAAATTGGAGCAAACTTTAATGATCAGGAGTTCAATGTTTACATCATTCCATTGCTGGGTTTAAGACAACACAAATCAGAATTAACAGGTTTATCTATTCGTGATGGTCAAATGTTCGATAAACAAACTCCCATAATCTTTATATCTTTACATAATGCTTTGCATGGTTTTTTGAAATTTCTGAAAAAAATTGGCAATGATATTGCATTAGCTGCGCGTAATGGTTTTGGCTAGATGCGCGTTTAACCTTTCGAAACATGCAGAAAACTGGACTTTGGGACCAATTTAGATCTACCGTTTACGGAATAGTGGATACTCTTCCCGTTTTAAAACAGAAAATGCCAGAAAAGTTAACAAAACAAAGTGATTTGGCGCATACCTTGCTTCATAATTATGACTGTGGTAGTGCTCATAATGCATTGCACCATGTCCAAACCTTGAAACAACTAGTATTAAAAGCTAGCGCGAGTGTTGAAAAATTAAAAAAAGGAGTCAAATCAATGGCTATGTTACTACAAATAAGTCCAAATATAGCGCACAAAATGCAAAATAAAGAGTCGACGACTTCTTTGAAAACCTTTATTTCACTCAATTTTTACAATAATTATTCTCAAAGGTTTAGCTTGGTTTGTAGCTTCGTAATAATACAGAAGGCGTTTTCCGGTGATTTCCTCCAAATCTACAATTATTTCAACTTTCGATGGCTGTAATCGATAGCACATGATGTACTTAAAAGCAGAACTATCGTGGGAAGCCGTAACGCTAGTTTTATCATTAATTACTCTAACTTATCACGAAATATGTGATTTGTGCCTTCCAATTTTGCGTTGTATAATATTAACAACCGCAGATGAAGACAATATTAGTTGTTTACACAAACACTCAGTAAATGGTTTAATATCAGCGTCTTAGAAGATACACATCCATTGACATGACTTCCCTATTTAGCTACATTCCATTATTGACTTTTCTTATCAATTCTTCTGGTAGATCCAAGGGGTGGTATTTATTTATACTTTAGTATTTCTACCCAAATTCTGCAGTACTAGAGATTTGAACCCAACAATATCTGACTGTGAATCAGGTCCATTTATAACAAAGGATGAAGTACGAAAGGCAAATACCAATACTAAGGTTGAAAAATCACCCGAGTCCCGATAATTTCCACTCTGAGTTTCTCAAACTTATTGACGAGAATGGCTTGAAATGGCTCACAGAGATCTTCGGTAATATTTATAAATCTGGACTAATACCCAGGGTATGGCAGAGATCAACTTTTGTGACTCTCCCTAAAAAGAATCCGGTAGACACAAAGACATTGAAGTTTCATTTCTTGCAAGGAGATCCCTACACCCAAAATTCCTCCCTAAAAAGGTTAATGCGAAACGTTGTTGCGACTGTCGAACAATCAGCCTTATGAGTCATTTACTGAAGGTGTTTTTAAAAATTATTCACCAGCGGGTGCAGTGAGTTTGCGAGGTGCACCTGGGGAGGACACAATTCGGATTCAGGAATGCGCTGGGAAAATGAGAGGCATTATTTTGCGAGCAGATTCTTTTCCAGAGATGCCGAGTTGTAATGAATAACACCATTCCATGCCTGTTGTACCGTAGCAAGTCAAACTTATCGAGGATATATAGTTAAAAAACAGCCAGATAATAAAGATTAATAAAATTTCGATTTTCTTGCAGATCAATGCCCGCTTCTTTCAAAGGCCGACACTGTGATTTATCAATAAACAAACACACAAATAAGTCACGGGCACACATTTGAACAACCTAGACTTTTCATAAGTATGGAGTTTTACCTACACAGAAGTCATAAATCTCCTTTGAACAATATGTTCAGTGAGTGATGACTACGCTCACATATTTACTTATTGATCGTGGTACAGAAAGAAATGGGAGACAATTCTGTGCAAACACACGTGGATTGAGAATTTTGACCTTTCAAAATCGAATGGCTGGTATTTATACCCAAGCCTGTTCAAGTTATTCGGTTTTCTGATACAAGTAAAACAAGTTATTAATTTATAAGTCAAACTTATCGATGAAATATCACGAATTATGTGATTTGTACCTTCCAATTTTGCGTTGACTTTTTGCAAAATATTAACAACCGCAGATGAAGACAATTTTGTGAACATGTTAGATTTAACGAATTCGATAGCGAAATATCAATAGCGATATTTTCATGCTTACGTTTACAGATTGCGTAATTATCTTTAAGCACAATACACAGTTAGAAATTAAAAGTTAAATTAACAAGAAAATGTTGTTCCCACAGGTCCCCACACTTATTTATTGAAAATTTAACAACCAACTTGAGCGCTAATAATAACGAAATCTATGTTGTTGTATTTAACAAAAAAAAGTTGTTATACGTATCGTGATGTTGTGCTTTGTACCTTTAAATATTGTGGATGTAATCAAGGTGCTAATGCAATTATTTATAACAATTGCTACGATTAAACTAATAAGCTTAAAATGTAGTATCTGCAATATTATTTTGTAATTTTTACTATTCCGTTTGTAGCTTTTATAACTATAATTGATAAAAATAGTATATTTGGCTGCTCCATTGACTTAAATATTTCGTTGGTTATGCAGGTTTGTTTAGTTACATTGAACGTTTATTTTGCATAATTAGCCAAAAACAAACGCCAATTTAACAAAAACGAGGAGTAAAATTAAAATGATTTATTTATAAAAATTTGATTTTCTTGCAGATCAATGCCCGCTTCTTTGAAAGGCCGACACTGTGATTTATCAATAAATAAACACACAAAAGAGTCACGTGCACACATCTGAACAACCTAGACTTTTCATAAGTATGGAGTTTTACCTACACAGAAGTCATAAATCTCCTTTGAACAATATGTTCAGTGAGTGATGACTACGCTCACACATTTACTTATTGATCGTGGTACAGAAGGAAATAGGAGGAGACAATTCTGTGCAAACACACTTGGATTGAGAATTTTAACCTTTCAAAATCGAATGGGTGGAATTGATACCCAATGCCTGTTAAAGTTATTCGGTTTTCTGATACAAGTAATTCAAGTTATTAATTTATAAGTCAAACTTATCGATGAAATATGGTATACTGAAAAATAGAAAAGAAAACTGCCCTCATTGATGTAAAAAAATAATTTACGATTAAAATAAAACGGGTTTCTTTCAGTTCGATACCCGCTTCTTTTAAAGACTGCCCTGTGATTTATTAATTGTCAAATATCAACAAGAATTATGGACAGATAATTCAATAACCTCGATTCTTTCTGTAGCATGTGCTATAAAATATGGAGCCGATTCAACGGCCATCACCGCAGATGTGGCGCTACCCAAGCATGAAAAATAAATTTCATATATTGTAGCACAACTTTCTCTATAACTGCCAGATAAATTACCATTTTGATTTTATATCGACATTGCACAAAGAAAATGTAAATCAAATTTTACCTATCGGCTGTATTCAAAATTTTTCAATAATTTGGACGTGATAATATACATACACGTATGCTATTGCCTCTAAGCACAATAATCTTGTAGATAGTGATAGGAGGGTCAAGCTGAATTTATTGAGAATAAAATAGATCTAGTAAGTTGTTAAAAATAAAACATACGGTATTATTTAGAGAAACCCTTTAACTGTCATTTGAAGTTTAGAAGTTGAAAATACGTTCGTTATAACTCAAGTTACTAATTTTTTAAAGTGACATTGCAAGTGAAAACATGGAATTAACAAGAGAGCTTTTTCGAATCATGATTTATTATGATTTTAAAAAAGATTTAAGCGCTTACGAGTGCAAAGAGAGTTTAGATTCAACTTTTAGTGAACAAGCACCTTCCTTGGCTACAATTTACCGATGGTATAAGGAATTTGAACGCGAAAGGAACTCCGTTCAGCATGAAAAAGGAGCAGGACGTCCTTCTACCGCTGTTACCGACAAAAACATTGCTGCTGTTAAAAAAATAATTAAAGAGGACAATAAATCCACTTATGGGGTAATAGAGCATCAACTCAAGATTGGATCCTCAGCTGTTAAAACAATCATACACGATCACCTGCATTTAAAAAAAGTGGTCCGTCGTTTTGTGCCGCATCACCTTTCTGATTTCCAAAAAGCAGAGCGTGTAAGAATTTGCCATGAAACTCTAAATTTGTTATATAATGGCGGACACCAAATTTATTCCAAAATCGTGACAGGTGAAGAAACTTATATTTCCTTTTTCGACATACCTACTCGTCAAGAGAGTCGTGTATGGATTCACGAAGATGAGGAAACTCCAACAATGATCAAGAAACAGCGAGCTATGAAAAAAGTTATGTATGCGGTATTCTTCAGAACTACGGGCCTAGTAAATGCCATTAAGCTAGATGGACAAAAGACAGTTACAGCTAAATGGTACACTGAAAAATGTATACCTGATGTGTTCAGTAGAGTTCCAGCCAAGGGCATTATGCTCCACCATGATAATGCATCATCCCATTCGGCAGCTATAACTCACCAGTTTTTGGCTGAAAAAAATATAAAAGTCATAGAACATCCGCCGTACTCACCTGATTTAGCAATGTGCGACTTTTGGCTATTTTCTGGGCTTAAAAAAATTTGCGGGCAGAAGGTTTTCGTCTGAAGAAGAGATTAATACCGCAGTTCATACTTATTTTGAAGGTGTTCCGAAAGAAGATTGGTTGGGAGCTTTTAAGCAATGGAAAGAAAGAATGGTCAAGTGTATCATTGATGGAGGGAATTACTTTGAGCATATTTAAAATAAAATCCTAGAAACTATTAACCGTGTTTTTTATTCTCAATAAATTCAGCTTGACCCTCTATCAATTTAATTAGTGTATTAATTAAAAATAATGTTCTATATCGTTGTGATTAAAGGCCCAGTTCAAGATACCATACAATATCATCTTGAAAATTACATGAAGCGAATTGTAATTGGAGTGTGACCAAGGGTACACCAAGTAAAATAAAGAATAAGTAGGCGCAGAACAAAAAGTTGAGAAAATCGAAACAATAATATTTGGTATGTTGAGGCAAGTTTTACCGTTATTGAAATTTATAGGTTATGGTAACCTATTTTAACCACAACCTAAAAATACCTGAAAAATAATAAATTAAATGTTATTGTGTAATTAAACACAATAACACACATAACACAATGCCCATGTTCCGCGAAAAAAAATAATGGTTTCAAAATACCTGGATTGATGGTTTCCCAAGGTTTTGATCACCTTCATTATTAAAAAGAAAATTATGCACAAAATGTTTCAGGAAACCCGTAGTTTATATCATTATAACCAATTTTGTGAACTTCTGGATTAAGCCAAGAAAATTCACGAATTGCTTCATCAAGGGCATTGAGACAGAATTGAAGTAGGAATTCATCTCGCAACAATTTGATATAAATATTACTGCAATTGTTGTCATGTTTACTTCATTTGTTGTAAAAATGATTTGAAGTTGAGCGATTCGGTTATGCACGAACCAAATATATCGAACTGTTTTGATAACAGCGACTGGAACATAACCATAGAAAAGGCCTCCGTTAATACCCTCAATTGCAAAATTTTATCAAAGCGTTCCATGTTGTAGTAAATACTTGTGAATAAATGTCTACATAATTATGTAGCTGCATAAATAGCTACAAAACAAGATACAAATAGGTTCTGCCTACGTCGCAATGAAGAAAGCCATTACTTAGGTTTTGTCGTTGATGAAAAAGAACTTGCCAATGTTTGGCCCTCCAGATTTCCACAAAACATAGTAATATTCTATAAAAAGCAAAAGTATTGATAAAAGATATCAGAACCACTTTGGTCTACAAGCTGAGAGACCTAATTTGTACTATTTCAGTTTTTTATACAAAAAAATTATTTATATAACTACCATTATTTTTTTTACTAGCAATAATTTAGCAATTTTTTGGTTGGCAAAAACTTTTAAAATTTAATCACCAACGATGCAACAAATAATATGAATTTAATGAAATCAACAAAAAGTAAAACGTAAGGTGGAACCCTGATGAGCGCAGTTTCAAGACTTCCATGTAATTAGTATATTCAGATCTGCGCCAATTAAGTTTCCAGTTGGTATTGATTATTGGAGAAAAATCTATTTTCTTGCAGATAAATACCTGCTTCTTTTAAATACTGCCCACGTGATTATTCAATTGTCACAGACAACATTCCAACAACCTAAACTTTTCTGTAGCAAGTGCTTCAAAAATTATGGAGGTTTACCTGTACAGGTCTTATAACCATATTGATGCAAAAGGATGAGTATGTCCTGTATTAAGAAGTATTCAGAATACGTTCAGCCAGTAGCGACTACGCCCAGACACTCACTAATTCTTTATGGTAAAAAACGCAATGCGAGAAAATGACAATGATATTTTTGCGCAAAACATTTTGATAGGGAATTGCTATCTTTTGCAATGGAATGGTTAATTTTATTCTATGTCTGTTTGAGTTATTCGGTTTTCAGGTACAAGAAATTCAAGTTATTAATAGGTTTGTTTCATCGACGAGTTCTCGTTAGTTCTAGAGCTATGCGCATGCTCTTTAACTAAAATCTGTTTCATCAAACGTTAAAATATGAACTACTAGTTTCACGAACTGCTAGTCCGATGTTTCATCAGCCTAATTGTGATTTTTAGAACAGTTCAGAATGGTTCAAATCAGTACTTGTCCAGAAGCAAGAACCAAAAAGAATTATTAGTAGTTACTCGAAAAGGCGACCGCCCATAATATCCCGACTGAAGACGTACTCGTACGAATTAATTACGAATTAAATTAATTCTGTTAAATAAAAGCTAAAATATTATTATAAATATTTCTTGAATATGGACGAACTGCAAGGTATAAGTTGGGTATTTTCTTTAACTGTAATATAAATTAGGAATTTTGTTGCTTTCAGTTCGTAAAAATGATTCAATTTTAATCACTAGAGATATTGTCAATATCATAATCGAAATCACTGAAATCTGAATCAGTAATTTTTTCAACTTAAATGATTATAATTGAATGTAAATAAATATACATTTATGTATGTTTTGCGAAAACAAATTTAGGTTAGGTTTTAATAAATACGTCAACTTAAAACCCGAGTCAATCCTACGTCCGAGTTTTTCCGAATAGTGTAAAACTGTTTCATCGCACTTTTTTCTTACTACTAGTTCATACTAGTTCTAAAGTGATTATTGCGAACGCATGCGTATTACAACATTCTGAACTTGAATCGGTAGTTATAGAACTGTTCAATTTGTTCGCGATGAAACAAACCTAATATAGAACTCAAGGGGTTAGTATTCTCAAAATAAGTGTCCCAAGTACTACATATTACATTGTGTTATATGAGTTTTACATGATATTAGTATATAAATATTCCCTGATGGGGTGGTGCCTATGAAGCACTCTTTTGATTATCTGGAAGTTCCTTCACATGACTCAGTGTGTTTTGTGCTTCTTGAGGTTGCACTCCCTCGACTTCCTTAGAGGAGTTTAATATTTTTAGTTTACTTGTGTTTTTTTGCGTTACGGTCGAAGCAGTGGATTCTCTGATAGGCGCAGCGGTGATTATTCTGGGAACTTCTGCGGGTCTGCAAGTTTGCAAAAATAACTGCCGACCTGGTAGATGGGTGTCATTGTAAATCTCTGAGGCTCTTTGAATACGCGACATCCTATTCAGGCGAACGGTTGCCTCTTCTTCAGCTGTCATCGTTGTTGAAGAAACCCGTTTTCTCAAACGGTCGATCGGTGGGAGGCGCTTTAAAATTATAGCCGGCGATTTGGTTCGAGTACCTGTAACTTGGTTTGGTCGCGCAGCTGTAGTCAGATTAGTCGTGGTGACACTGCTGCCCAAAAGTACCCTCTTCTTTTCAACACGAGCACCATCTTGTACTCCATGCAAAGGTGTGTATGTTATTGCACCACAGCGGCTGAAGGCAAATCTGCCCTTTATTCCTTCTCTCTGCGGTTGATTTGGGATGAGGTTGAGGTTGGTTGTAGCATCAACTTGTTTTCGGAAGTTCGTAAATGTTGTATTTTGTGTCATATTCTCCAACAGCACACGTGGGTTCCATTTCCTTGTATAAGATGTACAAGATCGGGTTGGACCTTCCCTCATCGTGATATTTTCAATCAAGAATTAAAAACTTTAGGATGAAGGTGGAAAACTGCCTTCGTTTGAGAGTACGGATGTAGTCGATTTATAAGAAACTTTGTTCTCCGGGCTGTCCAAAAATCTTCAATCGTTTATGCAGACGATCAACTCCAAATCACTTGCATGTGAAGGCGAGGTGTCCTTAATAGATTTTCCTTGATTTGTTGCTCAATTTCATTAATAAGTTTGCTCATATAGGCCACGTACGATATGTACATGGCACATATACTATGAAACTATGTACATATTGCTGTGTGCTGACGTAGCCTCACGTTGGGCTAGCCAAAAAGTGCTATGCGGGGTTGTCTTTACTAATCGAGCCACACGTTGGGCTGTCAAAAAGTGTAATGTACCCCCTCGCTAATAGGGTTAAAGGTTCTTGTCGTTAATATTTTATATGGGTGTACGTAGTTGTACCCCGTCAATGGAAAAATATGTGATATTTTGTAAACACAATTTAATGAAATAAGGTGCCTCAGCTTAGCTCTTTCGTAGTGCATGTACCTTACCTTACACAGGGTGGATTCGTTCCGTTACCAATGCTGTAAATGAAATTATGGTGCGGAACAGGTCTAAATAATTATCCTTCGTTACAAAGTTATTAATGTTTTTATTAAGCACACAAATGAAAATAAATATTTGGTTATATCAAAAAGTTCTATTATTAAATCTATTTTATAAAAATTCTGAACGTAAAATGATGCAAAACACGTGTCGTACGAAGTCCGGAGATTTCACTTAAGTTTATAAAGATTTTATTGCAATGTACACGGTACCTTATTAAATCCAGGAATATTTCTGTTATTTGAAATGGAGATGGTACAATTGCGCGTCCAAGACACTCAAAGGGTTCATTTACCATCAGAAACTTCCCGATGCAGTTTGTTGACCTCGTTTTGTGTTGAAGTTTATTTTCTTTAAAAATATTTGTAATCCGTTACGATTTTCACCTTATTTGTGGTTTTTCGTAGGTAAGTAACTATTTTGTTGAATTATGCACTTATATTTCGTAATTACACTATTTATTTTCACTATAATATCAATTTTATTAGGACGATTCTAAATTCGCCACTTTGCACGTGCGAATATCAACACCAACCTTTTTATTGATTGTTTTTATTTTCCTTCTCGAAGTTCATCGCTATCCTGATCTTTTCATAAACGTATTTTATTGGTCGATCGAAAAATCAATATTATCTGAAGTTTCATAGTACAGGTATGGACTAAGCCAATTGTGGTTCGTTGAAATTTTATAAGTAAAAATTTTCTTATTTTTAGATTTGATTGTGTTCTTCTCAAGTGTTTCGTGGTTGGATAAATAAAGATGCTGGATATGAAATTTCCATACGCAGTTCATTAAGTTGTGACATGCCGAACTCACGTAACGATTTAACAAACTTATTTTAAATTTAACGCTAACATGGATTTTTACATTTATCAATTGATTAACAAATTTCTAACTTTTAAAATACCTTTCTTATTACTAACAATCTTTCATTTACTATTAATTAACATTTTTAACAATGACAAATATTAAAATGATGCATTTCAAATTTATTTTATTCACACCTGTTTTATGTCCCGTTTTCAACGAATCATATGACTTTAAGTTAAATTCCTTGGTATCGGATGAAGTTTTTCTGATTACTTTGATAAGTTACATGCTTTTATTCATAACAAAACTTTTGCTGAAATTTAAATGACGTACTTCCATTGACGTGGTATCTCGATACCGCATTTACCCCCTGTTGATTTGTAATTTAAAAGAAAAATACCTATTTTTGTGTTAAATTACACAATTAACATTTATGTGCTTTTTCTTTTTTTTTTTTTTTATTCATAAACAAACTTAAATTTTTAATGTATCGATTATCTTTAATGTTCAAATTGTCTCGCTAAATTATATCGCATAAACATTAACTAAAAGAATTCAATAAAATTAACTAAATAACTTCAAACAAAACTAACTGATTATTTTCAAAATTAATTAACTAACTAAACTATTAACTGTTCAAAGAAAACTAACTAATTATATTCAAATTCTAAACTATCCTATATACTAATTTAACTAATAAATCTGACCAAGATTTCTGATGATAATTTAAATTATGGAGTTCTGAAATTTTAAATTTGACTTTCTTTTTATTTTATTTTATTCAAAAAAAAAACAAACTTGACTCTTTATTTTTATTTTTTTAATCTTTCTATCTTTAACTTATTTATATTTGGGTGATTCCTACTTTAGTTCTTATAATTCCCTTTTAGCTATTAACCTTGTGAACAATCATTAACTTTTAATTCATAATTCCGTCTTATTAATTGGTATTCTTTATCTCTGCATTTAATTAATATTTTCCTATTTATTTCCCCATTATTATTCTCTGACCTCTTTTTGGTCCCATATACCTTTTACTTCATATAACTTCATAATTAATTCATTAATTTCTACATATTATTTATCTAACTCCGTCTGAGTTAACTACCGTATTATTATTTACCCCCCATTTATCTTTCAACGTTCAACATTGAATACCATTTTCCATTATCAAATACCTCCTGATCTTTTCAAATTAAACACATCATCAGCTATCTTAAATTCCTCCTTCACCCAAATTCTAAATTTAACTTTTCTCTTTCATTAACTAAATTCTTTTTACCAATTGCATTTTTTAAATTGAAATCATTTATTTAATCAAATTCTTAATAACTTTTCTCTCCATAAAATTTTTAATTATTTTAAAACGTATCATTTTATTAAATTCTTTAATTTTTTTAAATTCTTCCATCTTGGTCATTTATTTTCATGTTTCAATAGCCTTATTCATATTTACATAGCTATTTTAAATCATTTTCCAAATCCTATTTATAAATTGTCATTACTCGCATTTTTTTTTATCCCCTACTATTTTCTTAGCGGTTTAAATTTTAAGTTGTTATATTTTATTTTTTATAATTAAGTTTCGCCATTAGCGTTGCTATTTCTTCAGCGGTCCATATCTAAGTTATTATTTATTTTATTTATTTTTAATTAAGTTTCGCTATTGTTTTCTATTTTCACCGCTTATTGATCTCGCAAGAATGACTTTCTCTTCCAGCGAACTCTTTTAATTTTAATTTTTCTCCGCTTGAATTTCTTTTTAACGTAACACTTTTCTTTTACTTTAATGCCTGTCTTAATGTCGCATTTCCTTGTCCAGTTCACTTTGTATTTTCTTATCATTTTGCTCCGCAATTTTCTCTTCTTAAATTTCTTTTTATGTAAATTATTTTTCTTCTTACTGATGTGATCACAATTTGTTAAATTATTTAATTTTCCGTTTGTAAAATTATTGTACCCCCTTGTTTTCGTAAATTTTTGTAGTCTTTTAATTTTAAATATGATACCATTACTTGTTAAATTGTAAAATTTTGTATTTTTAAATGTTAATTTTTTATTTTGTAAACCGCTTTGTAAACTTTTATTATTAGTTCGCATGCCCCTTGTATGATATTTTTCTTTTGCATGTATTTTCTTAGATTTTAATTGTGCCCGTTTAAATGTTTTTCGCGTCTGCACTTTGTATGACCGATATTTATTTATTTCTAATGTCGTTTGCCCCTTAATTTCCAATACATTTCTTCCCATTACATTAATATTTTCTGTCACTTTTATTGATTCAAATTTACTTGTAGCTACCGTTTCGTTAAATGGTTTGAATTTTATGGCTTTCAACATTTCAGCCATTTCGTTCGCAACTTCTTGTGGTTTCTCGACTTCTTCGGTCACCACTTCTTCGGTCACCCAATTGGTTGTTGCATTCACTAATTTATCTAAATTTCTACCTAATCTCTCTCTGCTTTCTATAATTGCATTTTCTAATCTTTTATATTTTTCTTCAGTGTTTTTACATAACCAGATTAGCATCTTTTGATTTTCATCTTCTTTCTTTTGATCTTCGATGGCTCTTTCTTCTGCTTTCTTGTCTTTTTCAATGAAGAATTCCATCACCGATTGCCAATCTGTTATCTTTTCCATTATCGTAATTTATGTATTTGTTCAATTTAATTTTAAGGAAATAGTTATTAAGTGAATTTTGATGTAATTTAATTTTAGTTTTAAGAATATTTTTAATTTTAGTTTTGAGAAAATTGTTAGTTTTAATGTCAACGTTATGGATAATTTTAATGAAATTTCTCGTTGTAATTAACCTATCTATTAATTTAATTATAATGACCTAATTTTACTCGCGGTACGAGGTTATTCGAGGTGACTCGAGCCTCACGTTGTTGCGCCAAAAAGTGCTGTGTGCTGACGTAGCCTCACGTTGGGCTAGCCAAAAAGTGCTATGCGGGGTTGTCTTTACTAATCGAGCCACACGTTGGGCTGTCAAAAAGTGTAATGTACCCCCTCGCTAATAGGGTTAAAGGTTCTTGTCGTTAATATTTTATATGGGTGTACGTAGTTGTACCCCGTCAATGGAAAAATATGTGATATTTTGTAAACACAATTTAATGAAATAAGGTGCCTCAGCTTAGCTCTTTCGTAGTGCATGTACCTTACCTTACACAGGGTGGATTCGTTCCGTTACCAATGCTGTAAATGAAATTATGGTGCGGAACAGGTCTAAATAATTATCCTTCGTTACAAAGTTATTAATGTTTTTATTAAGCACACAAATGAAAATAAATATTTGGTTATATCAAAAAGTTCTATTATTAAATCTATTTTATAAAAATTCTGAACGTAAAATGATGCAAAACACGTGTCGTACGAAGTCCGGAGATTTCACTTAAGTTTATAAAGATTTTATTGCAATGTACACGGTACCTTATTAAATCCAGGAATATTTCTGTTATTTGAAATGGAGATGGTACAATTGCGCGTCCAAGACACTCAAAGGGTTCATTTACCATCAGAAACTTCCCGATGCAGTTTGTTGACCTCGTTTTGTGTTGAAGTTTATTTTCTTTAAAAATATTTGTAATCCGTTACGATTTTCACCTTATTTGTGGTTTTTCGTAGGTAAGTAACTATTTTGTTGAATTATGCACTTATATTTCGTAATTACACTATTTATTTTCACTATAATATCAATTTTATTAGGACGATTCTAAATTCGCCACTTTGCACGTGCGAATATCAACACCAACCTTTTTATTGATTGTTTTTATTTTCCTTCTCGAAGTTCATCGCTATCCTGATCTTTTCATAAACGTATTTTATTGGTCGATCGAAAAATCAATATTATCTGAAGTTTCATAGTACAGGTATGGACTAAGCCAATTGTGGTTCGTTGAAATTTTATAAGTAAAAATTTTCTTATTTTTAGATTTGATTGTGTTCTTCTCAAGTGTTTCGTGGTTGGATAAATAAAGATGCTGGATATGAAATTTCCATACGCAGTTCATTAAGTTGTGACATGCCGAACTCACGTAACGATTTAACAAACTTATTTTAAATTTAACGCTAACATGGATTTTTACATTTATCAATTGATTAACAAATTTCTAACTTTTAAAATACCTTTCTTATTACTAACAATCTTTCATTTACTATTAATTAACATTTTTAACAATGACAAATATTAAAATGATGCATTTCAAATTTATTTTATTCACACCTGTTTTATGTCCCGTTTTCAACGAATCATATGACTTTAAGTTAAATTCCTTGGTATCGGATGAAGTTTTTCTGATTACTTTGATAAGTTACATGCTTTTATTCATAACAAAACTTTTGCTGAAATTTAAATGACGTACTTCCATTGACGTGGTATCTCGATACCGCAATATGAAACAGAGCAAACCATAATAGATCCGTGAAGGCCATAGTTGTTCGGCCTTCGGCCACACAGTGGGAGGACCATAATAGATCCGTGAAGGCCATAGTTGTCCGGCCTTCGGCCTCACAGGGGGAGGACCATAATAGATGCGTGAAGGCCTTAGTTGTTCGGCTTTCGGCCTTTTTGTGAAAAATGTTTGAAACATTTTTTCGACGTTTTATGCCGACCCACGAAAAGGGGCGGAGGGGGGGAAATTTTTTAATTTTTTTAGTTTTGTCAAAAAACTATTTTCCCTATAAACCGGTTGGAGGCGGCGGGAGGCGGAGTGGGGTCGGGGGCGGTTGCCACCTCCGCCCCCCAACCAAAGCCACCATTCCCAGGGTCCTAGCCTTCTCAGTTCCGGAGTTATGGTGTTTGAAGGGAAGTTCGAAATTTGAAAGCGATGGTCGAAATTTGTGTGACGAATTTGTGTGACGTATTTTTGTGTGACGAACGATTTTTTTCAGTTAACTGCCAGTGCAATTCCCGTGCGATAAGAAGCATAGCTTCAAAAAAATTATTACATATGTAAGTGATAAGCCCATCTATAAAACGACATTGATACATCAACAGGCATTGAGATAGACCTAATCCTACCAATTTCAACAACATAGACTTTTCTGTAGGATATACTTCAAAAAATAAGGAGTTTTACCTATACAGAACTCATAACCATAACGTGGCAATGGATGAGTTAAGTGTCCTGTATTAAGAAGTGTTCAGAATATGTTAAGTCAGTAGCCACTACGCCCACAAACTTATTCTGCGTGGAAAAACACGCAATGCTAGAAAATAAAAATTATATGCAAAAACACACTTTGGGTACGGTGCAGTTGTTATGACCACTCGAAACAAATTTTCTTCAGCTACACACTAAAGAATAAGGTTTATAGAGTAGATTTATATAAATATTATGCGAGAAAAGGGCCCAAATTTTTGAATAAAACGCATTTGAACTTAGCAAATTTTACGAGATTCAGTGGTAAAATTAACGAGATTCCCGCGCGTCTCTCACTCTGTTGACGGTCCGTGCGTAATGAATGACCCTAACACTTAAGAGTATTTCGCACCGGCAGATGCAGCTCGACTCTCCTACATGTAACATCGATTATTTTTTGTTTTTACGCGATTTTTTGGGGGTGAAACGTAATAGTTTACTGCCCCATACCGCAACTATACTTTTTAATGCTATTTCGAGGTTCTCTCACATCCCGGTTTTCTTGATGGGTGGCGCCTTCTCGTATGTTTAGCCTAGTAACCAGAGTCAAAACCGCCCTGGAGGGGTGCAGAGCGGAGCGGAGCGGAGCGGAGCGGAGCGCAGCGGCGCCCCGTAAGGGTAGGTTTTGATGATGGATTACCCTCCTTATTGAATGCACACCCCAAAATTCGAAGGAAAAAATATTTTATTTTTTCACTTTTTCGGCAATACACGGGTTATTTTCCATTTTTTTGATTATATTTATTACTAATATCCACTAATCACACCCCCATCTATCCGACTTTCAAAGAAAAATTCAAATCGGAGCGAAAAAATTTTACGCACTTTCAAGGGACCACGGGCGAACCATGGCACATCGACCGGGGTCTGCCCCATACTCGATGCTAATTTCCCGTACTTTTCAAAAGTCGATTTTGGGGTTGTTTTTACAGATTTCCCCTTGAAATTTTTACTATAGCCTAAAATAAGCCTATTCTTTAGTGTGTAGCTGAAGAAATTTTTTTTCAGCTGGTCAGAATAACTGCACAACCACCCACACTTTTATAGGGAATTGCAAGCTTTTAAAATCGAATGATTGGTTTTCACTTTGACATCCAATTTCTGTTCGACTTATTCGGTTTACAAGTACAAGAAATGAATAACATTATTTATTTTACTGAATAATGTTGATTTAATTTTAATTGTAAAGGGTATAGCCGGATATATGTGGAAAATCTGCCCCCGCGGCTTTTTTTATTGGGACTTGGGGGATCGTTTTGGTACCACGTAAAAATAATTCAGTCAAATTTTCAGCTCTCAATCCCTAACAGTTTCTGAAACAAATCTCTTTTTTCGATTTTTTTTTAATAGTAAAATTGGAAATTAGAGAATGGTGATTTTTTACCTAATTCTTACGAGTAAAAGGCATGAAAAAATATTTTTGTTATAATTCTCAGATGAACAGCCGATTTTTAGCGAAAGAAATACAATTTAAATCTAACCCATACCAAATCCGGTAAGCAACTTTATGGAAGCGTTTCACAATTTTCCGCTCATTTTGACAGGAATAGAGAAGGCCGGATTCGAAAAACCGACTCGTATTCAATCGCAAGCGTGGCCGGTGTTACTTTCCGGAGAAGATCTAATTGGCATTGCCCAAACTGGTACTGGCAAAACTTTGGCGTTCCTTTTACCCGCTATTATTCACATCAAAGGACAAAAGATGCCAAAAAAAACCGCCGAACCTCGCGTTTTAATTGTGGCCCTTACACGCGAGTTGGCATTACAAATAGACCGCGAAGTAAAAAAAAACAATTACAAGAAAATAAAATCGTAAGTTGTATTTTAAACCATTGTAATTAGGTTGTAATAGCTTTTTTAATAGTGTATGCGTTTATGGAGGCGAGGATGAACGACGGCAGATTGAAGCGACTAATAAAGGCGTGGATATCTTAATTGCTACGCCTGGCAGACTCCACGATTTAGTAGTAGCTAGTAAGGGTTTATTTCTGAATTTTAAATTGACCAATGTTAATTCCTTATTCATTAGAAAAATTGTCAATGGAGGGAGTTACCTTTATGGTGTTGGACGAGGCCGACAAAATGTTGGACTGGGGTTTAGAGGTTAAAATTCGTAAAACTTTGTTAAATGTGCGCGAAGACAGACAAACTGTCGTCACGAGTGCCTCTTTCACCGAAGAACTTAAACGATTCGCAAATTTGTTTATGGTAAATCCCATACAAACATGTTGCTGTGTAGTTCCTTAAGCAATTTGCACCACCCTGGTTTTGTCAGGCGCCAGTTCTCAATGTGAGAACAAAATTTATAAAATTGAATTCTTAATTTTCAGGTGTTACAAATTACTTAGAAACTTACAATTCTTGTCCCTTTTATTTAGCTCAGTCTTGGAAACTCGACTCAAGGTGTAGTAGGTTCGTTGAACTTTGAGATGCTTCTTGGGTTGAAATGAATTGAAAACTAAAACTGTTGATGTCAAGATAATCAAGATGAATTGATTAGCTTGTATTGATGAATCTTTAAGTTTGGCAATGCTTACTGTAATGAATCAAGTTGACGAATAAAAAAATTGTTTGTATCGAAAATGGTTTTATATTTATGAAAATAATTAATTAAATTCGCTAGCTGCACATAATATTTTTTAGATAAATTTTTATCTAAAAGAAATAGACAATATTGTAACAAAAATCAAATCGCTGTATCCAACTTCTTCCTTCTTGTGGGCGATTTTTGAATAAATTCCAAAAATCTTCTGCTTTTCAATAGCAGTGTTAAATGTTTATTAGTAAAATGTTGTTTATAAAATCAAATAATTGCAAAAATGTTTATTAAATTAATGATGAGGATAGTGCTATAATTTAGTCACGTCCTATGATAAAATGTTGAAGACAAAAATGTAAGATTTTTAAATAATAAAGTTTCTTATACCTGAATTTCAATCCACCCTGTATGTAAATAGGGTTTTGCGCACAAACACAATTTTAGCTCACGGTCACTTTGCGGAGATGCACAAACTTGTCGCTTGTTGATCGTGTTCCCGACGAATTTTGCTTCTGTTTCGTTTTTAGGCGGAGTTGATTTAACAGTTGACACCTGTTGATTTTGAGAATCGTGCTCGTGGAGTGTCAGCAAATATTAGTTGATGTTAATCTTCAGTTATAAGAAGGTGAGTCACTTTTATTTCATTGACGGCGTAGTTGTTTTACTGAAGGGTAACCATTTGCAAATTTTGTTATCTATTTTTAGATAAACTTCGAGTTAATCACACATTTGGGTGTTCTGGACTAAACTTTTCAACCAGCAAGTATACGTCTTGCTTCTTCAAGAACTAAAAGTTGACTGTCTCAAATTTCTGCGCTGTGCCTCAATTTCGTTGAAATTTTGTTATCTGCAAGTAAAGTTTCACACCTTTTTGTGTTCTATGTGTTCTAATTGAGTTTAAACTTTCAGGAGCTGTTTCCTCCATGTTGAGTTGATCAACCGTGTGTTTCCCCTACCTCTCACAAATACGGTAGCAGTTTTATAAGCAACATTTAGCGAAGTTCCATACCTTTTTGCTTATCACAAACTTTCTTATCACATTTAAGCGAAATTGACCTTTATATGCACTTTTGGAGTTTTTTGGTTTGAAATTATGAACATTTGATAGAATAGATTATTTAACAAGTTTTGACATAATGGGTTTTACACAATTATTGTAGTACGTGGAATAAATTTCATTTTTGTACCTTATCATTAAGGTTATGTATATTTGTGATAACATTCACAGTAATATTACCATATTTGAGGCAAACAATCCCTTATTCTGAAATTTTTGAGGTGACAATAACCTCTTTAAATTTATCTTTCAGCTTTTAATGACATTCCCTTTTACTTAAAGATCTTAATTGGTTCATTATACCTGAAATTGCTAAATTCGTTCATCTTTCTTATCTTTTTGTTTGTTAACGAGGTCAAGTTTTATGTAAATTTTGAGTATGAGTAAGAAATTTATATATTTGCATAGCCCTGGTAGCTTAAAACACAGCAATGTGTAGGGTCATTGGATTCGGTTGCCTTAAACACGGTAACTCAAATTATACATATGATGCCCGACGACGCCAAATTTCAAGCGGTAATTGCATATTAGCCCTAAAGTTTTCAAAATAATAGTTATTATTTTTAGTTTAGGGATTTTATTAAAACCATGAATCCCGAGGAGAAAGCACTCGTTTTCTGTGGTACAAAGGCGGGTGTGGATTACTTAATAAGCGAACTTGCTCTGAAAGGCACCTATTGTGCGTCCTTTCATGAAAGTCTTGAACAGCGCAATCTTAAGGAAGCATTGTCAGACATAACCAGTGGTATTGTCAAAATAATCATAACGACTGACGTGGCATCTCGCAAAATAGATATTGACGGTATTACGTAAGTGAACTTATAAAATTCCATTTGAATTCATCTTCATGATCTCTTTTTCTTCTTTCTCTTTCAATATGAAAGAGTATGTCTACAGAGTGGGTCGTGCAGGACGTACCGTTCAATTTGGTCGTTCGATTTCGTACTTCACTCCTGAAGATCGGTCTCTTGCTGGAGAGTTGATTTCCATCTTGAAGAAAGCTAATCAGGTAAATTTTTGACTCGATTAAAAATTAATTTCAGCTATTTTTGAATACCAATCAACTGAGGTCAAAATCTCCGAAATGACGTTCATTATTGACTTTTACTTTGAAACTCTTGGCAAGTTGTCGAATTAAAATCAATTTTACCCTAGTAGTAGATACATACCGTGAAATATTATCTGGTGAAATACAGTGTCTGTTTTGACATCTGTAGTCTTTAGCAACAACAATTAACGCACTGACATTTGTTTCTTTACTCTACACTCACATTTAAACAAATTATTATTGAAATGGGCACAGAACCAAGTTTATAATAAGTGAACTCGACAATTAAAAATTACACTCAAAAATTACACTTTCTCGTCATTTCAAAATTTAACAAGCGAACAATACTTCAAGTTGTGTGCGCGACGTGTTGGTTAATTTTAATGCAATCTGCGCAGTTAATGCAATCAAAAATAACGAAAATTCTATTATCTGATTGTGGAAGCGTTGCAAAATATCAAATGTGCGCCGAAACGAAATGACGTCATTGCAGAGGAATTTCGAGGACGATCGTTGTTTCAGGATGGCCGAATGCGGACACCCTGTATATCGATGCCATGTGGGTTCAGGTGATAACACCGGCGTAACGTGGTAAAAGAGGGGAGAGGTTGGCATACACTTGATGGTTGGACGCTGGCGAGCTATGTTGATTAATTATTGTGTTGCATTGTTATTATTACGTACTAAGAATATACTATTTGTTCCAAATTGGAGATAGTTGTTATTGATTGCACCCCAAGACTACATATATTTCTGCATTTTTGATCATGATTTCAGAATGGATGCTAAAAAATGCGTCAATTGTAATATTTATCTGCGCAAAACAGTTGGCTATAAAAAAGTAATTACGAACACTGATGAGGCTAATATTGCGACAGAATAAATTCGAAAAAGAGTCTTTATCAATGATACTTTTTGCAATAAATGTCGAGCAATTTTAACAAGACCCACCAAAAAAATGAACACTGATGATTCATCTGCAGAACAAGTACATATCGAGTGCCAGCCAATTTTCTCTCAATCGTCTTCAATTACTATGTCGTCTGTATCTTCAACTGAAGATCCTTCATTTGTTTTTGAAGAAAAAATTGAAGGAGAATTAGAATTTGTGGAATTGGGTTTTCCTCGAATCATTTGCACTCATAGATATTGTTGCATTTGTGGATCATCAACAAATATTACATTAGTTCCATTCGAAGCTCGCAAACAAGTATTTGCAAATAGAAGAATCTTTATTCCTGAAGGAAATCGGTGTTGTAAAGATCATATCATAAAAAAGCGATTCTATGATGAAGATATCAATAATTTTCGAATTTATTCGAATTCTAGTGTATTTGAAGTTCACGACTTAGAAAAATTACTTGGGCAGCTGGCTGTTGGAAGTAATTCGTCCATAATTGATAAAATTGGAGATCACACGTTTTCAGAAAAACAGTTGGAAGTATTTACTGGTCTTACATGGGAAAAACTGATAAAACTCCGTGAAATGTTAACGTCGATGAAAAATTCCATAAATCGTAATGTCACTCATAGACCAGTGCCGATAATTTTTGAAACCGAAAAAAATAGCAGTAGGATGAAACCCATTGGAAAAGGAAAAGAATATAACAAAAATGAAAGGAAAAATAATTTACGGGCGATCTGAGATCGGGAAGTGGAAGGGGGTGAGTTTTAAGGGTAGAAAACTGTTTTTCTCGATTTCCGGCAAAACCACAAGTCCTATGGAAAAAAGTTAAATGGCAAAGTTGTAGGTAATAAAAAGATCTACAACTTTTGTATTTACACTTTTTTCACATAACCTCAAAATTTACGTGAAAAATTCAAATAACCAAGTTTTTGGTTTTTAATTTTTATCTTTTACAAAAAAAATTTTTTTTCCACGAAATTTGGTGAAAACTTACCTTTTTATGTCCCAAACACACTGTAATTTTTTTGATTTAAAATATTTATTTTTTCACCTTATTTTGACTTAATATCGAAAAAGCACCCTAATTTTCAATCGAAAATTCTCGCGTCAAAATATCTGCTTTTTTAAAAAACTCGGTGGGCTTTTTGTTCGCTGAAATCTCTACTTTTCGATGGTGTAAAAAAAAATACATTACTATGGCAAATATTCTCAAAAATGCAAAGAAACGAAAAAAACTCGAATCCGAAAATTTTAAGCTTTGTCGCAATTCTCTTAAAGTAACTCAGCCTCCACGTGTATTTTCATGAACGATGTTGTTTATTTCGACTTGCAATTTTTTGTTTATCAATGTAACACGGAATCTTACGTTTTTCGAGTAATTAAAGTATAAATTTTAATAAATAGCTCAAAATTGTACATGATGATTTAAGAAAAAAAAATTTCTGATTCGAGTTGTTTTCGTTTCTTTGCATTTTTTGAGAATATTTACCATAGTAATGTATATTTTTTTTACACCATCGAAAAGTAGAGATTTCAACGAACAAAAAGCCCACCGAGTTTTTTAAAAAAGCAGATATTTTGACGCGAGAATTTTCGATTGAAAATTAGGGTGCTTTTTCGATATTAAAACCCATTAACGCCTAGCGTAACCATATGGTTACGGGTGTTTTTTAAATTTTCAGACCTTTTTTTTGGACTATTAGTGCTAGATGGTCATAAATTTCACTTCAGAAGTATGTTATATTTATCTTATGTTTATCTTCAACATCGGTTATCGGCTTTTAAGCTGGTTTAGTTCATGATAAACAGTTCTTTGTGTAGGTGAATATTTTTGTTACTCCAAGCAGCATGGATCCCAATATTGAGTAAGTATTATTTTTTTAAATTATTGTTATATCGTGTTCATGTTTTTATTCAAGTAAGTTGAGATATGAAAGCACATGTATACAGTGGCGCAAATGATTTTTATTGTTATCGGTCAAAGATACAGGTGTGTTTATACTGCTGTAACCATATGGTTACGCTAGGCGCTTCCACTACTATAAAATTGAACTAAGATTTATTTTGTTACTAGGCGTGATTTTACGTTAGAACAAGCATTGGCAATTACTTATGGTAATGAAGATGTTGTTGAGATTTATATTGAACCACCTGAATCTGGGGCATTGACTGACGAGGATTCCGGTGACGAAGACGGTGGGGGTCTACTCGACAATTTACCGGGATCTCAACTTAGGGCGCAAGCTGAAATAAAACTAATAAGCAACAAAAGAATTGGAGGTGTTAGTAGCGAATTCTTCATCTAAGACGACCCCACAGCAATCGACAACATTGTCTTCCCTATCTGACAGTTCTCTCATTGATTTTGAAACGCCAGACCCAAAAAATATTAAGTGGATTCAAGGAGATCTTCAAGCTGGCACTAATCAATTTTCTGGAGGTAGCTATGCAAAATACAAACATTATTCCCCAGTGCAACTTTTTGAACTTTTTTTTGACGATGAAATCATTCTATTTTTGATAGAAGAATCAAGACTTTACGCATTATTTTTAAATTCGCCTGACCCGAAAATATCATTGCCGGAAATGAAGTGTTTTCTAGGAATTCTGATACTTACTGGGTATTGTGAACTTCCGGGTAAACGATTTTATTGGGACACATATAGTGATATGAGAAACGAGATGGTCTGCAATGCTATGAGACGAAACCGATTTTTAGAGATTTGCAGATTCGTGCATTTTTCCGACAACACGCACCCTGATGGGTCAGATAAAATATGGAAACTGAGACCGTTAATGGACAAAATTAAAATTAAATTTTTGAATTTATTTGAACCTGAAGAACACCTATGCTATGATGAAAGCATGATTAAGTACTTTGGCAGGCACAGTTGCAAACAATTTATAAGAGGTAAGCCTATACGTTTCGGTTATAAGATGTGGTGCCTCAATACACCCTCTGGATACCTTATCAATTTTGAAATGTATCAGGGCAATAATCCTCGCCGTACTATTGCGTATGAAAAATTGTTTGGAAAAGCATCTGAGCCGTTAGTAACTATGTTAGATGAAGTAAAAAATGCAAAAGGATTTTTTCCATTCAAACTCTACTTTGACAACTTGTTCACTGGATTATCTTTGTTGAAGTTTTTAAAACATAGTGGCTATCAAGGTACTGGCACTCTCAGAGAAAATAGGATTCCAAAATCATGTACTCTTACAGGAAGAAAAGCAATGGAGAAAAGGGGTAGGGGAGCATTAGAGTCTATTATTGACAAGGACGATGGAATTTTGATTCTCCGTTGGACAGACAATGGTGTAGTAAGTGCAGCATCAACCTGTTTTGGTGTCCATCCACTTAGCAATGTTCGCCGCTTCTCCAGAGCTGAAAAGAAAAATGTTCAAGTACCACGGCCAAATCTTATAACTCAATACAATCGTTCTATGGGAGGGACCGATCAAATGGACGAGAATATTGCGGAATACCGCATTGCAGTACGCGGCAAAAAATGGTGGTGGTGCTTATTCACCTGGCTATTGGATTCATGTATTCACAACGCATGGCAAATTCACAAAAACTCAGGTGGAAAATTGCCACAACTTCAGTTTAGAAGATCTATTGTCCAACACTATTTAACATCCCATGGAATTCCTTTAAGAGGACCAGGAAGAGCTGCTACATCATCAACTTCGGTTACTTTAAATAGAATTTCCGATGATTTGCGTTATGACGGAATATCGCATTTGGTGACTACTACTGCAAACAAAAAGCGAAGGCGATGTGCAGGTGAAGGTTGCAATTCACACGTCAGAACGATCTGCAAAAAATGTGATGTGGGATTATGTATCGAGTGCTTCGTAATTTTTCATACAAAATAGTGTTAAATAGTGTTATAAAATACAGATTGAATTACGCTGTTAAATAAATTCCAACAAATATAAATATTGCAATGTACCACTACCACGTCAATAGAAATGATCACGTTTTGATTCAAGGTTTTATTTATTAATAAAGATAGCACATGACTTATTTGTTCGAAAGTAAAGGTTTCATCTGACACCAAGAATCTGCTTTAACGTCATAATTTATGTAAACATAAGGTCGCGGAACGAGAGGACAAAATAAATTCAAATGCAACGTTTTGATTCTGTTATAAAAATGTTTGTTAAAATTGTAAATTAATTTAAGTAATTATAAGAAATGTAATTTGAAATCAAAATAATTGTTCAAAACATTAGTTATAAAAATGTGTTGAAACGTAAAACTTTTAAAATAACGGAGTTTTGCATGTGTTAAAAGTGCTTCGTAACTCAATGTACCACGAACGAGAAAAACATTTTCTTTTTTAAAAAACTTTACTGGATGATCACAGAAGAGGCTGGTACTTCAAATAAATCTGAAACATAAAAATTTTATTAAAAATTTTACAAATTATTTTGGGCCAAGTACGAACCTGGAAATTTTACGTCAAATATATTGATTTTTATATCGACCAAAGGGAACGAAATCAGGAATGCCTTGGAAAATACAAGTAACTATGGAAAACAATTGATAAGAAAATAATAAGTTGATTCTTGAATTTAATGGTGGTAAAATTTATTTGCGTCTGCTAAAAATTAAATAAATAGTGAGAAAATTGTTTTAAAACCGTATGAAAAGTAAAGAGATCATTAAAGCAAAATTACTTACGTGTTAAAAAAGTCAATTTCGTTGAATTTATAAAGTGATTGTGTTTATTTTTGAAAATTTGGTGCTGCATAAAAACGTGGTTCAACACTACACAAGAAAACTTATCTGGATTATTATTAGTAACTGAAGGTCATCGGCCAGGCAAAACCATCCTATTGTATGCTGTTAACAACTAGGGACAAGAAATTCCCTACATTTATTAAGGTAAATGCACATTAAAAGTTATTACATAAAAATTAGTGAAAATTTTTGGTAACCAAAACACGCGTGCGTTAGCCCGTTTAAAGTTTTAATTTTAAGATTTTGTCAATAAATTTAAACATTTCTATTTCATTTTTCTATTTTCATTTGCACTATTTAAAATAAAATTATTATTCTTTTAACAACGGAGCATAATTTGTTTGTACAACCTTATTTTCCGACGACCAGTAATTTATATTTCAGTAACACAACTTGGTCAAGGAAAGGGCCCAACTTGAGATTAGGTAAGTCAGTGCTCTCCGAAATAGTCAAAGCCGAGGTGAAAGTTTATTTTATTGCAATTTATCAAGTAATTTTACAATCATTTCTATTGACGAGGTAATTTTATGTACACTCGTAAAAGGTATTAACATTAAACGTGTAGCCCTAATAAAGCTCCGAGACAACACAGCAATATATACTGCAGTCGGAAAGTTTAAGACCACTAAAATTATTTTATACAATAACAAGAAAAAGAAGTGTTACCTACAATTTCTAAAATTAATTTTAGTTTGGGTGTTTCATTGTCTGTTATAAAAATGTTAAAATTGTTTGTGATTTAATCTTTCAACCCCGAAAATAAAAGATCCCTTACTAGGTTTAGCAATAAATTATATCTAGAATGTACTACATGTGCGGTCATAAAATTTAAAAGCTTTTTTGAAATATCCGATTTGTTTACTGTTCGTTATATTATTAGGATATAGTTTACTTCATATTTGAGATTTAAACATAACAGGGTGAGTTTTTCTATTGACAGATCAGTTATTTGTAATATTTCATGTTGTAAGGGATAAATAGTTTTGAAAAATTAATCTGTTAATTTATGTTAACCTAATAAATAAAGGGTCACCCTGTATATTTCTTTAAATTGTACAGTTTTATCATGTCAAATTTAACAGAAAATAAAGTTTTTTTTATGGTTTTATTTATTTCAAATGTTAATAATAATTGACCACATAAGCGCCTAGCGTAACCATATGGTAACACCTGAAAATGAAGGACCTGATTACAAAAAAAAATTTCTTTTAGAAATTTCAGCTTTAGGGTACTATAAATTAAAAGAAGATACAAAAAAATTGGGTTTTAGAATCGATTAATTAATTCGGGCGTTAACGGGTTAAGTCAAAATAAGGTGAAAAAATAAATATTTTAAATCAAAAAAATTACAGTGTGTTTGGGACATAAAAAGGTAAGTTTTCACAAAATTTCGTGAAAAAAAATTTTTTTTTGTAAAAGATAAAAATTAAAAACCAAAAACTTGTTTATTTGAATTTTTCACATAAATTTTGAGGTTATGTGAAAAAAGTGTAAATACAAAAGTTGTAGATCTTTTTATAACCTACAACTTTGCTATTTAACTTTTTTCCATAGGACTTGTGGTTTTGCCGGAAATCGAGAAAAACAGTTTTCTACCCTTAAAACTCACCCCCTTCCACTTCCCGACCTCAGATCGCCCGTAAATTATTTTTCCTTTCATTTTTGTTATATTCTCTTCCTTTTCCAATGGGTTTCATCCTACTGCTATTTTTGTTCACTTTTTATCATTTTCAAAGGCTTCTGCACTGGTCTATCAAGCTCTTGTCATTTTTTTATTTAAATTACGAACCGGAAATTCAAATGCAATAATATCCTCCGTTTTTTGTTTATCTCGTGAACAAATGGTATCCGACTACTGTAATGAAGTGATATCCTCGTTTGAAAAAGATGTTTTGCCTCGGTATTTCGGAATTGATGCCATCAGTAGAGAAATATTACTCACCAATACGTCAAATACTGCTAGGAAATTGTACCAAGTAAAAGATGACCAGTTAATATTTATTTGTGATGGAACATACGAGGCTTGTCCAGAAAGTAAGTACCGTTTCGTTCTACCGCCGGCACAGCGCTAACGACGATGTTCCGCGCATGCGCACTAGTCTCCTTGGTTCATTGTTGAACAGCTGACGCAATTACGGCAAAATTGTGTTGTGTTTACATTACTTAGTGTGCACTCAAAATGTTTGAAACAATTTCTGATCCCGCGGACTGTGAAGTGCGTTCTGTAATACGATTTTTGAACGCAAGGAACGTGAAGCCTGCTGAAATTCATCGCCAACTTACAGAAGTTTATGGAGAAAAAGTTATCAGTGATGGAATGGTAAGAAAATGGGTTCGGCAATTCAATGATGGGCGAACCAATGTTCATGACGAGACTCGCAGCGGGCGGCCATCTGTTGTGAGTGATGAATTGGTTGAAAAAGTGAATGAAAAAATTCGTGAAAACAGACGTTTCACCATAAGAATGCTTTCTGAAGAATTCCCACAAATTTCAAAATCTCTTTTGCATGATATCGTCAGTGTCTAGCGAAAACCTCGTAAGTCCAAATTTGTCAAAAATTGTTTTATTCAAAAATATCGTTTAAAACCTTGTATCTCAAAAGATTATGCGTTAAAACCATTAAAAAATAGATGGAGTAATATATTTATAGGATAAAATGAAAACCTCGTATATTTTACAGTGAGATGAAAAACTTGTAAGTCGTAATTTATAGGATATTAAAATGAAAACCTCGTATATTTTACAGTGAGATGAAAACCTCGTAAGTCTAAGTGTACGTGTAAAACAATAAGTTGAACGTTAATTATCTAATTAACGTTCCGCGAAGCTCACGTAAGAAACATTAAACCATAATGTTTGTTAATTTATTACAGTTGATCAATGTTTAGAGACAATTGAAAGCCCTGCCCCAATACTGTCGTCTGAAGTAGAAGCTCTGTTATCTGATATTATACTATCAGATAATCTATCTCATAGTGATGTAGAAAACGGTGAAAATTTACAGGACTTTTCTTCGGACTCTATTGATGATCCTAGCTTTCTGCCAGATGGTAATAATAATCTCGGTAATAATAGTGATGACTCTACTGGTGCATCGAATTCTAACAATGATAATATCGACACCCAAGACTGCGTTGTCGTGAACTTAGACTCTCAGTCTACAAACAGTAACACCAGGAAACGACAACCTAGTGTAAAAGGAATTAATGTTGCTCAAGAGAACAAGAAAAGAAGATTGGCTGGAAAAGCGTATTTAGGCAAGAAGAAGTTCAATATCGAACCAAAAAGAAAATCAAGAGAATTGAAACCTTCTTGTCAATGTAAATCGAGTAAAGGCATAAAACCGACTTATTTTTGTGCACAGTTTTCGGAAGAACGTCGAGAAGAAATTTATCAACAGTTTTGGAACCTGTCATCATGGCAAGAGAGGAAAGTGTACGTGGCCGGTCAAATTGGGAGGGAGGTCTCAATGCTGATGAATTTGCAACAATCATGTACAACTTCGTAAAAACCAAAGCCCCAGGTAAGAAAGAAATAATTTTATATAGCGATGGCTGTACCATCGCCAATGCTCTTTTACTCGCGTCGGTGGAAACTGGTGTAATTATCACTCAAAAATATCTGGAGAAGGGTCACACTCAAATGGAGTGTGACTCAATGCATTCAACAATAGAGCGAAAACTACGACACAGAGAAATTTACGCGCCATCAGGCTATTATGAAGTTGGCAAAACGGCAAGAATAACTCCCAAGCCGTTTGAAGTAAACGAGTTAGACCACACTTACTTTAAAAAATTTAGTTCACTGAAAGCTATCACTTCTTTGAGACCTGGTACCGCAACTGGAGACCCAACAGTTACTGACATTAGGGTAATCCAATATTCTCCTGACGGGAAAATTAAAGTGAAATTGTTTTACCATTCAGCGTGTTTTGAACAACTTCCACGTAGAATACAAAAATTTCAAGACGAAGAACTGCCACTATTATACAATCAACGCTTGAAAATTAAGAACACAAAATTCAAACATCTACAGGAAATGAAGTCGGTAATTCCAAAGGATTTTCATTCATTTTATGATTCCCTGCCGCACTAAATATATTATATTATTAAACTAATTTTGTAAATAAATTTCTTTTTTAATAAAAATTTCAACAATTTGTTTATTTCCATTAATTAAATTTTTTACTATGAATGAATGAAAAACTCGTATCTCCACTGATATTGTTACCGAAAACCTCGTAAGTCTTATAATACAAAGTTGGATAGTAATTTTTTCAAAAAATGTGTTATCATTAAGTATATTAGTCTTAATAAACGTTGAATTAAAAAAAAAATTCACTCTGAAGGGTACTAGTGAAATTAGAAAGTTTTTTAAGTCTCCTGGAAAATGTTACTTTTAGTACTTACGAGGTTTTCACTAGACACTGACGATATTGTGGTTAATCGCTTGAATTATCGCAAGATGTGTTCCCGTTGGGTTCCGAAAATGCTTACGGATGAACACAAAAAGAAGCGACTTGGCAGTGCATTGACATTTCTCACCCGTTACAGCGATGAAGGTGAAGAATTTTTAAACAAGATTGTTACAGGTGATGAAACTTGGGTTTGTCATGTCACTCCAGAGTCCAAACAACGGCATTCACGATCACCCAAAAATCAAAAGTTCAAAACAACTTTGTCGAAAAGAAAAATCATGTGCACTGTGTTCTGGGACAGAAAGGGAATTCTGCTTGTTGATTTTCTACCCAAAGGGGAAACAATCAATGCGAAACGATATTGTGAAACGCTGAGAAAACTTCGGCGTGCGATTCAGAACAAAAGACGTGGAATGCTTAGTGAAGGCATTGTGTTGATCCATGACAACGCACGTCCCCATTCTGCTGGTGCCACTCAAAACCTTATTCACGGATTTGGTTGGGAGCAGTTTGACCATCCGCCGTACAGCCCTGATCTGGCACCTTCTGATTTCCACTTGTTTTTGCACTTGAAGCGGGATTTCGGAGGGCGCCGCTTTGACAGCGATGACGACGCTCAAGACGGTGTTCGGCAATGGCTCTCGTCAATGGCGGCATCTTTCTATGAAGAGGGTATAGAAAAGTTGGTTCCTCGCTACGACAAATGTCTAAACAATGGTGGAAACTATGTAGAAAAATAGTTTAAGATATCCTCTTTCTTGTAGAAATAAATTTTGTTGAAAAAATAAATAATCTGTATGTTTTTTTCCAAAACGGTACTTACTTTCTGGACAAGCCTCGTATATTCGCCATCAAAAAAGTACAAATAATGAATACCAGAGGAAATCATATTCTGGTAAAAAAAAAGTGCCTTTGTGCAAACCATTCACGATATGCGCCACAAATGGTTTTGTTATAGACATGCTTGGGCCATATACAGCTAATATGAATGATGCTGAAATTATGAAAATCGTATTAAATGATCCTAATGGTCTAATTAAATTACTGAAAAAAGATTATATTATTGTAGTTGATCGAGGCTTTCGCGATGTGATAGAATATTTGAAAGAATTAGGATTCAAAGTGTTAATGCCTGCTCTCAAAGGAAAACGAAATCAGCTGACTGCAGATGAGTCAAATGAATCCCGTTTCGTCACCAAAATTCGTTGGGTTGTTGAAGCAGTGCATGGCAATATCAAACAAAAGTTTAAGCTTTTAGATCATAAGCTGGACAATAAATTACTTCAAAACTAGTTTTTTCTGTCAAATTGCTTGTTTTCTACATAATGAATTTGGTACAAGACTTGATTCTGATTTTGATCTTTCTGAGAAAATTATTGCCGCCATGAATTCGAAAAAAGATCAAGATAATACTCTAGCTTCGGAAGTAGAGACTAATCGTTGGGCAAGACGAAAAGTTCCATTTACTACAATAACTTCAGATCAATTAACTGATTTTCCAGAGTTAACGGAGCAAGAACTCAAAATTGTCTTTACAGGATCGTGTCAAATGTCTCAAGCTGTATCGTATTTAGCGGAGATGATGAATGAAGACGGAACAATCACACTCCATTATGTAAAAATCACACCAAATATTATAAAACTTGAAGTGAGATCTCGACATATTAATTTAAAAACATATCGTTGTTTTGTTGATTATCAACCAGATAAGAATGACATCTCTGGAATAAGTCGATATTGTTGTGATTGTGCTAATGGTAGACGCACTGTCGGATGCTGCTCACACATTGCAGCTATCATATATTATCTGTCTCACGCTCGATATTTGGCAAAAATAGTAAGACCTGCTGAAATATTGAGTCGTTTGTTTATTGATGAAAAGGTTAATATTGTAGTAAATGAAGACAGTGACGAAGACTAACATTACTCAAAACCGTCTTCTCGATCTATTTTGTATGAAATTATTACATTTAATGTCAACAATTTGTGATAATTTTTTTAAACAATATCAATATTATAATAAAATAACTTTTATGATCGAAATTTTTGTGTTTCTCATATTAAAACTGAAAAATTATTCCGAATAGTATGGAAAAATTAAATAGTTTTCTGTAAGTATAATTTAGCATGGAAACAAGATTTATTTAACGTCTCTTCAAACATTTTTCTCATTCGTTATTATTTTAAGTAGGGTATGTCGTAATTTTCCATGTTTTTCTCTATATTTTTTCTCTCGTGAGGATGCATTTTCGGTAAAAAAAAATTTTATAGGTACATTTTTTTAGCATCAAAAAAATATAAGTTTGTTTAAACGCAAGATTACAGGAAAAATTACTTTTTTAATTTTTTTCATATTGTTCCACCACTTCAAAAAGATCGAAAAAATTCCTGAGTATAGTGGGGTATGAAAGACATTTTCTGACAAAATTTGGTGAGTGACACTTTTCAAGAAGGCGTTAAAAAAAAAGATTTAAATTGTATTTCTTTCGCTAAAACTCGGCTGTTCATCTGGGAATTATAACAAAAATATTTTTTAATGCCTTTTACTCGTAAGAATTAGGGAAAAAATCACCATTCACTAACTTCCAATTTTACTTTTAACAAAAAAATCGAAAAAAGAGATTTGTTTGAAAAACTCAGAAACTGTTAGGGATTGAGAGCTGAAAATTTGACTGAATTATTTTTACGTGGTACCAAAACGATCCCCCAAGTCCCAATAAAAAAAGCCGCGGGGCAGATTTCCCACATATATCCGGCTATACTCTTTACTGTAATACTAATTTTAAGAACGTTTGCTAACTTTTTGACTGAATAGAATTAAATTTGTTACTAATTTTCTTTTATTAGTGCTTTTAACTGCAAGGTCATTGCACGAAATATTTTTACATAGGTATACTATATATATTTACATGATTATTACATCATGTGTTGTTACGATTGCTTTTTGTCTGTTATAAATATGTCTATGCAATCCACTGCCAGGATAAACCCCAATATCTGCTGGACTGCCTCGGTATTGACTAGAATGTCTACCATCGAGCCCTGTATCTCGGGAGAGTAGTGGAAGCCCTCCTTGACTTTACGTGTCAAGTTCCATGCAGCTTCTCGGATGGCTTTCGTGAGATGATCTACCATATAATCGATGTATCTTTCCTCTTTTATGGTAATTTGCTGATTAAGGGCTTGTGTAATGGAGTATCTAAAATGCTCCCAATTACTTTTATTGATATGGAGGGTAAGTGGTTGTTCCTTTTATTAAAACGGTGACGATAATCCGTGTATGGTCCGAAGATAAATTCAAGGAGGATTTGATGGAGAGGTAACCTACGTCGATGCCCCTAGTCACATAAAAGTCAAGAAGATCTGAAATCTTGCTTCGGTCAGCTGGCCAGTAAGTTGGTTGATTGGTCGATAGTTGGTGAATATTTTTAAGCTTCCATCACATGGTATACCTGTCTGCCTCTTGGATTTGTAAGTGTAAAGTTCTAGCTTAGATGTTTTAAATTGAGGTCTCCACCTACGTTAAAGCCATGACCAAAAGTGTTGAAAAATGTTTCAAAGCTTTCTTTCTGGATGATGAAATTAAAATCTCGTCCCTATGGTACACGTAAAAATAAATCTTGGGTATAGGGGAACGGTACTCAATAAAACAAATGCTACATTCGACTAGTTTCGACCGAACTCTCGGTCATCATCAGGAACTATATTGGAAAATACATAAATAAATTACAAATCGAAACAACATCAAAACAAAATACAGGTTAAGATAAAAATTACCTCATGTAACGGATGGAGGCGTTTTATATTCAAGTACAAAGATGCTGAGGTGCGTAAACAAAACATATGGCAGAAGCAACAACAAAAACAATAGAAATAATCGAAAACTTTCATAAACATAGCAAAATGTAATAGAATGATAGCACGCCTTACGGCTGCTAAGCTTAACTGGTAACCACCAGGTAAGTAAACACAAACTTGACAAACCAAAAATTACTAAAATTAAAGTGAAACAAAATTAAAACAGAACCGGAGCAAAATAAACTATTAAAAAATTTAAAACTAATACCGCCACAATTATGTCACGACACTTTCACACTTAAAAAGTAAAAACCTAGTTCATCAAACCGAAAGCGGTTGAGTCAATCCTTGGAGCTAATGTAAGATGTAGTTCGATTCGTCACCAAAAGTTGGAAAAAATTTCTCGACCCAGTAAGCCAATGTGTAAAATCCATTGTCTCCGTTGTTAAGGAATGTAGGCCTCAAAGTGGTATTTAAAGTTGTCCTCATGTAAGGTCCAATGTCCGTCCGCGCATTTATTTATTTTCCAATATAGTTCCTGATGATGACCGAGAGTTCGGTCGAAACTAGTCGAATGTAGCATTTGTTTTATTGAGTACCGTTCCCCTATACCCAAGATTTAGTTTTACGTTTCTTTCTGGATGTTTATATTTGGTGAACAATAAATTAGTCAGTTCTCAACTACGATGCTGGTTGCTTGTAGGAAAAGAAAATGAAGATTTTAATTTGTTTAATACGGATTCAACACGACCTGAATGGATGGGCCCGCATCAAATGCTGAATATGAGCATTGATACTTCGTTCTCTCGATTGCTTAACGAAGCGTCGGTAATAGATGAAGAAATGGAATTTGAAGAACTGGCAGTTGATGAGACACCGACAACGTAGGCTTATTTTCAAACTCTGACCATTGCTCTGACAATCAAGCAAATCAGGCTACGTTATGCACTTTAGAAGATACTGCGGTAACATATTTTGCGGGTTATTTAGCAAAAAAATGCCTTGAAAAAATTAAATGCCAGAACTGTTCAAAAAATCTCCAACTTCCTTCTCTCTTATCAGGAAATAATTATTCTTTAATTTTACACCGGAGTTATAATATATTATTAATGAAATTTCTTCACTAAAAGTTCCAACAGACTTAATGATAAAGTTTACAAAGTTTGCTATGGAAACATTTCACGAAACTTTTAGGATACTCTGGGAGAAAAGAAAATTAGCCACTGAACTTGAATATATAACTTCGAAACTTGCTAAAAAAGACTTCGCTGGGATACTTCATCGTTCGGACGAATGCAAATTGCACTTAATTTACATTTGTAACAGGTTTCTGTTAATTTCATTTGGAAACGAAAATTTTCTTTATTATTTTTAGGGTTTATTAATTTTTCGATGAACATTTATGATTGATAATTTATTTATGTATGATTTATTTAACGAGCTTGGTATAAACAAAGCTAATTTTATTTTTTGTATTAATGTAAAAATGAATTAAATCCGAATTTCTAATATTAACACCTATGGGGTATGTAACCCATCGATCGATAAAATTTGCATATCTATCTAGGCAATAATCAATAGTAATATAAATTAGATCGATATTACAGTTCACTAACTTACAATTCGATTACGCGAGAAGGTCCGTGGAATGCAATGGCTCTCTCTCACCAAACCGCTAGCAAACAGTATAGACGCGAAATTTTCTGCTCTTACAAAAATTAAAGTTTATTGGTTTTCGATTAGTTTTTATCGAACCAAAGTTATTAGTTTTATGACGACCAAAGTAACGCGATCGAGTGAGGTGTTATTTTTTAGATTCAATAAGATCAGTATTGATCAATAATCGATTTTTAAGTTCGACAATTTTAATTGTCGATACGCCACATGTGGAAGGCCAATTCGACTCCATTTCTGAATCCGGAAAAAATAGCCAATCACAGCTGCCATTATATTAAGGTGACCTGTTTTATTATTCGATTCAACCCTAATATTCTTGGACAAACCGGAGAATTACCAGTAATTCCAATAAAGAAGAGGTTCAAAAACTCGCAAATCCATCTGCTCGTTATTACTCGCCAACGAACATATCTCAGCCATTTTGGAACACCAAAGGCATTCGTTCTGTTGACCATCTGCTCAAGCTTTCCAAAATTTGTGTGTGCCGTCAATAAACTCTATCCCAAATACAGCTGGGGAACAAAACGCAAACCTGGTGATATCATTTACGAATTTAATTGCTTTTTTTAATAATTCAAATAAATAGCTACATTTTTCTTGGGTTTAACAATTTTGTACATGTGTGTTCTTAACTACTTTTTAGATCAACATTTATCAATCAAAGTCCTGACGACTTTAACAAGGATTGAAAGCGTACCATCAGATCTGATTCAACGCAGCAAAGTAAACATCCCTAAGGAAACCGTAAGTAGATTTAAGGATCACTTACTGTATGAATTGTATAACCAATCTCCAACGCATGTAGCTAACAATTTATTAACCTGCTTATTTGATCGAAACCTATTATTATTGTATATACCTAATGTATTATTTTGTATATTTGTATTTGTGTTCAACTGTTATAATTCATTACCGATTTTTATATTTCATTATAAACTTTTATTATTCAATCACAGTGTATAAACAAGAAACTGTCTATTTTATTTACGATTAATTTTATGTTAATTTCTATTAAACGTGTGTGTTCAAAGCAAGCATTTTTATTTTATTTTGAGTTGATTTTTGTCTCGATAGAGACGACTAAGGTAACTAAAGTCTTCATCGAGACTGGCGCCCTCCGGTAATAATTACTAGACAAGGAAAAGTACAATTTAAGGGCCTACGAATACCGAAAGGTAACCCAGCACCTCCGACGCAGGGTAATTCCTACCAGCTAGCTAGCTCCGTACAGAAGACCTACGAGCACGACAAGTGGCACGAGCGTTTCATAAGTGGTATTGAACGCTTCACATTCTTAGACTTTTAATTCAAGTCCTAATTTTTAAACATTGTAAAGATTTTACACTCAACATCAAATCGAAAACCCAGCTGTCCCGAACAAAAAAAAAGTTAAATTATCTATTTTACAACACGAATAAAAAGCGAGTTCTGCCAACAAAAATTCTAGTTACTTTTTAATATCAGCTTGTTTACTATTTTAACTTTCAAATGTAATGGTGAATTTTAATTTAAATTAATGTTCTTATTGTAGACTAACCAAATTTCAAATGTACATATATTGCCGTGTTCTATCTAGGTATAAAATGAGCAATAATAAATATTTATTGAAGACAAGATCGAGCATGAAATCTTTAAGCGTGAAGCTCAAAAGTAACAATCAGTTAAGAATACTACTAAGGTAAGTAGGAGTACTACTAAGCGGAAGAAGGAAAGTGCCCGCGGTTCTCATTCGACTAAATGGAGTTCCAATCCCATGCAAGGATTTGGTAACCGTCCTCAGCGTAAAGATAGACAAAAATCTAAACTTCGCAGAGCACATCAGGGAAGCGGCAGCAAAGGCAGGAGCGGTCACGACGTCGCTTGCCCGCCTATTGCCCAACATGGGTGGCCCAAAACAGGACAAAAGAAGAACCCTCGGACTGGTGACGCAATCAATCATATTATATGCGGCACCGATATGGCACGAAGCACTCCGAGTAAACAGGTACGCACAGAGATTGCTAAGCGTCCAGCGAAGAATGGCGCTACGAGTTTCCTCGTTTCCTCGTCTTGGCGTCGATGCCCCCAATCGACCTTCTCGCCTTGGCAAGAGGCAGAACATACGAAGGAGCAGAGGATGCCGGGAAGGAGATGGCCGAGATTTGGCAGGCCAGATGGGAGATGGCAACTTGCGGCTTGTGGACCCGACGACTAATTCCCAACATCAAAAGATGGATCGAGAGACGGCACGGACAAGTAAGCTTCCACCTCACACAAATGCTGTCAGGGCACGGCTGCTTTTCCCACTACCTACACAGATTCGGAAAGTTGGCAAGCCCCCGTTGCAGGTATTGCGAGGAAATCGACACCGCGGAACACTCCCTTTTCCACTGTTGGAGATGGGAACGCGAGAGACCATTGTGTCTCCCTAGCACTGGGGTACACGATGACTCCCGAGGACCTAATCGAAGCAATGCTTGTCGACGAGACACAGTGGCAGCGGATAACTACCCTCGTCACCACCATATTAAGATGTAAGGAGGCAGCCGGGAGAGCCAAGCAACAGGCAGCCGCCACCGCTACTGTAACGGAGGACACACAAACTGAGGACGACACACAAATGGAGGACTAACGATTCGACGCGAAACCCGGACAGGTAGAAGAGGCATGCGGAAGAGCACACGCCACACGCGAGTTCCATCGCATTGCCCCCTACCCGGCCGACAAACTAGGACGACACTATCAAAGGCGAAGAACGTGGTCCGATTCTAGGACACATCATCCCGGAAGCAATGCCTGACGACGGACACCCGGGAGGACAGGTAAGGAAGAAGGTTTCAGCTGCGGAGATACATTATGGAAGGCAGAAAGAGGAAGAGAAAAGGAAAGGCAAATAAATCAATCAGAACCGATAGCGATTCGGTGTCTTCGGTGTCTTCATCTTCTAATGCCGTTGTAGTTCCAAACGTCAATCAGTTAAGAATGCAATTAAGTAAGGAAAATAAAGGTTCACGAATGATACAATGCTATTGGTAAATAAAATTGTTCACTAATTAATTTGAAAATGTTAGATATAAAAATTTGTTAATAATTAGAATAAGTTGATAATTTAAATAGTGCACTAAACATTTTACGCGTGTACGGATGTTGGTCCGGATGAACAATACGAATTAATTCAAAGACGTTTACATTAATTGATTACGATCGGAAGTGCGGACGACACGCACTAATTAAAAAAGAAAATCGATTCTGAAAAAAATAGATTTTCGGGATAACCTTAGTGACCGAAAAATAAACAACGTTTTTTCATGCCGTAGTCGAAGAGGGAGGACGTGTTAAGATCGTCTCCCAAAAATAAAAGTAAATATAAAAGCTTGTTAACGTCGGTGCCCCAGGAAGAGGACGTGTTTGAGCATGGCTCCTGAAAAAGGAGTAGTTAAAAGGTTCAAGAGTGGGAAGAGGTTTCCCCTCTAATTTTATCGATTTATTTGTCGTGTGGAGTTGAATTGGATATAATTTGAATTGAGTATAATAATTGGATATTAGTGGAAATACTTTGCTTTAATTGGATTATTAATTGGATATAATTGGATGAAATTCGAATTGGTAATAATTGGATGATAATAATAATAATGTTGGAGCACAAAGTGGATCCATGGTAAACCAAAAGACGAGATTAAGAAATTCGGAAAAACGAAACACGTAAGTGCACGCGGGAGATCGTGTCGTTGAAAAGTTAGTTAAAAGGTACGCATTGGGGGACTAGACTTTTGGGGGGATGTTAAATGTTTAGAGTAAGCTTTTGTTACATCAAAAGATGGATCGAAAGACGGCACGGACAAGTAAGCTTCCACCTCACACAAATGCTGTCAGGGCACGGCTGCTTTTCCCACTACCTACACAGATTCGGAAAGTTGGCAAGCCCCCGTTGCAGGTATTGCGAGGATATCGACACCGCGGAACACTCCCTTTTCCACTGTTGGAAATGGGAACGCGAGAGGACAATGGTCTCCCTAGCACTGGGGTACACGATGACTCCCGAGGACCTAATAATCGAAGCAATGCTTGTCGACGAGACACAGTGGCAGCGGATAACTACCCTCGTCACCACCATATTAAGATGTAAGGAGGCAGCCGGTAGAGCCGAGCAACAGGCAGCCGCCGCCGCTACTCTAACGGAGGACATACAAACGGAGGACGACACACAAATGGAGGACTAACGATTCGACGCGAAACCCGGACAGGTAGAAGAGAGGCATGCGGAAGAGCACACGCCACACGCGAGTTCCATCGCATTGCCCCCTCCCCGGCCGACAAACTAGGACGACACTATCAAAGGCGAAGAACGTGGTCCGATTCTAGGACACATCATCCCGGAAGCAATACCTGACGGCAGACACCCGGGAGGACAGGTAAGGAAGAAGGTTTCAGCTGCGGAGATACATTATGGAAGGCAGAAAGAGGAAAAGAAAAGGAGAGGCAAATAAATCAATCAGAACCGATAGCGATTCGGTGTCTTCATCTTCTAATGCCGTTGTAGTTCCAAACGTCAATCAGTTAAGAATGCAATTAATTAAGGAAAATAAAGGTTCACGAATGATACAATGCTATTGGTAAATAAAATTGTTCACTAAGTAATTTGAAAATGTTAGATATAAAAATTTGTTAATTAGAATAAGTTGATAATTTAAGTAGTGCACTAAACATTTTACGCGTGTACGGATGTTGGTCCGGATGAACAATACGAATTAATTCAAAGACGTTTACATTAATTGATTACGATCGGAAGTGCGGACGACACGCACTAATTAAAAAAGAAAATCGATTCTGAAAAAAATAGATTTTCGGGATAACCTTAGTGACCGAAAAATAAACAACGTTTTTTCATGCCGTAGTCGAAGAGGGAGGACGTGTTAAGATCGTCTCCCAAAAATAAAAGTAAATATAAAAGCTTGTTAACGTCGGTGCCCCAGGAAGAGGACGTGTTTGAGCTTGGCTCCTGAAAAAGGAGTAGTTAAAAGGTTCAAGAGTGGGAAGAGGTTTCCCCTCTAATTTTATCGATTTATTTGTCGTGTGCAGTTGAATTGGATATAATTTGAATTGAGTATAATAATTGGATATTAGTGGAAATAATTTGCTTTAATTGGATTATTAATTGGATGAAATTCGAATTGGTAATAATTGGATAATAATAATAATGTTGGAGCACAAAGTGGATCCATGGTAAACCAAAAGACGAGATTAAGAAACATCCGTCATCCGTCCGCATGTTTCAGAGCCAATCATAACGTTGATCAACTGATACGTTGTTATATTGTAAATACTTCGTCTATATAGTATTGCTTTAATCTGTTAATCCCTTGTTTCGATTCGCTAATGCAATTTATAAATACGCAAATGTTCGAAAGAAATTTACTAAGTTAAAGATATTTTCAAAGAGGTAAACTGTATTAAGTCACTTTTTTTCAGAAAATGAGTTATTAGGTGCATACCACTTCTAATAACATACTCCATCCCTGAAAAAATTTTTAGAACCCTAGCCCTTAAGACAACCGAAATACCCAGTTTGAAGCTGTATCAAGTCACTTAACAGTTCAGAGGTAAACTGTACTAAAATGACTTAGTATAATATACCCCGCAAATTTATCCAAAAAAGGACGTACTTGACACAAAATACCCCCGAAATTATTAGTAGGCCGGAATTCTGCTCATGCTCGTATTAAAAAGTAAAATGTACTTTTCATTGAATTGTGTTGAGTATTATTTTATTAAATTGTTATTGGTATGAAAAATATGAATAAGAATATGAGTGGAATAAGTAGCAGAACCTTGAAATTTAATGAAGGTATTCCTTTAGTTCGGAACACTTTAAAGCCAATAAGTACCAAGAAATTCCAACATCTTCAGAAGTTATTGCAATGGGTTCCACGTGTTTTTCATCCATTTTATGAAAATATAGCTCACCAAGATAATATACAAGATGAATAGACTTCCAGTAATAGGTGAATTAAATTTACCTCATAATCTTTCATCCATTTACATTAAAAATTTTGAAATAATTATCTTTTGTATTTCATAATTATTAATAAATTATATGAATGTTCTGTAAATCCTGTTTTTCTTCTAAAGCATACAAAGATAATGTCCATTACCCACTTCTGATTAATTTTTGGCATAACTTTAATGTTTTTGAAAAACATACGACATCCAAATTATCTTTCTTTACTAGAGGTAAACTACGCTAAGTCACTAAAATATGTTTTAAGTCACATGCCCCATCAACTTTACTAGTGGTAAAGTATGTTAAGTCACTAAAACTAATTACTACCTGTTTTTTTTTTAAATCTAATAATTATCCCTATAACGGCTCTTAATAATAATCCCATAGGCGAAATTCCAGGTCCCTAACTTATAGCATCTTTGAGATATACCCAATTTACGTGATTTAAAATTGTTTTTTCGCTCTCCTGAACAATCACGATTGAATGACTTAATACAGTTTACCTCTGAGGTACAGATATAAACTACTTGTTAGGCTTCTATACAAAGTATAGCAAGAACCCTTATGATCTGGCTCCGCGTATGTCCGTCTGTCTGTCCGTATAATTAAAATCTAATCAGAAACTTCGAAATTGTGATTATAACCGCAAAAATTTAATTAGTGCAGATTATCTGATATTACATTATAATAATACGGCGACCAAAAATAACAACTTTTTTTTCAATGCAGACCAAATATAAGTTATATTTTATTTACATAATAATTTTTCACCTATATAGGAAATTTAAATACGTTGATACGTTGATCTGTTGATACGTTGATCTGTTGATACGTTGATCTGTTGATACGTTGATCTGTTGATACGTTGATCTGTTGATACGTTGATCCTTAGATTCGTTGATCCTTTGATCCGTTAAGACGTTGATACCTTAAGACGTTGCTACCCTAATAAGAAGTTATCTCGAAAAATTTAATTGCTGCAGATTATCGAATTATCTGATGTAACATGATAAATATTATGTCGACCAAAAATAACTTCTGTCACACCAGAAAGGTAGCTGTATAGAAGCCTAGGAACTGCCGCTAAAGCGAGTTCCACCTTGTTTGTTATTTAACATAATTATTGCGGTAGTCTATTCACAATTTTATTCACAGATATGTATTATTTAAAGATTGACGTACTATTATTATTACATTTAGATAATTGTTCATTACAAATTTTCTTGCAAAATCCACATAATAGCGTAGGCACTTTTTAGCTAGACGCGTATTGACGTGTTATTGAAAGTCGTATGGAGTCGTAACACACTTTTTTTAAACAAAATTTGCCGAATATTTAAATTTCGGAGGTAATCTAAGATAATTACAATCAAAGATATTCACAAAAGGTATTGAAGGTAATTTAAGGTATTTTAAGAAAGGTAGTCGAAGATAGTCATGATCGAACTAGGATCAGAATAGCCCGAATGCTTGATGGTACGTCCTTATATACTATATTCTTCCTCACGCGCCACGTCAGCAGAAAAAAAATTACGCGTGGCTATGAGATCAGTGAAACCCGGTAATTCCCCGGACTTATGCGGTATTAAGATTTTTGTACAAAGGAAAATATCTCGCACGTGTAACAATTATGAAATCACCGGACGCGGTGATTCCCCGTGTAACTTATGGCGAAAACCGTCTTATTTCGCGCATATCTCGTGAAACACGAAATATTATTGTAAATAATTACTTTACTCAACTTTAACTTCGTTGTGTTTTTATGGTTTCTTAATTATCGTAAAATAATTAGTTTTATCATGTTTTGTATTAAGAATCAATAAATTTAAGATATCAACAATTTATGTTTTATTTATAACGCTTTATTGTTCAAATATAAATAAAATTAGCTCAGACGAACCGTAATTAGTTCATTTGTCCGCTGTAAGGAATACCTACCAAGGTAACTCCTAGTTAAGAAACTCTTATGTTGGTGAAATGCAAATTTTCCTAAGTATTTTTTTAAGGAATACTCGGCGCTAAGAATTCCTTGGTAGGTAATTCTTAAGGAAAAGTTGGCGAAAACGGGCATCAGACTACTAATGCACGGCCCTTCACTATCGTGAATGCTCGATTGAAAACGAAAATTGTACAATTTAGCAAAAATTATACACCATTTTAGGCTTCTATACAAAGTATAGCAAGAAGCCTTATGATCTGGCTCCGTGTCTGTCCGTCCGTCTGTCCGTCCGCATAATTCAAAATCATACAGAGCGTTTCAAATCGTGTTTTACTTTGATGTGAAAACATAATTTTTTATTGATGTGGTTAGTGAAGTTAAGTTATAAATAAAAGAGAAAGGAGAGGATTGGTCCACCTCAAAAAAAGGACCATACATTACAGAGAAGTAAAATTTCTAATAGAATGGAAAAGTTTGATTGTTATTAGTTATATAGTAAATGATAATTACCAATCGCAAAAAATTTAATTGGTGCAGATTATCTGATTATATGATGTTACATTATATGGCGATCAAAAATAACCAGATAATAACAACTTTTTTAAGTTTGTAATTCTCGGTTCCGAATTATCGGATTATCTGATATCACATTATAAAATTATGGCGACCAAAAATAACAACAAATTTTCACACCAGAAAAGTAGTTGTATGTATAGAAGCCTAGGAACCGCTGCTGAAGCACGTTCCAACTTGTTTTCTAATACTTGTGACGCTACTGATGTTAACGCTATGTTCTGTAGTAACGCCACTGATGTCAACTTGCATTGGCTTTCATTGGCTGGCTTTCATTTACAGTTGATATTTGGTACGATCGCGATCACGTGCAATTGTTTTAAGTTAGTTTTTTGTTTAGTTAATTTGAAATTATACAGAAGTATGGCAAATAACGGAAAAACGCCAGTTATGGTCCTACACCTACAGGAATTAGCGGTGAAAAGATTTTTGCGACCACCAAATTACAGTGTTGTATTGCCCCGTCAACTTGTCGTTCCGATTTATGACATGAAGTTTCGTATCGTACTATCCGACTCAAGACGTCGAGTCTGGAATTTATCGGGTAGTTTTTAGTGTCGTTGATTAAGCATTTTTCGGATTCATTTAAAAGCTAGATTAAATTTAAGCAACCTTGGGTGATCGACACGATACGACATCGTATCGTGTCGGTCAGTGGACCGATCTTTAGCGTATTATGTTGATCTCTGTATCATCCTTTTATTTCGTGTTGGTGTTTATACCGCAGTTTTCGTCTCGTCAAGTTTTTTCGAATTAAGCCATGAGATATCTTGGTTAGAGGTTAATTCACCTGCGACGTTTGATATTGTCTTCTTTTTTCGGCTGCAATGGGAATGCCGCTCCAGTCTGTTTTCTGCCCTTTCGGGACTTTTTTCTTCTTTGCGGCTGGAGTGGGAATACCACTCCAGCCTTGTCGTCTTGCTTAGTTACGCTTCTTGACCAGAACTGAGAGCTGCTTCCAGGGCCTTCTCGTCAGGTTTGGTACGCAAGCTTTATATCGCTGTTGCCACGCTTTAAGGACTCTTCTACTTTGGCTCCTGAAATGCCATATCTATACCAATTCTAAGGACGATCTTATCTCGTATCCGTTATTTTATGGAGTGGTAACTGAACAATATGTTAAAACTACGGTATATTTTATAAAAAATGTTTTAAATTTGTAAAGGAGCCAAAGGAACACGAGAAATCGAAATCTTCAAGTAAAAAATTATATCAAGTGTCCATTTCGATGGCGATATCGAAGTAACGGTTTTTAATTATTGGATAGCAGACAAAATATTTAAAGTCGAGTTGGCAATTTACATAGATTTCTCCACTGATCCAGTTTCCAGGATTTTCCAATCATAGAATTGTTCCTGAACAAGTTATTGATTTGGATTTTTAATTTACCAAACATTGTATTGGTTGAATATTAGTAAGAGCAAGTTTTTAGGGGGGGGGGTAAGTACAGAAACTTCGGAACCCTTAATCAAACTGGGAAGCTCTATCGTTATCTACAGTAAAAAAACAACCACCATGACGATTACCGTAGTCAATCATAATAACTTCTGTGGTTTGTGCGAGGTTGTATTAACAAGGGTTGCAAAACCTGAAGAGTGCAAATTGTTATACATACTGCGGTATCGAGATACCACGTCAATGGAAGTACGTCATTTAAATTTCAGCAAAAGTTTTGTTATGAATAAAAGCATGTAACTTATCAAAGTAATCAGAAAAACTTCATCCGATACCAAGGAATTTAACTTAAAGTCATATGATTCGTTGAAAACGGGACATAAAACAGGTGTGAATAAAATAAATTTGAAATGCATCATTTTAATATTTGTCATTGTTAAAAATGTTAATTAATAGTAAATGAAAGATTGTTAGTAATAAGAAAGGTATTTTAAAAGTTAGAAATTTGTTAATCAATTGATAAATGTAAAAATCCATGTTAGTGTTAAATTTAAAATAAGTTTGTTAAATCGTTACGTGAGTTCGGCATGTCACAACTTAATGAACTGCGTATGGAAATTTCATATCCAGCATCTTTATTTATCCAACCACGAAACACTTGAGAAGAACACAATCAAATCTAAAAATAAGAAAATTTTTACTTATAAAATTTCAACGAACCACAATTGGCTTAGTCCATACCTGTACTATGAAACTTCAGATAATATTGATTTTTCGATCGACCAATAAAATACGTTTATGCAAAGATCAGGATAGCGAGGAACTTCGAGAAGGAATTAATAAAACAATGAATAAGAAGGTTGGTGTTGATATTCGCACGTGCAAAGTGGCGAATTTAGAATCGTCCTAATAAAATTGATATTATAGTGAAAATAAATGGTGTAATTACGAAATATAAGTGCATAATTCAACAAAATAGTTACTTACCTACGAAAAACCACAAATAAGGTGAAAATCGTAACGGATTGCAAATATTTTTGAAGAAAATAAACTTCAACACAAAACGAGGTCAACAAACTGCATCGGGAAGTTTCTGATGGTAAATGAACCCTTTGAGTGTCTTGGACGCGCAATTGTACCATCTCCATTTCAAATAACAGAAATATTCCTGGATTTAATAAGGTACCGTGTACATTGCAATAAAATCTTTATAAACTTAAGTGAAATCTCCGGACTTCGTACGACACGTGTTTTGCATCATTTTGCGTTCAGAAATATTTATATAATAGATTTAATAATAGAACTTTTTGATTTAACCAAATATTTATTTTCATTTGTGTGCTTAATAAAAACATTAATAACTTTGTAACGAAGGATAATTATTTAGACCTGTTCCGCACCATAATTTCATTTACAGCATTGGTAACGGAGCGAATCCACCCTGTACAAGGTAAGATACATGCACTACGAAAGAGCTAAGCTGAGGCACCTTATTTCATTAAATTGTGTTTACAAAATTTCACATACTTTTCCATTGACGGGGTACAATTACGTACACCCATATAAAACATTAACAAAAAGAACCTTTAACCCTATTAGCGAGGGTATCCATAACAATTTTGTATTATAAAGTGTGGGTCTCTCAAAGGCCTTACGTAAGCACACAGCACTTTTTGGCGCCCAACGTGGGGCTCGATTAGCAAAGACAACCCCGCATCACACTTTTTGGCGCCCATCGTGCGAGCATCGATAAAAGGGGGATACCAGCGTGGCATTACTAAAAATATCAGTTAGGTCAATTACAACGGAAAATTTAATTAAAATTATTTACATTAACGTCAACATAAAATCGTCCACAATCTACTTAACGTTAAACTTAAAATTAAAGATTCACTTAAAATTAAAATTAAAATTAAAAATATTCTTAAAACTAAAATTACTGTTACATCAAAAGTCACTTAACAACTATTTCCTTAAAATTAATTTGAACAAATACATAAATTATGATGGCGGAAGAAAAAAAGACAGAAATGCAAGAAATACTAGAGATGCTAAGATGGTTGAGCAAAACTATGACAAACACAGAAGAAAGATTAATTAAAAATGACCAGAAATTAGAATTAATTATTAAAATCCAAGAAGACACCAAGAAGGAGTTGATAAAAACATTCGACAGAAACTTCGATAAAATTAAAGAAATTAATTTGGTAAACGAAACGGTAAAGTTGGATGTTGAACGAATTCCAACACCACCAACTACGAAGTGTCGTACACATGAAATATTAACGAGGAAAGCATGCAAACGGTTACAATTAAAATCTAAAAAGCTACGATTAATGCAAAAATATCAAATAAGGGGCATGCGAACACATAGGATCAAAATTTTACAAAAGCGAGATACCAAAATTTTACAAAATGGTTTACAAAACAAAAAGGTCATATTTAAAAGTACAAAATTTCATAAATTAACAGGCACAAAAACACAAAATAAAAGGTTAACATTTAAAATTAAAAGACCTTATAAATTAACAAATTTAAAAATTAAAAACTTAACAGATAAATCGGTAACAATCAAAATTGGGAAACTTAAAAATTTAATCAATGCACAAAAACGGGGTAACAATTTAAAATCTACAAACTCAGGGGGTAGCAAAAATTCTACAATCAAGAAATTAAATAAATTAACTAATTATGACCACATCGGCAAGAAGATAAAAATAAATTTATACAAGAAGAATAAGAAAAACCAAAAGACAAGAAATTACAAGAGGAAGTGGACAAGAGAGTCCGACATAAAAATTGATAATAAATTAAAAGAAAATGACTACGTTAGGAAGATATTATTATTCAAGCGGAGAAAAATTAAAATTAAAAGAGTTCGCTGGAAGAGAAAGTCATTCTTGCGAGATCAATAAGCGGTGAAGAAAAATAAACAATAGCGAAACTTAATTAAAAATAAATAAAATAAATAATAACTTAGATATGGACCGCTGAAGAAATAGCAACGCTAATGGCGAAACTTAATTATAAAAATAAAATATAACAACTTAAAATAAAAAACCGCTCAAGAAGTAGTAAGAAAATAACGGCGAAAACTTAAATAATATAAAAATTTTAACAACTTACACGACAAACCGCTAAAAGAAAATAGTAAAAGACAAATTTTGACAATTGTAAATATAATTTTAAGGAATGAATATGACATGACCAATAGATAATCTAAAAAGCAATGTAAATATGAATAAAGCTATTAGAATATGAAAATGATAAAAAAAAATTTGACCAAGATGGAAAAATTTATGTAGAAAAGATACTACATTTGAATAATTAATAAAATTTTATGAAAGGGAAAGTTAAGAAGATTTGATTAAATAAATGATTTCAATTTTAAAAAAAAAAATGCAATTGGTAAAAAGAATTTAGTTAATGTAAGAGAAAAGTTAAATTTAGAATTTGGGTGAAAAGGGAATTTAAGATAGCTGATGATGTGTTTAATTTGAAAAGATCAGGAGGTATTTGATAATGGAAAATGGTATTCAATGTTGAACGTTGAAAGATAAATGGGGGGTAAATAATAATACGGTAGTTAACTCAGACGGAGTTAGATAAATAATATGTAGAAATTGATGAATTAATTATGAAGTTATATGAAGTAAAAGGTATATGGGACCAAAAAGAGGTCAGAGAATAATAATGGGGAAATAAATAGGAAAATATTAATTAAATGCAGAGATAAAGAATACCAATTAATAAGACGGAATTATGAATTAAAAGTTAATGATTGTTCACAAGGTTAATAGCTAAAAGGGAATTATAAGAACTAAAGTAGGAATCACCCAAATATAAATAAGTTAAAGATAGAAAGATTAAAAATAAAGAGTCAAGTTTGTTTTTTTTTGAATAAAATAAAATAAAAAGAAAGTCAAATTTAAAATTTCAGAACTCCATAATTTAAATTATCATCAGAAATCTTGGTCAGATTTATTAGTTAAATTAGTATATAGGATAGTTTAGAATTTGAATATAATTAGTTAGTTTTCTTTGAACAGTTAATAGTTTAGTTAGTTAATTAATTTTGAAAATAATCAGTTAGTTTTGTTTGAAGTTATTTAGTTAATTTTATTGAATTCTTTTAGTTAATGTTTATGCGATATAATTTAGCGAGACAATTTGAACATTAAAGATAATCGATACATTAAAAATTTAAGTTTGTTTATGAATAAAAAAAAAAAAAGAAAAAGCACATAAATGTTAATTGTGTAATTTAACACAAAAATAGGTATTTTTCTTTTAAATTACAAATCAACAGGGGGTAAATGCGGTATCGAGATACCACGTCAATGGAAGTACGTCATTTAAATTTCAGCAAAAGTTTTGTTATGAATAAAAGCATGTAACTTATCAAAGTAATCAGAAAAACTTCATCCGATACCAAAGAAGTTAACTTAAAGTCATATGATTCGTTGAAAACGGGACATAAAACAGGTGTGAATAAAATAAATTTGAAATGCATCATTTTAATATTTGTCATTGTTAAAAATGTTAATTAATAGTAAATGAAAGATTGTTAGTAATAAGAAAGGTATTTTAAAAGTTAGAAATTTGTTAATCAATTGATAAATGTAAAAATCCATGTTAGCGTTAAATTTAAAATAAGTTTGTTAAATCGTTACGTGAGTTCGGCATGTCACAACTTAATGAACTGCGTATGGAAATTTCATATCCAGCATCTTTATTTATCCAACCACGAAACACTTGAGAAGAACACAATCAAATCTAAAAATAAGAAAATTTTTACTTATAAAATTTCAACGAACCACAATTGGCTTAGTCCATACCTGTACTATGAAACTTCAAATAATATTGATTTTTCGATCGACCAATAAAATACGTTTATGCAAACATCAAGATTGCGTTGAACTTCGAGAAGGAATTATAAAAAACAATGGAAAAAGGTGGGTGTTGATATTCGCACGTGCAAAGTGGCGAATTTAGAATCGTCCTAATAAAATTGATATTATAGTGAAAATAAATAGGGTAATTACGAAATATAAGTGCATAATTCAACAAAATAGTTACTTACCTACGAAAAACCACAAATAAGGTGAAAATCGTAACGGATTACAAATATTTTTAAAGAAAATAAACTTCAACACAAAACGAGGTCAACAAACTGCATCGGGAAGTTTCTGATGGTAAATGAACCCTTTGAGTGTCTTGGACGCGCAATTGTACCATCTCCATTTCAAATAACAGAAATATTCCTGGATTTAATAAGGTACCGTGTACATTGCAATAAAATCTTTATAAACTTAAGTGAAATCTCCGGACTTCGTACGACACGTGTTTTGCATCATTTTGCGTTCAGAAATATTTATATAATAGATTTAATAATAGAACTTTTTGATATAACCAATTATTTATTTTCATTTGTGTGCTTAATAAAAACATTAATTACTTTGTAACGAAGGATATTTATTTAGACCTGTTCCGCACCATAATTTCATTTACAGCATTGGTAACGGAACGAATCCACCCTGTACAAGGTAAGATACATGCACTACGAAAGAGCTAAGCTGAGGCACCTTATTTCATTAAATTGTGTTTACAAAATATCACATACTTTTCCATTGACGGGGTACAACTACGTACACCCATATAAAACATTAACAAAAGAACCTTTAACCCTATTAGCGAGGGTATTCATAACAATTTTGTATTATAAAGTGTGGGTCTCTCAAAGGCCTTACGTAAGCACACAGCACTTTTTGACAGCCCAACGTGTGGCTCGATTAGCAAAGACAACCCCGCATCACAATACATGCTTATTAATGCATCTAGTGTTTGAATTAAAATCTTCATACATCTGCTACATATGATTAAACAATATATTCCTACATAAAATTATTAAAACACAACTAAAACAAACAAAACCAAGATGTGGATGTTTGTCCTTGTGACAATACCATGTGTACCAAATAGAACAATGCAGTACTGTAGCAATATTTTGTAGTGTTGGTGTGAAAATCATAATATAAATATGTAGTTATACAATGATAACAAAGATAGCGCATACTAGATAAAAGGTTATAGCACCGCCAGGACAGAAAGCTGTTGAACTACTTATCCTAAAACATACTTAAATAATTTTGTAACAATGCGGTCAGTTTATATTTAGAAAAACTAAACAAAATGTAATTGCTTTGTTTCAGTAATAGAATAAGAATCCTGCATGTAAACTTATAAAAAGGCCCTGCTACAATCTAAAGAACGTTGCCATTTGTTCTTTATGCTTCAAGCTTGTAACATTGTCCATATTTATAAATAAAGTATTTTGAAACCTCCGATTAAATTATTCGAAACTTCATACTATCTTGGTGAAGATACAATTCGCAAGCTATTTGGTCTACTGAAGAGGTCATCACTGAAACAAGCGTCTATTTTGATGGCCTCGAGAAATCCTATTATTTGGAAGGGATAAAAAATTGGAAAAACGTTGGACTAAGTGTATAGAGCTAAATGGCGACTATGTTGAGAAATAAAACGTTTTTTTGCCGAAAAAAATATTTTTATTCAAAAAGTCACTGACTTATCAACCGCCGTACCTAATGAACACTATTACTATGTAAAAGGGATAGTAAGCGCTTCTCCGAAAGCAAGATAAGTACAACTTTGGTTATATTAAAGGTTAACAGTCAATTTATATCAACCCTACGGAAAAACATCTAAATTTATTCAATAAAAAACAATATCACTCATTCATTATAGACTAAAAACAATGTATAAAACATGGATTAATCTTACGCAAAATTCGCGTACGTAAATTTAAACAATCCCATGGCTGGGGACCAAAATATAATTTATGATACAGAAAAGCATAAATATGAGAGTAGAAGGCTGAAAAATAATAGGAAATAAAAAAAAACATATTAAAAAATATACATAATAAATATATCAACATAAAAAATTATAAATAATATAAAACGGTAAGGGAAAGTGGTAATAACCTTTAAACAATTCATAACTTCAATAAAATAATATTTGTAATTTTTATAAATTAGAATAAGTGATCAATATTATGTCAAGGGTGTAACACCCTGTACACAACATTATTATATAAATATTAGCTTGCAGAAAACATCAATTGTGGGTCGCAGGCTTGCATAAAAGTATTTGTTGTATGAAAAATGTTGTGTACCGAAGTAGTTTTGAGGCCACGCGTGTCCGGCCACAAAAGTCAATAACTGCCTTTTTGCTGACTGCGGAATGAACTTTTTGCAAGGGTCATTTACAGCTCAAAAAGGGGGGGAGACTTTATGGTCGGAGAAGGAGTTAACGGATTTTGGGGAAGTCAGTGAGGTTCCGATTGTTCTTTGGGAAGGACAGAAACTGTTAACTCCGCGCGTCCGCGTTTTTCTAAATTAAATTATTGCATCTTTTATTAATTAATTCCCGAGTTCGATAAAATAGAGTGGCCACATTTTCGACCAAGAGGCTGCAAAACTACTACAAGGTAAGTGGTTTTTTTTAATTAAGGTATAATTGCGTGTCAGAATCCGAGCCTGTGCATGTGTAACCCAAAAGCCAGCATTTTCGTAGAAATTTATTATTATCAATCAATATAAGATTTAGTTACTATTGCCGTCTTTTATTGAGGAAAGTTGGGAGTAGAATTATAACGTCTCCGAAGAGATCAAGAAGAATATCCCTCTCTCTCTCTCTTGGGTGAACACAAGGGGGCAGAGGTTACAAGGGAATAGTTAGCACTTCTCTGAAAACAAGACAGGTGTAAATCAGCAAAATCTCTATGTTCACAACCAGTTTACAGATTAAGTTATGAGACGCTATATTGTTCTAGGAATTTTTTGGATTCCCTTAGAACTGCCACTCAAATCGAGAGGAAGCACATTTTAATAATACCTAAAGCCAGATGCACAATTGCCCGGTAACGGGAACGGTAAAGAAGTTAAATGTACATACCTGCTCTTATGGACCTCGCCGCTAACAAACCGATAACGGTAAGCGCCCGGGAAGCCGGAACGGTAAAGTTAAAAGATAACCAACTTTACCGTTCGGCTTCCCGGGCGCTTACCGTTATCGGTTTGTTAAGGGCTCGCCACATAGCCTATGCTGTGCTATGCCAATGTCAAACATTGAAGTAGAAACATAGGGTTTCAATAGTGACGTTCACATAGTTATGGGTTGCTATGCTATTTTGCGCATGACCATGACATTGTTCAACGTTTGTGTTGACATAACACAGAGCATAGCATAGCACAGCACAGGCTATGTGGCGAGCCCTTTTTAGCAGCGAGGTTGAAACGGTTAAAATTCCTCAAGAATTTTTCCCAAATGTGACGTTAATAATTATTGATGTTAAAATTAATTTCTAACCAAAGGGGTGTTAATTAAAACGACGAAGAAAAAAAAAAGATGGAATAGGCGCCACTCGATTTCGGTTAAAAAGGAAGACGTCGTTATGAAAGATTAGACAACTCGATTAAAGGGGAAATCGAGAAATCACGAGCTATCTTTGTAAATCTTGCCGGCTAGCTTGGAAGATAATTAATTAAACAAAAACCAGCAATGAGTTCAGGGCATACGGAAAATTTTGAACAACGAAGAAATTTTGTAAACGAAAATAATAATTGCTCAAATATAAAGCGCAAATATCTTACGCGCAGTCCCGCAAAGAACTAACAAAATAATGGCGGACCACACAAAAATGTTATCAACCATATGTTGATTATCACCCAAAAACGACGGAATATTTATACAAAATTTACACGTTGTGATAAGTAAATCAACTAAATAATTAATAATTATTATCATAAATAACCAACTAAAAATGATACGATACCTCAACTACGCTGATTTGCGGCCTATGCAAAATCTGTCCAGCTTCTAATCCCATAAAGGCGGAAGAGAACTCCGATAAAGTAACTCCAAAAAAATTGAGTTTCTCGACCTACGGATTCGAGAAGATAATCCCAGTTTGCCACTGGATGGTAACCACTAACCAATTCTTCTCGAAAATCCGGCTTCAACAAAATTTCGCACAGCACACACACAACTACCTCGCACCAGATTCCACGTATCACCTCAAGTCCCGCGTACCGACTCCTGCGCATTTCTCGCTCGTACCAACGGTCACTGGTTCCAAACCCAAAGAATTCGGCGGCAAATTTCAAACCGTTACAAGGTCCATATAAGAGCAGGTATGCACATTTAACTTCTTTATCGTTACCGTTCCCGGGCAATTATGCATCTGCCTTAAGAAATTAATAGACAGAAGAAATCACATATTTCAAGTAATTATCGGTATCATTCGTATGTAAATGTTCATTACTATCGCATTCTCAACTTACCTAAATTTACTTATTAAGATATATCAATGTACGATGGTAAAAATATAAAGTACGTCTAAAGCTACATCTAAGAATTAACAGAATATTTAATTGTATCGCGACAATTCAATATTCAATTAATATCATTTAAAATTAATCATATCTTTTTATATACCATACCATAATTGCTATGTCTGGAATCTGGGATTCCACTATGAATATTACTAACATGCATCTGAATTGACAAATTTATAAAATTAACTGCACATACCTTTATAATGCTATCAAAAACGACGAAGTGCCACCTAATTGTTTCGATCGATTTTTGCAAGCGATGTCTCCATGAAGATCCAGTACAGAATTTTGGATTGCCGAGCAATTAATTCAAATGCAGGATACCGACCCCGCCACACTGCAAAAAGAAAATAAATTCACAAGCTGTTCATCAAAATAATCACCAAACTACAAAATATTAATTAAATTGTACTTTTTCGAGCAACCAAAAAAAGCCAATTTTATTATCAAAAATATAAAATTATCTCAGTTTAGCAATAAATCTTGATGATTTCGTGTATGAAATATTCAAAATTATGAATGATAATAAAATAAATTATTCGTGGAGTTCAAAATGTTATCAACAGATAGCGTTACAAATTGGAAGGCGGAATAAATGGCTTGAGAACCAATCATTTTGTATCTCAGAAATTTTAAAAACATAAACAATATAAAATAGTGAGTTGCCGTAAAATTAGAATTTGCCGAAATTGTTAACAAAAAAGAAAGGGTACGTACATAGGTAGGTAGATACAAAACCCGACTGTACAAAATCTACTTTTGAATATAACATTGCCTGTTGGAATTATAATAAGTGTTAAGTGCTCGCCACATAGCCTGTGCTGTGCTATGCCAATGTCAAACATTGAAGTAGAAACATAGGGTTTCAATAGTGACGTTCGATTCCACGTCAAAATGTCGAAACAAAAATATCGAAAACAAAAACACCGAAGTCAAAATATCGAAAACAAACAACGTCGAAAAACAAAAATATCGAAAAACAACGTCGAAAAGCAAGAATGTCGAAAAACAAAAACGTCGAAAACAAAAACACCGAAGTCAAAATATCGAAAACAAAAACACCGAAAACAAAAACATCGAAAACAAAAACACCGAAGTCAAAATATCGAAAACAAAAACGTCGAAAACAACAACACCGAAGTCAAAACATCGAAAACGAAAAATATTTTGTATTCGAGCAACAACTGTAAAATTTTAACTTTGGAATTTATTTATCTAAATGCCGGATCCCTATCTTTAGAATGTCGATGTGCATGTGCTGTGATTTTGTCTAAGTCCACGCCTATTATAAATCCTCTTAAATCCTGTTTAAATCCTGTATTTACGGTTTCAAGTATATTGCCAACCGCAAGCAAATACTATATATAAGCCATCCAACACCACAACATATTTGCATTTTCAGTTTAAGACGCGATTAACCATGGATTTAGAATTTATCAAAAGCCAAAAAAAGCAAGACCAACTTCTTCATGAAGGTTATCTCTACACCCGAGAGAAAATAAATAACCACAGGGCCTACTACAAGTGTACAGAATACTCACGATTCAAGTGCAAAGGACGTGTTATCACTGAATGAGGACAAGTGGTTCGTTTGTCGGATTTCCATAACCATGTGATCAGCGTCGCCCAAATAGAAGCCAAAAAAGTTCTTGAAGAAATCAAGCAAAATAGTGAAACTTTAGTTGACATTCCGGCTCAGATTATCTCCACGTCGATTGATGTTTTGCCTTTAGCTGTGGCCGCGGCACTTCCTTCGGTTCCTCTTATGAAGAGGACTGTTCAACGAGCAAGAAGAGCAGTCACTGCTCCACTCTCCGATCCTATAAATCTTATGGACTTAACTATTGTTGGTAAGTACAGGGAAACGAATCGAAGCGAACCGTTCCTTCTCTTTGACAGTGGGCCCTCCGATGACCGCATCCTGTTATTCAGTACATGAAAAAATCTGGATCTAATGAAGGACTGTAATCACTGGTACGCGGATGGAACATTCAAGTCTGCTCCTCCATTGTTCCAACAATTGTTCACCATTCACGCTGTTAGGTATATTAGCGTCATTCCGACCGTGTTTGCTCTTTTGCCAAATAAACGCGAAGAGACGTACGAGTATGTTAAAGTTCTTGATGCTCTCAAGGACCTCGTGCCTGGGTTAACTCCTGAGAGCGTCATGACAGATTTTGAAGTCGCCCAAATTAATGCCTTCAGACATTCATTTGAAGGCATTAATAACAGAGACTGTTTCTTCCATTTCAGCCAATGTATATGGAGGGTGGTTCAAAGAAACCATGTCATTCGAGTCCAGTACGAGAACCGTGAGAATATTGGGTTCTCGCTTAACATTCGAAAGTTGGCTGCTTTAAGTTTCGTCCCCATTGCCGAAATGGTTCCCTCTTTTGAGGAACTCCTTCAAACCGAGTTCTTCATTACTAACGATGAGATACTGCAACCTTTGATTGACTATTTCGAAGATACATGGATCGGCCGCCAGCGTAGGGGAACCAGAAATGTGTAACAAAATATGTTTATTTCGTTACAAATGTTAATTCATAACATTTATATTATAAATTGTTACTCCAAGCGCCATCTCTTTACTCATTTTTACAACGTACTTGATAGTACAGGATATAGACGCGCGCCGTTAAAAACAAAAACTTTGGCTTGAGAGTGCGACAAGACAGTTCGATTTTTATTGATCGCGTGTAAATCAATTATTTATAAGTCGATTTTCGTTACAAAATTAGTGATACGCATTAGTAATTCCACCGTCATTACGGATTTCGTGAAAGCAGTGCGTAGCTATTTTGTTTTAGCCAGTTCAAGCATTTTTTTGGAAAATATTCGAGTGGTTGTATCGAACCACCATATTTTCTTTATCGAAGTATAAATTGGTACCAACCATAATTTTATTTGGTAACATTCGTCTGGTGACTATTTTGACAGCTGCTTTTATTTACATTTGGAAGTCGATTGTTATTGTCAATCGCGGCTTCAGTTTTTGTGATCAAATTGTACTGGACGATCACTTTGTTTTATTTGGATCGTCAACCTGTACCATACTGTCAACGCAGCGGAGTGCCGCCTGTCCATCTTCGTATCCGCCTGTCAAAACCTGCTCATCGAGTATTACGTCGGTGTACTGCAATCCGAGGATCTTAGATTGGGAGCCATTGGAATTCAACACCAACCACTGCATTCCATACAAGGATTATTGCTGTCATCTCCATTGTGTGAACTCACGATTGATATCAAGGTGAGACAAATTTTATATTCTTGTGTGGATTTATTCTTGTGGTATTGTGGTAATTCATTACAGTCAATTATTTGTATTGACGGGCCTACCATTCTGGTGTCCCGTATTGTGTCACCTTTGACGTACCGTTGTCACCATCAGTTAACGTGCTTCTTGTTCTTGGCACGCCACTACCACGAGCGTTTGTAATTGTCGTAATCGTTTCAATTTTCATTAAAACTTTATGTTTAATCATTGTTTTATTTTTCGACGAAGCGTATCCTCGCATTTTTCAGCACAACACAGAGTGGAATTTTCATTGGACTTACGACCCTCGCTTCCAGGCTATAGCGAGTTAGCTTATACCAACATCAGGGTTACCACGAATATAAGTAGGAGTTTTACTTCTGCGTGGTCTTGTTTGCCTTTCCAAACCGTTCTCTCATTAGGAACGGAAAGGAGGGTAAACATAGCACTTGGCAAAATTAATTATGTGACTCACCATACTACCGGATAAAAATCCTTCCCAGAAATTGTGGGCCAGGGTGGTCCGATGATGACACATGGCACGGCAAAAAGAACCCATTGTCCTCCAATCTCGAATCAAACCCCCTACTGGGATGGAAAACAACATGTTCCATATAATATCCGGACTGTCGGAACGGAATTCCCAATAAACGTAACCATATTCACTTAATCGAAAGCACCCCAAATCAAACACTTCACAGCACCAAAAAATGTGACCTTTCGTCCGACATTTTCCCAAAAGACCTCCCCAGCGCGCATCTCGACTTGCGTTCCGGAAACAGATAACAACCAATCTAGTAGTCTCCACCAATTTGATGTAGATGGCAGTGACCAACAAATTACTGTACAAGGTTGAGCATAACGGATGTAAGGTCAAAAATCCGTTATACACCCCCCCCCTAAACGTCTTTGCCGGTATAGATAGGGCTAAAGGCTCAAAAAGAAAAAATCGCCTATGGCTCAAAAAAATCAACCGATCTCTAGTGTTTCCGTGAGCGCAAACCGCGCCTGCTGAATGCTAACTAAGAGTGATAATAATATCTGTAGTGATAGTAGGTGATCTCTGATCTCATCATGGCAGGGACAACGGAATAAAAAAATATTCCACAAAGAAAAAAAATGATAAGAATTAGCTCAAAAAACAACGACACGTTGCCTTAAAAACCGCATAAAGCGTGAGCTACTGGTCAAGCGAATCGCTATAATCGACCAACACGGGAACAGAGGGAATGAGTGCACGACTCGCATCGGACCCGCACCAACTCACCCAAAGGCTGAACAGCAAGCACACACATCGCTTGACTGTCACCTATAACAGAAGGGCTCACATTGGACCCCCCCCCTCTCAATGAAAAGACTAGACAGCAAGGTTCGCAACACTTGCACTGTCAGCCACTCTGAAGGGACCACATAGGACCCCCCCAACAAGGGAAAAGACTGCACAGCAAGGTTCGCAACACTTGCACTGTGAGCACATGAGAAGGGACCACATAGGACCCCTCCTTGTGAGACGAAGGAACGCACACGCTCCCTCCTGACTCCTCAAGGGTTCTGATGCAGGGCAATCTTCGTCCCTGACATACAGACCGGAAAAAATAAAAAATCAAAACTCGGTTAATAAAAACCAACAGAAACGCTACCATGATAAAAACAAGAGATCATTCTCAGAAAGATGGTATAACTAGCATCTAGATGGTATGATGTATAGTTATATTACATAAAACATGAAATAAATAAAATAAAAACAAACAAAAAAAATCATGGTCGTAGATGTTAATGGACCATGCAGAGTTCAAGGTGTAATCGAACCCACAGTGACAAACATTACTAACGTAATGCATGATGTTATGTAATGTATGATTTAAGGTGTTGTTAAACCAATTAGTGTACAAACAATTACTCCAACCAACCCCCCGTATGTAATGTATGATTCAGGATGTTATTGAACCAATTAGGATACAAACAATTACTCCAACCAACCCCCCGTTTGGTATTGTAGATCCACGCAAGCTAAAAGGATTTCACCCCTTAATAACTTGTGGAAAACCAAAACACAAAATAACAAAATTGACAAACAAACAAAATTGTCAATTAAACAATGCAAAAGCTGTCCCTGAAATTGTCTCCGAGCATTCACCAAAATACAGATGGTAGAGCAACATCATCTGTCCAATACTGTAGAAAATCAGTGATACAGAAGCAAAACAGAGGCAATACAGTAGCAAATACAGAAGCCCCACGTTGGGCGCCAGTGATACAATACAGTAGCACATACAGAAGCAAGCCCCACGTTGGAACCATTCGTTACCTATAGTCACATTCTAACAATGATCTCGGTTTTGAGAGAGAACCGAGTGAGTTTTTTACGTCTCTCAATGGCATATTGTCATTCCCCGGGGTACAACCTTTCTTCCATTCCTCAAAGATTGCTGTGTGCCCACTGCCTTTTCGTCTTGGGGGTGTGAGTCTGTTAGCTGGCTGTCCACGACGCGTTTTTTCCAACCATACGCGAGGACGGGCTATCGCTCATGTCATTGAGGCGGGGACGCATTGGCCATATTAGTCGTCTATCCTTCCCATAACCAGATCACTCCATAATTCCAATCACCTTATCTTCCTTTCCAATTTCCTTCCTTCGTTTTATCACGTTGGGCGCCAGTGATACAAAATCTTTCCTTACTGCTCTAATGAGAAGTCAGCTCGGAAAAGATTAAGTCCACGCAGAAGGATAAAACCATCTACTTTAATTTTGCGTGGGGCCCTGGTGTTAGGTTTTAAACTAGCTCATTTATTGCGGAAGCGAGAGTCGTGGATCGTGTGAAAGAAACACCCCGGAGAGATCAAGGAAACAGCTTTGCTAACACAACACAATTAAAATGGACAATTGGATGTTAATTGTCAGAAGGCAAAGATATAAGCGATGTCGGATGTAGAAGGTGTTAGCCGACCAAAACAGGCACAGTGGCAACGACATTGCCACCGAAAATCACTCCCAAACATAAACCAAGGGCACATTCGAATGGTTACATAAAAATCCCACGATAAAGTGGAACCATATCGAATCCCCAATGATAAAACAAAAGACAGCAATCTCGGTGAAATGCCGCACCCTGTATATGGGTCGAACATCGCAGCCTTTCATAAAAAAGAACATAAAAACAAAAATAAACACACAAAAAAATGTTCAACATAGAATTTCAAATATGAAATTCGAACCCATGTCAAACGCTTAGGAATTTCAAAGTCTTTGCATTTGACCAACGCCGGTTGATATTTCCTAGTGAAATTTAAATGCACAAATAAAACTCAATTAACAATACATAATTAAATATTATTATTAATTAAAATAATTATCAAAAAGTAAAGTTTAGCATTGGCATTAAAATTCACGTCTTCGAACGTGTGAGATTAGATAGAATATCTCATCGTGCATACAACGAAAAATACGGCGTATCAACTATCTCGGCCAACATTCGTACAAAAAAATATGCAAGACAATGAAACCCTTTGTAATAAACATATCACATAAAAAAATAAGACAGTCAAGGGTTAGTTAAAACGCAATCGAACTCCTTATGTTCGGCGGAAAATTTGGCCAAGTCGAGTAATGCATTTCCCTGTGAAGCAATCAGTTCAAATTATAAAAACTTACCGAACTGAGTAAAAAATATCCCTCCAGAAAAATATGGACAGGGTGGCCCGACAAAAAGATAACGACCTGGAATACATCCACAATTCCGCAAACATCAATGTGAAAAATCCCCATAGTACTGGGTTGGAGCGCAAACCATCCAAAACAATTCATGATGCTGAAAGGGACCCATCACAAAATCGCCATCATATTTTGTCAAAATTAGAACCAAAATTGTTATCACTTCACAGTAAAACACAAAACCGACCGCCCGGTACGAGCGCTAACCCAAGAAGTCCTTATCGTTGCATGCGCGAGTTTAATCTCCGTCAAATACGTCCGCTATACAGAGTGCTACGAAATATGTCGCTAGATGTTAAAAGTTGAATTTGATAAATTCAACGTTGTTGCGAAAAAGAGAAAATTTTTCGTAACACACCCCCGAAGTAAGATATCTGACCGGAGGTCAAGATAAAAAAATCAAAAAATTATTAGAGAAACGAAGTTGACAACGAACTGTAAATTGACGGAAAAAAAACTTATTCATTTACTGTAGTGTGGAGGTAGTTTGTAGCAGTACTTGGTAGGAAAGAATTATTAAGCTTGGGTAAGACAAAAAAATGAGCTTAAATACTTCAATAAAAAAAAAATCAAAATCTCTGAAAGATTGAGATAAAAAAATAATAATAATAATTGTATGGTTTAGTACACAATTGACGAAACGCCATCGTAAATCCGCAGAAGCGAAAACCAAATGGTAGAGCTAACAATAGCTACTGAAAACCGTATAATAGGTGATTTTGTCTCAGATAAAAATCAATGAGTACAAAATGGGCAGCCCGCATTGGACCTGCACCGAAAAAAACTGTGGGCAGCCCGCATTGGACCTGCACCGAAAAAACTGAACAGCTAGGAAAAAAAACATCTAGACTGTCGATAAGGAATGGCTCGCATCGGACCCATTCGAGACCTCAAGTGCTATGTTTACCCTCCTTTCCGTTCCTAATGAGAGAACGGTTTGGAAAGGCAAACAAGACCACGCAGAAGTAAAACTCCTACTTATATTCGTGGTAACCCTGATGTTGGTATAAGCTAACTCGCTATAGCCCGGCTAGCTCAGTCGGTAGAGCATGAGACTCTTAATCTCAGGGTCGTGGGTTCGAGCCCCACGTTGGGCGCCAGTGCTATGTTTACCCTCCTTTCCGTTCCTAATGAGAGAACGGTTTGGAAAGGCAAACAAGACCACGCAGAAGTAAAACTCCTACTTATATTCGTGGTAACCCTGATGTTGGTATAAGCTAACTCGCTATAGCCTGGAAGCGAGGGTCGTAAGTCCAATGAAAATTCCACTCTGTGTTGTGCTGAAAAATGCGAGGATACGCTTCGTCGAAAAATAAAACAATGATTAAACATAAAGTTTTAATGAAAATTGAAACGATTACGACAATTACAAACGCTCGTGGTAGTGGCGTGCCAAGAACAAGAAGCACGTTAACTGATGGTGACAACGGTACGTCAAAGGTGACACAATACGGGACACCAGAATGGTAGGCCCGTCAATACAAATAATTGACTGTAATGAATTACCACAATACCACAAGAATAAATCCACACAAGAATATAAAATTTGTCTCACCTTGATATCAATCGTGAGTTCACACAATGGAGATGACAGCAATAATCCTTGTATGGAATGCAGTGGTTGGTGTTGAATTCCAATGGCTCCCAATCTAAGATCCTCGGATTGCAGTACACCGACGTAATACTCGATGAGCAGGTTTTGACAGGCGGATACGAAGATGGACAGGCGGCACTCCGCTGCGTTGACAGTATGGTACAGGTTGACGATCCAAATAAAACAAAGTGATCGTCCAGTACAATTTGATCACAAAAACTGAAGCCGCGATTGACAATAACAATCGACTTCCAAATGTAAATAAAAGCAGCTGTCAAAATAGTCACCAGACGAATGTTACCAAATAAAATTATGGTTGGTACCAATTTATACTTCGATAAAGAAAATATGGTGGTTCGATACAACCACTCGAATATTTTCCAAAAAAATGCTTGAACTGGCTAAAACAAAATAGCTACGCACTGCTTTCACGAAATCCGTAATGACGGTGGAATTACTAATGCGTATCACTAATTTTGTAACGAAAATCGACTTATAAATAATTGATTTACACGCGATCAATAAAAATCGAACTGTCTTGTCGCACTCTCAAGCCAAAGTTTTTGTTTTTAACGGCGCGCGTCTATATCCTGTACTATCAAGTACGTTGTAAAAATGAGTAAAGAGATGGCGCTTGGAGTAACAATTTATAATATAAATGTTATGAATTAACATTTGTAACGAAATAAACATATTTTGTTACAAATGCTCCCAAATTTGCAATCGCCCTTTGGAATTGTTATGAAGCCGTCCTCAACGATCTTCCCAAAACAAACAATTCTGTTGAAGGCTGGCATCGAGCTTTCAGTTCTCTCTTGAGCTCCAACCACCCTTCAATTTGGAAGTTTATCGATGGTTTGAAGAAAGAACAGGGTATGAACGAATTTAAAATACGGTATCACGTCAAAATGTCGAAACAAAAATATCGAAAACAAAAACATCGAAGTCAAAATATCGAAAACAAAAACGTCGAAAAACAAAAATATCGAAAAACAAAAACGTCGAAAACAAAAATATCGAAAAACAAAAACGTCGATTGGAGCTCAAGAGAGAACTGAAAGCTCGATGCCAGCCTTCAACAGAATTGTTTGTTTTGGGAAGATCGTTGAGTACGGCTTCATAACAATTCCAAAGGGCGATAGCAAATTTGGGAGTATTTCTGGTTCCCCTACGCTGGCGGCCGATCCATGTATCTTCGAAATAGTCAATCAAAGGTTGCAGTATCTCATCGTTAGTAATGAAGAACTCGGTTTGAAGGAGTTCCTCAAAAGAGGGAACCACTTCGGCAACGGGGACGAAACTTAAAGCAGCCAACTTTCGAATGTTAAGCGAGAACCCAATATTCTCACGGTTTTCGTACTGGACACGAATGACATGGTTTCTTTGAATCACCCTCCATATACATTGGCTGAAATGGAAGAAACAGCCTCTGTTATTAATGCCTTCAAATGAATGACTGAAGGCATTAATTTGAGCGACTTCAAAATCTGTCATGACGCTCTCAGGAGTTAACCCAGGCACGAGGTCCTTGAGAGCATCAAGGACTTTAACATACTCGTACGTCTCTTCGCGTTTATTTGGCAAAAGAGCAAACACGGTCGGAATGACGCTATTATACCTAACTGCGTGAATGGTGAACAATTGTTGGAACAATGGAGGAGCAGACTTGAATGTTCCATCCGCGTACCAGTGATTACAGTCCTTCATTAGATCCAGATTTTTTCATGTACTGAATAACAGGATGCGGTCATCGGAGGGCCCACTGTCAAAGAGAAGGACCGGTTTGCTTCGATTCGTTTCCCTGTACTTACCAACAATAGTTAAGTCCATAAGATTTATAGGATCGGAGAGTGGAGCAGTGACTGCTCTTCTTGCTCGTTGAACAGTCCTCTTCATAAGAGGAACCGAAGGAAGTGCCGCGGCCACAGCTAAAGGCAAAACATCAATCGACGTGGAGATAATCTGAGCCGGAGTGTCAACTAAAGTTTCACTATTTTGCTTGATTTCTTCAAGAACTTTTTTGGCTTCTATTTGGGCGACGCTGATCACATCGTTATGGAAATCCGACAAACGAACCACTTGTCCTCCTTCAGTGATAGCACGTCCTTTGCACTTGAATCGTGAGTATTCTGTACACTTGTAGTAGGCCCTGTGGTTATTTATTTTCTCTTGGGTGTAGAGATAACCTTCATGAAGAAGTTGGTCTTGCTTTTTTTGGATTTTGATAAATTCTAAATCCATGGTTAATCGCGTCTTAAACTGAAAATGCAAATGTTGTGGTGTTGGATGGCTTATATAGTACTAGCTGGAAAGCCCATCTACGGACGGGTAGCTAGACGGTGCTGGTGGGTCTCTATTTTAATGATCTAAATAAAAACAACATTGTTTCCTAATATTGTCAATTTTAAATGTTCATCCTCGCGTTGAAACGTTAATTTTAATTATTTTAGTTTGTTAATTAAGAAACAATTATTGTAGCAAATAAAATCTTAAGCACTGCCTACTGCGTTAGTACTTCCTTGTACACAATATTTTTCGTGTACACTGTTTGTGAACCTTCAATCAATTTCACTTGTTCTTTTCCATCAACTATTTTTATCTTCAGATCTTCGTACTCTTGACATTGCTACATAGAGATGACCGTGGCTAAACATCACGGTTGATAGTCATGGAAAGGCAAGTTTAATTGGAAACTGTCGCCGTCTTAAAACAAATGGCAAGTCTGTACTTGTTGGGACTAAATCTATGCGGGGAATAAAAACAGTTTCCTTTTTAGCAGTTCCTGTCAAGACTTCAGCGACGATTAGACTGGGCTTTAACGATTGAACAGTTAAGCGCGTCCCATTACAAAGACCACGTTTAGTATTCAAATTCCTGAGCAACATAATCACACTTCCAACCTTCAAGTGCATTCTGTGTACTGGCATCCCTGAGGGCGTTTGTTTATTCAAGAATTCCACCGGATAGTTTTCCCTATCGTTATCATCACTGTCGTCAATGGAATCACTACTTAGATAAGTTAAAATGCTGCCGTCTAAAAGGTCCAAAACTTGCTCGTTTATAGCGTCAACGTCAGTATTTTTTGGGCAAAGTATTGCCATTTTGGAATATTTTTTTACATCAGCAGCATTAAAGCTTTCTCCAAAAATTTCTTGGATAAGGGAAGTTTCGCATATACAATTATGCGGAATCTCAATTATCTCTTCAGACAGACCTTTGTCATTTGTAAGCTCCCCGTTGCCAAACTTTATCAGCCAATCACTGAATGCGGAATCAACGGACCGGACATTTTGACTTAATTTCAATACTATAAATTTACTCCACATATCATTAAATTTAATGCTTGAATGAATAATTGCTGACCTCATTTCATGAGGTACGACAGGAAGAGTTTGTCTGAAATCACCACCACGAATTAAAATTTTACCGCCGAAAGCTTTGGTGTTTTATATCAACGTATCAACGTATCATCGGATCAACGGATTAAATGTTTATATAGGTTGTCGTCGATAATACAAACGGTATATTAAATCTTCAAGCTTATCAACGGATCAACGGATCAACTTATCAAGTTGTTTTGATTTGAACGACAATGGATCACTTTTGTGAAGTGAGAATGGGAGCGAAAGTTGTCAGTCTCCTAGCGGGAGGGCCATATGTTTCAAAAGTTCATGGCCAAATTTACCATCGTACCAGTGATCTTCAGCCGATCAACAACGAAAGTCCTCAATATGCAGACCTTTACGTTATTAACAGTCCGCAGGCGACAGAGCGTAGAGCCGCGCATCCTGCCAATACTCAATGTAATCGACACATTTTGGAAGATATTGACCGATTTTTCAGATGCAACAACAGGCTTGCTAACATTTACGGAAGCCAATGATGCAGGGGAAGGGATGCCTACTGTTTTGTAGTGATTTTTTATAATATCGTAATTTTTATTTACTTATCAAAGTTTTTTACATTAGTTTGTTTTAATGTGTATATACATAGGTACTACATATAAACATGACAGGAAAAAGTCCAGGAAATATGTACCTACTATTAGTTGCAGTCGAATAAATATTCTCGAATTTGTAGTAATAAGCATTTTATCAACAATGAAAAATCTGATCATCCGTTGCATCCAAATTATGTACCGACAATAATTGTAACCTCTTTATGCAATGCACTTTTGTGCTTTCAAACTAAATGCTGTTTAAAATGCTTTTAAACTTAAAATAAAAATAAATTAAAATCCATGCTTTTAAACTACACAAACCTGCTGAAAAAAATATTCACTAAAATGTTACTACATTAATTTTACTTTACTATTAATTTCAAATTTTTATATTGGTAAAGAAAAGGTACAGAATGAAAAGTTGCAGCGCGTCCAACCAGAGGGCGCTAGTTGTGAACTTGCACATAGTCTATGTGACAGCAGTCAATTCAATAGGTAGTTTTTTTGTACCTAGTTCCTAATACTATTATATAAATATAATCTGTTATGGTCCGCCCTGTGAGGCCGAACAACTATGGCCTTCACGGATCTATTATGGTCCTCCCCCTGCGAGGCCGAACAACCACTGGCAATCACGGACTAGCAGTCAAGGTAGCCGAAGGCATAAAAATATAATCTATTGTGGTCCGCCCTGTGAGGCCGAAGGCCGAGCAACCACTGGCAATCACGGACTAGCAGTCAAGGCAGCCGTAGGCATATAAACATAATCTATTATGGTCCGCCCTGTGAGGCCGAAGGCCGAACAACCACTGGAAATCACGGACTAGCAGTCAAGGCAGCCGTAGGCATTTAAATATAATCTATTATGGTCCGCCCTGTGAGGCTGAAGGCCGAACAACTATGGCCTTCACGGATCTATTATGGTCCTCCCCCTGTGAGGCGTCTTCGTTGTTTGTTTTTGCGCCGGAAAACAAATCGAAAAACATTGTTTATCATATCGCTCTCTACTGATTTCGATTCCATTTTAATAAATCACATTGAAGTTTGAACTATCTATGTTTTATTATCACTCTGGAGTTTATCTGAAGGTGTTAAATTGAGGCGAGACGAAGTTCTTTTTTAATTATTTAGGTTGTGTCAGAGGGGGGAGTAAATTTTCGTATTCTGCGTGATTTGCGTGATCAACTAAGTTGTTCACCGGTAGGTGGCGCCTTTTATTTTTAAATATAGTTAATCTTTTAATCCTTTTCATCTATTATATAAAAATGAATGTTTGTCTGATCGTATATTATAGGCTCCTAGACCGCGTGACCGATTGCGACGAAACTTTGGGGAGTTCTTGCGGGTACGTCCGTGAAGGTTTCTGTAAAGTTTCATCGCGATCGGAAGAACGGTATAGGAATGAGGGTCAAACAGCGAAAATTCAACTAAATTTTGGATTAACCCTGTAGGCGATTATAGAATTTACCACAATTGTATCGTCAATAGATGGCGCTACAATCTAAAAATTACATAAAGAAATGGTTGCGACCCCTGCATTTCGTCCTGCAAAAGAAAATTACATTTGGTTTTACTTTTGTGTTGTTGCCAACCTAAAAATCCAAAACAAGGGTATTGCAACGCCTAAACAACTAAATTACGATAAATGTTGCTGCAATTTCGCGAAGTCCGCAATTCGAACCCACAATTTCCGCAACGTAACTCAACCAGCGATCACACCAAACCACGTTGGTCGCCACTTGCAACACTTAAAATTCCTCAAGAACTTTAGCGTTAATAATTGATGTTACATTAATTTCTAACCAAAGGGGTGTTAATTAAAACGACGAAGGAAAAAAAAGATGGAATAGGCGCCACTCGATTCGGTTAAAAAGGAAGACGTCGTTATGAAAGATTAGACAACTCGATTAAAGGGGAAATCGAGAAATCACGAGCTATCTTTGTAAATCTTGCCGGCTAGCTTGGAAGATAATTAATTAAACAAAAACCAGCAATGAGTCCAGGGCATACGGAAAATTTTGAACAACGAAGAATTTTTGTAAACGAAAATAGTAATTACTCAAATATAAAGCGCAAATATCTTACGCGCAGTCCCGCAAAGAATTAACAAAATAATGGCGGACCACACAAAAATGTTATCAACCATATGTTGATTATCAACCGAAAACGACGGAATATTTATACAAAATTTACACGTTGTGATAAGTAAATCAACTAAATAATTAATAATTATTACCATAAATAATTAACTAAAAATGATACCTCGAATTTCGTTGATCTGCGGCATATGCAAAATTCAGTTCAGCTTCGAATCCCATAAAGGCTGATGGGAGCTCCCGGTAAAACAATAAAAAAAAAATGAGCTTCCCAATCCTACGGATTCGAGAAGATAATCCCAGCTCGCTACTGGATGGCATCAACTAACCAATTCTTCTCCAAAATCCGGCTTCACAAAATTTTTGCACAACACCCACAACCACGTCTTACTCGAGCGAACGTATCACGTCAAGTCCCGTACCGACTCCTGCGCATTTCCCTCACTCGTACCAACGGTCACTGGTTCCAAAACCCAAAGAACTCGGCGGCAAATTTTAAACCGTTACACTCCCCCTTTACTTGGAAAGAGGTAAAGTTTCTACAAAACGAGAAAACCAACGATACGGGAAATATACTAGGAACTTTACCGATGGTGAAGACGTAAAGCTGTCCAGATGTTCGGACCTTCGATACGATAGGTAAACAAAACAAAAGATAACAATACGATAATAACGACAAAAGAGAAAAATATGTACAAAGAAAGATATATACAAACGATAAAACAAAAAAACTATATATACTCGTCGTCTATCTGGGGTTTCAAATCTTGCACGTGCCAGATGCCGGTTGAATTGCCGTGGTCGTCCTCGAGTTCATAAGTGACACTACCGGTTTTCTTTTTGACCCTGTAAGGCCCAACAAAAGTAGGTGCTAGTTTGGCCGAAAAGAACTTAGAGGCATCGGAGTGAACTTTATTCCTCCGCCAAACCAATTGACCAACAACAAACTGCGCAGGTCTACGGCGTAGGTCGTAGACGCGTTTGTTTCGGTCGTGTGCCACGCGCAACCTATCTCGGATCTTTTCGAACATTTTCCGAAAACCGGCAGAACGCTTATGAACTTCATCCTCATGATGTTGTTGTTCGGGGTGTAGATGGTGGTCACCCGAACTGACATACTCTCGTCCGAAGTTTACGAAATAGGGGCTAAAATCGATAGTCTCGTGTCTCGACGTACGGATGGCGCACGCTATCGCAGCTAAGTACGTATCCCAACGGCGGTGGTTATCCTTCACGTAAGAGGACAGCATGGTTTTCACCACCTTGTTCACTCTTTCCGTGGGGTCAGCTCTAGGGTAGTACAAAGCTGTATACTGGATCTTAGTACGATAGCGCTCGCAAAGCTGACGAAACTCGTTGCTGCGCATTTGCACGCCGTTATCGCAGATGATAGTCTCCGGTACGCCGTACACTAAAAAGACACCCTCTTCCACATTCTTGGCTAGTGACCGTGCGGTAGCGGTACGAACTGCAAATAGCAACACATATTTGCTAAAATAGTCGGTCACTACCAAGATGTGGGTGTAACCAGACGAGGAACGAGGTAAGGGACCAACGAAATCCAACGAGATGGATTGCCAAGGGCGTGTGACCTCGGGGCTAGAACCCATTAACCCGGCAGGGGCTTTCTGTTCGGGCTTCTGCTCCACACAAACTCGACAAGATCTGACGTACCTGGCCACATCGTTCTTCATCTTAGGCCAGTAGTACCTATGATGCAACCTCCAGTAGGTTTTGTATATACCCGCATGACCTGCGGTAGGCTCATCATGGTACTGACGTAGAAAAACCCGACGACCTTCCTTGGGGACAACCACTTTCCAGTTTTCCGCCTCCTGACTCAACTCAGGGATACGGACCTTGACATATTTGAAAAGGCGATTGTCCTCCAATCTCCACTGGGGGTACCTGTTCGGGTGTTCCTCAACCCGTTGTCGCATTCTTAAATACCAGGCATCCTCTGTGCCACTAAAATCGTCGACCGGAGGGGCCACTTGAAGAGGTGCCACCGGCACGGAACGCGACAAAAAATCAGGCACGACGTGGTCTTTCCCCTTTCGATGGACGATGGTATAATCGAAAGGTTGGAGACGCAACGCCCACCTAGCCAACTTACCAGTTGGGTCCTTCAAATTATTCAACCAGATTAGGGAGGCATGGTCGGTGATGACCGTAAAGTGGGTACCTTCAAGATAATGGCGCAACTTTTTAATTGCCCAGATAACGCTCAAGCATTCTCGCTCTGTGGTGGAATATTTCTGCTCTGGTTTAGTTAGCGATCTAGAGAGGAAGCAAAGCACCTTCTCTACACCGTCGAAGCTCTGTGTGAGTACTGCGCCGAGGCCGTAGGCTGAGGCGTCGCACTGCAGGGTGAAAGGCTGAGCGAAATCGGGACAGGTCAATATTGGAGCTGTAACGAGGCAGCTCTTAAGATGGTTAAAGGCCTGCTCACAATAATTATCCCACTTGAAAGGCACTCTCTTTTGAATCAACCGGGTCATGGGCGCAATGATGGTTGAAAAATTCGGCACGAACCGCCGATACCAACTGGCCATGCCCAGGAACCTCCTAATCTCGGTAGGGTTAGCGGGAGACGGGACATTCATAATCGCCTCGACTTTTTCCACATCGGTCCGTAGACCGTTCGAATCGACTACATACCCTAGATATTTTAACGACGGACGACAAAATTTACATTTTTCCTGACTTAAAGTTAAGCCAGCGGCAGTAAGCCTATCAAAAACTTTTCGCAAAATATCTAGGTGGGAGGCAAAGTCGGGGGAAATAACGATAATATCGTCCAAGTAAACATGGACGAAGGGTTCGAGGTCGACACCCAGTACCGTGTCAATTAGCCTCTGCCAGTTGGCAGGTGCGTTCGTTAGACCAAATGGCATCTTTTTAAACTGGTACAAACCTCTACCTGGCACGGTGAAAGCAGTGTACTCTCGTGAAGATGGACTCACAGAGATTTGCCAGTAGGCGCTCTTAATATCGAGGCTGCTTATGTACTTGGCTCCTCTTAACCTATCTAGGATGGCAGAGATATAGGGAAGTGGGTATGCGTCTTTCTCCGTTACGGCATTCAGTGCTCGATAATCAACACAAAAGCGGTACTCTTTGCCACCTGACTTTGGCACCAAGATAACTGGAAATGACCAAGAACTTTTTGACGGTTCTATGACGTCCATTTCCAGCATTTTCTGAACCTCGTCGTCAAGGATCTTTTGCTTAAAAGGCGGGACTGGATAGTAACGTCTCTTAATTGGTTTGACATCGGGTTTGATGTTAATTTTATGCTCGGCTACAGTAGTGCAACCGAGACCGGTACCCATTTCAGAAAATTTCTCCTCGAGTAACTTATTTAGCAGAGAAGTTTGCTCAGAAGAGAGAGTTGATAATTCTCCTAAAGCCGAAACGGAAGATAGAGCAATAGAATCGCCAAAATGCCAAACATCTCGATGTAAATCCGGGACTACATCCATCTCTCTCCAGAAGTCCATACCTAATATGAGCTTCGATGACAGATTCTCCAACACATAAACATCAATGACCCTGACTCGTCCCATTAAACACATAGGGACCTTCAACATCCCAATGGTCCGACAGTCCTGAACATTAGCTACTACACACGATAAATTTTTGGAAGTATCCAACTTTAAACCTAAACCTAAAAATGTAGCCAGGCCAGACTGACCGACCACAGTAAGTGAACTACCCGAGTCCAAGAGTCCTAACATAACTCGACCAAAAACTGTGACCTTTAAGTGTGGTCTTCTGTCATCGTTGTCGCCATGTGAGAGGATGTAATCCAACAGGATCTTTTGTTTGGTCGGATTAAAGGAACGAGACACTAACCGACCAGTTAGTGGCTCGCGTTTCGGTTTTCCGAACACGTAGGACATGAAGCAACGGTAAATCCTACTCTACCACAGCGGAAACACAAAACTCGCTTTTGTTGCCTGCAGGACGACCGTTGATGGCCTGGTCGCCCGCAATTCCAACACTTACTATCTATCGAGGAAGGAGTATTAGTAGTCGAAGCACCGTGGGTGGCCTGGTCTGAAATAACGTTTATTCGGCCAGATTGGTTACTGGAACACCTTTTATAGACAGACTCAGGTTCCACTGTGAAACCTTTTACCCCCGAAGGTGGGCAATAGAATCGTGCGCGGTATTCGCTTTCCTCTACCATTCGACCACAATCGATCAGTTGTTCAATCGTGTTGATGGTTAGACATGCCATACCTCGCTGGATGTGTGGAAGCAAGTTTCCCCTAATCGTGTCGACTCTGATATTTTCAGAGGGAATATTCGACAGTTTACGGTACAAGTTCTCCATGACAGAAATAAACAACACTAATTTCTCGTCGGAGCCTTGTGTTCTTTTTTTAATCTCTGACTCGAGACGCGACTCGTAGCCAGGCGGTAAAAATGACTTCCTTAGTTGAAAAACTAGGTCATCCCAATCTTTAAACAAATGTTTGCGGGGTCGAAACCAAGTTCGAGCATCCCCTTTAAATAGTTCGATAGCAGATTGGAAGAGCTGGGCTTTTGAAACACCCCGTGACTCACGAAGCTCTTCAATATTTTCTAAAAAGGTAGTTACACTACTAGTTCCGTCGAACTGGACGTTCCAACGACAAATAGGTGGAATTTTCCCAAAATTTTGTGGTGTTGGGTCGGTAAATTGTTTAGCCTCTTTAGGAGAACTAAAACTAGTATCACGATTTTCCTGACGGTCATTGAAAGAGACTCGCCGTGCGGTAGAATTATGTACGGTACTCATATCAACTGAGCTCAAACGCCTTATAATCGATTCTACATTTTGATGTAATTGTTCGTCTGGAACAGGTTGGGTTTGGATAACTGAGGCAGCACGAGAACCGTTAGGTAAATTCGTGTTTAATTCAAGATCAATCAGCCGAGAATTTGTCACCCTGCGCAAAGGTGGTGTAAAATGTGCTCTGGGGACCGAAAAATCAAGAGGTGGACTCATGACGTCCATCTCGGAGGGAATAGGTTCATCCAGGATCGAATCAGAAAGTGATATTAAATCGACTTCCTGATCGTCCGAAATATTTTCAGCCCTACATGCGAGAGTGAGGTTCATTAATAATTCGTCTACTATTGTAGAAAGACGATTTACCTCGGACTGAAAATCTGGGGAGAATATATTCACCAAGCGACGCTGGACGTGCAAGAGACGTGCTCTTATTCGTTCTTCGTCATTTTTGATGTTTGCTCGATCGAGCGCTTGAATTTCCTTAGCCAATTCAGATAATTTGGTAGACGAAATACCTAATTCGGTGTTTACATCACCCACAAAACGAATAATTTGCGCATTCTTTCGAATGGCATCTCTTAACAAAGAACGCTTTTTGCTCACTGTGAGGCTTTCCGCCTCAATCCCTCTCACTTCTAATTCATAGGAGAGTTCATCTCCTAATAATCTATCCACTTTCATGATGGATGAGATTCGAAAAAAACACAATAAGAAGATTTTAAAAAAAATTTCAACTTGAAATTTACCTTCCCCCTCCAAAAAAAATGGTATAGGGTAGAAAAACCAAAAACAGAAAACTACTTAAGAAAGTAATGAGCAGTTTTCAACAAAAATATTTTTTTTCTCCGACTCGAGAACCAAATTAATAGGTATTAAAGTTTTACCTTATTAATATTTTACCAGCGTAGTAGAAAATTTTTGAATGCTAATAAAAAAAAAATTTTATAACATATCCAAAAAAACTCGTAAAATAATCCCAAAACAATTCATAAACAAAAAAATAATACGAATACAAGATTCGAACGTAAAGTAACTGTGGCGGAGCCCGTGGTATAACCACTAGAGTACACAAGCTCATATAAAACAAAACGTTTTTAAACTAATAAAATTAGCAAAATTTTACCAAAAACACCATAGTATTAAAAAACAGGTACACAAATATTATAACCACTAATTAGCTAAGCCAAAATTAACTAATTAGCCAAAAAAATATAAATTTCCTAAAACAAAATGCAAAAAAATAAAACACAGTTAATAATTTATTTACAGTAATAAAAATGCAACAAATAAGGTTGTATTTACTTAATACACAAAAAAAATTTAAACCTAGAGAACAACAAAATGAGTAAATATCACCAAATATTAATAATAAGATAAAAAAATTGTTGCAACTGTAAGGTGAACCCAGAAAATTTGTGTAGTAATATAAGGTAATATCGGTTGACCTCACAGAGCCGCTACGATATATAAATTTATCTGTACACAAAAAGTTATAAAACGATTACAAATTGTAATCCAAGAAAAATAAAATAAATGTTAAATTTTTCACATAAAATGTTACGAATTTAAATAAACTAAGAAAATCAAAAATAAAAAACACTTCAAAATGTAATCGACGTTGTTCAAAAAATATTTTCGTTGGGCGCCACTTGCAACGCCTAAACAACTAAATTACGATAAATGTTGCTGCAATTTCGCGAAGTCCGCAATTCGAACCCACAATTTCCGCAACGTAACTCAACCAGCGATCACACCAAACCACGTTGGTCGCCACTTGCAACACTTAAAATTCCTCAAGAACTTTAGCGTTAATAATTGATGTTACATTAATTTCTAACCAAAGGGGTGTTAATTAAAACGACGAAGGAAAAAAAAGATGGAATAGGCGCCACTCGATTCGGTTAAAAAGGAAGACGTCGTTATGAAAGATTAGACAACTCGATTAAAGGGGAAATCGAGAAATCACGAGCTATCTTTGTAAATCTTGCCGGCTAGCTTGGAAGATAATTAATTAAACAAAAACCAGCAATGAGTCCAGGGCATACGGAAAATTTTGAACAACGAAGAATTTTTGTAAACGAAAATAGTAATTACTCAAATATAAAGCGCAAATATCTTACGCGCAGTCCCGCAAAGAATTAACAAAATAATGGCGGACCACACAAAAATGTTATCAACCATATGTTGATTATCAACCGAAAACGACGGAATATTTATACAAAATTTACACGTTGTGATAAGTAAATCAACTAAATAATTAATAATTATTACCATAAATAATTAACTAAAAATGATACCTCGAATTTCGTTGATCTGCGGCATATGCAAAATTCAGTTCAGCTTCGAATCCCATAAAGGCTGATGGGAGCTCCCGGTAAAACAATAAAAAAAAAATGAGCTTCCCAATCCTACGGATTCGAGAAGATAATCCCAGCTCGCTACTGGATGGCATCAACTAACCAATTCTTCTCCAAAATCCGGCTTCACAAAATTTTTGCACAACACCCACAACCACGTCTTACTCGAGCGAACGTATCACGTCAAGTCCCGTACCGACTCCTGCGCATTTCCCTCACTCGTACCAACGGTCACTGGTTCCAAAACCCAAAGAACTCGGCGGCAAATTTTAAACCGTTACAGTATATATTTGTTAGAAGTGGGATAAACTTAGTGACACTAAGGTTATCATACACTACAAAACCACCATTCAAAAAATTTATTTAAAAAGATCGAGTGGTTACACTCCGAAACCTGCACGTCAGATGGTAGATTACATCACCCTCTCTTGGCGGGAATCATTAGATGTCACTTAAAACTGTCAGAACATCATAATTTATGTATGGTTTCCCATTCTACAATAAATACTGAAGTGCAATGGCTGGTAAGTAAATATATCATATATTTATTATCAAATGGGAATGGGAATTTTTAATAAATTGTTTAATTAATTTGTCTTTATAATGATGACATTTTTGACCTTTGAATATATGGTTTCGTGGTTGGGATAGAATGACATAACGCATTCATTTATGTCAATTTTATGTTATTTGAAGTCGATACACCAAATAAACGATTATTTTATCACTTATTTTTTAATTTGGGTCTTAAAGGGTTAAGAAGATTAAGAGTACTCTTAATCCGTACCAACCCAAATAAAAGACTATATAATAGATGTACAGCTACATAACGAAACACATTGAGAAATAACACAAAATAATAGAAGACAATCGAATCAACCCTGATAATCGAAGACAATAGAAAAAGACAGAAGACAACGTAGTATCGTTTATTTAATTTAATTAATTTAATAAAATATTATTTACTTCACTGTTATAATTTGAATCCAACACACTGTTATGCCTAAACGCGCACGCGCATCCCCAGCTTCTCAGACAAGTGAGGAGCAACAAGCAAGCAATGAAGCAGATCATTTACGACTTGCTCAATCGCGTGCGTCAGAATCGGAAGAGCAACGAAGAGTAAGAGTCGAAGCAGATCGTTTGCGACTTGCTCAATCGCGTGCGTCTGAATCAGAAGAGCAACGAACTGTAAGAGTCGAAGCACAACGTTTACGAAATACTCGATCTCGACGAACAACCGTGCGTGCTGACTTGAATCTTGGTGCATTCCAGTACAATGTCAATTACGACTACTTTCTACATCCAAATGTAGTCATCGGCAAAATGGATAAGGTGTGTGGGCATTGCGGTGCACGAAAGTTCAACAATGAAACACCAGGAATGTGCTGCGCAAAGGTCCAACTTCATTTACAAATTTGAGAACGATCGATGACGTAGAATGTCAAACATACAGAGAAGCTTGCCAAAAACTGCATTTACTCGAAAATGACCAACATTGGGAAATTACATTGATGGACGCCTCAGTCGACAGTCATCCTCGACAATTACGAACACTATTCGCTATTATTTTGACTTCATGTTCGCCATCCAACCCTAACGATCTGTGGGAAAAATTCAGAGAGAATTGAGCGAAGACATTTTACACCGTATTCGTACCATTTGCAAAGATAATACCATTCCATTTTCGAACAACATTTTCAATGAAGCTCTGATAAACATCGAAGATATGTGTTTAACCATCAACAACAAAACGCTTCTTCGACTTGGGATGGTTGCACCACAACGTTCTACGTATCACCTTTGTGATGCCGATGTACTGAGAGAACAACTATTCAATGCTGATGACTTGCGTGCTTTTGTCATGCTTTTGTTGATGCGCCCGGCGGCACAGGCAAAACATACGTCATCGGTTTGCTATTAGCTCAAATTCGCTCGAAAAATGGAATTGCTTTGGATCTTGCATCATCAGGTATTGCGGCTACATTAATGGATGGTGGACGTACAGCGCATTCGGCGCTAAAATTGCCATTGAATATACAATTTTCCCAAGCTCTGGCATGGCGAAAGTGCTGCAAACTTGCAAATTGATTGTTTGGGATGAGTGCACCATGGCACATAAGAAATCACTCCAAGCGCTTGATCAAACTCTTCAAGATTTACGAGCAAATGCAAACCCAATTGGTAGAGCTCTCATTTTATTATCAGGTGACTTTCTACAGACTCTACCAGTCATACCAAAATCAACACCAGCTGATAAACTTCACGCTTGCCTCAAAGCGTCGCATCTTTGGAGACACACATGCAGAAACTCACATTAAAGACTAATATGCGCGTACATTTGCAGCGCAATGCGTCAACCATATTTTCAAAACAGCTATTGGACATTGGTGATGGAAAAATACCAGTTCATGCCGACACAAAATGTATTTCATTTCCATTGAATTTTTCCATCAACAAATTTTTCATTGTTCCATCGATCGAACAATTAAAAACAATTAAACAAATCGATTGGCAGCGTCATAAATGATGGCGACATTTTAGATTATACAATTGAGTTTTTGAATTCGTTGGATCTTTCTGGTGTGCCACCGCACAGATTGTCACTCAAAATTGGCGCACCAATAATTCTTTTGCGCAACATTAATCCGCCACGAATGTGCAATGGAACCAGACTCGCTGTCAAAAAATTGATGACAAACGTCATCGAAGCAACAATTCTGAATGGCAAGTCAAAAGGGGAAGATGTGTTAATTCCACGTATTCCCACCGAGATGCCTTTTGATTTCAAACGACTGCAGTTCCCCGTTCGCCTTGCATTTTCAATGACCATCAACAAGGCACAAGGTCAATCGCTTCAAGTGTGTGGTTTAAATCTAGAAAATCCATGCTTTTCGCATGGTCAATTATATGTTGCATGCTCACGAGTGGGACAGCCAAAAAATTTATTTGTTTTTGCTGAAGATGGAAAGACCAAAAACATTGTTTATCCGAAAGCACTTCAATAAACTTTTATGTACTTTGCATAATATCTGCTATGTTTTATATATTACATCAATAAAAAGTTTTAAATATTATTTCATAATCGATTCTACCCGTTTTAGATTAAAACAATTGTTGCAAATGTTGCGTTGAATACTTATCGGAGCTGCTAATTTAATAAAAATATTCCATTTTAATACATTTCCTCCATATATCCATTTTAATTTTAATAAAAAAGTTTATAAATATTATTATAATTTGATAATCCATTCTACCCGTTTTAGATTGCAGACAATTAAAATTCAAATTTTTGATATTCTCTTTTTCAGGCAAATCAACGTTTGCCGGGTCAGCTAGTTTATAATAAAAATACTATATAAACCAAATGACTTATTATGACTTAAATGTGTTGAACGTGAACTAAAAATGTCTTTACAAAAAATGGCTTTGCGAGAATTAAATAAGGTTGTGGAAGGGGCGCTAAACAGGGCTTTATCGTTCGCTAAATATGAAGATTGGTAAGTAAAAGAGAAATTCACTGAAGCCACTATAAAATCTTTAAAAGAAGTATTGCAAGATTTTGGCGGAAACCCCGTGCATAGGGATGCATTAAATATTGCAAAAAGGAAAGTCGCAGAAAAACGTATACGAAAAAGAAAAAGAGAGGAAAAATTGGCTGCTGCCTATATGAAGAAGAATCAGAAAGAAGAACAGGAATTGGCAATATCGCTGCGTGCTTTCGAAAATTCCTTATTAGAAGACGAAGGGGAGGAGGAAAAGGAAGAACACAAAGAACAAGAGTAATTGGCAAAAATAAAATAAAGTAAAATTAGAAATTATTGTGGTTTTTGTGAATACTTAACAGTTTTGTTAAACTTTTTTTTATTAAACCTTGATTTGTATTTTTTATTAATTTATTTATTTAATCCTTTTTTAATACGTTTGGTATTTGCGATGAGCAAATAAGTCGCAAGGTCATTATGCGGATTGGATCTAAAAAATACATGTAGGCAAATATTGAAATTTGGGCAGGACAACGTCTGCCGGGCAGCTAGTACTTAATAAAATATTATATAGAACTGTATTTCAATGATTTAAAAAATTTCGGCGTATTTGTTAAAAATTTTATAAAAAATTAAACATTTAGAAAGTCAAAATTTGGAACTAGTCAAAACATTCAAAATTCGTTGTATTATGGAACAAAAAAAAAATTTTTAATGCTCGTTGAATCATAAAAATATATAAACGATAACGAAAAATATTACAGATTCTTCAATTTGATAAACAAATAATTAATAGTCAAACAGATAACGTAGATGTGTTCCTTATTTTGACTAATTTTATAAATTGTATGTTATTTTGACGAATTTTAGTATGTTAAAGTACGAACAATTACCTAACGAAATCCGTCGAAAAATCTCAGAAGACCAGTTTAAACATAAACACTTTTGGGGGGGGATTACCTATTGTTGACCACCCCAAAAAAATTGAAAATTTCCTATAGCAAAGAGGAAGGTTTATAGAGTATACTGTAAAAATATCACTTGCGAAAGTATACATAAAATTTCGAGAAAAATCAATTTTAAAATAGCATAATTTTGCATGTAAAATGCATGTTTAAGCCACGCCCATTACCGAGGTTATAAATATAAGTCACGCTCGCTCGGTACGGAGCGCATTTACCAGTCTACTGCCGTGCGTATAACATCGGAGTAATTATTTAAAAACGGTCCGTTTCAGAACCAAAAACTATTTAAGAATAAGGTCTGTAAATAAATATAAGCCGGGAAAATGTGGGGAAAACCTAGTTTTGTTGGTAGTTTTGATGGTGCAAATTACTTTTTAGAGTGGATCCGGCCCGGCCAGAACTGTGCGCATCAAAAAACCTACCCTACGCCCCTCCGGGCGGCTTTTCAATGGCGGGCGCCGCTCCGCGGCAGAGCTAAACATATGAGAATGCGCCACCCATCAAGAACACCGGGATGAAGGAAACCGGAATCTAAAACCCCTAAAAAATCGCGTAAAAACAAAAAATAATCGATGTTACATGCAGGAGAGTCGAGCTGCATCTGCCGGTGCGAAATATTCTAAGTGTTAGGGTCATTCGTTACGCACGGACCATCAACAAAATGAGCGACGCGCGGAATCTCGTTAGGTTTTTACATGAAAATTAGCTAACTTCAAAATCGATTTATTCAAAATTTTGATAATACTTTCGCATGTGAATTTTATATCAGTATACTACATAAACCTTCCTCTTTGCAATAATAGGAAATTTTCAATTTATTTGGAGTGGTCACCAATAGGTTACTCGACCCCACTTTTGAGTTGGTAGTAACACTTCATAGGTTTTTTTTACATTTTTAGGTAAATCGAGTGCTTCAAAACTTATATTTTGTGTTAGGGACTTTTTTCAACACTAATTTTCTTCGTTTTTGCCATTCGAATGACGACCCTTTTTAATTTATAAATGAAGTTGTTAGTTTAAATAACAAAACTTTAGCGATTTCATTTTTCTCCCTCTTTTATCTATTATGTACTATATAATTTTGAAAAAAAATGCCTGATTTTATAACCCTCTTAACAAATTTTAAGTGCAAACGTGGACAATGAATGTGAAGTTTCAAGAGACACCCGAAACCATACTCTGAACCAGTTATAAGTAGAACACAAAATAATTATGGATTTCGGATCCATGTTTATTTAAATTATTCATTCCTAAAAAAGGGAAGAATTTTGACGTTGACCTCCTGTAGAAACCACATTTTAAAATTTTCAATCGGAATATAATATACAACCAGTTATCATAAAATAACCAATATGTAGTACATAAACAAGTCGAGTCTTTTTCATTAACTACAAATACTGCAAAATGTACCTACTTTCCTTGAAGTAACATGCACACAAGGGACATTAATTTAATTCGTCAAGGTTAATTGCTTGAATTTGAAACCCTGCTACGGACGTGTCAACTTATAACAAAATTCAACTTTCACCCATATTGTGCGAAGGTTCGCATTCACACCGAAGGAACATCGAGCAACTTTTAGGTTTTCGTTTCATGTTAGGATTCTAGTAAATATAAACATCAAGTTGTTCGATACTACTTTGGTGTAACGGCACTTAATTTACCATGCTAAAATTCTAAATTTTATCCTATCGACACTGCCGTTGTCAAAAATCACATGCAAATTTAACTTATACATATAATTAACTCACCATGATTTGTAGAATACTTCGACTAGAACGCCAATTCCATCTCGTTCGTTTCATCTGGATCACACACATTTTTGTTCGATAGAAACATTTTGAACAAAGCTTGGATTTTTCAAGGGCATCTGAAAAGTAAATTTACCCATATCGAAATCAACAAAATTACTTAGTTACATTGAATTATAATAATAAAAATATACAAAAAATTAAAACTTACCACTGTAACCACATGATGTGGCGAGCTACTTAACCAAGCTTTTTTTTCACATTTAGGTTTCCACTTTCAAACAAACTTTTAATTTACGACGTCTGTATATTATATGAAATGTTGAATTATTAATATAATTTTGCAATAATTATGCACACCTCAGAAAGTTTTAAATGATCTTGATTTTGTTATAATTAATAATGAACGCGTCACCGACATGTAACTTTCGCGACCTTGATTAAAAATTGCAGACGCATTCTGATGGTAGCGTTCATTAAATAGATCTCGCGAACTCTCGGCTGCGTTCAATAATTTCGAAATAGATCACAACTTACAGCTGTAACCTAAAGTGAAGTAATTTACCAATAAGTGAGGTGCAGTATTTCAGTTTCCACTGTCAAACAAATTTTTTATTTACTACGTCGGTAATAAATTAAATAAAATGTTGGATTATTAATATAATTGTATAATAATGAACGAGTCACCGACGTTAAACTTTCTCAACCTTGATTAAAAATGTTGGATGAATAGACAACGAAAGTCGTGACGTCAAAAGGGGCATATACTTTTGAAACCTTTCCAAACCTTTCATATTGCCGTGTTAACTGCTATAGGGGATGGTTATTTATTCCCTATTTTTGCTTGTTATTAATTTAAACAACGATAATATACGAACTTATTTATTTACACTTTATACAAATTATCACCTTGAAGTTTCATTGAACTACTTCTTCAAATGATGCTGTCGAACTACTGCTTCGAACATTACTTATCGAACTACTGCTTCATGGTTTGCCTACCGGACGCAGTAGTTTACTTTTAGCTCTTAGCGACCTCTGTGGCAGTTTGCAAAAACATATTTAAATTTGAATAATACAGAGTGGCCACAGTACTCCCCTTCTAGAGAAGACTATCTGAGCGATACACAAAACGTAATAGAAAAAGAGAAAAAAATATATACAATTACAAAAAAAACTTTTTACATTTTGCTATTTGTAGCGGTTTGGAAGCTTTACTTTCCTTCCTGTTCTTGTTTGAACATCTGGTACAAATGTGACTCTCTTTGATGTACCTGGTTGTGGTTGCGGTGGCGGTGCTGTTGGCGTCGTTTCTTGCCTTGGAGGATTTCCAATAGTGTGCGCAGCCTTCACTCGATCGATTGTCACTGTAACGTTCTTACCATTTACACAGATTACGAAATTTTTGTCGGTGCGTGACATAACTGGAAATGGTCCTTCGTATGGTGGTGTAAGATTTGGACGAACTGCATCGTTGCGAAGGAAAATATGCGTGCAAGTGCTTAATGCCGGTTGAACAAAAATAGTGCTCTTGCTGTGGTTTAATGCCGGCACTGGCTTTATTTCTTGCATTTGCCTCCTTAACTCTTTTACAAATTCGGATTGCGGAATCTGGTCGTCAGTTTTGTTGAGAAATTGACCTGGCAAAGATATTGTTGATCCATAAACCAACTCTGCGGGTGCTGCCTGAATATCTTCCTTGTACGTGGTTCGAAGACCCAAAAGGATTGTAGGTAATATGCTGCACCAGTCCTTGGTTTCATATGCCATTATTGACGATTTCACCGTACGATGCCATCTTTCCACCATACCGTTAGCTTGTGGGTGGTAGGCAGTGGTGTGGATATGCTTTATACCTAGCGTCTTAGACAACTCCTTGAACAGCGGTGATTCAAATTGGCGTCCTTGATCAGTGGTAATTCTCGCAGGAATTCCAAAACGTGCTATCCAGCCTGATATTAATGTAGCCGCAACCGTTTCGGCCGTTATGTCCATTAGCGGCCATGCCTCGGGCCATCTTGTGTACCGGTCGATACACGTAAGTAAGTAGCGGTAGTTCTTACTTGGTGGTAACGGTCCAACTATGTCTACGTTAATGTGCTCGAAACGTTTACCAGGCAGAGTAAATGACTTGATTTCTGACTTGTTGTGGCGTTCCACTTTCGCTTTTTGGCACGATAAACATTGTCGTACTACTCTTGCGCATTCTTTGTTGATGCCGGGCCACACGAACCGTTGTGATATCAACTTCGTTGTACCTTTGATGCCTGCATGGGATAGTTTGTGGAACTTCGTAACAACTTCTTCACGAAACTTCCTTGGGATAAAAGGTCGTACAATATTTTGAGACACGTCACAGTATACCTCGGTTGCGGTATCTGTAAACAAAATTGGTTTTAGCTCCAAAGAGTGACTAACCTGCTTCGTTAAAAATTGGTTTAACTCTTCGTCGCTGCGTTGCTCCAACGCTATTGCTGGATAGTCGATTATTGGGTTGTTGGTAACCGTGCAGATCCTGGAGAGGCAATCTGCTACAACATTTTCTTCACCGGGAACGAATCTGATGTCGGTGGTGAATTGCCCAATTAAATCTAAATGCCGTAACTGTCTAGGCGAAGAGTTGTTTGGTTTTTGGTGGAAGGCGTAGGTAAGTGGTTTATGGTCAGTATTGACGTAGAAATATCTTGCCTCGAGCATGTGTCGGAAATGTTTGATGCCTTCGTATATCGCTAACAACTCTCTATCGTAAGTGCTGTATTTATTTTCAGCTGGCGACAATTTCTTTGAAAAGAAACCCAATGGTTGTAGAGTATTATCGACTCTCTGGTGGAGAACGGAACCGATGGATGTATCTGAGGCATCACAGGTAAGCGACAATGGTGCCTTCATCGACGGATGCGCCAATAACGAAGCGTTTGCCAAATCGTCCTTACATTGTTGAAATGCTTTCAATGTTGATTCATTCCATGTTAATTTCGTATTGTCGTTCTTCTTGTTACCAGGAATTAACTCTTGCAGCACTTTTTGGTTGTCGACTGCATGAGGTATAAAGCGTCTGTAGAAATTTATCATAGCCAAGAACCGCTTTAATTCCTTTGCCACTTGTGGTAACGGAAAGTTGCTGATGGTTTCTACCTTTTCGGGAAGTGGTTGAATCCCTTCTGAAGAAACTCGATGACCTAGGAAATTTACTTCTGATTGTCCGAACTTGCACTTTGCAATGTTAATGTGCAAACCATATTCGCGTAGCCTTTTGAATACTACTTGAAGGTGTTCGAAATGATCTTCCTTGGTCTTGGAGGAGACGAAGATGTCGTCTATGTAAACGAAAACGTATTCAAGACCAGCTAAAGCTTCTGTAATGTACCGTTAAAACGTTTGCGCTGCATTTTTTAAACCAAATGTCATGAACAAGAATTCAAAGAGACCAAACGGCGTCGTGATCGCTGTTTTGGGTACGTCTTCGGGATGTACAGGAATCTGGTGAAAAGCACGAATCAAATCTATGGTCGAAAATATTGTCTTACCTTCTAGGTTGTAAGACAGATCTTGAATGAATGGTACGGGAAATCTATCGGGGACTGTGATTGCATTCAGTGGCCGATAGTCTCCACACGGTCGAAACGATCCATTAGGCTTCCGAACCATATGAAGAGGACTTGCCCATGGTGACTTGGATGGTCGGCAGATACCGTTTTTTATTAAAAACGCGAATTCCTCTTTTGCCGCTTTCAATTTGTCTGGAGTCAGTCGTCTTGGTCTGGCGGATACTGGTAAACCTTTGGTTTCAATGTGATGAAAAACTTTCGAGCTTGCAGTTGGTGTGTGTCGCTGGTTTTCAGCTAGAAGTTCGGGAAACTGACCTAAAATTTCACTAAATTTGTTGGAAATGTGCAACAACCTCGGTGATTCTTGACGATTGTAGGTTGATTTAAAATTGAAGGATCGGTTGGTCTTCTTATCGATCAACTGATTTCGTTTGACATCTACTAGCAAGTCGAAATGTTGTAAAAAATCCACGCCGATGATAGGTTCTTTAACGTCTGCTATTATAAATTCCCATTCAAACTCGCGGCGTAAACCTAGGTTTAGTTTCAAACGTTTTAAACCATACGTGTTAATTTTTGTTCCATTTGCTGCGAACAAACATTGGCGTCGTGATGGGTGCTTGATCTTGAGCTGTGCAGAGGGTAGGACAGACACGTCTGCTCCTGTGTCGATGAGAAACTTTGTATTTGTAGTACGCTCGGACACACATAGACGGTGTAGCTCTGCAGTCTCCTTTGCCGTCTGAGGCTGCAGTGCTAGTTTAAATCACCAGCGTATGTGCACGGTTTGACGCACTTCGTTGCCTTGCTTTCAAACCGTTGATGGTACCAGCAATGTGCCTTATTTCTACTTGCCGATCTATTTCTCGAACGAGAACGTGACACTGCACGATTACTGTTGATTGACCTTTCCAATAACCTTGTGAGCTCGTCGACCTTCTTTTCTAATTCAGCAATGCGATCACTCTCCTGGCTTTTTATCTGTGATATACTTGACCTGTTATCATTCACTTCCATGATTTTATCGGCCAGTTTTGCTTGTGCAGTCAAATTGCCTTCGCTGGCTGCCAAAATCCCACGAACGTTCTGCGGTAAACAGTCCAACCATAAGGTTCGTAATATGTCTTCTCCCACTCCTTTCGTGGCATGTTGACGCATTTCTTCGAGTAGGTGAGAAGGTATTCTGTCGCCTAGTGTGAACTCGGGTAAGAGTTTCCTAATCTTTTTCTGCTCGCTCATCGAAAACCGATCTAAAACCTTGCTCTTGAAATTTTCGTATTTGTTGGTTCTTGGCGGGTTTATTATGGCATCCGAAATCTGGTGTAGGATTGGACCTCTCATCTCGGCGATTGCGATGTTAAACTTTGTGCTGTCCTCCTTGATGCCATTTAGCGCAAACTGGCTTTCCATTTGTGTGAACCAAATTTCGGGCATTTGCTCGTAAAACGGTGGTGCCCTTATTGCTACACGTTGCACAGTGATTTCTTGCATCATGCCGGTCGCGGCATCCACAGGTTTTGAATCCTCGGTAGCCATCAAAATCAAATATAACCTCAAAATAACCAAAAGTTCGCACGTGGGTCGTATATTATATTTGCTGCGACTACGTACAATTTAGGCATAAAATCTTGACAATGCGTTGTTCGCTCGTCTAAAAATACTATCGTAATTATTAATATATTTTTAACTTTTTTACCTTGCACGTGTAGTCGACTTGGTTTTTTGCGTTTTTCTTAATCGGAGGTCACCATTATAGGGGATGGTTATTTATTCCCTATTTTTGCTTGTTATTAATTTAAACAACGATAATATACGAACTTATTTATTTACACTTTATACAAATTATCACCTTGAAGTTTCATTGAACTACTTCGAAACTACTACTGCTTCGAACATTACTTATCGAACTACTGCTTCATGGTTTGCCTACCGGACGCAGTAGTTTACTTTTAGCTCTTAGCGACCTCTGTGGCAGTTTGCAAAAACATATTTAAATTTGAATAATACAGAGTGGCCACACTGCCATAAGAGAATTTGTTTTTGCTTTTTTTTTTATATTGTATTTAATTAATAAGGATTTTAGTTTTAATGGTTATTAGTTAGAAACATTAAATAGTGAATTTTTATAGTGTAGTGTAATTTTTAGTGTAAGAAAACCTTCCAAAGCGTGTGTAAAGTAAGTTGAGGTTATGTTGTTTTTTTGCTAATTTCTACTAACATTTTTTTTTTTAGCTGAACAAATTAACATAATATATAATAAACATTTTTATTTATTAAAATGGTTATGTGTTTTGTTCCAGATAGCAAACATTATAGTGAGCGAAAGACTTAAGTTTCTAACCTTTCCTGTAAACCCACAAAAACGAAAACAATGGATAACTTTAATCAGGTACGTTAAATTAAGTGAAATTGTTATTAATTTAATAACAAATGTTATTTTTGTAGAAGAGAAGATCGTGAGCCATCCAAATATTCATTGGTATGTAGTTGCATTTCAAAGATGGCAAAAGAAAAAGTAAACCAACGATATTTGAACGTAACATCAAAAAAATATTTCTAATTACTTCTCCAGAAAAACGGTTAGTAATGTTAACTGTTGTTGAATTAAGTATAATAATTATTATTATTTTAAGTAACCGAACTAAGAAAGAAATCATACCGGAGACTGTAGTGCAGAATCAAAATGCTGAATTAGAAAACATGCAGGTATCTGGAAGCCCACCCAATATACCGCAGGAACCGTTACCAGGATCTTCTGTTCAACGGGAACCTATGCTTGGAATATTAGAAGCAACAGGAAATATTGCCGGAGCTGCAGTCGAAGCAGAAAACTTTTTCCATAAAGAAGATGTGCAAAAGTTAACAAAAGAATTAGAGAATTTAAAAGTCACATTTACTTATGAATGCACTAGATGATACCCCGTCCGAGGACGGGCAGCTAGAAGGACGGGCAGCTACCCAAGGTCATATGGCTTTTGGATTGCACTGAGAGCTTTCCTTAATCTTCATTCAACTTAAGTTACCTTGGGTAGCTGCCCGTCCTTCTAGCTGCCCGTCCTCGGACAGGGTATCATCTAGTTTAAAATAAGTAAAATAATTTTAAATATTGATTAAGTTTAATTTAATTTAAAAAAATATATGTAAGTTTTTTGTTTATTTATTTAATGTTGTTCTCATTTCTTATTATAAAAGGCCAAGTCCTTCCTTCCTTCTGTCTGTCCCACGGAAATACCCGAAGCAAACCGAACCGAACGCATAACGGATAATTTCATAACCAATCGGATGAACGTATCATCGTATCAACGTATCATCGTATCATCGGATCAACGTATCATCGGATCAACGTATCATCGGATCAACGTATCAACGTATTTAAATTTCCTATATAGGTGAAAAATCTCTTATTATAAAAGGCCAAGTCCTTCCTTCCTTCCTTCCTTCGGTCTGTCCCACGGAAATACCCGAAGCAAACCGAACCGAACGCATAACGGATAATTTCATAACCAATCGGATGAACGTATCATCGTATCAACGTATCATCGGATCAACGTATCATCGGATCAACGTATCGCATGGGACCGAGCGTCAGCAGCTTGCCGCGCTTGAGTTTCTTCTAAAGTTTCACGTTGTTGACGTATCGCATGGGACCGAGCGTCAGCAGCTTGCCGCGCTTGAGTTTGTTCCAAAGTTTCATGTTGTCGACGTATCGCATGAGACCGAGCGTCAGCTTGTCGCTGTGATCGAAGCTGTTCTTCTGTGTTATTAGCTCTTGTACGTGCTTTTCTCTCACGATTCAATCGCCGTCGCTTTGCAGCAGGATTTTCAAAATTTTCATTATCCATTATGGAAGTTCACATAATGCTTTTTTGGAAATAGCTGTCCTATATAGACAAAATGATACGATGATACGTTGATCCGATGATACGTTGATACGATGATCCGATGATACGTTGATCCGATGATACGTTGTGCGTTCGGTTCGGTTCGGTTTGCTTCGGGTATTTCCGTGGGACGGACAGAAAGAAAGAAAGACTTGGCCTTTTATAATAAGGGATAAAGAAAAACGATGCTAGTGTATTAATGTATACAGGCCTGCCAACAGCAAAGATTTTTGAATTATTATTTAATACAATTGAGAAATTTGATCGAAAGTATTATTTAAATTGGAATGTAGACAAAATTCCACCAGTAGATCAATTCTTATTAACATTAATGAAGCTAAGGCTTAATTTGCTACATGAGGATTTAGCCATACGATTTAACTGTAGCAGGGTAACAGTTACCAATATCTTTATGACTTGGTTATATGTTCTACATGAAGTGCTTTTCAACCAGCTGATGGCTACCATACCATCAAGGGAAAGAAATCAAAGCTGTCTGCCATCTGCATTTTCGTCATTTACGAACTGCAGAATAATTCTGGACTGTACAGAAATATATTGTCATGTTCCGCTTATGAGAGATAGGGGTATGAAGTAATTGGGTAGATTTATTAAAACACGCGTAATTTTTATTTATTCAATAAGACCATAACAGGCAATCACTAGATTGTATCTGAATTTTCTATGATTGAAAGATTGTCTGACTGCTCTGCCTCACACATCCGGAAGATGCAAACGCTATTGAAATCTGAAAGATATGATAAAATTGTAAAAGACAAAGTATTGGTTGTTATTTGATTCAATGGAAGTAAGAGGAAACAAATTAAATTGATTTAGTTTATTTGTTAAAGTAGGATTTTTGTAAATAAAATAAAGTGACAAGTTTTGAGATGTGCGAATGCGCGAGTGAAGAGTTTTGGTGGGACTTTGAAAATGATAACGGAGCGAAAGGAGGAGATTCGGATGCCAGCGGTCGAATAGTGAAGACACGCTGATCGTGTTTAATTTGGAAAATAAGTTTTGGATTAAGGACTATCAAGTGAAACGTTGGAGAGGAAAGACGGAACGGTAGAAATTAAAAATAGTTTGAGAATATTAAGTAAAATTTTTCAAGTCAGTCTTCGGCAACGGAAGACGTAAATATAATTTTCGAAGATAGAAATAATTAGAGGTGTTAGTATTTGGTTATGGTTATCACTTCGATATTGTCTGGAGAAGTGAATTTAAGTTAGATTAAAGATTCATATTACGTTTGATGAGGACGTTTATGAAAATTTTTGGGACCACTGACGATAATTTGATGGTTATTTTTCCATGGTTATTTTAATCGAAGTATTGAGGAAAAGCATTCGAATTACTTACCGGTTGTTGATTGTACGATTCGAAGGAGGATATTTATTCACTGGTCGTTCCTACCTGCTTTTGTTTGGTTCGAGATCAGAAGCTGTTTTGTCAACTGTAATATTCACACTTCAACGCTCCACATACGAACACGGCCGCATCGGAGAACTACGGAAGAACGGTATACCTACTTCGGTAAGAGTTTTTTATGTGACGCATTTTCTATTCGATAAATAGACAAATAGTTTTTTTTTTAAATTCGGCCGCGCATAAACTTAGGGGGATTTTATTACAAATATTTACTTTGTAAAATTTAATTTGTTTAACTTTAAGAAAACCAATATTTTGTCTTGAAAATTCTTTATTGTGTTAAATAAATTCCATTGTTTTTCGTTTTAATAGCGTATGCGTTTAATTTCATTTAATAGCAGTAGTAGATCGAGGAAGAAACAGATGCAATTTTCCATTTACTTGAATCGTCTTTATAAGAAAGATCACTAATCAAGGTGACGTATATGAGTGTTTCGATTGATCTAAATGAACCCAACTTTCGACCCAAAATTATCGAGTCTCATGCATAGCTGGTCGGAGCATAATTAAATTAAGTTCCATTAATATTCTCCCGCTATATAAATCAAATTTTGAGTATTTACAGTAGCAATACATGGCAATATACAGCTGTGCCAAAAAATCTAGAAAAGCAGCGCTTGACTTACAGTTCGTACAAGCATAGGAACACGTGGAAGGTGCTTGTCGGTGTCGCTCCAAACGGTGTTGTGACTTTCACCAGTAAAGTTTATCCGAGATCCTTATCCGATAAAAAAATTGTACAACATTGTGGGGTTCTTGATCAAATGGTTTCGGGTGACCTCATTTTGGCTGATAAGGGTTTTCTTATCAAATATATTTTAGCCGAAGGTGTATCATTAAATATACCGCCATTTTGAAGTACTCCACAGTTTACAGAGCAGCAAGTTTATGAAACGCAAAAAATTGCTAAAGCTAGGATCCATGTGGAAAGGGCTATTTGTAGGATCAAGTGCTACAATATTTTAGACAGAATTCCGCACTGCCTAATTCCACACACTTCGGTTATTTTTCAGGTTTGTGCAGTATTGACAAACTGGCAATACCCATTAATTAAAGAAGTTGAAGACTATTATAATTAAATTATAAGATATTCTTCGTCGGGTATAGGTATGTATTTAGTTTCAATTATTAAACCAACGTTTCGGGCCGTTTATTTAATAAATAAACGTTGGTTTAATAAAAGAAGGTCAACAATAATATATATAAAAATTTATTATAATTAATTTATTAATCCAATTTTATGTTCGTTTTATTTACATTATATTGTGAATTAATAAAAGAAGTTCAAGACTATTATAATTAATTTATTAATCCAGTTTTATGTTTGTTTTATTTACATTATATCTTTGGCCAGGAGGAATAAGAATATAAGTCAAAAAACATAGTTTTTCAGGAGAAGAGGTTTTCAATGACTGCACATAAGTGTTAAAATCTCAAAACCGCAATTTTTTGACTAATGTTCTTATTCCTCCTGGTCAAAGATATTGTGAATTAGTTTAGGTATGTAATGCTTAATATAAAAATTCTCTAATGCTATAAAATTAGTTGCCCATGCTAAATGTTTATTAATAACGGCAATAACGCTACCTTTAGTATTCCATACCACTAAATAGCATGTCAATCTATTTAAAATATGCAAAAGACCTTGTATTTGGTCATAATAATGATGTTGCTTATTGATGTGCAATTCACCTTCATCATCAAAATATATTATATAATTTTTTATATTTTTTAATTTTTCCGGCAATTCATCATTTCGATGAGAATACGGGCATTTCACCTCAATAATTGAGTTTTCACCCACCAAAACATCAGGGCTGCCTCCTAAAAATCCTGATTTGGTCAGCCATAGCCCTGTTGAAACTACCTTTTGGTTGAAAGCAGTTTCGAAATATGTTATGGCAACACTTTCATGGGTTCTACCCCACTGAATTGCTTTCACCCCGTCTAAATTGTACATATCTGAAATCAAAGCACTCTATTAATTTTACTCATTAAAAAATAAAAAAATATGTAACTTACTTGAAAGCCCTGTAAATAATGATTGAGGAAACCGGTTCCTCCGACAAGCTGTTAAAACAACCCCAAAATTACTGGCTGTTAAACGATGCTTCCGTGCAATAAGCCAATTTTCATTTTTGCTTTGGCCAATCGTTTGCCTAGCTACTTCCAATATTATGCTATTGGTTAAGGCACAATTTTCTCTTAAATACAATTCTTTGCTCTCCGCAGTGAAATATTCTTCAGAACATGCAATGTTCTCTATGAAGGGCAGAGGTAAATGGGAACTGTGTTTGGATTCTTCTTGCAGAAGCCACGAAAACCCAATCGTTGCACCAAATGAATTTAACTGGTGATGTAACTCTTTCAATTCTTCTTCTGCTATTTTCCGGTCGATGGGACAGTATGGCTTTTCGGATAGAGGTCATCGCAGGTGAGAGTTGGTTGCTCCGACTTACTTTTTGGATTACGCCATGTGCACTGCGTCTCTAATGGAAATGTTATAATGTGCAAAAAGTAAAAGAGCAGCCATATGGTGGCACTTTATGCCTCGAGGACAGGAACATGAAGTTGTATTTATGTCGCCAGATTTATCCAAAGAAATCTAAACAAAAAATGAAATTACAAATAGAATTTATAAAGAATTCTTACTTCAACTTTATAAAGTTTATTTTTCATGCTAGCATGAACATTTCCGCGTATAAACATTAATTCAGCATCAAATTCGAATTTTTCAACATGGCCCGATTCTAGAGCATTCTCACCCTTATCAAATGCTTTGCTATCTTCAGAGAACAACCTCACAATGGTAGCTAGCTTCAAAACATGTTTTGATGTCATTTCAATAGGTTTATCAGCTAAAAAATAGTGTCATTAGAAAATAGCAAAAAAACAACATAACCTCAACTTACTTTACACACGCTTTGGAAGGTTTTCTTACACTAAAAATTACACTACACTATAAAAATTCACTATTTAATGTCTCTAACTAATAACTATTAAAACTAAAATTCTTATTAATTATATACAATATAAAAAAACAGCAAATACAAATTCTCTTATGGCAGTTAACACGGCAATATGAAAGGTTAGGAAAGGTTTCGAAAGTATACGCCTCTTGTGACGTCACACTTTCGTTGTCTATTACCTTCACGACAAAAAGAGAGGATTGCCCACCTGTAACATTAAATGGCCACAAATTGCCGCAGGCAAAATGACGTAAAGTACCTGGGTATGCACCTAGACAAACGCCTCACGTTCAAGAAACATATTTGGTAAAAAAGAAAACAGCTTGGTATTAAGTACAGAGAAGTGTACTGGCTCCTAGGTTGCACTTCTAAGTTGTCTTTGGAAAACAAGTTACTGTTATATAATTCGCCGATTATCAAACCCATTTGGACTTATGGTGTGCAGTTGTGTGGAACGGCAAGCAATTCCAATATTGAAATTCTCCTAAGACATCAATCTAACGTGCTTCGTACCATTGCTAACGCGCCGTGATACGTACCCAACGAGGTCATATATAAGGATTTACAGGTTAAAACAGTGAAAGCGGTAATAAAAGTGCGTAGTGAAAAATATAAAAATAAACTAGATGACCACCCAAATAAACTGGCTACGAACCTTCTTATAAACAACCACACGCAACGTAGATTAAAACGATACCACCCTTGGGATCTCACAAGCAGATTTGACTAGGAAAATAACAATAATAATTTAAATGAGTTCTGTACCTAAATTGTATACACTATAATTAAATTTGTTGTAAGGAACGATTATTGAAAGTAAAGTCATTAGACTTAACTTCCTACGACACTTGTAAAGTTAAACCATTTACTGAATGTTAACTAAACAGCTTGTAAATTTCAAAGAGGTCAATAAAAAAAAACCTCGAGATGCAGCCACCATTACATCGAGGGATGCTGTGCAATGATTGCTAACGGAAATGGATATTAAAAAAATGACTAGTTAGAAAAAATCATAAAAAGAACCACTTCACTTACCAAAACAAAAACAACGCCAACCTAGTGGTAATGGTAGTGATAGGTGTTGTAAATATTTACAACGTTGGCGTTGTTGTTTGTTGTGGGAACTACTGGGGGCCGGCGGTTCTCAGAGCTGCATCTTCTCGTGGGCTTGCTCTTCCCCTCGCTATACCTCCGGTGCTACACCCTGTTGGACGACAAGCCGAGTTCTGCAGCCCTCCTCCTCAGGTCCTGCCGTCTTAGCAGACGTGTGATGACTATCATAGTTCTCCGGTAAAATAGTGTAGTAGTTTTCCATGCCTTTCTACACCGCAGTATTACCGCTGATTGAACTGTTCTAGTTTCGCCTGGTGATAGTTCATTGTTGAGCCATGCCAAGATCATTTCTTTTTTGGCTCACCATGATACTGATGGTTACTGCTGTCCTCCATCAGTTATCACCATATCTGGTTACCCTCACTTAGTTTTGCCTGCGGGTCAACGCAGTTTCCAGGGAGTGGCACGTGGAGCCATAAGTGAGAGCTGGGTCCCATGCGAGGACCAGTTACCGAAGACCACCTCCCGTTATGACCGCTTGGTGTGATCGTCTCGGTAAAAGGTGCTACGTCTACATCGTAACCCCATACACCCCAAGCATCATGCAACTCCAAACGCAAGTCCTGAGTGCTTTGGGTAAAACTCGGCCCGGGGACATTCTCAGCCCTGGTACTGCCTGTGATAGTTGGGGGGAGGGCAAGGGTGGGAAGAACCGAAGGAGGAATAGCACCATCCGCAGCCTCTACATGAAGCGGAGCTGGGCGCATTGCTGCCACCAACTCGCTGTGGCGAGCCGCTTGTACCTTCATCTAGGGTTTTAAGCTGCGGACGCTGCTGAAAATACAAACATATAGAATATAAAGAAACAGATTTAGAAAAAGAAACTTACCGGTCATCAATATCACTTGACGTTATAGCGGTCGATCTCGCGCTGTGGTTGGTGAAGGTCCCTTGCAAACCGATGGCAGCGGCCGCCGCCTTCGTCCATTTTGCCATGGTATTTCGACCCACCGGCGACCGCCCAAACCACTGTGCAACTAAAGCCTGCCAGCAGGGGTTGGCGGTCAAGAATACCTGGTTCGGTGCACCAGGAGGCCGCAATGACAACAACAGCTTCCGGTACATCCGGACCGGGCATACTAACTGGTCGGTATTGGGAGGAAGCCATTTGTCCTCTGACAAAGGCTTGCTTCCCCCCTGCGCGGTTTTGGAAAACACAGGGTTGTAGCGGATGCAGCCGGTGGGAAGCCCACTGTTGTCCACCTCTTCGGAGAAGTACTCGATGAGGGCAACTGCCCCCTCATTACCTCTCCGCGCCAATTCTTTCGATGCCAAAAGATAGAATTTGGCAGACCAATGGTAGATCTAATATTTTAAGATTCAAGGCTATGGTGACAAAGAGTTACCAACCCACAACGACTTTCTGACCAATCACAGAGAAGCATATACAGTGTAGTCTCTATAACGTAAACGTCCGATAACTTGAACATCCACAAACATGAACACCTGATTTGATTTTGAACCTATTCCTAAACGTGAACGCAAAGTTATCGTATACTCTAAACGTGAACAATGTTGACAATACGAATTTAAAACTGCATACTACTCGTATTTTTATATTATTCTTATGTTTTTGTACCTCATGTTGTACGTGGATTGCATGCTATTGGCGGTACCATCTAACAAGGTACAGACTAGTCTTGAAATACTAAGTAGCTACGACCCTCTACTCAAGTTCACTCACGAGTTGGAGAATGACGGAATGATCCCGTTTTTGGATTTGTTGGTCTGCAGGGGACTGGATGAGACATTATACACCGATCTCTATAAAAAAACCGTCTTCGACTGACAGGTTATTAAACTATAACTCTTCGCATCCCTTAAACCAGAAAATGGGAGTGATAAATACGCTTAAATTACGGATAGTTACCTGCGTCAGCCCAAAACTCCGAGGTTCACGCCTTGTTCAACTTCAGAACCAACTTAAGAAAAATGATTACCCCCAAAAATTGATCCAGTTAGCCCTGTTCGGTCGAGGAAGAGAGAAGACACCCAGGCCAGGAGTTCCGAATGACGGTACACCCCCGATCGTCACACGTTATCACAAACTGACCCACCACCCCAGTTTATCTAGCAGGGTGAAGGAAATTTTGAAGGAGTTCATCCAGAATGAGAAGATTCGCCTTGCCCTCCACACAAACTTCAAGCTAGTTAACGTACTATTCTCCAAGGTAAAAGATCAGGTACCTATAAAATATAAGAGTGGTGTCGTTTATAAAATAAAATGTGAATATAGCAAAACTTACGTGGGACAAACTTGCCGGTTGTTATCTAAGCACCTTGCTCAACACGTCGGAGACACTAAGAAGGGCTCCAACAAGACTGGACTATCTGAGCACCTTAATGAATTCAACCACACATTTAACGAGAGTGATGTCATGATACTAGCTAACGAACCATACTTTCCAAAGAGAGCTTTTCTGGAGGCAGCCTACATCGCAGAGGAGGTCGACAACGTTAACAAAGTCGCAGACTTTGAGCCTATCAATGCTTCTTCTTGGTATGTTCTCCATTATAGTCTTGAAGATGACCAAGTTCTTGGCCGAAACTAGTCGACTGAAGTAAATGCGTTTTATTTTCCGACTCCCTGCACCCAATAATTCCCAATCCGTCAATCACTGGAGCAAGATTCATTATACTTGTACTATGGGTTTCTTTAATAACATCAAAGAGGAGTATGGTCTGGAGGTCGCGACGATCCTGAAAGACTCTATGAAGTCCCTACGAAAATTGGCCAGGGCAAGAAACAGGCGAATCTTTCTTCTTCGCTGCAAGAAGACGAATGTGTCGCCACCTTTTATACAACGTAATGTGACATGTGTATCCAGGAAACATATCCCCAACCGTGCAGTATTGCACAGTGCCGACACACTAATCAAACGATTTAAGGACGGCATCCAGGATCTCCATATACATATGACCTGCACAGAGATCAGAAGACTTAGTGAGGAACTGAGTGACAACAAGACACACCTCACCTCCATTATTCCACAACACTTGGTCGATAGTTTCTTTGATGTCAACCATCGCACGACCCAACCTCTATTTTTAAGAATCAGAGGTAATAACTAGAGATGAGATTTTTAGGTTTTGACCTTCTTTTTATTTTACGTCCTATTTTTATGATATTAGTACCAAAATTTGTTTTATGGAAAACTACGTTATATAAGCCCTATTTGTTTTGACCTTTTTTCGTTTTAAATACCTATTTTAACACCATGTACCACCCTAAAAAAAGTATCAAATTCATGGTATATAAGGAGTTTACAAGCTTTAAATTGTAAAATTGTGAAAAAACGTGATCTTAATCTTAAATCAGCATAATATTTATTCAAAATGCCTAAGCGTAAAAGTAGCTTATCGTCGAAAATGGAAGGATGGATTATTAGAAAAACAAATATATACACAGTGAACGATGACGGTTTGTTTTGTAAAGTTTGTGGTAAAATTTTAAATTGTGAAAAACAATCTCATGTTGTTCAACACGAAGCATCTGAAAAGCACAAGAAAAATGCAGAAATATCTGTGAAGCAAACGCAAAAATTAGGATTTTCTGGCAATGATTCGTTTTCTATGGACTTATGCAATGCCTTAATAGCGGCAAATATTCCCTGGGCGAAATTAGGTTGTCCAGAATTTAAAAGTTTTTTGGAAAAATATTGCAAAAAGGTCGTTCATCGTACCACTTTGAGTAAAAATTATTTAACAAAATGTTACGATGACACAATCAAAAGTTAAAGTAAAGTAACAAAAGGCACAACCTTACCAGTGAAAATATTGAAAGAATGTTAGTTTGTTACAGCTACTGTAATACTTGAAATAAATAATTTTTTTTATTGTTTTAAATTTTTTAATAAATGTTTTAATAATTAATGCCGTTATTATTTTAATACCTAATTGGTGGGTTTAGTTACATAAAATCACTAAAACTTGACAATATCAACCTAAAATAGCATTTTTTTAGCACCTTTTTTTGAATTTATACGACCTAAAATGACTTTTTTTAGAACCTTTTTAGGTGCCTTTTTTTGAATTTTTACGACCTAAAAATCTCATCTCTAGTAATAACATTCGAAAATTCCACAGCTTGAACCGAGAGAGGGGTTTGGACATGTTGGGCGATAGTTCGTGGGTTCTTAACAAATCGGACGTGGACATACCTGAAATCGTTCTAAACACCGTCTCCTTGGGTCCGAAATTTGCAGTACATCCTCGCCTCAAAGAAATCCCCACTCATATCTTTTTATCCGAGATACACCACATAACCAATAGCCTAAATACATCAGAAATTAATAGAAATGTTATAAGGAGCACAATCTTGAATTTTGCCCACAACCTCTGTAATAGAAAAATCAGTAAGATGGACAACATAACAAATCAAGTACTCACCACTAAAAGATTCTTAATAGAGTATCCTGATATCTATGTATTGAAGGCAGACAAAGGGAACTCTACAGTCATCTTAAACAAACAATCTTATAAAGAAAAAATGACCAACCTCTTCAATGACGTCACTACTTACAAAGTATTAAAGAGAGACCCCACCAACGCTATCCAGACAAAATTCAATCTATTATATAAACAAGGTGGAACTCGCTTTAGCGGCAGTTCTTAGGCTTCTATACAGCTACCTTTCTGGTGTGGAAAGTTGTTATTATCTGGTTAGTTTTGATCGCCATATAATGTAACATCATATAATCAGATAATCTGCACCAATTAAATTTTTTGCGGTTGGTAATTATCATTTACTATATAAGTAATAACAATCAAACTTTTCCATTCTATTCGAAACTTTACTTCTCTGTAATGTTTGGTCTTTTTTTGAGGTGGACCAATCCTCTCCTTTCTCTTTTATTTACAACTTAACTTCACTAACCACATCATTAAAAAATTATTTTTTCACATCAAAGTAAAATAAAATACAACTACTTTTCTGGTAGTTGTGGTAGTGTACTTTTCTGGTAGTGTAAAACTACCGTTATGAACGTCGACATTTGGTTCTACAACGTTACCTACTTCAAGAACAGCTGCGTTTTTACTTCGTGGATTTTGTCGGCGAATTGCATGACTACGTGAACGATGTAATATTTGCGAAGTGGTCATGTTGGCAATTTGCTTTCGCTTTCGAAATTCGCGTAATTTCCGGTCCATTTTTTGAGGTGGATCCATCCTCTTCCTTCTCTTTTATTTACAACTTAACTTCACTATCCACATCAAGCCACTGCTGTGGTTAAAATAAAATAATAAATAATTAGTGCAGATTATCTGATTATGTGATGTTACATTATATGGCGACCAAAAATAACCAGATAATAACAACTTTCCACACCAGAAAGGTAGATGTATAGAAGCCTAAGAACTGCCGCTAAAGCGAGTTCCACCTTGTTTTCGCTTGTTTATGTACATTTTTCTTTATTACAGTCTTGAAAATGACCCCGATAGAGGGTTGCAACTAGTCGATTCAAAACGTAGTCTTTCTTTAACACGTCCCCTGATATCCAATATCCTAGTAAATCATATCCTTGGAACAATAGCTTATCTTCACTTTATATTCTGGCCGTTAATCCCTGCGGCAGTTAGACCAGTAAGCCACGTATCAAAGAATAATTGGATCAACGGACAATCGTATCATGGTATAATCGTATCAACGGATCATCGTATCAACGGATCATCGTATCATCGTATCATCGTATCAACGGATCATCGTATCAACGGATCATCGTATCAACGGATCATCATATCAACGGATCATCGTATCAACGGATCATCGTATCAACGAACCATCGTATCATCGTATCAACGGATCAACGTATCATCAGATCAATTTGCTTATATAGGACATCGCCCTATGAGTATAGTAGATGTAACAGTTTGGCTAATTTTTCGCGCGTTAAGTAAAAGTAAATTATTAACAATGGCATTAATCGAAAACAAATCTGCTTTCAAAACTGTAAAGAATGTGCAATTTGGCATTTTTAGTCTGGAAGATATTCGTAGCATGTCTGTCGTCCCAGAAGGTATAAATCATGTAGAAATTATGGAAGGAAGTCTTCCAAAAGTGGGCGACCTGATGGATCCGAGGATGGGAGCGTTTGACAGCACTTTACCATGTCAAACATGCGAAGGCGACCGGGACACTTGCCCCGGTCACTTTGGTCACATCGAAATGGCCAAACCGATCTTTCACGTTGGCATGATTAAAGATGTCATGAAAGTTTTACGCTGCGTCTGCTTTAATTGCAGTAAATTGTTGGTGAACCCAAAAAAACAAAACCACTTCGAACACGCTCAGAAGATAACTGCAGACGATTCCAAGAAACACCTAGAACTAGTGTACGGTTTGTGCAAAGAACAAACAATATGTCACGCGGATGGTGGATGTGGAAATCATCAACCTGTAATTAGAAAATCGGGTCTCGATTTGACGGCCGATTGGAAGGAATCCGACGGAAAGGTTCCACAAGAAAAAAAGTATTTGTTGGCGGAAGAAGTGCTGCATATCTTTAGACAAATTAGCGACGCAGATTGCAGCGCCCTGGGAATGGATCCGAAATACTCACGACCCGAGTGGATGATCGTGACGGTTTTACCGGTTGTTCCTCCTTCCGCGAGACCCGCAGCTGTCATGGGCGATTCGCCGAAGAAACGTCAAGACGATTTGACAAATAAATTGACCCTAATCATAAATATACCTTGTATAGAAGCCTAAAAGTAGCGCACTGGCTACCCAGTTCTTAGACCTCTATACACACAGAGTATTTCCAACACGATTTGAAACGCTCTGTATGATTTTGAATTATGCGGACGGACAGACGGACGGACGGACAGACGGACACGGAGCTAGATCATAAGGCTTCTTGTTATACTTTGTATAGAAGCCTAAAAATAGCATTTTAAGTTCCAATATAAATCCCAGAACATTTCATTTCTTAAATCTGTGGTAATTCTCATAATCTGAATCTTTAGTAGCAACCTAACAAATATTCTATATAGGTATAAGTAAAATTTTGTACAGAACGTGTGGCTAGAAAGTCGATTTTAAATTTAAAACAAATTTTATTTAATTATATATAACGATGTGTTTACAATAACAATTTCGAAGGTTCTGATTAGATTTGAATTTTACGGTTCTTGCTATACTTTGTATAGAAGCCTAACAAGTAGTTTATATAGGGAGACCTCTTTGAAAATATCTTTAACTTAGTAAATTTCTTTCGAACATTTGCGTATTTGTAAATTGCATTAGCGAATCGAAACAACGGATTAACAGATTAACGCAATACTATATAGACGAAGTATTTACAATATAACAACGTTTCAGTTGATCAACGTTATGATTGGCTCTGAAACATGCGGACCGACACGAAGCCAGACCATAAGGCTTCTTTCTATACCTTGCATAGAAGCCTAAATAAGGCTTCTTGTTATACTTTGTACAGAAGCCTAAAAGTAGCGCACTGGCTACCCAGTTCTTAGACCTCTATACACACAGAGTATTTCCAACACGATTTGAAACGCTCTGTATGATTTTGAATTATGCGGACAGACGGACAGACGGACGGACAGACGGACGGACGGACGGACAGACACCGAGCCAGATCATAAGGCTTCTTGCTATACTTTGTATAGAAGCCTAATTATTTTTTCACATCAAAGTAAAACACGATTTGAAACGCTCTGTATGATTTTAAATTATGCGGACGGACAGACAGACGGACAGACACGGAGCCAGATCATAAGGCTTCTTGCTATACTTTGTATAGAAGCCTAAAAGTACACAGCAGTATCAACAGATCAACTTATTAACAGATCAACGTATTTAAATTTCCTATATAGGTGAAAAATTATGAAAATAAAATATAACTTATATTTGGTGTGCATTGAAAATAGATAATCTGCACTAAATATATTTTTGCGGTTGGTATTTATCATTTACTATATAATCAATAATAAGCAAACTTTTCCATTCCATCCGGAACTTTACTTCTCTGTAATGTACGATCCATTTCTTAAGGTCGATCAATCCTAATCTTTCTCTTTTATTTACAACTTAACTTCACCAATCACATCAAGCCACTGCTGTGGTTACAATAAAACCGGATCAACGTATCAACAGATCAACGGATCAACGTATCAACGTATCAACGTATCATCGTATCAACGTATCAACGTATCATCGTATCAACGTATCAACGTATCATCGTATCAACGTATCAACGTATTTAAATTTCCTATATAGGTGAAAAATTATGTAAATAAAATATAACTTATATTTGGTCTGCATTGAAAAAAAAGTTGTTATTTTTGGTCGCCATATTATTATAAGGTAATATCAGATAATCTGCACTAATTAAATTTTTGCGGTCACAATCACAATTTCGAAGGTTCTGATTAGATTTGAATTATGCGGACAGACAGACGGACAGACGCGGAGCCAGATCATAAGGGTTCTTGCTATACTTTGTATAGAAGCCTAACAAGTAGTTTATATAGGGAGACCTCTTTGAAAATATCTTTAACTTAGTAAATTTCTTTCGAACATTTGCGTATTTGTAAATTGCATTAGCGAATCGAAACAACGGATTAACAGATTAACGCAATACTATATAGACGAAGTATTTACAATATAACAACGTATCAGTTGATCAACGTTATGATTGGCTCTGAAACATGCGGACGGACACGAAGCCAGACCATAAGGCTTCTTTCTATACCTTGTATAGAAGCCTAAATAAGGCTTCTTGTTATATCGTACTTTGTATAGAAGCCTAAAAGTAGCGCACTGGCTACCCAGTTCTTAGACCTCTATACACACAGAGTATTTCCAACACGATTTGAAACGCTCTGTATGATTTTGAATTATGCGGACAGACGGACGGACAGACAGACGGACACGGAGCTAGATCATAAGGCTTCTTGTTATACTTTGTATAGAAGCCTAAAACGAGTTGTAATATTAATAGGGCTGAGCAAAATACAATTACATTACCCGAAGCAAACCGAACATCAACGTATCATCGGATCAACGTATCATCGGATCAACGTATCATCGGATGAACGTATCATCGGATGAACGTATCATCGGATCAACGTATCATCGGATCAACGGATCAAGGGATCAACGTATTTAAATTTCCTATATAGGTGAAAAATTATGTAAATAAAATATAACTTATATTTGGTCTGCATTGAAAAAACAGATATAAGTCTATATAAGACAGCTATTTCCAAAATAATAGCGCACTGGGTACCCAGTTCTTAGACCTCTATACACACTGAGTATATTCAACACGATTTGAAACGCTCTGTATGATTTTGAATTATGCGGACGGACGGACAGACAGACGGACGGACGGACGGACAGACACGGAGCTAGATCATAAGGCTTCTTGCTATACTTTGTATAGAAGCCTAAAATGAATGTTTGTCTGTTCGTATGTTATAGGCTCCTAGACAGCGTGACCGATTGCGACGAAACTTTAGGGAGTTGTTGCGGGTACGCCCGCGAAGGTTTCTGTAAAGTTTCATCGCGATCGGACGAACGGCATAGGAATGCGGGACCAACAGCGAAACATTCAACTAATGCCGTCAATAGATGGCGCGACAATTGAAAAACTGAAAGTGTGTTATATATCGTCAACAGGTGCCGCGGCCTAAACATGTCGCTAATTATTATGTTTCCACCAGTAGTTATGAAAATCTAGAAATTATTTTTAAATAAGTAAAATCAGCTAAAAATAGCTTCCCAAGATTTAAACACGGTCATAGACCAGGTGCTACAGAGGGCTTTGTCGTTTGCCAAATATAAAAATAAAGTCCGAATACAATGCCTTAATCAAAAGTGATTTAAAAGAGATACTTCGGAAATTTGGCAGAGACCTTAACCATCAAACTACATTACGATCAGCAAAGAGAAAAGTCGCGGCCAAAAGCATGAGGCGAAAGTTTTTGTAAAGTTTCATCGCGATCGAACGAACGGTATAGGAATGCGGGACAAAACAGCAAAACGTTCAACTAATACCGTCAACAGGTGCCGAAGGAGAACATGATTAACACTAAACGCCGGCCCTGACTAACCATGGATAAAAGATAATCACCACTGATTATCTCTGAAGAGATTAAGTCGATAAGTTGGTATTAAAGTATTAAAGTAATACCAACTTATAATGGAATACTATATAAAACAACATTAACATTAAAACATCACAAAAATATAATATCGAACAACACGGCACGAAGAAATAACTGAAGATAATTGAATAAAGTGGCAATCGTTCTTACATTTTTATTATTATTTTTAAGTACGGTGAGTTTTGAAGTGACGAACGGCTAGATAGTGCTCCTAATCTATCATATAAGTGTACTGATTGGTGGCCAAAAATCTAAATATATTTTTTAAAATCCATCAGTTATCCCACCCTGTAGTGTACGGAAAGTAGTTGTATTTTTTAAAAGCGATCAGTTATCCCACCCTGTATGTACGGATTATCAGATAAATCCACCCAGATTATCAGATTATCCCTTTTTAGGCTTCTATACAAAGTATAGCAAGAAGCCTTATGATCTCGCTCCGTGTCTGTCCGTCCGTCTGTCTGTCCATCCGTCTGTCCGCATAATTCAAAATCATACAGAGCGTTTCAAATCGTGTTGAATATACTCAGTGTGTATAGAGGTCTAAGAACTGGGTACCCAGTGCGCTATTAGGCTTCTATACAAAGTATAGCAAGAAGCCTTACGATCTGGCTCCGTCTGTCCGCATAATTCAAATTCATACAGAGCGCTCCAAATTGTGTTGGGAAACACTCTGAAAATGAGTAGATATGTGAAGAAGGTTGCTGAAATATACATAACTGAGTGGTTTACCTATATATTGTTGATCTCTTTATTTGATCCGTTGATCTATTGATCCATTGAGTTTTAGGCTTCTATACAAAGTATAGCAAGAAGCCTTATGATCTGGCTCGGTGTCTGTCCGTCCGTCCGTCTGTCCGCATAATTCAAAATCATACAGAGCGTTTCAAATCGTGCTGGAAATACTGTGTGTATAGAGGTCTAAGAACTGGGTAGCCAGTGCGCTACTTTTAGGCTTCTGTACAAAATATAACAAGAAGCCATATTTAGGCTTCTATGCAAGGTATAGAAAGAAGCCTCATGGTCTGGCTTCGTGTCGGTCCGCATGTTTCAGAGCCAATCATAACGTTGATCAACTGAAACGTTGTTATATTGTAAATACTTCGTCTATATAGTATTGCGTTAATCTGTTAATCCGTTGATTCGATTCGCTAATGCAATTTATTATTATTACAGGTTAGATGATGTTTTGTATTGCTTTCATCAGAATCAAAATCGGAATCGGAAAAGTCGCTGCTAGAATAATTGCTTGAGTTGTTCATGTTTATAAATTAGTGGTACTTGCTATATCGATTCCTTTTCAAAAGTATTACCTAAATTTTAAATACAAAGTGTAACCTATATAGTAAATTGTTGATCCTTTGATACGTTGATACATTGATACGTTGATACATTGATACGTTGATACGTTGATACATTGATACGTTGATACATTGATACGTTGATACATTGATACGTTGATACATTGATACGTTGATACATTGATACGTTGATATATTGATACGTTGATACATTGATCCGCTGATCTGTTGATCTGTTGATCCGTTAATCTGTTTATCCATTTATTGCATTATCTGCTTATCCGTTATTTGTATTTTTATCTTTTGAACAATATATCCACACCGTTAAGAAATTGTATGTAAAATTACAATCATTAGCAACTTTGTGACCAATTTTTCTTCAGCATAGCGCGAAATCATATCTTCTTCAGTATTTATCACATCGAAAGTCAGCAATTATGGTACAATCTATATTACGAACGTAACTTATATACCATGCTTTAAAAATAATATTTTCGAAGCATGTTATATCACGTTACTTGGTTCGGACGATGCTATTTTAGGGTTTTGATATCATAGATATCAAAAAACTAATATTTTTTAATCAAAATCAAATTAATTAAAAAAAAATCTTGTAGCTGGTGTGTTATGGTAGTGTTATATCTACGAGGGCTGGGAAATCGAGTATTCGAATACTCGATTCTAGGTAATTTGTTCGACAGCGTTATGTGCGACAGAAATTTGTTTGAAAATGCCCTGTCGATTAAATGTTCAGTCGTACAAATGCTGAGTTGGACGAATTTCTCTCGAACAAATTACCAACTACGGCATATTCAAACATTCGAATATCAAACTAATATTTAAGTGTTTTACTAGGTTTAAGATGATAATTTCATTATTAATAATTAATTTTAATATTATTAATAATAATTATTAATTTAACACAAGCGGCCTGCCGGTGTCGCGAGTAAACAGTCGACTAGTCCAGACGTGTTTTAGGCTTCTATACAAAGTATAGCAAGAAGCCTTATGATCTGACTCCGTGTCCGTCTGTCTGTCCGTCCGTCTGCCCGTCCGTCCGTCTGTCTGTCCGTCCGTCTGTCCGCATAATTCAAAAACATACAGAGCGTTTCAAATCGTGTTGGAAATACTCTGTGTGTATAGAGGTCTAAGAACTGGGTAGCCAGTGCGCTACTTTTTTAGGCTTCTATACAAGGTATAGAAAGAAGCCTTATGGTCTGGCTTCGTGTCCGTCCGCATGTTTCAGAGCCAATCATAACGTTGATCAACTGATACGTTGTTATATTTTAAATACTTCGTCTATATAGTATTGCGTTAATCTGTTAATCCGTTGCTTCGATTCACTAATGCAATTTATAAATACGCAAATGTTCGAAAGAAATTTACTAAGTTAAAGATATTTTCGAAGAGGTCTCCCTATATAAACTACTTGTTTTACTTTGATGTGAAAAAATAATTTTTTATTGATGTGGTTAGTGAAGTTAAGTTATAAATAAAAGAGGAAGGAGAGGATTGGTCCACCTCAAAAAAAGGACCATACATTACAGCGAAGTAAAATTTATAATAGAATGGAAAAGTTTGATTGTTATTACTTATATAATAAATGATAATTACCAATCGCAAAAAATTTAATTGGTGCAGATTATCTGGTTATGTGGTGTTACATTATATGGCGATCAAAAATAACCAGATAATAACAACTTTCCACACCAGAAAGGTAGCTGTATAGAAGCCTAAGAACTGCCGCTAAAGCAAGTTCCACCTTGTTTTTTTACTTCTTCTTCTTGATGTGCCCTATCCGGTCTCCCGGACGTTGGCGATTACTATGGCTAATGCTTCTCTGTTTTCTGCCATTCTAAATAGGTCACCAGCCGCTTTTATTCCCGTCCATTCTCTTATGTTCTTTAACCAGGACATCTGCTTTCGACCAACACCCCTTCTGCCTTCGATTTTTCCCTTCATGATCAACTGAAGAAGTTGATATTTCTCGCCGCGTAAAACGTGACCCAGGTAGGATATTTTTCGACATTTTATGTTGTTGAGCAATGATCTTTCAGTGTTTGCCCTTCTCAATACTTCCTCGTTTGTCACTAGGTCCACCCATGGAATACGGAGCATCCTTCGGTGTATCCACATTTCGAGCGCCTCTAGTCGATTCATTGTGCTCACCTTCAGTGTCCAACACTCCACCCTATACATCAGGACCGACCAGATATAACAGTTGACCATGCGTTGTCTCAGTTTGAGGTTCAGATTGTCGTTGGCAAGAAGAGCCCTCATCTTTCTGAAGCTGGAGCGAGCTATCTCAATCCTGCATTTTATTTCGACATCCGGATTCATATCGTCTGTAATAATGCTTCCCAGATATTTAAAGCGGTGAACACGTTCGATCGGTTCATTACAGAGGTTCAGTTGTGCGTCTCTATGTTGTTCTCGACTGAACACCATGAATTTGGTTTTCCCGATGTTAATGGTGAGACCCGCCACCCGCCCCGCTATGTTTACTCTATTCACCAGTTGTTGTAGTGCCTCTAGGTTGTCACATATGATGAGGGTGTCGTCCGCATATCTTATCGTATTCAGAACGACTCCATTGACTTTGATGCCATACTCTACACCTTCTAGTGCCTCTTTGAAAATCCTATCAGAGTACAGGTTAAATAGCAGGGGAGAGAGAACGCAACCCTGTCGGACCCCACGCTGGATGCCCACTCTATCTGTTTTCATGTCTCCTATGCGAATTTCCGCTGTCTGGTCCCAATATAAGTTCTTGATTATCCTGATATCCTTGTCATCCAGTTGCATTTGTTTGAGTATCGCTATCAGTCTGTCGTGCCGCACCTTATCAAATGCCTTTTCGTAGTCGATAAAGCAAACGAAGACATCTTTTCGCTGATCTCTGCACTTTTGTAGAAGAACGTTAATGCTGAACAGCGCTTCTCGTGTACCAAACGAGTTCCTGAACCCCATCTGGCTATCATCTAGGTCATACTCACACTTGCAGCGTATTCTGGCGTGGATGATTTTCAGAAGGACCTTCAATAGATGACTCATCAAACTGATTAGGCGATAGTCGCCGCATCTCCTGGGGTGGGCTTTTTGGGTATTGTTATGAATGTGGATGTTAGCCAGTCCTCTGGTATTATGCCTGTATTATAAATCGAGTTGAATAGCTTCGTTATTGGTTTTATATTTTCCTCTTCTATGAGCTTGACGATTTCGATAGGGATTCCATCCGATCCTGTGGCTTTTTTGTTTTGCGCGTTATGGATTGCGTGAAGTACTTCTTTTTCCAGAATCTCAGGGCCACTGTTGCACGTATTGTCGTTTTCTTTTGGTGCTCTAGTGTCACGGAAAAGCTCACTTATGTATGTTTCCCATGTCTCCTTGACTTCCTCTGCTCTTATGATTGGCTGGTTATTTGCCTTTAGCAGTATGTGTGGCGGTCGCCTTCCGTAATCACCAGCTATTTCTTTGGCCTTCTTGTGCATCTGGAAACTGTCATGCTTCCTTTCGCATTCCTCCATCTCCTCACATCTCTCCCTCATCCACTGCTCCTTTGCCCTTTTAATCTTAGTTCTAATGATTTTCGAGAGCTCTTTGTATTTTTCCTTGTTTCTCTTCAGTAGCCTACGTTCCTCCATCAGGTCCAGAATGTCTGTCGTCATCCATCTCTGTTTCTTTATTCTTTTCCCCGCTTTCAAGTATTTCGTAAGTACTCCTCTTAGTCTATTTTTTATCTCCCCCCAGAGATACGATACATCGCTGTTACTGCATTTTATCAATTTTACCTCGCTGTTAATTTCCTGTTGTACCTGTTGCTTGATGTTATCTATCCCAAGTTTCGTCATGTCCCATCTTTGAGTTTGTGTTTTCGACTCTATTTTCTTCACTCGCACTTTCAGGTCAGCCACCAGTGGATTATGATCAGAGTTAATATCTGCCCCGGGGTAGGTTGTTACTCTTTTAACCACATTCCTGAATCTTTTATTTATCAGGATGTAGTCGATCTGATTTCTCATGGGTTTGCCATTGCAGGCTTCAGCGGGCGATGTCCATGTATAAATGCGTCTTTTGGTTAGTTTGAACCAAGTACTTTTTTTTTACTATATAAGGAAACTTATTCTAATTATGAAGTGACGAACAGTTTTATTTGTGTAAGTATTATTTGTTTTTACCTTTATTTGTTTTACCTTTTTATTTTATCTGTTTATTTTATTTACTTTTTTTAATTATTATTTACTTCACTGTTATAATTTGAATCCAACACACTGTTATGCCTAAACGCGCACGCGCATCACTTGGTAGATCTACCAGCGGAGCACGCAACATTCGGCGATTCCGAGCTTCTCAATCAAGTGAGGAGCGACAAGCGAGCAATGAAGCTGATCGTTTACGACTTGCTCAATCGCGTGCGTCAGAATCGGCAGAGCAACGAACAATTGAAGTTTATTTATTATATACAATAAAAAACAGATTAGTATTACCAATCTAAAGTTAATCCTGCAAATTGGCAGGACATTCAATTTTTCATAAAAAAAAATAAAATTTTCTAAACATTATTTCTGGTTCCGGTAGTTTTTTTGTGAATTTTGATCGGGTTTCAAACCGCCATCATTTAATGTATTGTATCGTACATGTAATCTGCATAATTTGGTAAAATGTTTCTAATTTTTCTTTTGTTTCAGGTTTACACCGTGATTGCGTGAGCGTTTTCTTTCGTGACTGTGGGTAAGTATGAGTGTTCATTTCTATGTTTGGAGTCTATCTATCTTCTCAGTTATAATTATATCGGTTCGGTTACACCCAGACCTTGTTTCTTGTCGGGTTATTAATTTTTACGATTAGGTCTCGTTTTTGGTTATATTGACGGTCTTGTTCTCGAGGAACTTACAAATCAGGTCGGGTGGTGTTTCTTCGTACAGCTCGTCCAGTTGTGCAGGGAGATGGACGCCATGGTAGGCCGCCAACTCCAACTGTTCTTGCATGTACAAATCGCACTCCCGTATCCGATGTGTAGGATCGTCGAGAATCTTGCAGGCCGGACATAGTCCGTCTTCCGACTTCCCCAATCTCTTGAGGTGTCGGCCGAACTCGCCATGCCCGGTTAGCATTTGTGACATCTGGAACGAATGATTCGTTATTTCGGTGCTTACCTTGGAGATGAATTGGTAGGTAATTCTACCCACCAATCCATTGTCCCATCTGCGTTGCCATTCTTCTTTTATCAGGTCGTCCATTTTCTTTTTTATCTCCACTCTGTATTTGTAGTTGTTTGGGTCGATCCTTACCCCCAGAAAGGTGGTTGCTTTCTTGTTTCTGACTTCACGCCATGACAGTAATCGCAAGAGTTCTAAATCGATCGGGTGGATACCTGCCAAAACACCCGCGGCTATGGCCGACACAGTCCTATAACATTTTGCTATCACGCGACAGCAAAATCCATAGCACGATATCAGCCGGGCCAACGTGTGCTTATCCCCTATTCTATGTATCCAGATCTCGCTTCCGTAAGCCAAGATGGGGACTACCGCCCCCTGGTAGATCCTTCGCATAGAGTTCGAGGTGTCCAGGTTCCAACCTCTTTTTGCCATTCGATGCAGCGCATGGACTAGTTTACTGGCTTTGCCACAAACGTAGTTTACATGTGGTTGCATCTTATATTACTTGGAGGTACTTATATTAGGTACTTATATTCCCTTGCCACCTTTATTTTCTTGCCGTTGAGTCTCACATCTAAATCATAATTATGGACACGCTTCGGGTACAAGCACATGATCTTCGTCTTCGTTTCCGAGAGAGCGAGTTTCATGTCCTTGCACCACCCGCTTAATTGGTTAACACATGTTTGCAGTTTTGCTTGAAGTTCAGCTCGGGAAGCCGCCGTGACGACGGTCGCGATGTCGTCCGCGTACGCGAAGGTATGCGTGCCACACTGTTTGTCTTGTTTTAAATGGTGATCCAGAAGGGAGTTCCATAGGATCGGACCGAGGACCGAGCCCTGGGGACACCCCTTCGTGGATCTTTTCCCTACCTTTGAGATCCCGGAGGTGAGAGTCACCTCCCGGGCTGAAAGGTAGCTTTTAATCATGACATTTAACCTGTGGGGGAGCCCTTTTTCGCTCAGCGAGCGGAACAGGGCTGGCCACCACATGCTATCGAAGGCTCCGGAGATGTCGTAAAAGATTACCGCGAGAAAACCCTTGGCTTTCTTCCGCTTCATCTCCGTAGTATCTATTTTCTCAAAAAATGCCTTAAGGGCGGTTGTGGTGCTCATACCTTCCACGAAGCCATATTGGCACCGATCGTGGTAAGGGGTATTACTTTCTAATATTCTTTTTTTCATTATTTTTTCTAATATTTTGCCGAACACCGACAAGAGGGTGATCGGCCTGTAGTTCTTGATGTTGCTTGTTTCCCCATCTGGGTTCTTCAGTGGGATCTTAAGGACCCATACCTGCCACAGCTTGGGGAATTAAGCAACTTTAATGCATGAATTGTAAATACCCATTAACACGTTTTTGATGACAACATAGAGTTTTTTAAGAAAAGATCCCTGAATGTTGTCAAAACCCGGTGCCTTTCTGGCTTGTGTCGTCCTGATTAGGTCATCCAGCTCGTCGCTTTCGACCTCCCTAACCTGCGCCATGTTCGGCACGCCCTTCAGATTTTCGAAATCCGACCGCATGGTTTGGTGATCCACCGTTGCATCGGAGTTTCGATCGTCGTCGGGGAGTAGACCGTTCATGAGGTAGGTTAGGGTCTTTTCCGGCGTTTCCGTTATCTTCCCGTCCCCACCACTGAAGGTGGTGAGGATGTTTTTCGATCTACATTTTCTAGCCGCTATTTTGTAGGTAACCCTCCAGGGATTAGGTACAAGGTCGTCCTCGACGAATTTTTGCCAACTGGCCTTCTTTGCCTTTTTTAAGGTTTCCAAGAACTTGTCCTTAGATTCCATCATTGCAATGTACAGCCCGTCCCTTTCGTTCTCAATGCGGTTCCTATACAAGGCCGTCTTCCGCGAGAGATACTTCTTTCGCGCTTTTTCAAGATTGTCGGTCCACCAGTCAGGACGGCCAACGTAGATCTTCTTCATGTGGGCTTTCTTATTAATTAGATCCTGGATCCGTCCGTGCAAATCGGAGACCATGTCATCGATTTCGTTTTCAGTGGCTAGATTGTCCGACCTGGGGCCGTTTTCCTCTACCCACTGAGTTAACTCTGTCTCTATGGTTTCCGCTTGGATGGTATCTGGGTTTCTATTCCTAATAACCCTGATGGGGTTATTAGGTGCACCTATTTCAAAAGTGATTGCTTTATGATCTGTGATTATGACGTGTTCCGCAATGTCCCACGAGTGGGTTTCATTGACGGTGCCGCAAGTGCCCAATGTTAGATCCACGTTGCTCTTCCTTCCGAGTGAGTCCTCGAACGAAGGCGGTTTGCTAGGTCGATTGAACACGAAAAGTTCGTGCTGCACAATGAATTCCTCCAGCGCCTGTGCCCTGGAGTTGGAATCTACGGTGTCATACCACACCTTAGATCGACAATTGAAATCTCCGCAAATCTCCTGCTTTCCGGAGGTCTTCGAGTGGAATCTGTATATCCTCTGAAGGAGGAAAATACGTGCCTATAAAATAGTAGGTCACTTTGCTACTGAAGGTAATTGACACGAACCTGCTGGAAACTTGCGGGAGGAAGGAGAACGTGAATTCATTTCCTACCGCGTCGTTAACCATGATGGAAGTTCGGAAGTGGTCGCCGAAGATGGCTGCCGTCCGAGTGTTCGGGGAGAAGGGAAGACGAAATCCTCCTGCTGCCGCAGGGTAGCAGTAGGGTTCCGAAAAGATGGCTAAGAGTATTTCTTCCTCGGCAACAAAGTGTTGCGCGTCGGCCGTAGCGGCCTCCGAGTTCCTCAGGTTTACCTGCAAGACTTTAAACGACTTACTCATGTGTGACATCAGTAAGCGTTAGAATTGAATGTGCGTATTCCATAAGTCTCGCCTTGTAGACCCTACAAGTGTTTGATCCTGTAGTGTGCCTGGTATCGCTATGTTTAGCTCTAACACAGTTGATGCACGCATGTTTCGCACTGTCATTCTGCACCCCACAGGCACGTGAGGCGTGTTCTGTTGAGGAGCAGAATGCACATGCTTCAGCCCCTTTACAATATTTTGCCGTGTGTCCAAAGCGTTGACACTTGTAGCAACGCGTAATCGTTATGTGGTCATGGATCCGGTAACTCTTCCAGGAAGCTCTGAACTTCCCGTCTTTAATTGCCGCTTCCCTGACCACGGGGTGAACCTCCAGGATCCACTTATTATGGGTCTTACCCTTGGAATGCACCGGGTTGATGCTCCTGAGCCAGGAGCTCCCGGCCGCTTTAGTTGCCTCGGGGTAGTTGACGATAAATTCTTCAACCACCTTTTCCTTGGACATGGACTTATCCACCATTTGAATGGAAATTGATGGCCAGGTCGCTGAAGGCTCCCGGGCCACCAATTTCTACTCTACTAAAAATCGATTGCCGATCAGGTTTTTGAGTGATGGCTGAGAAGATTCAACTATCACTCCGTTGTTCTTGATGGGGTATACCCTATCCGGTTTGATATTAAGGTCGGCCAGTTTTATACTCGTTAATTGGGCTTTCGTGTCGTCCGCCGATTTACTGATGTTCCCTTCGTCAGGGTACACAATAACCTTGTACTTCTTAGCTGGCGTGCTACGAGGGCCGCCAGCGGCCGCGTTCTTAGCTGCCTCCAAATAGTCCCTAGGGGGATTCTGCTTGTCGTTGATTGGTATTTCTTTACTCTGTGTGACATGAAGGGTCGGCGCAAGATTCATAGAAGGGGTGGTCTTGGCAATGGCCTTGACCACCTCTTCTATTAAGACTTTCGTTTGGGGAGGGGAGGCTTAAGGCGCTCCCGTCCCCCTTTTGTTCCGCACTATGCCGTCGAGGCATAGCTCTTGTATTAGAGCCTGCATATTCTTAACCCTTTCAAGGGCCTTTTCCCTGAAGTTCAGGGCTTCTTTGCTTCTCATTAAGAAGCGACGCACCTCGTGTGCGTCCTCCATCACCTTTTTTGTTGCCTCTTTTAACTTGTCGTCTGTCCATATGTTTGTTTCGCCATTGGTTGAGTTGGTTCCTTCGTTACTTGCCAAACCAGGAGTCGACTTAACGGTCTCCTCCTGGGTTTCGTTCACTTGGGTAGCTATTTTCTCTTTAGTTTTGTTTCTTTTCTGTCTTCTTCTTTTTTATGTTCTTCGTCAATTCTTCGTTTTTTATCTTTCTTCCTCTGGTTTTTTGTTCGTTTTTTCTTGTTTGTTCCGTCACTTTCAGTCGCTTGGTTAAGGTCCAATTCCTTTTCTTTTTCTTTTAACATATTTTCCAGGTCGCAATTTTCACTTTCTTCGCCGGACGATGAATCGGACGTCTCCATTACTTCCAATATTTCTTTCTTCTTCTTTCTATTCCTCTTTGCTTTGAGGAGGAACGGTTGTTCCTCCTCCTCACTATCGTTGGTATCATCTGAGGTTTCTCGCTCTCTTTTGGATTTCGCGGATTTTTTCGCGTCGTCAGTACTCTGACTTCGCGTTTTTCTTTTGGTCTCATCATCATTCTTTTTATTTTTTGGGTCACTACTTGGATCTTTCTTATTCAAGATACAGGAATCGAGTATTCGAATTTTTGGTATTTCCACAACCATATTGCTCGACTTTGATTTCAACTTCTCTACCGTTTTAGAGCAACGAACAGGAAGAGTCGAAGCAGATCGTTTGCGACTTGCTCAATCGCGTGCGTCTGAATCAGAAGAGCAACGAACTGTAAGAGTCGAAGCACAACGTTTACGAAATATTCAATCTCGACGAACCATATGTACTGACTTGAATCTTGGTGCATTCCAGTACAATGTCAATTACGACTACAGTCTACATCCAAATGTAGTCATCGGCAAAATGGATAAGGTGTGTGGGCATTGCGGTGCACGAAAGTTCAACAATGAAACAATTGAAGTTCATTTATTTATAAAAATAAAAAACATTTTGAGGTTGTTGCCAACCTCATCAGAAAATGGACCCTGCAAATTGGCGGGGAGTTCATGTTTTCATTACAATTATAGGATCATTCTTAGAGATTTTTTTATCAAGTTCTGGTCGTTTTTATGAATTTTTTAATCGGGTTTCAAACCGCGTGTCATTTGGTATATTGTGACATACATATAATCTGCCTATTTTTGATATGTTGTTTTCTGATTTGTTTTATGTTTCAGATTTCCATACTGGATTGCGTGGGCGTTTTTATTTCATCAATGTTGGTAAGTAATCGTTTTCATTTCTTGATTTTCGAGTCTGTTTTTCATTTTCGATCGTTATTTGGCTTTTTGGGTACACTCAAACCTTATTTCTTATCAGGGTTATTAGTTTTTAAGATTAGATCTCATTGGTCACGGTTATTTCTCTCGTTGTCAATAGTGGTTGCTATGGATTGTGCAAGGGCCATAAGGCGGGCCTTATACACTTTACACAGGATTGATCCTGTGGAGTGCTTGTTGTCACTGATCTTCGCTGACACAGTTGACGCATACATGCTTAGCAAGTTCCTTTTGCACTACACAGTCACGTGAAGCGTGTTCTGTTGAGGTGCAAAAGGCGCTATTTCTATATTTTTATATACAGGGTGTCCCCGTGACCGTGGAGAACCTTTGAGGTGGTGATAAAGGACACTTTCCTAAGACAAATTTTCAAATAAAATATTTGCCCAAGTCCAAACCCTTGGGGGGTACCTCCCTTTAAAGCAATTTTTTGAATTTCTGATTTCAAACGGCCATAGCTCCGATATTATTGATTTTTTAAGGTTAATGGATTAGAACTTTTTTAAATATCATTCGCTTGTCTACAAATTAGGTTATAACTCTCTTGAGTTATATACTTCTCTCGAGATATACCAGTGTCATCCGGTATCCCACAAGGTTCTCATCTCGGACCCTTATTATTTATACTTTATATCAACGACATCAAATGGGCCTTCAAGCACTGCAAATTCCTTTTATTTGCAGACGATCTAAAGATTTTCAAAATCGCTGACTCGAATCAGGATTACAACCTGATCTCCAATGATTTACTTTCATTCGAGTCGTGGTGTAATGCTAACTTTATCCAATTAAATATTGCTAAATGCAAGTCTATTCGCTTTACGCGAAAGATAATCCGTATGCATCACACGTACACCTTGTTAGGCAACGAGCTTGAAACCGTTTGTAGCTTCAAAGATCTAGGCGTAACTATGGATTCCAACTTTGGTTTTACATCTCACGTAAATATAATCGTAAATAAGGCGAATAAAATGCTAGGTCTTATATTAAGACATGCTCATGAGTTCACCAGCTTAAGAGTCTTTAACCTGTTGTTTGTCGCTTACGTCAGGTCGCACCTCGAATATTGTTCAACGGTCTGGCATCCGTACCATTTGACGCACATTACCCGTATTGAAAGACTTCAAAAAAGATTTGTGAAATTCCTCTGCTTTAAATTTCACATCTCCTTGGACTCCAACTACGACTTGTTGCTAGGCTACTTGGGATTGTCTCGTTTGGTTAAAAGGAGAGAGTACCTAGATTTGTGCTTTCTTTTCAAATTATTGAACAATTTAATTGATTGCCCTGATCTGCTGCTCAGGATTAATCTTTGGGCTCACCCGTGCGTAACCCGTAATCCGGACCAATTCCTGGTTGATTTCCATAGGACAAGTTATGGAATGCACTCGCCTATGACAAGATCGCAGAAACTTGCCAACACAATAGGGGTCGACAATTTCGCTTATTCTTTAGCGAAATTTAAACTTCAGCTGAGGCCAGCTTTGAATTTGTGATTGTTATTATTTATTTATTTTGTTTAATTTATTTTTTATTGAATTTGTGATTGTAAATTTATTATTTATTTATTTTATTTTTTATTGTGTGTATTTTATAGTTAAAAGGAAATTGTTCCGTAAATAAAGAATTATTAATTATAACCCCTTATCGTCTAGAATCAACGGATTTCGAGTTATAAATTAAATTAAGGGAAAAAATGTTTAAAAAATTCAGGTTTTTTTTTAATTTTCTTGCGAACCCCGTATCTCTTAAACGAAACGTCTAAGAGAAAAACTAACGGCCCAAACCGGATAGGGAATTTAACGGGCTACAACTTTCGTCAAATAAATTTTTTTGGGCAACCAACCGTTTTCACAGAAACTCTGAAAATAATGAACAAGGTGTAGGTAAAAAATATAAATTCACATAATTACAAAAAATCTCAATTTGATTTATAGCATTTGTTTTAATCTTTAATGTTAAAACATTGTTAAAACGTATTGTAGCGTTTGAGCGACATTGTTATAAAGCGCATTAGTTTATCGGCAATTACTTTGTTAATTTATATTGTTTATGGGACGCGCATGAATGGTTATCGAGATTCCTTAAAGGAAGGCAGGCGACTCAAAATCAACTTTCCTTTCCTTTGCGAATAATACACCATTTCAATACAAAATAAACAATTATTTTAAATTATTAGAGATTATTTGAGGTTAGGGAGCGTTCAAGTATAGATCATTTTGAGTCACGTGACTTTGACAGGGCGCGGCCATTTTGTCGTGGGGGCATACCTGTCGGGACGTCACCTCGAAATGATAAATTGTGATTTAAGGTTATGATTATGAGGTGTAAACTTCATAATCATAACCTTAAAATAAAAATCAATTACGAAATTTGACAGGGCGCGGCCATTTTGTCGTAGGGGCATACCTGTCGTGACGTCACCTCGAAATGATCTATTACGTAACGCAATTTTTGGAGATTTTTGACTCCCCCTCCCCCCCATGTAACGCGCCGTAACGTTTTTCTGTACCCCCCCCCCTAGTAAAACGTTACGTAACCACCAAGTGACCATTTTTACCTAAAAGTCACAATTATGTGGCGTAAAGTACCGGAAAGTCGCTAAAATAGTTAAAGGGTTAAAAAAAACAATGTTACGTAACGCGTAGTTCAAACCCCCCCTCCCGCCCCTGTAACGCATCGTAACGTTTTACAAGACCCCCCCTCCCCCAAATTCGTTACGTAATACTTGAACGCTCCCTTATTTGAGATTATTCAGATTACTAATGATTATTAAATATTATGGGAGATTATTTGAGATTAGTAATAAATTATTTATATTTTGTACACAAGATTATTGAAGTGAACAACCCCTCGCTAAAAACACCGTTTGAATGGTAACCTTAAAATTCTTGAAAATAAATATTTGAGAGCACGTAAGTCAAATTGCTAGTTACTTCCACAAAAACAATTCAACTGGATGCATTCTTATGTAGCTACGGCCTTTTAATTTTATAAATAAAAAACTCACCTTAATAATGTCTTGAGATTCTAAAAGATTCCTTAAACCAGCGTCGATCATTTCAGGGCACGAAATCAAATCAAAGATGTAAATATAACCCGAACCGGTGGCGATCTGCATGAGTGTGAGCTGCCCTTTCAGACCCAAATTAATCCCTTCGCAATCGAACCCGATAATCGTTTTCCCTGCCACAAAAGGCCACAACTCCAAGTCAAATTTTACCTTCTGATTGTTCTTATTCATAATTTCATCCACTATAACCTGACACTCCCGCACGCTGCAAACCACCCTAGTATTTTGAAACAACCTAATTTTCCACGAATCGGACGTACAATTTTGATTCTGATTGAGTAAATTCTGTCGTTCGCGTCCCGTATTCTCTTGCAGTGTTTTAAGCACCAAACTGTTGATCCTCTGCTTGAGACTCTGATTAACCGTCGATTTTTGTCTGTCGTTACTTTCCTCGGGCGGTTGCTTTCCGTACCGTTCCAACCGAAAACTAACGCCTTTCGATTTTTCCACTTCGGGTACCGCATTAACCACAGGCTCGGGCGACTTATTTCGCGCTTCAAATAATTTTTGCTGAAGTCTCGGTTGCTTCAAACGATCGCTGATGCTGCTGCGTGGACTCAACTGCGCTTTATCTACATTTTTCGTTTCGTTATCCAATTCGGGCGAGATTGAGCTTTGTTCCGCTTTAACTTGCCTGACAAATTTTTTATCCTCATCTAAATTTCCTATAAAGTTGGGCTGTTCGGGTGGTGGCAACTCTCGAGTGTCGTTTTTCGTGTTCGAGTTGATGTCCAGCGATTGCTGACTCAAAATTTGAGCATTGATGTGTTTTTGATTTACTTTAGGGTGCTGAATTAGAGTGATTAAGTTGGCGTGTATGTGGAAGCTGTCGTTAAATAATCGAAGAAATGATGTTAGATGAGCCGGAGTGTTGAACAAGTTCGACCACATGTTCTCCGGTAAATTGCAACTAACAATTTGGAAAAGTTGCTCCACCAGGATTGGACCTTTTACCACGATGCATTCTGCTAAAAAGTCAAACAATGTTTGAGTAACTTCCGGGTCGATGCTAATGACGGGATTGAAGTGCAACTCTTGAGTGTTGGTTTTAATGCTGCTGAAATTCTTTAAGATGACGGTTTCGTTTTCGCAATCTTTTAAATATGAGTTTGGATATTTTAATAAAAAATCACGAAACTCGTGAAAATGTTGACCCGAGACGTGTCTTACTTCGGGACTCGCTTGAGAACGATGTCCGAGAAGACTACGAATTGGTACTTCCGTTCCTTCGCCATACTGTGCCAATTTTTCCGAAAAATACTCGACAGCTTGAACTGCATAATCTTTACTTCCTGTTGGGCGAAATAAGAAAAAAATTAAAATAATAACAGAACAACCTGTTTGTTGAAGACTTACCGTTTCCGTCAGGTTTGTCCTTGTTGGAATTAAACATGTTAACTTGTACATAATCGCCTTCGATGGCAAAAAGTGCCGGATATTGTGATAAAAACTTCTTGAGGCCGTTTTGCGAGCCACCGGCGATTTGTCGCATTTCCTTGGTAAAACCTTTAGAACCGAACTGACAGCTGAGATCGTGCAAAGTTCTGGGTTCGCCTTTATCCAGCAAACGTTCGAAAAAGAACAGCAGAGTCATGTTCCTCGACTGCTCATACTGCATTGATTCCATCTTCGATGCTCAATTTAACACCCAGGTAAACCTAGCACCCCCACCTTTTCAAAATTGAAAAAAAAATATTTAGGAATTTTGTACGAATTATGTACAATTTTGTACGCCCATTCGCGAATTTTGTACTCTAACGGTTTTGCGGTAAATCGCGAATATGTGGTGGGGGTGCTGAGTTAAGGAAAACTCAGCACCCCCACCACGAAAAAATGGATTTTTTTAAAAATTAACTACGCTATAATTTTGTACGAATTATGTACAATTTTGTACGCCCATTCGCGAATTTGGGACTCTAACGGTTTTGCGGTAAATCGCAAATATGTGGTGGGGGTGCTGAGTTAAGGAAAACTCAGCACCCCCACCACGAAAAAATGGATTTTTTTAAAAATTAACTACGCTATAATTTTGTACGAATTATGTACAATTTTGTACGCCCATTCGCGAATTTGGGACTCTAACGGTTTTGCGGTAAATCGCAAATATGTGGTGGGGGTGCTGGGTTAAGGAAAACTCAGCACCCCCACCACGAAAAAATGGATTTTTTTAAAAATTAATTACGCTTATAATTTTGTACGAATTATGTACAATTTTGTACGCCCATTCGCGAATTTGGGACTCTAACGGTTTTGCGGTAAATCGCAAATATGTGGTGGGGGTGCTGAGTTAAGGAAAACTCAGCACCCCCACCACGAAAAAATGGATTTTTTTAAAAATTAACTACGCTATAATTTTGTACGAATTATGTACAATTTTGTACGCCCATTCGCGAATTTGGGACTCTAACGGTTTTGCGGTAAATCGCAAATATGTGGTGGGGGTGCTGGGTTAAGGAAAACTCAGCACCCCCACCACGAAAAAATGGATTTTTTTAAAAATTAATTACGCTTATAATTTTGTACGAATTATGTACAATTTTGTACGCCCATTCGCGAATTTGGGACTCTAACGGTTTTGCGGTAAATCGCAAATATGTGGTAGGGGTGCTGTGTTGAAAGTACAGCACCAAAATCAACTACGCTATAATTTTATTATTTTCTAATATGCTATTCGCGGACTAATGGCGAAAATTGTTAGTATGAGAGCTCTGACACAGCTATCGATAGATGGCGCGAACATTACAACCCACTTATATAGTTCGCATTATAGCTCTCCTTAAGTATGTAATGAGAATCTTAGTTTGTAAGTTTTTTATAGTATTTTATTATTGTATTGTTTATATTGTTTAATGTTTAATAAATTATTATTTATTATTATCCTTATATGTATTTAACTCGTTCAACAGGTTATGGGCGCAGAACGTCAACTAAGGGATAATGATAAATATGTAATTTTTTGTTAAGTTGTGTTTTGTGCGATATAATAATTTGTTGTGGAGAAACTTTCGATTCTTTCAAATTTTAAAAAGTAAAAAATATGGAGGAACAATTGGAAGCTCTACAATCGCAAATCGAAGCATTGAAATTGCAATTAAATGGGAAAACTACTCCGACAATTGTGACAATGGGAGAGACCGAACGTTAGCTTCTGGGTGTGATCAAAGCTCTTGAACATGCTTTTCTTTCACGATCCAATCGCCGTCGCTTTATAGCAGGATTTTCAAAATTTTCATTATCCATTATAAAAGTTCTATCGAACTTCATCCGTTGAAGCGTTCGGTTTGGTTCGGTCGTGCTTCGACCATTTACGTGGGGCGAATTTTTTTGATCATAAACAATTATACAGTGTAAAACGAAATAAATAGATACGATACAGTGTGTTCATAATTATTCGGTTTGGTTCGGGCCGTGTAAAAGTGAAAATCCAACAAAATCATCAACAAGGGCTGCTTCTAGGGGACGACAGACAGTTTTTCAAGAAAATTTGCCAGTAAATTGTAAGAAAAAAAGTATGATTACGATCTTCCTTTTTGAAGCTGTAGGCCGAACAACTATCTTCTTTAATATCCCCATATAAATAATTGGCTATTTACAAACGCCACATGCGGGAGAATTTAAAATTAATAAAGTGACGTATTGCACGTCACGTTGGTACGGTTTACACGTATGGTTGATATAATATCGGGGGGTTGGTATCCCTGTCGAAGTGCATATGCCGAAGTGACTTCGACGTTTATGGTCATAAAAATCCAGATCGATAACTAGTTAACTGAGGAAGAACCGTCACGCAATCGTATTTAATTCAAAAAATGGCTGGAAGACCAATGAAAATCAACAAATCGCAATGGTTAGAAGTTATTTTGAAGTACAAAGACGAAATTATTACTGATAATAATGGAGTGGCTCCCAAAACTAGCAGTGTTTGGGAAATTATAAGAGAAGAACTTCAAAACGTGACAACAGCTAACAGTATACATACTTTTGTTGCATGCAACAGATATGGTTCTAAGAATATATTGTTTGAAAATTGTGAGATGATTTCTTGTCACATGGTAAGTAAGAAAGTGTTGTTGTGGTACGTAACTCCGAACGCATAACGGTTTTAGTTGTTGTAGCTGAATTTTTTCAGTTTTGTGTTATTGTTTTTGCTCGTTTTTTGTGGTGAATCAGTAATTTACGTTACATTAATAATGCGGTGTGCAATATTTGGTTGTAATATGGATGATGGAGCCAAAAATTATAAAAAAGGTGATGTGATGTTTTTCCGCTTTCCGACTGACCCAGGACTTTGTAAGGCTTGGAAAATAGCTTGCAGCCGTAAAGACCAGTATTTAATGTGATCAAACTGCAAGAGATGAACAATATGGAAAAAGTATGTGTATTGTCATTCGATGAAATAAAAGTTCGCAAAATCACTTGTATGACAAGGCTAACGATGAAACATTAAAGCCATCAACCTATGCACAAGTTGTCATGCTGAGAGGATTATTTTCAAATTGGAAACAACCAATATTTTATGACCTCGATTGTAAAACGACTAAGGATCTTTTATTTGAAATCATAAATTATGTTGAAAATTCGGTGAGTAATATTAACAAACCATGTACCTAACTGCTCTTAATCGTTGTATTTTTATAGGTTTCCAAATTGTGGGTATGGTCAGTGATCTTGAGGGAGGGAATAGATCATTACATAATCAATTGGAAATAACCCCAGAAAAAACCTGGTTTAAAAATCCTGCGAACGAACATAGAATTTATGTATTTTCCGATGTCCCTCACCTCGTTAAATTAATTAGGAATCATTTTGTTGATAGTGGTTTTATAATCGAAGGCAAGGAAATTAACAAAAATGTCATTGAGAAGCTTTTAGACATTACTAGCACATCTGATTTAACAATTGCTCATAAAATTTCTAAAGTTATAAAATAAAATTATGGAAGTGCGCAGAAGTGTGGGATTTTAGTGCAGTTAATAGACGAAAATTGTTGGCTACAGAAATGCACTATTGGAAAGAGTGCGAAACGAGATTATTAAAATAAAAAAATTGTGTTTAAAGTTGAAACAGCTATAATATATTTAAGTCTTCGACTTCACTAATGATTTGCTTATTTTTCGATTTATAACAACTCTGGATACGGTCTGAGACAATTATTTCTTCAAACGCTTACTTGTAAATATTTCATTGACGTTTGTAGATTAAATTGATCTATAGCTAACTATAAAAATTTCATATAAATTATCTTTTGATTGGTGACCAAAACATCAACCGTAAGGGAATTTATTTGGTTTGTAGTGAAGAAAATAAATAAAAACACGACAATGTATAAAATAAAATTTAGGGTTTAATTTAGTTTGTAAAATTAAATAGTTATAAAATAAAATGTAGGTCTTCATTTAATTTATGAAATTTTAAAATGTATGCTTTTAGATTTTTTTCTTTTCATTGAAAAGAAGAAAACATGTTTTATTGTGGTAAACCGTTTCTTTTTTAGGATATTATTAAATATATATTAATTTATAATCTTATTACTAAATGTGTTTTATTTCAATACTGCCGTCATAAGGAAGAAGGCAGTAAGTTCTGTTTTTTGGAAATTGAGTTATTTATATTTTTGAAATCTGCGTAAAAAGCTGTAAATATAAATACTTAATTTCGAAAATAAAGTACTTACTGCCTTATGACGCAGAATATTTGTGATTTAAAGTAAAAAATAATCACTAATTTTCATTATTTGGTCTTATTTGCCATATAATTTCCATACTTGTATTTAAATAAAGTCGCGTCTCCTTACCGCGTGACGTCATGCGCAGAACCGAACGCAATTGAGACTCCTTAGTATCATATCTTAAAAGTTCATTGTATCATGGAAGGAAATTGTTAGTGATTTTTCGCGTGCAATTTTAATTGGCGATGGAAATAAGTAATAAAAAATAATTAATTAATTATTAATTATTTTAAATATTAAAAAATCTAAAATGTTTCATACTATAATGCATCAATATTTCATATTGGAATTTAAGAAAAATATTTTTTGAAAATTGTTTAATAATTTTTTTTTCTAATTTTAATATAGGTAAAAATAATCTAACCATTATCAATACGTGCGCTTTTGATAGTATATTTCAAATATTATTAACACTGTGCTTTGATGAAGAATCTACAAGAACATTAATAACTACAAATAATTACAAAAATACATTTTTTGATTTACTTTCATCAGTATTCAAAAGAGGAATAACGAGGAATACTTATAAGGTACGAGCTGAGATATTATCAAAATATTTTTCATCCAAAGGTGGTACCTTAATTGATTGCCAAACAACAGCAGCATATTTATATAAACTACTTTTGGAAGAATTGCCTAGTTTTAAACAAATGTATAAATGTAATAAAAAATGCAAGCAAAATATAATCAACTTCCCCGTGGTGCAAATTAGTTCAGGTGCTATATTAAGTGACAAATATAACGAAGAAATGGAAAAAGAAATATTAATAAAATCGTGTGGTCCGTGTCGAAGGAATTGTTCAGGTATCGAAACTATAACAGTTTCAGAAATCGGTAAGTGATATCATTTGTTAGGATTTTCTCTTCATTTTTGTATTTATCCCATTTCTATGCATTCACTGTACTTTTATTTCAGGCCATTTCATAGCTTTTGAAGTGTACGATGCCAAAAATCCCTCCAAACTACCACTTATGGAATTAAGCAACTTACCAAAAAGAATAAAATATTCGTTTATGGCCAACGAATACAAGCTAAGAGGCTTGGTTCATTTTGAACCACCATTGTTAGATGGTGATTACAAATCAGTAGGACACTATTACGCCGTTTGTTTACGGAACGAACAAGTTTGGGTTCAATTGGATGATTGTAACGATATTCCACAAACAATTTACAAAGAAAAGAATGTTCATCCCGCATTACTTTTATATACAGAATAATGTATTGATAGATAACAGTATGGATAAAAAATTTGCAACATTTTTAAATTTTTTACTTTATATAAAATACATTTGAATTAATTTTTTTTTTAATAATAAAATTCACCTTTATTCAAATACATATCGTCGGCGATCTGACAATACCTGCTAACTGACATTTTGGCCAAATGCGGATTTTTATGTAGTTAGCAACATAACTTCATTGCGCTCATATTTCGAGTGTCTGCCAAGTACAAAAAAAATTTAATCTTTACGTTTTTCGAAATAAGCAATATCTGCTATCTAAAACCCCTCCCACTTAAAGCGACAGTAACTGCTATCTTTCAGTTCTCTGCATTCTTGTGTACTGGTTACACAATCACGTGTTTGTTTTTGCTTTTTGCAAAAACAACAAAAACAAAAGTGCTTTTTAAAGTGTTCTGGCGATATCTAGGAAACAATAAATAAACTTAAAAGGTACTGTAATAATATATATTATCTTTATACTTTAGCGTAATAGTTTAATGATGATAAAAATATCAATCAAATTTGAACATTATTCATTTTATTTTGTAGAAAAATGACTTCACGAGCACAAAAGATTTTAAATATGGCTCTTGGAAAGGGCAAATTGGCAGTTTCAAGTTGTGAAGACATTCAAATTGTAGCCCCTGGTGATGATTTGCCGCCTTTGAATGATAATATTTCACAAGATATTACTACCCAAAGTATTAAAGGATTCGATGATCTCGATATTGAAATTGCCAATATGCCAGTAGTGATATCAAACGATGTAAAAATACAGAATCAAGGAATAGAAATGTTTGAATGGGATATTCCGTTATTTACTGATCAAGTTGTTAATTTAAATTTACAAGAAACTAATAGTCTGAAACCAAATACTAGTCTAAATATTCCTTATCGAGATTCTGTAGGGGAAATTCGAGGAAATAATTCAGACAATCATTCAATTGAGCATAATTTTGATCCTGATATAGATTATGATCATAATAGCGAAAGTGATAATGAAAGTGATGATCTTGACAATGAAGCCAACCAAAAAGAATTTAGGAGTGTAAACACCTTAATCAATAATAATGAAGTTGATTGTGGAGATATGAATGAAGGTCGAAAAAGAAGAAAGTTAGCGGACAAAAATCAATGGAAAAGGATCAAAAACCAAGAGGCTAGAATGATAGGCGAAAAATATGTGGGATTTTCCCGAGACAAAAATAAAAAATTTCAACATAACATACCACGAGAGGCAAGAAAAATTGGAGAACGGTGCTCATCCAAGTTGTGTTCGAGCTCCAAGAAAAGATTTTGTAATACTTTTACTGAAGACATTAGAAGAGAACATTTTGTTAACTTTTGGAAAAGCATGACATGGGATCAAAGAAGAGTGTTTGTGTCTGGGCATGTCAGCCTTCAAAGCACATCTAGAAAAACAACAGATAATGAAGAAAGTAGAAGAGGAAACACCTTAATTTATAAACTGCATAATGGCAAAGAAACGGTTCAAGTTTGTCGGAATACATTTTTGAGTACTACTGGATTAGGACGTTCCACAGTAGAAAGCTGGGTGAAAAATAGTACGTATGACATGAACAATTCAAAATGCAAAGAAAATAAAGAGCGCAAAAATTCAAACCATCGAGCTAAACAGTTTAAAGTAGAACTAACCTCTGTGAACAATTTTTTTGATGATTTGCCCAAACAACCTTCGCATTATGTTAGAAAAGATACTAATAAGTTATATCTAGAGCAGCATTTTACGACGCTAAAGCAATTGTACACCGTTTATAAAGAAGTGTGCGAAAAAAGTAATAATATTAATTATCTTGGAATTAAGAAATTTACACAAATATTCAACGAGAAAAATCTTAGTTTATTCTCTCCCAAAAAAGATCGCTGTGACTTGTGTATTGAGTATGAAAATAAAAATATCAGTGAAAATGTATGGAAACAACACATCGATGAAAAAAATATTGCGAGAAACGAACAATCAAACGATAAGGCCAAAGCAATTAAAAATGAATGTATTGTGCTGTGTATGGATCTACAAGCTGTGAAATTAGCCCCATCATTAAATGCTACAAAAATTTATTTTAAGACAAAATTAGGATGCCATAACTTCACGATTTATAACACTGCTAGTCATCAAGCTACGTGTTACTGGTTTACTGAAATTGATTGTGGATTATCGGCCAGCACTTTCGTTTCATGTGTTATAGATTACCTAGATAGACATTGTCTTGGAAAAAATCTCCCAATAATTATTTATTCCGATGGTTGTACGTTTCAGAATCGGAACAACGTTATGGCAAATGCTTTATTAAATTTTGCTATAGTACACGGAATTTCGATTACCCAAAAATATCTTACAAAAGGTCACACGCAAATGGAATGCGATTCCGTGCATAGTTGCATTGAAAGAAAACTAAAAAACAGAATAATTGAATTGCCCAGTGATTACATCAAAACAACTAAGGAAGCTAGAACAAAGCCCGAGCCATATGAAGTTATTCAACTGACTCATGAATTTTTTAAGGATTTCAGTAAAGCTGAATGGCTACGTTACTCCTCAATTAGACCTAACAGAGAGGCTCATGTCACAAACATTAAAGCCCTGCACTATGACCCTAGTGGTGGTATAAAAGTGAAACTTAGTTTTGACGATCCATTTACTGAACTTCCATTAAGATCCAAGAACATTGCCCCGGTTTTAAGTTATCCTAAGATGTACACACACCCCTTGCCAATCACTCAAAAGAAATGGAAGCATTTACAGGAGTTAAAAAGCGTTATTTCTCAGGATTGTCACTCGTTCTATGACTTACTTCCATACAGTCGGGAACGTATAGTTACCAACGAAACTGCTATTTTAGAGAAAGAAGAAAACGAGGAACCTCCAGTTAAAAAAGCAAAAACCAAGCATAGACAAAAAAAATAATTTGTACTTAAATTTTATTTTTTATAACCATTTTTTATACTTTTTACTTTTTGTATACTTATTTAGAAATCTAGTATTCTTTATAAATTCCAACAAAATAATAAAAATAAATTTGTTCTTAAAAATAATGCTGTTCTTGAATAATTATTATTCTAGCTCTAATAAATCCAAGGAGTAATGTCACAACAATATCTGGTAAGTACACAAAAGAAAGAAGCAGTTTCTGCTATCTACATTTACTTGGATGCAGAGCAATTTTTTTGTAAAAATACAACTAATTCCTACTTATTTAACGGTAATTATTCAATTGAAATAAATTATAACTTCCAAAATTCCCATCAATTAAGTTTATTCAGTTTTTTTGGTCTCCTGTAAAATGGAGATTTTGCAGTTAGCAGTTATTGTCAGATCACCGGCGATATAATAAATATCTACGACTTACTCTGTATGTTCATATTGAGCGTTAGAGAGTGGGTCAGTTTTTTCGTGGTGGTGGTGCTGAGTTTTCCTTAACTCAGCACCCCCACCACATATTTGCGATTTACCGCAAAACCGTTAGAGTCCCAAATTCGCGAATGGGCGTACAAAATTGTACATAATTCGTACAAAATTATAGCGTAGTTAATTTTTAAAAAAATCCATTTTTTCGTGGTGGGGGTGCTGAGTTTTCCTTAACTCAGCACCCCCACCACATATTCGCGATTTACCGCAAAACCGTTAGAGTCCCAAATTCGCGAATGGGCGTACATAATTCGTACAAAATTATAGCGTAGTTAATTTTTAAAAAAACCCCATTTTTTCGTGGTGGGGGTGCTGAGTTTTCCTTAACTCAGCACCCCCACCACATATTTGCGATTTACCGCAAAACCGTTAGAGTCTCAAATTCGCGAATGGGCGTACAAAATTGTACATAATTCGTACAAAATTATAGCGTAGTTAATTTTTAAAAAAATCCATTTTTTCGTGGTGGGGGTGCTGAGTTTTCCTTAACTCAGCACCCCCACCACATATTCGCGATTTACCGCAATACCGTTAGAGTACAAAATTCGCGAATGGGCGTACAAAATTGTACATAATTCGTACAAAATTCCTAACTATTTTTTTTTCAATTTTGAAAAGGTGGGGGTGCTAGGTTTACCTAGGTAATTTAACCCACAACCCGAAATTCTAACCCTTACCATTCCATGACCTTTAATCTTAAAAACATAATGCACTTGGAATACTCATTTGCATAAAATGACACAAAAAATTAATTAGAATAACATTTACAAATAAGGTGAGAAAATAAATAATTAAAATAAAAATTGTGACACCCACAAACGTGCACACACTTTTACGATTCACAGCCAAATTATAATTAATTTTTAATACAAAACGAATATAAAAAATTTAAAAACAAAAACAAATTTAAGATTTTGGAATTTTAGAACGTCAAGTTGGCCTCGGCCATCTTGAATTCCTGAACAAATGATGTGTAATTATTTAGTGACATCTTCCGATACAAATTTGACGTTTTTGACAGAAATTGGTTTTTTGAATATTATCTTGTGTACTGTGTGTTTCAGAAATTTTTTATTTGTGGTTTAGTTTTAAAGAAATCGCGTTATATTTATTGTTTTCTTTAATCATCTGCGAGTACAATCGTTCAATATCGAATCACATGTGAACGTTTTTAAACTACAACTGCATTTACAACCTCAAAATTGAACAAAACTTCATCCAAAATTTACGTCGTGTTGGTTGGTTATAGTATAAACCATGATGGATTTAACATACCCTTCTTTACCAATCTTTAATTTCTTTTTTGTGTTCGCTGGGAGTGGGGAAATCTTCAAAAGACACCACCCGGATGTTCTGGGGTGGTAGTGTCGGATTTTTACCGATTAAAACCCCACTCCTTGATGTGCGCGGGATTCACCGTTGACATTTCATTCGCTCGCATCAGCCGTTCGTGTTTTTTTTCTGCCCATTCGGGACATTTTTCTTCTTGGTACAGTTGCGAGCATGAGTTTACCTTACTGCAGCTTCGCTTTGTCGAGTCAGTTCTTCTTCATGTTTCGTTTTCATGATTATCGTTATTCCGGCCTTGATCTCCTCCCACCTTTCTTCGCTAGAAAGCATCTCGCGAATTAGGGTGTCGGGCCTGATCTTTTGTATCTTCCCGTTTCATCTCGCTTCGCCCATCTCGGGGCACACAAAGATGGTGTGTTCCACATCGTCCACTACCCCTTCGCAGTAGGTGCAATCAGGTGAGAGCGACCTTCTGAACCTGTGGAAGTAGTGGTTGAAGCAGCCATGTCCCGTCAAGGCCTGGGTGAGCTTATGGTTCACTTCGCCGTAGTCTCTCTCGATCCACGGGCGCAAGGAAGGGATCAGTCTTCTGGTCTAGGCTCCCCTAGTTCCCGTGGACCATCGATCCTGCCATTTGTTTGTCGTGTTAAGGCGGCTGTTTCTTTTTTGAGCCGTTGTTTTTGCCCGCGATTCGTAATTGTGTGTTCTTTCTTCCGCCAGGAGGTCGATCGGTGGTATCGCCGCTACCACCGCCACGGATTAGGTACTATTCGGCGCAGCCGATTCGACGCGACTTTTTCGGCGCGACTTATTCGGCGCCAGCGATTTGACGCAAGATTTTTCGGCGCGAGTCCGATTCGGCGCCATACCACTTTCGGCGCAAGCCGTTCCGGCGCTAAGCCGTTTCGGCGCAAAGGCCCAAGTCATTTCAATGCAAATATTTTTGGCGAAAAGCTTATTTATCCATTCCATTCCGAATATTTTCACTTTGTTCCTCTGCGAAATCTTCACGTTCAAAAACTAACACTAACCTAACGGCAGATCCACCACTTCGCGGAAGATCCACCTCTTTGCGGAAGATTTAACTTTACGTGAAGATTTATTTGTTTTTAATTAGTTTTCTAAAGAAATATCAAAAACGAACACTAACCTAACGGCAGATCCACCTCTTCGTGGAAGATCCATCTCTTTGCGGAAGATTTAAACTTAACCTGAAGATTAATTTGTTTTTAATTGGTTTTCTAAAGAAATATCAAAAACTAACACTAACTTAACGGCATATCCACCTCTTCGCGGAAGATCCACCTCTTTGCGGAAGATTTAACTTTACGTGAAGATTTAACTTTACATGAAAATTTATTTGTTTTTAATTAGTTTTCTAAAGAAATATCAAAAACTAACACTAACCTAACGGCAGATCCACCTCTTCGTGGAAGATCCACCTCTTTGCGGCAGATTTAACTTTACGTGAAGATTTATTTGTTTTTACTTGGTTTTCTAAAGAAATATCAAAAACTAACACTAACCTAACGGCAGATCCACCTCTACGCGGAAGATCCACCTCTTTGCGGAAGATTTAACTTTACGCGGAGATTTATTAATTACAATAACAGATCTAGCATCAAATCTGCTCTGAAGAAACCTCACGCCGAATGATCTTCGCGCCGAATGAGCGTCGCGCCGAATGAGCTTCGCGCCGAATAGACCGGCGCCGAAACAGATGTCGCCGAAAGGGATTGCGCCGAACAGGGTTGGCGCCGAAACGGCTGCCACCGCCTCGCTCGATGTTGTTCGGTATCCCGATGTTACCCTCAGGTTCATCCTTCTCTGCACACTTTCGTAGTGTTTGCGGTACGCCGCTACCTTCATGGCCTCGACCCACACCGGCGCCCCGTAAATCATGATGGAATGGGCGACTGATGCCAGGATCCGTCTCTCGGTGTACGACGGTCTGCCGATGTTTGGCATCAGTCTCGTCAGGTCGGCAGCCATCTTGGCTGCTTTCTTCGCCGTTTCTCTGACGTGCGCGTCGAAGCACATGCGCCGGTCGATGATGACCCCAAGCACTTTGGCGGTCTTTCCCGGAACAACCGGACAGCCCCCCAATTCTATCGCGAGGTCCCCGCACCTCCTCTTGCCGATGAGCAGCACCGCTTCTGTTTTTTCGGGGACTAGCTTGAGGCCTCTGCTGTCGGCGATTCTGCGGAGGGTCTCGTTGGTCAGCTCCGTGAGTCTCTCGGGCGTTCTCGCGGCGACAACCAGCGACAGATCGTCTGCGGAAAGATCAAGATGAGCAATATGGTCTCATCAGTAATCAAAAAAAATCGGAAAAAATAAATATCATCAGTGACGTAATTGTACCGACGACATCTACCAATGTGGACGAGCCAACAACTATGCAACAAAACAATGCCAACGAAAATGCTAAACATTCCAGAGAAACCGACGAAGAAGAGGAAGAAGACTTTATGATACCGAGGTACCATAAGAAAACAGATAAGAGGAAAAATATCGAGTTCATGAACGAATCATATGGAGAAATAACCTCCGAAGAGGAACAAGAAGAACCAGAAATAAAAAACCAATATCAGAAAGCGACAACCAATCACGAACAGAATCACCGAAGAATGAAAAGAAACCCACCAAAAACCAAAGAAAACAGATCGCCAAAGCAAAACAAGAAAAAGAACACCAGGAAAAAGAGAAACAAAAAGAAGAAAAACAAAAGAAAGAAAACGAGAAAAGTATTGAAAACGGAAGTAAAACTCAGGAATCGACCCAACAAAACCAAGAAGAAAACAAACTGACTAACGAAATGATTTACGATTTATCGTATAAAGCGGCCGAAGATGCACACGAGGTAAGAAAATTTCTAATTAGGAGTAAGGAGCTAATAAATTACAGGGAAAGTGCGTTAGAGCATTTAAAAGAACTTGAACAAACCGTCCAAACTCTTGGAAGGTATTTACTTAGCAAAATCAATGGACAAGGAATAGGAGAGCCCTCAGCCTCCCCTCCCCCGTCAAGAGAAATCATTGAAGAGGTGGTAAGGGCACTGGCCCATACCACCCCTACTGCCCCGCCGACCCTTCAAGGTCGAGAACCCAGGACAATAGACCCTTCCTCTCAGGAAGTATCAAAGAAACAAACCCCCCCCCAGGGATTACTTAGAAGCCGTGAAAAGGGCGGCCATCAGCAACCCTCGGAGCACAGTACTAAATCAAAAGAAACACAAAATAATTGTTTATCCAGCAGAGGGCAGTCCTTGTCAAACCGCGGAAGAAACAAAATCCGCCCTGACTAGTATCAGGCTTGCGGACCTCAATATCAAACCAGACAAAGTATATTTAGTTAAGAACAAAGGCGTAGTAGTGGAGTCCTCCCACCCTTCGATTAAGAAGCTAGTAGGCAACCAACTGCTAGTGGAGAAACAATTGGTGACCCGGGAGCCCTCAGAAACCTGGCCATCAATTACGTTCCATATGGTGGACAAAACAATTTCCAAGGACCACATAGTCCAAGAAACGGCAATGGCTTTCCCCGAGGTAGTCAAAATGGCCGGGAGCTCTTGGCTCAAGAGCATCAATCCCGTCCATACCAAAGAGAAGTCGCACAACAAATGGATCTTGGAGGTTCAGCCCTTGGTCCGGGAAGCAATAATGAAAGAAGGCAAATTCAGAATAGCTTGGAGAAGCTACAGGGTACATGACCACATCGGAATCGTCCGATGTTTTAAATGCCAGAGATACGGCCAAATATTGCAAAGGGGCTGAAGCATGCGCTTTCTGCACATCAACAGAACACGCTTCACGTGCCTGTGGAGTGCAGGGGGATCATGCCAAGCATAACTCACATTGTAATAAAAGTTAATACTACTTACTACGGATGGGTTATAACATGCGAAATACCAAGTAAATGTGAAGAAAATGAAGAAAACAGCGTGGAAATCATAAAATCCAACAAAACGGAAAATTAAACCTACCCGCTTTCCAGGGAGGAAAAACCAAGAATACAAGCATGAAATACATACACACCAATGGAATAGTTAAATTTTGAAACAATCCCCCAAGAGAAAACATATGGTTTTAAACCCATACAAAAAAAATTAATTCCAATATTCTGAGACACCCCGTACAATACCCAATGGAATGAATTAATAATAATTATGTAAACTTGAAATCTTCGCCAATTTGCGGTTTTATATTAGTAAATGTTATGTTTTTATTTTTAAATAAAGAAAACTTTCATAGATCGTCTGCGAATCCGATAATTTCCACGTCCTGCGGGAGTTCAAGTCTAAGAACACCGTCGTAAATTAGGTTCCACAGGTAGGGACCCAGAACCAATCCCTGTGGAACCCCGCTGGTGATCGTGTGTTCATCTTGTACCATCTCTTCGTCTATGATAAGTGCGTGTTCGCTGAGGTAGCTCATCATAACGTTCAGAAGATAAGGTGGAGTGTTCCTGTTTGCTAGTTCTTCGACGATGTGGGTCCACACCGCCGAGTTGAAGGCATTTTTTATGTCCAATGTGAGAAGTACGACGAGCTTTCTCACGCGCCACGTTCCGCTTCTTGCCCTAGCGGCTATCTCCGTGATTACTCTCAGGGCGTCTACTGTCGACCTCCCCCTCCTGAACCCATATTATTTGCTGGAGAGTCCCCCTTCTTGTTCTATGTGTTCCCTCAGTCTCCCAAGGAGCATCTTCTCGTACAGTTTCCCCATGCCGTCTATTAGACAGATCGGCCTGCACGAGCTGGGGGCCTGCACGAGCTGGGGTTTTCTAGGGGTTTGTCTCCTTTCCTGAGCAGCACCAATCTGGCTTGCTTCCATATTCTGGAGAAGGTCCCACTTCTTAGGCACGCGTTAAGTACCTCTAGTACCGGTTGTGAATTTTCGTTGAGGACCACCTTGATGACCTCGGTTGGGATGAGGTCCGGTCCTGGTGCCTTCCCGGTTGCTAATTCTTGGGCCGCATTAGCCAATTCTTCGGTGGTAAATGTTGGGATGTCACTTTCGTGTTCTCTCAAAAAGTTATTCTCCTCGTTGGTCGGGAACAAGTAGTCTATGATGTGCCTTACACGATCGGGTGTAAGGCCGGGTATTCTATTCCTCGCAATTTTTCGTGTTAGTATTTTATAACCTAGTTCCCATACGTCTGCGTCCACCTCTCTCAGAAGATCAAGTCAGTTCTGCTTCTTACTTCGGAGGATGGACGATCGGAGTTCCTTCTTGGCTTCGACGTAGGCCGTGTGCTCTTCATGGATGCCCCTTCTATGGAGCCTCTGGGTTGCTCTTCTTGCCGCCACGCATTTGCGGCGGAAGTCGGCAATCTCTTGGTTCCACCAGTGTGCCTTCTTCTTGGTTATTGCTGTCTTCCTCGGCATGCTGCTTTCGCACATACTTTGGAGTGACCTCTTGAGGCTCTCGGGCGTTCGGGGAATGACCATCCAGCCTTGATCTCGGACGGCTGTTATAATTTGGGCAGCCTGTAGTTGTTTAACTGCTCATCCCCTTGTTGATTTGGGGGGCGTGGGATTGTCCCCGAACTCCACGTATCTGTGGTCACTGTGCGTCTCCTCGTCCAGCACCCGCCAACGCACCAAATGTCTGGTCAGATTCTGCGTGGCGAATGTGACGTCGAGAATCGACTGCGAGCCACTCCTGTTCTCCGTCGGTCTTCTGGAGAACGTCGGAGTGTCGCCGGTGTTACATACTGCTATGTCCCCCTGCCTATAAATGTTGGGTACAGGAAGGTACACACATTATTGCCCCTTCTTTCTATGCTCTCGGGATGAGTCGTTCAGGGAGTGGGTCCCTTATGGTTCGAAATAATTATTAGAGGCGACGTTGCTATGCTCATTGGCTCTCTCAGGATATTTTTAACCTTGCTTTCCTTTTTATATAAAAAGAAATAAAAAACTTTCATCAGCTCCCATACAAATTTTATTATAATAAAAAAAGAAAACTTATCAAATTGTCTTTCATGAAAAAACATCAATACAAAATAAATCTTGGATTTTAAATCCAAGGTGAATAAACCTTTGAAATTTTTAAAATTAATACAAATAATGATTCGAAACAAAGAGGCTTCCACTCTTCATCCCAAGTTGCTTGATTATTAAGCCAATCAAGTCTCTCGCTTTACATTAGCGGGCTTAAATGTTTATAAATTTAAATTGTCGCTTATTTAAAGCTTAAAATATATTTTTAACAAAATTAGAAAACTTTTTAATTTTTAACTTATCACTGAGGGTATCAAAGAATGCACTCTGTTAGAAGTCTTTTCCCCAAATCCTATTTTAAATACGCTGAAGGCAAATTTTTAACAAATTATAGAAATCATGAGTTCACTGTACCTGGCTCCTGGACATAACGAAATTTTCATTTTTAAAAAGGATATCATTTAGTTGTTGTGTGTGTGTGCCCTGCTTTAGATTCGCATATGCGATGACTCAAATTCATACCAGTTGGTATTATCCACTTGACTTGTGTTGAAGTTTTGTGAGTAGTATACCTATGATCGTTCTGGCTCAAAGTAGGGTTCTGCGCAGGTCTACTGCGCATCCTCCCAAAAGGATCCCCGGGTGCATGGCACCCAAGAGGGGCCCCTGGTGTCGATGACTTGTGTTTACATAAGCACGGGTGACATCATGTTTACATAAACATGGTCGTTATTATGTTTACATTATAAGAGGTGATATCATATGATGATATCATGTTTACATAAGCAAGAAGGTAAAAGAATCGAACACTTAAGGCCGTTTTGGCATGCGCGGGAGCGGCGGGGTATTATAAAGTATTGTTAGAAGCAATTTTAAATAAGTTTAATTTTATATTGTATATTTTAAGAATTGTTTATTGTATTATGTAAATGTAGACACACTTAAGGCCTTTTTGGCTTGCAGGGGGGTGGAGGGGTATTATAAAGTTTTAAATAATGTCAGCGGGGATTTGGTATACTTCAGGCCGTTTTAGCATGCGCGGGGAGGCGGGGGATTATAAAGTATTGTTAGAAGCAGTTTTAAATAAGTTTAATTTTATATTGTGTATTTTAAGAATTGTTTATTGCGCATCCTCCCAAAAGAAGCCCCCGGGTGCATGGCACCCAAGAGGAGCCCCTTGGTGTCGATGACTTGTGTTTACATAAGCACGGGTGACATCATGTTTACATAAACATGGTCGTTATTATGTTTACATTATAAGAGGTGATATCATATGATGATATCATGTTTACATAAGCAAGAAGGTAAAAGATTCGAACACGTGTCAAGGTCAAATGACGTCAGAGGGATTTCGGCGCACTTCCGGTCGTCTTTTCCCCGGGTACCGCGAGGGGGCGCACTTCCCCTTTTGACCGGCTCGGCTCGCGGGGGAGGCGGGGTATTATAAGTTTTAAATACCCAAAGCGCATCGTACATCAATTTATTAATACAGTTGTTTTGTTGTGGTTGTTAGAAGCACTTTTAAAAAGTAAGTTTAATTTTATATTATGTATTTTAAGAATTGTTTATTTTATTCTTTTATTTGATAGTGTCATCTTCCTATGGTCATGATCCAAAAAACGCAAAGGAAATTCGTTTTATTTACCAAAATTCATTTGGGCTAAATAATTCAAAAAGTAAATATATAACAATAGGCATAGATATTGACAACGGATTTAAACCTGCAGTAAAAATCGGATCTCGTAATGGTATAGAGTTGTTATTAACTCGAACGGGATGGAACAATTTAATTTTATATCGAGAACAAATTTATGAATACTTCGAAAGCGATATTTTAAATACGATATATTTACCTAATTTACAAATTAATGCTGAAACATACAATAAGATAAGATTGATAAAAATGGAAAATTACTACAATGAATTTATATGTATTACAAAAGAAACTTTAAACAACCTCTTTTTGTTAAGTGAAATAGTGAATTCGAGATTGAATATTTTGGAAAATTTGGAATTACAACATTTTTTTACAAGTTGTTTGTCCTCAAGTATTAGAATAGGAGGAGTTGATCACTTTGAAAATTTTCAAAGTTTGATTAAACAGGAAAGCATAGTTAAAACACAAAATGGCTATTGTTTGTTAGAAATGCTTACAATTTATCCTGAATACGTAAAAAAAGCATTTGAAGAACACTCTTATATTTAAAATTGTAATAAAAATTGATATGTAAAAAAAGAAATTATTTAGAAATACCATGTACATTATTTTATATAAATTAAAAACTTATTTGATGTGATTTAAATTATTTTAATATCGAAATGTATGACCTTGTTTTCATTAAAAGCTTTAAATATAGAAATGTGTTTATTTTGACAAAGACACGCGTACTGCTTAATTAGTAAAAATTTAAAAAACAAAATCTTATTAGATTAATTTGTTAAGGCGGGGTATTATAAATAAACCCTATAGCAATTATATATAGCCTACGGTAGCATATAGTGTAGATTCGATTAATTTATGTTAGTGAGTGAAAAAATTAAATATATGTAAATGCGCAGTAAATAACAATTATACAACAATATTGTGCGTAAATAAAGCCGTGCGATTGTCAGTGTCGAGTGTTTAAAAAAAGAAATATATCAATATAATACCACTCCAAATTAAACAGGAAAATATATTTAAAACACAAAATGGGTAATGCCTTTTAGAAATGCTAACAATGTATACTGAAAATGTGAAAAAATCATTTGAAGAACACTCTTATATTTAAAAAAATGTAATAAAAATTGATATGTAAAAAACAGAAATTATTTAGAAAAACAATGTATATTATTTTATATAAATTAAAAACTTATTTGATGTGATTTAAATTTTTTAATATCGAAAAATTGACCTAGTGCTTATAGTATATTATGACATCATATTTACTTAATTATTAATTAATTGAAAACAAACTTTTAAATATAGAAATAAGACGTAATTAGGAATAAACATAAAAAATTAAATAATTCAATAACATAGTTATATAGCAATATAATTTTAATAATAAACCTTAAAATTATTTCTCTTATACGAGGAACGATCATAAACTTTGAGTAATTAATAACAAAAAATTAGGATATCTTGTGATTGTTATTGATAACGAATACAATTTTATTGAAATAATATACTTGCAGGACGATTATTTAATAATAAACCTTAAAATTATTTCTTTTATACGAGGAACGATCATAAAACTTTGAATAATTACTAACGAAAAATTAGGTTACTTTTTAATACAGAAATGTTAATGAACTCGTGATGATATCAATTAATATTTTTCTAAATTACTACTGAGTACTTTTAAAGTATTTTTAAAAAAACTTTTTATACAAATATAAAACGCGTTCAAATGAAAAGTTCACACAAGTATTTGTAGTAGAGAAGCATAAACGTTAAAAATTTTTTGGTAAAATTTGGAATTGCAACATTTTTATATTATGATAGGTGATGATTGTGATTACGTTAAAAATTTGAAAATTTTGATTAAACACAAAATTGGGTATTGTATTTTAGAAATGATAAAAATGTACCCGTAAAATGTGAAAATGGTGTTGTAAAACTCTTTTTATTGTTGTAAAATTTGTAACGCTTCGAAGTGCTTAGGGGATGCAATGTTTCCATATCACAATTTACATTTAATAAAATTTGAAATTTACATTAAGATTGACTTTTAACACAATAATAATAGCTTTATGTTTTAATTTTTAATAATGTTGGACTTATATTTATATGAAAAAAAATTATTGATGTCACCTAGTATATTATTTTAAGTAATTTATCATAATAAAATCACGATTAAAAGCTTTTAAAATTTGTTTGTTGATTTTTAAAAATATATAAAAATACCTCTGATTATATATTAATTATGTCAGTAGATTTTCGAATTCTTAAAGTGTAGGAGTTTTGTATGTGTTTTTTAATTTAAAAAATTTTTTTGAATATTAAATTAATTATGGATCGTAGTTTTGATACTGACGAACTAATCGAATTAATGGGAACTCCAAAATTATTTCAACCTCGAAGTCTAATAGAACTAACACGATGCTGTTTAAATAAATGTGTAAATAAAAAAACCAACTTATTGTGCCTCAATTTGCCTAAAATGATAATACAGGATTTGATTAAGTGTTGGTGTATCGATGGTGAGAGAACAGGTGATTTTGAAGAACTTAAAAACGAAATTAAAAACTTTTTACAAAAATATATATACAATTTTACATTTTTTTCATACGTGGGACTCAAATACGATATAAATGAAGCAAAAATTAAAGACATTTTAAACTATTTATTTATTGGTGAGGTAGGTCATGTAGATATGCCTTTGTTAATCGTTGATTGGGACTATTTTTTGATTTCTGATGTGAAATTTATACCGGGTATGAGGTATGATAAAATTTGCTCTAATTGTTTAAACGAATTCAAGATGAGACTGAAATTATACGATATGCAAACCGAGTTACGTGAAAACAGGATTACTTTATCAAATTATATAACATTGTGTGAACTAAAAAACATTATTTACGATAAGGATATGTGGTGTCATTACTGTTTTAAAACAAAAATTATAAGTTTCAATAGATTAAACACGTATTAAGTGAACTACAATATTGTAATTAATATTTAGATATAAGTACTATGTTAAAATGTGTATAAAACATAAATTAATTAAATTCAAAACGTGTTTTTTTTAATTGGTAAAAATTTAATGTTGTAAGTATTGGTAAATAAAAAATTACAAAATCACATACTTTTTATTTATAAAATAATCTATTAATACAATAATTATTAAATAACATTACTTTTCTTGAAAATTTAATTACTATGAATATCATAACATTTATAGGACATCCTGTATATTATTTAAAAATTGTAATATAATTTAAATAAAATATAGTTCATATATGAAGTTATGAAGTGTTTTTTATTTTTGTTTATTAATATGACATCATATTTATTTACCTAAGTAATTGATACTTTTTAAATATAGAAATAAGCCATGAATACGATTTTATTGAATTGAAGAAGCTTAATTGAATTGTTAAACTAATTATTTTCTTATTTTATATAAAATGATTAAATTTTCAGAAGCGTAACTATAGGATCAAATCAATTCTTAAGAAAACAGTAAAAATACTTTTAATTATTTTTTATTATAGCATATAAAAATACATATCTTAAATTATTGTCAAAGCTAAAAAGTGAAATTGAACGTTGTGAAGGTACTATGTTATATTGTTTTTATTCAGGTAGTAATTTCGAAAATATATAATTATAAAATAATATAATGGAATCATTGTTTTACGTTTGTAAACGCGTATTATTTGTATATTATTATTATTTATATTAAGCAATTGTTATTAATTAAACCTTTTTCCTACTCGTATATACACTATAGGTATACCAGGTAAACTTATATAATACCTACTATAATTTAATATAATAAAAAATGTTTACAATAACGCATCTGAAGAAATCCGAGAAAAGTACATTAGTTGTATTAATAAAATTAAAACTTTTAATAACAATTCACTTAAGTTGAGATCGAATTATACGAGGTATGTTCATAAAACTTTGAGATATAATCTTCTATTTCTTACTCAAATTGAGGTAGAATTATACAGGGCTCGATCATAAACTTTGAGTAATTACTAACGAAAAATTAGTATATCTTTGAATTGACTTCAATAACACCTTATTAAGACAAGGTTATTTAATACAGAAATGTTAATGAACTCAGATCAATTAATATTTTTTTCTAAATTACGAATGAACACTCTTAAAGTAAACAACCTTTTTACATAAATATAAAACGCGTTCAAATGAAAAGTTCACACTTATATGATAGTATATTAAAAATAAAATTTTTATTTAATATAGAAACATTAAAAAAGTACAGAATTAACGAATTTTTAATATTGTTTTTGGAAACAAATGAAAAAAAACATTCGAAGAACAATGTTACATTAAAAATTTAATAAATCAGAGTGTGGTAAGAAAGATGGACTTAACACAGCTCGACTCACAATTATATTTTTTCTTACATACCAGAAATAGGATGGTGTAGTCATGTAATTGGAGAGTGGTTTAGAATAAAGGGAAGTCTTATGCAAATTCCTATTTTGAAAGTTTGTTTTGAATATTGTTTAAGGCATTCAGGTAAAATTTGTAATAAATGTGCGATTGCATAGATTAGTTTTAAATGATGTCAATATTGTAAAACTGTATTCAATGTGAGATTGCTTGTTTAAATTTTCAATATGTTATAAAAACAAAAAAAATAAAATTGTTTTATATTTAGAAATTCTTACGTAATCGTTTACTTTAAATGTATGTTTTTGTTGATGAATTTTCTTATAATCCTACACCTCCAATTTAGTGTAGGGTGTTACGTTACAAGGTTTCATTTGTATTGTTTGTATTATGAGGTGAGAATTGTTATTGTATTTTTTACTCACTTTTTGAATAATATCAATACATTTATAATTTACCTCTGAAGCTAAATTACTTATAAAACCAATTTAAATGTTCGAATCTAGTGTTCGGAGCTCAATGTAAATATATAAAGAATTCTGATAATGACTTAGATCAAAGATTCACCACATTCGTTAACACAATATAATTAGATATACAAAGCAAGCCCTCGCGACGTGCCAGCCCGGTCAAATATATATGCACAATACTTAGAAAAATTTCAATTTCTTTTTCATGCTGGAGGATGATTATATATGCACCCCAGCACCCCATTCGTTCATACATTATCTATAGTTTAGATATATTAATTACTAAAGTAAAATTCGGATCTCTTGTGATTGTTCATGATCACTCTGAATTGACTTTGGGGGGAGGCATCATGAATACAATTTTACTGAAGTGATATGGAGGGGTTGCTGAAGACGCTTAATGGACTCTTTCTATCTCACTCAGACCTATTCTAAAAAACCTCCCCCGAGTGCTGCACACATAAAGCTTTGGGGGGCGGGGGAGGGGGGGGGGTTGATCCTCAAGTGCTGCACACATAAAGTTTTGGAGGGTTGATCCTCAAGGTCAACAGGTCGATCAACTTCAACTGCTATAGGTAACAGGTAGGTCAGGTCGATCAGGTACACCAGATCAGGTCGATCTGGTAACCTGATCGACCTGATCGATCTGATCTGGTCGATCTGGTGTATTATAAAATAATATACATTGTTTTTCTAAATAATTTCTGTTTTTTACATATCAATTTTTATTACATTTTTTTAAATATAAGAGTGTTCTTCAAATGATTTTTTCACATTTTCAGTATACATTGTTAGCATTTCTAAAAGGCATTACCCATTTTGTGTTTTAAATATATTTTCCTGTTTAATTTGGAGTGGTATTATATTGATATATTTCTTTTTTTAAACACTCGACACTGACAATCGCACGGCTTTATTTACGCACAATATTGTTGTATAATTGTTATTTACTGCGCATTTACATATATTTAATCTTTTCACTCACTAACATAAATTAATCGAATCTACACTATATGCTACCGTAGGCTATATATAATTGCTATAGGGTTTATTTATAATACCCCGCCTTAACAAATTAATCTAATAAGATTTTGTTTTTTAAATTTTTACTAATTAAGCAGTACGCGTGTCTTTGTCAAAATAAACACATTTCTATATTTAAAGCTTTTAATGAAAACAAGGTCATACATTTCGATATTAAAATAATTTAAATCACATCAAATAAGTTTTTAATTTATATAAAATAATGTACATGGTATTTCTAAATAATTTCTTTTTTTACATATCAATTTTTATTACAATTTTAAATATAAGAGTGTTCTTCAAATGCTTTTTTTACGTATTCAGGATAAATTGTAAGCATTTCTAACAAACAATAGCCATTTTGTGTTTTAACTATGCTTTCCTGTTTAATCAAACTTTGAAAATTTTCAAAGTGATCAACTCCTCCTATTCTAATACTTGAGGACAAACAACTTGTAAAAAAATGTTGTAATTCCAAATTTTCCAAAATATTCAATCTCGAATTCACTATTTCACTTAACAAAAAGAGGTTGTTTAAAGTTTCTTTTGTAATACATATAAATTCATTGTAGTAATTTTCCATTTTTATCAATCTTATCTTATTGTATGTTTCAGCATTAATTTGTAAATTAGGTAAATATATCGTATTTAAAATATCGCTTTCGAAGTATTCATAAATTTGTTCTCGATATAAAATTAAATTGTTCCATCCCGTTCGAGTTAATAACAACTCTATACCATTACGAGATCCGATTTTTACTGCAGGTTTAAATCCGTTGTCAATATCTATGCCTATTGTTATATATTTACTTTTTGAATTATTTAGCCCAAATGAATTTTGGTAAATAAAACGAATTTCCTTTGCGTTTTTTGGATCATGACCATAGGAAGATGACACTATCAAATAAAAGAATAAAATAAACAATTCTTAAAATACATAATATAAAATTAAACTTACTTTTTAAAAGTGCTTCTAACAACCACAACAAAACAACTGTATTAATAAATTGATGTACGATGCGCTTTGGGTATTTAAAACCTATAATACCCCGCCTCCCCCGCGAGCCGAGCCGGTCAAAAGGGGAAGTGCGCCCCCTCGCGGTACCCGGGGAAAAGACGACCGGAAGTGCGCCGAAATCCCTCTGACGTCATTTGACCTTGACACGTGTTCGAATCTTTTACCTTCTTGCTTATGTAAACATGATATCATCATATGATATCACCTCTTATAATGTAAACATAATAACGACCATGTTTATGTAAACATGATGTCACCCGTGCTTATGTAAACACAAGTCATCGACACCAAGGGGCTCCTCTTGGGTGCCATGCACCCGGGGGCTTCTTTTGGGAGGATGCGCAATAAACAATTCTTAAAATACACAATATAAAATTAAACTTATTTAAAACTGCTTCTAACAATACTTTATAATCCCCCGCCTCCCCGCGCATGCTAAAACGGCCTGAAGTATACCAAATCCCCGCTGACATTATTTAAAACTTTATAATACCCCTCCACCCCCCTGCAAGCCAAAAAGGCCTTAAGTGTGTCTACATTTACATAATACAATAAACAATTCTTAAAATATACAATATAAAATTAAACTTATTTAAAATTGCTTCTAACAATACTTTATAATACCCCGCCGCTCCCGCGCATGCCAAAACGGCCTTAAGTGTTCGATTCTTTTACCTTCTTGCTTATGTAAACATGATATCATCATATGATATCACCTCTTATAATGTAAACATAATAACGACCATGTTTATGTAAACATGATGTCACCCGTGCTTATGTAAACACAAGTCATCGACACCAGGGGCCCCTCTTGGGTGCCATGCACCCGGGGATCCTTTTGGGAGGATGCGCAGTAGACCTGCGCAGAACCCTACTTTGAGCCAGAACGATCATAGGTATACTACTTTTGTGCTCGCAGCTGCATCGTTCTTGTTGAATATTTCCAAAACTATTGAGGTAAGTTGTTCCATTAATTTGCAATGATTTTCTTGTCATCCAGAAAATTTTATGAATAGATTTTCATAAATTACAACATTTCCATTATCAATATTGTTTATGTCCTTGACATCTATTTTTAGAATCGACTCTGGACAAACGGAAACTTCTAACCTATTCGAAGTCGTTGAATTTGGTTAACCTCCAAATCCTGGTAAATAATATTTTTGTTGAGAGCATCGAAAATGCGTGCACTCAGTTGAGTTACCAGAGGTGAACTGATTTTTGATCGAAAATCGATACAATTGGTATTCTTGTTTGAATTTTGTGAGTCAAATCCATGTATTTTTGAATTTATTTCTCTCTAATAAATTATTTTTATTCTAGATTTTTCTTCTGTATCAACCTCGATTTCCTTTGGAATGTCTTCCCGAGCAGTTTGATTGGTACATTACATTTTCATCAATTTTTGGATTCTTGATTGACTCATTTTCGTCCGTCTTGGTTGTTTACAGGGGCGTTACACAAATTTGACCCTTATTAACTAATTTGTTAATTTATCCTTTGAAAATATACACATTAAATGCATGAAACAATTACATAATTTTTGATATGCTTACATTTTTACAGAGAATGTTATTTGTAGAGTAAATTGGTTTACAAATTCTTAAATTTTTCTAGGTTATCATGATTAATACATTTTTACAAATTTTTAGCTAATTAAGTTTTTTGTTTCATTTCTGATGTGACAATCATCAGTTTATTTAGACTTAGCAATATTTGTCATGTTTCATTCATCCTGAGAGACTCAAATAAATTTAGAAAATTGAAATTTTGAAAAATAAAAAATTTCTCGTAGAGCAAATTTTTAAAGTGTCTTTCGACTTAGAATTTTGTGCTTGTTTCGAATATATGATTCATTTTATCATCGGGAGCCTTTCTTTTTCATTTTGACACATAGCATAATCCATTTCAAATTGCATCAAAAGATAAATTTAATTCTAGATTGAAGATTCAATTTCAAAAATTTTTGTGTTCAAAATGTGATAAAATTTTTTTTTTTTATTAAGTACCTCTCTGATTTTTGATGTTTGTGACTGATCTATTCTGATTCTATTTGCCTAAATGTATTTTTCAAGACTATGTGCGTCAATCTCCTCCATTTCAAGTTGTACTTGTCTTTTTTGTGCGAATGGCTTTTCACTCTTGTGATTTCCTTCAATGACTTTCTTAAAATGTTGCAAACTTTATATCCCTTGAAGTTGAAATTTCTAAATTATAAATCAACTTGACTGTAAAATAAACTTAAAATTTGTGTCATTAAATTTCCCCTTTAAATTAAATTGTTTGTAAAATCAAAATTGTAACTAATTGAATTATCTGAATTCTTAAATTGACATCTGACTATTTAATTGTTTGACTCTTTCTGAAATTTTTTTTTTAAGTTTTGACCATTTTCTAAGCGTTTTGTTGATTTCAACTATTTAATTAATTATAAGTTTGGATTAATTGTTTCCTACTGTGATGAATATTTAATTGGCTTCTTTCTTTCAATACGATGGATTTTAATTCACATCCTCTGTATTTGAATATTATTTTGTTAATTCCTGATTGTTTATTTTCTCTCTAATTGATCATTTTAATATTAATTTATAAATTTTTAATCTTATTCCCCCATTTTAATATTTTTAGTCAATGTGCCCTATTTTTCAAACTATTTCACGCAACTTTTAACTATTCTGCTCAAATTGTCTCTTTGCAATTTCAGCATTAATTCATTATCCCATTTATTTTTCATCAATAAACTTTTATCATCATAATCAATCGTCAATTATTTTTATTATCAAAAATTATTTTATTTTTACTTCATCTACAGCAAATCTTCCTTTTGGTCCATCCTATGATGTTTTTGTCACCAATCTTTCTTCATCAAAATGTTTTCTTCAATTAATTTTTCCGCATTGTCACTAATTTATCCATGTTTATAATTTTAAAATTTTTGTTGTCATCTCGAATCTTCGAAATTTTTGTACGCTTATTTTTGTAGTCAATTAGTTTTCTCATAATTGTTTTCAGATTTTTAAATGTAGTAGTCTTGACAATTTTTATTTTTAATTAATAATGTTGAGTTCAAATCTCTCAATGTTAATGAATTCCATAAATTTTTCACTTTTAATAATCGTGTCCATTTTATTCGCTAATCAAATTTACAAGTTTCGGCATCCTGATTTTCCTTATCAAAGTTTCCGATTTTTATGTGTTGATTTTTAAGCGGACCCGTTTGAATAATTCCATCTTCATGATGTAATCTTCAGCATTTATTCCAATTGTTGTTTTTGTGTTGAAGTCCATTATCCATTTCACTTCTTTATTTGTTGTGATTTGACTCCGCGTTTTTGTCTTTTTGGTTTTGTGATTGCACTGTTTATTAAATGTTCTAATTTTCAACTGTCTATCACTGTACCGTAATTTAAATTTTATCCGTTTGTACCGAATTTTCATTGACTTTATTATTTTCAACCGTGCATGTTTATTTTGTATTTTTGTATGTGAAAAATTTTTGAATCGAACAATGTTCCCGAATTTCACTGTTTTATTTAATAAAAGTTTTTGTGATTTGAAATGTTTATGTTTTATGAAAGTCTGCTTCTTTCTGTTTATTATTGGCACTTTTTCACTTTTAAATGTTCTTTTGACTCTAATAATTGTCTTTATTTTAAATTTTCTTGCACTTTTATGGTTCTTCACATTTTTGTGTTTTCTTTTATTTTGATGTTTGTTGCTAAATTTCTTTTGTTTGGAGCTTCTGGGAAATCTTTTATTTTTCTTTGTTCTTGAACCTCTTGTTTTGTACTTCGGCTTTGCATATAATTTCTTGATCTTCAAGTAGAGCCTTTTGAAATTTCTTCTTGCATGCACAACGTTGAATTTGTATTGAACTTCCTCCATTTCTTCGATTTGTGTTGGAATTGGGGTTTCAACTTTTGGATCCATTATTGTATCCATCGAGGAGATTTCTTGTCTGATTACCATTATTATTTCTTTATTTCGAGCTTCTATTTTATTACCCAGAGTTGCAATTTGTTCACTTATGTGTGTCTTTAATTCTTGATTTCCAGCTGTTATAAATTTCATCAATTCCTGCATGTCAAATTGGCTTTGTTGAACATTTTGTTGCGAGTCAAGTTTAACTTCTTCACTTGTTTCGGGAATATCTTCTTGTGCAGATTCGATTTCCAAAGATTCTTTTAGTTTTGAAGTTAAAGAATCTTCAATAGTTGTTTTTATTTCTGCTTCTCTTTCTTCAACAATTGGTTTTTCTTGCTTTTTACGTGACATGATGAATTTAGTTTATAAAATGTTATTATTGCAAATAAGAATCAAAGAAATTGTAAATAGAAAATGTTTAAATACAAAACCTGTCAATAAAGAATTAATTATTATAATAATCAAAATGTTGTTTTATTTTCACAAACAAAAATAATTTTTAAGTTTTTTACCCTTAAATTTTATCAAAACTACCCCTATCGTGATGTCGATGCTAGGATGCCAAAAGATGCTATGCTTTGGTGTATAAAAATTTCAAAAATATTAATTTTTCACAAAAATTTTTCTGTACCCTTAATTTTTATTTTGATCAAAACTACCCCTAATTTCACTCGACGCCCCACGTTCGGAAGCCAAAAGATGCTATGTCCCCCTGCCTATAAATGTTGGGTACAGGAAGGTACACACATTATTGCCCCTTCTTTCTATGCTCTCGGGATGAGTCGTTCAGGGAGTGGGTCCCTTATGGTTCGAAATAATTATTAGAGGCGACGTTGCTATGCTCATTGGCTCTCTCAGGATATTTTTAACCTTGCTTTCCTTTTAGGCTTCTATACAAAGTATAACAAGAAGCCTTATGATCTAGCTCCGTGTCCGTCTGTCTGTCCGTCTGTCTGTCTGTCTGTCCGCATAATTCAAAAACATACAGAGCGTTTCAAATCGTGTTGGAAATACTCTGTGTGTATAGAGGTCTAAGAACTGGGTAGCCAGTGCGCTACTTTTAGGCTTCTATACAAGGTATAGAAAGAAGCCTTATGGTCTGGCTTCGTGTCCGTCCGCATGTTTCAGAGCCAATCATAACGTTGATCAACTGATACGTTGTTATATTGTAAATACTTCGTCTATATAGTATTGCGTTAATCTGTTAATCCGTTGTTTCGGATGTTCGAATGTTCGAAAGAAATTTACTAAGTTAAAGATATTTTCAAAGAGGTCTCCCTATATAAACTACTTGTTAGGCTTCTATACAAAGTATAACAAGAACCCTTATGATCTGGCTCCGCGTCTGTTTGTTTATTTATTTAATGTTGTTCTCATCTCTTATTATAAAAGGCCAAGTCCTTCCTTCCTTCTGTCTGTCCCACGGAAATACCCGAAGCAAACCGAACCGAACGCATAACGGATAATTTCATAACCAATCGGATAAACGTATCATCGTATCATCGGATCAACGTATCAACGTATTTAAATTTCCTATATAGGTGAAAAATCTCTTATTATAAAAGGCCAAGTCCTTCCTTCCTTCCTTCCTTCTGTCTGTCCCACGGAAATACCCGAAGCAAACCGAACCGAACGCATAACGGATAATTTCATAACCAATCGGATGAACGTATCATCGTATCAACGTATCATCGGATCAACGTATCATCGGATCAACGTATCGCATGGGACCGAGCGTCAGCAGCTTGCCGCGCTTGAGTTTCTTCTAAAGTTTCACGTTGTTGACGTATCGCATGGGACCGAGCGTCAGCAGCTTGCCGCGCTTGAGTTTGTTCCAAAGTTTCACGTTGTCGACGTATCGCATGAGACCGAGCGTTAGCTTGTCGCTGTGATCGAAGCTGTTCTTCTGTGTTATTAGCTCTTGTACGTGCTTTTCTCTCACGATTCAATCGTCGTCGCTTTGCAGCAGGATTTTCAAAATTTTCATTATCCATTATGGAAGTTCACATAATGCTTTTTTGGAAATAGACTTACCTATATAGACAAAATGATACGATGATACGTTGATCCGATGATACGTTGATACGATGATACGTTGATACGTTGATCCGATGATACGATGATACGTTGATACGATGATACGTTGATACGATGATACGTTGATACGATGATACGTTGATCCGATGATACGTTGATCCGATGATACGTTGTGCGTTCGGTTCGGTTCGGTTTGCTTCGGGTATTTCCGTGGGACGGACAGAAAGAAAGAAAGAAAGAAAGACTTGGCCTTTTATAATAAGAGATACTTCGTCTATATAGTATTGCGTTAATCTGTTAATCCGGTGTTTCGATTCGCTAATGCAATTTACAAATACGCAAATGTTCGAAAGAAATTTACTAAGTTAAAGATATTTTCAAAGAGGTCTCCCTATATAAACTACTTGTTAGGCTTCTATACAAAGTATAGCAAGAACCCTTATGATCTGGCTCCGCGTCTGTCCGTCTGTCTGTCCGCATAATTCAGATCTAATCAGAACCTTCGAAATTGTGATTGTGACCGCAAAAATTTAATTAGTGCAGATTATCTGATATTACATTATAATAATATGGCGACCAAAAATAACAACTTTTTTTTCAATGCAGACCAAATATAAGTTATATTTTATTTACATAATTTTTCACCTATATAGGAAATTTAAATACGTTGATACGTTGATACGATGATACGTTGATACATTGATACGATGATACGTTGATACGTTGATACGTTGATCCGGTTTTATTGTAACCACAGCAGTGGCTTGATGTGATTGGTGAAGTTAAGTTGTAAATAAAAGAGAAAGATTAGGATTGATCGACCTTAAGAAATGGATCGTACATTACAGAGAAGTAAAGTTCCGGATGGAATGGAAAAGTTTGCTTATTATTGATTATATAGTAAATGATAAATACCAACCGCAAAAATATATTTAGTGCAGATTATCTATTTTCAATGCACACCAAATATAAGTTATATTTTATTTTCATAATTTTTCACCTATATAGGAAATTTAAATACGTTGATACGTTGATCTGTTGATAAGTTGATCTGTTGATAAGTTGATCTGTTGATACTGCTGTGTACTTTTTATCATAAATTGTACACCTCGGGTTTTGTCTTGGTCGCCACTTTCAAATGAAAGAAAATTTTATAAATTAGTAAATAATTAAGTTTCCGAGGGTCCAACTTTACAAAAAAAATTCACCACCTCGTCCCATTCGTACTAGCTCAGTCACGAGTCTCCTCAGAGTATGGTAGGTTCAGACTCAATTAGGGGATGAAACTTCTTTGGTTGAAACAAACTCGTTGTAAATGCTTAAAATTGCTGATAGAATAATAAATGAAATATTCTGTTTTGATCGAAGAGATAAACGTGATTCACCTTTGTTATGATTGATTTCAAAAATTAGAATGCCTCACTTTTAGGCTTCTATACAAAGTATACCAAGAAGCCTTATGATCTGGCTCGGTGTCTGTCCGTCTGTCAGTCTGTCCGTCCGTCCGCATAATTCAAAATCATACAGAGCTTTCAAATCGTGTTGGAAATACTCTGTGTGTATAGAGGTCTAAGAACTGGGTAGCCAGTGCGCTACTTTTAGGCTTCTATACAAGGTATATTTATGATTAGGGCCAATTTATTTGTCAAATCGTCTTGACGTTTCTTCGGCGAATCGCCCATGAAAGCTGCGGGTCTCGCGGAAGGAGGAACAACCGGTAAAACCGTCACGATCATCCACTCGGGTCGTGAGTATTTCGGATCCATTCCCAGGGCGCTGCAATCTGCGTCGCTAATTTGTCTAAAGATATGCAGCACTTCTTCCGCCAACAAATACTTTTTTTCTTGTGGAACCTTTCCGTCGGATTCCTTCCATTCGGCCGTGAAATCGAGACCCGATTTTCTAATTACAGGTTGATGATTTCCACATCCACCATCCGCGTGACATATTGTTTGTTCTTTGCACAAACCGTACACTAGTTCTAGGCGTTTCTTGGAATCGTCTGCAGTTATCTTCTGAGCGTGTTCGAAGTGGTTTTGTTTTTTTGGGTTCACCAACAATTTACTGCAATTAAAGCAGACGCAGCGTAAAACTTTCATGACATCTTTAATCATGCCAACGTGAAAGATCGGTTTGGCCAATTCGATGTGACCAAAGTGACCGGGGCAAGTGTCCCGGTCGCCTTCGCATGTTTGACATGGTAAAGTGCTGTCAAACGCTCCCATCCTCGGATCCATCAGGCCGCCCACTTTTGGAAGACTTCCTTCCATAATTTCTACATGATTTATACCTTCTGGGACGACAGACATGCTACGAATATCTTCCAGACTAAAAATGCCAAATTGCACATTCTTTACAGTTTTGAAAGCAGATTTGTTTTCGATTAATGCCATTGTTAATAATTTACTTTTACTTAACGCGCGAAAAATTAGCCAAACTGTTACATCTACTATACTCATAGGGCGATGTCCTATATAGGCAAATTGATCTGATGATACGTTGATCCGTTGATACGATGATACGATGGTTCGTTGATACGATGATCCGTTGATACGATGATCCGTTGATATGATGATCCGTTGATACGATGATCCGTTGATACGATGATACGATGATCCGTTGATACGATGATCCGTTGATACGATGATCCGTTGATACGATTATACCATGATACGATTGTCCGTTGATCCAATTATTCTTTGATACGTGGCTTACTGGTCTAACTGCCGCAGGGATTAACGGCCAGAATAAAGTGAAGATAAGCTATTGTTCCAAGGATATGATTTACTAGGATATTGGATATCAGGGGACGTGTTAAAGAAAGACTACGTTTTGAATCGACTAGTTGCGACCCTCTATCGGGGTCATTTTCAAGACTGTAATAAAGAAAAATGTACATAAACAAGCGAAAACAAGGTGGAACTCGCTTTAGCGGCAGTTCTTAGGCTTCTATACAGCTACCTTTCTGGTGTGGAAAGTTGTTATTATCTGGTTATTTTTGGTCGCCATATAATGTAACATCACATAATCAGATAATCTGCTCTAATTATTTATTATTTTATTTTAACCACAGCAGTGGCTTGATGTGGATAGTGAAGTTAAGTTGTAAATAAAAGAGAAGGAAGAGGATGGATCCACCTCAAAAAATGGACCGGAAATTACGCGAATTTCGAAAGCGAAAGCAAATTGCCAATATGACGTCAGAACAAATTATTCAACATCGCGAAAGAAATCAAATTGCCAACATGACGTCAGAACAAATTGAACAAAATCGCAAACGAAAGCAAATTTCCAACATGACCCCTTCGAAAATATTACATCGTTCACGTAGTCATGCAATTCGCCGACAAAATCCACGAAGTAAAAACGCAGCTGTTCTTGAAGTAGGTAACGTTGTAGAACCAAATGTCGACGTTCATAACGGTAGTTTTACACTACCAGAAAAGTACACTACCACAACTACCAGAAAAGTAGTTGTATTTTATTTTACTTTGATGTGAAAAAATAATTTTTTAATGATGTGGTTAGTGAAGTTAAGTTGTAAATAAAAGAGAAAGGAGAGGATTGGTCCACCGCAAAAAAAGGACCAAACATTACAGAGAAGTAAAGTTTCGAATAGAATGGAAAAGTTTGATTGTTATTACTTATATAGTAAATGATAATTACCAACCGCAAAAAATTTAATTGGGCAGATTATTTATATAAAAAGAAATAAAAAACTTTCATCAGCTCCCATACAAATTTTATTATAATAAAAAAAGAAAACTTATCAAATTGTCTTTCATGAAAGAACATCAATACAAAATAAATCTTGGATTTTAAATCCAAGGTGAATAAACCTTTGAAATTTTTAAAATTAATACAAATAATGATTCGAAACAAAGAGGCTTCCACTCTTCATCCCAAGTTGCTTGATTATTAAGCCAATCAAGTCTCTCGCTTTACATTAGCGGGCTTAAATGTTTATAAATTTAAATTGTCGCTTATTTAAAGCTTAAAATATATTTTTAACAAAATTAGAAAACTTTTTAATTTTTAACTTATCACTGAGGGTATCAAAGAATGCACTCTGTTAGAAGTCTTTTCCCCAAATCCTATTTTAAATACGCTGAAGGCAAATTTTTAACAAATTATAGAAATCATGAGTTCACTGTACCTGGCTCCTGGACATAACGAAATTTTCATTTTTAAAAAGGATATCATTTAGTTGTTGTGTGTGTGTGCCCTGCTTTAGATTCGCATATGCGATGACACAAATTCATACCAGTTGGTATTATCCACTTGACTTGTGTTGAAGTTTTGTGCTCGCAGCTGCATCGTTCTTGTTGAATATTTCCAAAACTATTGAGGTAAGTTGTTCCATTAATTTGCAATGATTTTCTTGTCATCCAGAAAATTTTATGAATAGATTTTCATAAATTACAACATTTCCATTATCAATATTGTTTATGTCCTTGACATCTATTTTTAGAATCGACTCTGGACAAACGGAAACTTCTAACCTATTCGAAGTCGTTGAATTTGGTTAACCTCCAAATCCTGGTAAATAATATTTTTGTTGAGAGCATCGAAAATGCGTGCACTCAGTTGAGTTACCAGAGGTGAACTGATTTTTGATCGAAAATCGATACAATTGGTATTCTTGTTTGAATTTTGTGAGTCAAATCCATGTATTTTTGAATTTATTTCTCTCTAATAAATTATTTTTATTCTAGATTTTTCTTCTGTATCAACCTCGATTTCCTTTGGAATGTCTTCCCGAGCAGTTTGATTGGTACATTACATTTTCATCAATTTTTGGATTCTTGATTGACTCATTTTCGTCCGTCTTGGTTGTTTACAGGGGCGTTACACAAATTTGACCCTTATTAACTAATTTGTTAATTTATCCTTTGAAAATATACACATTAAATGCATGAAACAATTACATAATTTTTGATATGCTTACATTTTTACAGAGAATGTTATTTGTAGAGTAAATTGGTTTACAAATTCTTAAATTTTTCTAGGTTATCATGATTAATACATTTTTACAAATTTTTAGCTAATTAAGTTTTTTGTTTCATTTCTGATGTGACAATCATCAGTTTATTTAGACTTAGCAATATTTGTCATGTTTCATTCATCCTGAGAGACTCAAATAAATTTAGAAAATTGAAATTTTGAAAAATAAAAAATTTCTCGTAGAGCAAATTTTTAAAGTGTCTTTCGACTTAGAATTTTGTGCTTGTTTCGAATATATGATTCATTTTATCATCGGGAGCCTTTCTTTTTCATTTTGACACATAGCAATACGTCTAGACCAGCCGAGGCTACCTCCTCCGACAGCACTCTGCCCCTGTCGCTGGTTTGGTCTGAACCCCACTCCGGGGCCTTCGCATTGAAGTCGCCCGCCACTACGACCGTGTTGTGCTGACGTATCTCTTGGAATAGATGTTCCAGCTTCATCTCGTATTCATTTATTTCTTGGTTTGGTGAGTAGTATGCACTAAAGTATGTCTTCCCCCTCGCCACGACCCAAACATATCCGTGGCCTTTGCCGATTTTTTCCACTAGCCCGTTATCAACTATTATTGCCGCCTTTCCCGTATGGTCTTTGTGCCAGTTTGTACTGCCGGCCCGGTGCGGCTCGCTTACGATAGCTATGTCAATGCTCTTCTGTTTCAGCGTGTGCCAGAGGAGGGTCTGAGCCTTTGCGCAGTTGTTGAAATTGACTTGAAGTACCCTTGTTTTGGTTCTTCCTGCATCTTCCGCTGCGCACTCTGTGCCAGGTTGATTTGCACTCCAGGCAATAGAACTGCTCGCGGCACTCTCTGGCTCTGTGTCCCTCTTTGCAGCAGTTCTAGCATTTGGAGCTGCGGTCTGGGCCCTGTTTATTGCAGCCTCCGCCGTCGTGGTCAGAGGCCCAGCACCGAAAACACCTGTAGGTCTGTCTGACTCTACAGGTGCTCGCTTATTGGCCGAGGGCTCGCTGATCCTGATTTTGGCAGTCTGGGTCTTGCCTGGTGCCTCTCGAAGGGACTCGAGATGGAATTCCTCTGTTGCCCCCCCTAGTGCTGTAGAAATCGCCGCTCTCACCTCCTCCAAGGTGGTGATGGCGTCTATATCTCTAACTTGCAAGTTGATCATTTTTGTCATCGAGCGGATCGCCGTGTCGCCCAATTTCTCGGCCATTTTTTCCTGGAGGCTTTTGGCGTCTCTTTAACTAGTTCGACCAGGACGTCTCTATTCCTGATCATTTTTACTTTCTTGATGTTGTCAACCACATGTGTGGGTTTCTTGTGGTCTTGAGCTTCTTCGGGATGTCTACGTAGGGCAAGGTGTCTGTCACCTTAATCAAGATTGCCGGCGTCTTACCCTTTCTGGATCTGTCCTCTCTACTCTCTCTTTGGGCCTTTTTGTGTTCCGCCCTCTCTCTTTTATTGGCCGCTTGTCTGGTCTTCTTTTCCTTTTTTGGCGTCAAATCACACGATCTTGGAGACCAATTGATAGAACCATTGCTTGAAATAATGTTGTCACCAAATTGTCCTTTCAATAAATCGATGGTTTCGGTGGCTGTGTGGCACGTAGCACCATGCTGTTGGAACCATAAATTGTCGATGTTTAACTTTTGGATTGTTGGAAACAAAAATGCATTGAGCATGTGTCGATATCTCACACCATTCACCGTAACGGTAGCTCCTTTCTCATTTCGAAAGAAATATGGACCGATGATGCCGTTGGCGTGAAGATCTCATGTACCTATAAAATTGATATTTTCTTAAGTGATGATAATATTCTGAGTGTAATACACAGAAAAAAATAGTAGTTAAATTGGCTTCTTTTGATATCTTGTTTTTCATTTCGTTATATCGGTGATGAAACGAAATAGACAGAATTTTCACCTTTAGCCTGGAAGAAAAACCGAATAGTAAAACTGTGGCACGAGGTGTCGGTACAGAACATCTTGAGATTATTTTTTGGGAATCTTTTTGGACTTCCAGGCCGTTGAGTATTTGTTTAAAAACAGAACTTTAAGAAATATTTACCATTTTTTATGTGGACTTGCTTTGATAGAGCCCCAATTTCCTTCATCAGGCTGATTTTTACTTGAAACGCTGGCAAGTATAAATTAGGAACTTGCAAGGCAAGTCGAGGTGTGATGGTGGCAAATCAGTTCGTAGGAATGAAGATGGTGAACATAATCATACTATGGAATATCGGAACTTCGTACCGGGATTGATTATTTGGGAGCTTTCTCCTTTTGCTCCTTTTAAATTTCGGTTAGTATAATTTATTTAAAAATAACCAATTAAAAAATATAAAAACAAATTAGGCTACATAATTGAAAACATTATCATCAGTTGCACTGAGTTCAATGTATTCTTTAACAACGAGGGATCGAATACATTGTTTGATCATGCTAATTTCGGGTTTGAATTGCGAGGAAAGGCCTTCCAAAATTTCTGAATACAGCTCAACATTTGATAGCGTTTTTCGTGATTTCATGATTCTGACGATCATCGCTTCCACGGCATACTTCCTCTGTTCGTCAATATTTTTATCTACAGTTTCTTGTTCTTTCTGTCTGTCGGATTTTAGCGGAACGTTGATGTTAATTCGGTGCTTCTTATTTTTATATTGTTCGTTTAAACAAATCATGGAATGTTCAGTTAATTCTTCGGCAGTTTTGCAAAACACCAATTTGACTTTTAACAAAATCTGAATAATTTGCACGATTGAATTCATATCTATCTTGGTTTGTTCCTGTATTTCGGCTAAAGTCCAGGAAGTGGAACTGTTAAACAATAGAAGAACTGCCATTTGCATGGTACTCGCTTGAATGGTATAACGAATTTTATAGTTGGTCATAACGATTTCGCCCTTTGACAGATTGTACATCCAAATTAGTTTCTTCCCAGAATGTTTTGTATTGTAGAATTCTGAAAATTGGGTAACACATTTTTCCAGTTCCTGTGGTAAAGTATGGAAGGGTGTGGTCTGGAAAGGCCACGCTCCAAATTGGAGAACCATAATATTAAAATCGACGTTATCGACTTCCCGATCAGTTCCAGCGAATTCTTCATTTAGATCACTCGATAATTTCACATCTTGAAGCATCCCCTCGAATTGATTTACATATTGGATACCAGAGATTTCTTTCATTTTAATTATTATATTCGATTCTAAATCTTGACTAAAAGACGTATTATTCACCAATCGTTTGGCAATCAATTTGGAGTAATACTCTTTGAAGACATCCTTATCCTCGATAAAGGTAAACACAATCATAACTTCGTTTAATGCTTGCTCCAATTCGTTTTGACTCGAACCACTTTTCCTTAATAATTGGTCGCAATATCTTGCAACCAACTCCGATGTTTTACGAACCGTATTTGGTGTTTCCGTTACACAATTTTTGTTTACGAATCGCTTGGTAGCACTCTGTAACGCAACCTTCAAGATGTAATTGTCGAAAAACGCGAACTTGATCAAGTTTTCGTACTTCTTATAAACAACCAAAATAGCATCCGTATAAATTTTAGGATTCACTTCACCACACCCTTCAACAGAAGCCAAACCTTGATCCACAATATAGTTTTCGAAAACTTCAGCAAAATCCGTTAAATCTTCCATGTATGCGGAAAGAATTGTATACATAAACCTGATATCATCGTCGTTATCCAAAGTCAACAATTTCTTGAATTCGGCATAAAACAGTTCCGAATGCTTTTCAATGAGCGAACTTCGAAGAGTTTTCATTAAGAGATCTTCGGTTGAGGGATGCAAATAATCACCCACTCTCTTTTTTTCCTCTTGAAATATTTTTTCGGTCTTTTTTAAATATTCCATTACGGTGTTGCTTTTCAAGAACGCCGTACTTTCCAAAATATAAAATTTTTCCGTTTCTTCCAAAAATACTTTTTCAAAATGATCCCTGTAAACACACAGAAAATCGTGGTTATCATCCGCATATACCAGTCCAAGCGCAGAGAGACATTTCACAAGACTGGAAATAGAAGTAGAATCGATGGTTTCACCTTGTCGTTCACGATTGATTAATTCCATAGCGATTCCTACAATTTTATGATCGTACTCCCTAAAAATCGTTTCTTTCCACGTCATAACGGCTAACACACCAACTTCATATATTTCCGAGTTTGGGTCTTCTTCAAACTCATGTTCAGTTACGACGAAATTTTTATTGAGGTAACGAAATGCGGTGTCCAGAGTCTCACGTTTGCTTCCATATTTTTCCCACTCAGCGTTATGGAATCGCAATAAATCATCGTCCACTAGATCGGCACTCTTTTCAGATACGCTTTGGCAAAAGGAAATAAGAAAATCTTTTAGCTTTAAATAAAGGAGCCAACCTATGGTACCTAGATCGAACAGTTTCTCGTCTGATGTATTTAATTCTTCATTTGGAATTTGGCTACAGTAACGCTGCACATTGGTGTATATTTTAATTATTTCTTTGCTATTTGTTTTATTGCCGGTTTCAAACATTGCAGTCAAACTTGGAAGTACGTTGGTCCATGCTTCTTCTACGGTTATTGCTGATGTATTCATTTTTCGAAATAAACTTGTTTGAATGATGAGTTTTCTTTTTGGTATTTCCTAAAACTGGATTCGTAGCATTTATATACATAACACCAACGTGGAGTTGGTAACATGGATTAGTATTGTTATTTAGAAGTAGATATACAGGGTTTGTTCGAAATGGAAACTTACAAGACTTTCAGTATTGTACAGGGACGGCTCGAGGAAAGAATTCTGCTAGAGAATAGATTTGTTTATCAAATGTCAATGCTCCGTCCCACGACGCGAAGGTTACTGTTTAACTGTAGATAAATTTAATGAAACTTATAAGAATGTCTGGTGATAGCACGATATAACGAACCTCGATTTTTCTCTATAAATATTCGAAAAGCTGAAGGTTATATACATAGTAGAAATAAACAAAAAAAAATTGCAGAAAATACACGTTAAACCCTCAAAAACAATCCTTAAAAGAGTGGTAGTGAAACAGCGGGTTTCCCATGGGCTGTTGGCACTCTTACGCCACGCTTAACCCCGACATTTTTGTGTTCTTTCGTTTCTGTCCCCTTATTTCGATCCTTTCCTGATTTTATTTAATAAGTAAGCCATTTAGTAAATAATAACGCCTATAGGCCGCACAACTCCACTCCCATCCGAGTAAAAATATCAACGCCATAAATTAATGGAGTTTACATGAGCATTAAAAAAGAAACTGCATTTATATTACCCCAAATATTAAAACAAATAAAATTTTTTCAGCAAAGTCCATAAATTACGTCAACATTAATTAGATTAAGTAAGAAAAAGGTCAATTTGATGTCGTGTTCTGTTTATCATAGTGGGTGGTCTGTTGTAATTGGGTCAATTTCTGGTACAATGCTCATGACTAAATATTCAATTAATGGACCATTATATTATAACAATTAGAAAATTACACCTGCATCTTCTTGATACTTCTGAATGAACTGCTTGCATCACTGAATCTGAAAAACATAACAAACGTAATTTTTGTATACGCAAATGATTTGAAAAAATGTTATGAAAAGCAAAAGAAGGTTTAATTGTTTTAATTTATAAAAGCTTTGGGAAGAAATTAAATAAAATTTTGTTATTTGTAAAAGTGTAGGTATTTAAAAATTAATAATGATAAGTGTTGCGTTTAAAAGAATTAGTGCGCGGATAGATAGACAATTTTGGTGGGATGAGAAAGGATAAGGATTAAGGAAGCGTGGAGGACTCTCGTTGCGTCCGTGGAGACGTCAAGACGTAATTTTGGACTCTCTGTACGTCCGTGGAGAGGAATAAACGTAATTTTAAGAAAGTTGAATTTTGGAAATTGTTTTTGAATAATTCGCTTATTAAGTTGAGAATAATTAATTGTTGACTGATGATTCATAAAGAGTATGAGTTGATACGAAGATTGAGAAAAGTTCGATTGATATTTTGAAGACATTTGGAAAATTTTGGATTGGACCGCTAATAAATTTTTATGGTCACGTTTTTTTATGGTTATGTTACGAATTATTGGAAAATTATTGAAGATTATCAAATTTTGGACTTACCTGAGCGTTTACCCTGAGAAACGAAGAAATTCAATTCATCATTAATTCTGTTTGGAATCTTCATAGTATGGAAATTGGATCCAATTGCAGAGTCATCTCCACTTCATTTGTTCCGCTACGTGTTCTACACATCAATGGTACACGACGATATAAACTTCGGTAAGCACAATTGTGTCGATAAATTTTTAATAACATTTAAATTAATAACCAAGTTCGCGCGTAAGAACTGTGGGGGATTTATAAACTTTTCTATAATTGTTTTTGTAAATTTAATTTATTCCTAATTAATAAAAATCAATCTTTGATTGAGATGTTTTAAATGTATTAGTTAAGTTTTTGTTAGATTAAGTTTTTGTGATTATAAAATAAACGCCTGATGATAACTGGTGTAGGCAACACACAAGGCATAACAAAATGATGAGATGAAAATCAAAGGTGAATAAAAACAAGGTGGAACTCGCTTTAGCGGCAGTTCCTAGGCTTCTATACAGCTACCTTTCTGGTGTGAAAAGTTGTTGTTGCTAGTTATTTTTGGTCGACATAATATTTATAATGTAACATCAGATAATCCGATAATCTGCACCAATTACATTTTTTGCGGTTGGTAATTATCATTTACTATATAAGTAATAACAATCAAACGTTTCCATTCCATTCGAAACTTTACTTCTCTGTAATGTGCGGTCCATTTTTTGAGGTGGACCAATCCTCTCTTTCTCTTTTATTTACAACTTAACTTCACTAATCACATCAAGCCACTGCTATGGTTAAAATAAATAAAAACTTGTTTTTTTCACATCAAAGTAAAACTAGTAAATCGTATCCTTGGGACAATACCTTATCTTCACTTTATTCTGGCCGTTAATCCCTGCGGCAGTTAGACCAGTAAGCCACGTATCTCTTATTATAAAAGGCCAAGTCTTTCTGTCTGTCCGTCCCACGGAAATACCCGAAGCAAACCGAACCGAACCGAACGCACAACGTATCATCGGATCAACGTATCATCGGATCAACGTATCATCGTATCATCGGATCAACGTATCATCGTGTCTATATAGGACAGCTATTTCCAAAAAAGCATTATGTGAACTTCCATAATGGATAATGAAAATTTTGAAAATCCTGCTGCAAAGCAACGGCGATTGAATCGTGAGAGAAAAGCACGTACAAGAGCTAATAACACAGAAGAACAGCTTCGATCACATCGACAAGCTGACGCTCGGTCTTATGCGATACGTCGACAACGTGAAACTTTGGAACAAACTCAAGCGCGGCAAGCTGCTGACGCTCGGTCCCATGCGATACGTCAACAACGTGAAACTTTAGAAGAAACTCAAGCGCGGCAAGCTGCTGACGCTCGGTCCCATGCGATACGTTGATCCGATGATACGTTGATACGTTCATCCGATTGGTTATGAAATTATCCGTTATGCGTTCGGTTCGGTTTGCTTCGGGTATTTCCGTGGGACAGACAGAAGGAAGGAAGGACTTGGCCTTTTATAATAAGAGATGAGAACAACATTAAATAAATAAACAAAAAACTTACATATATTTTTTTAAATTAAATTAAACTTAATCAATATTTAAAATTTTTTTACTTATTTTAAACTAGATGATACCCCGTCCGAGGACGGGCAGCTAGAAGGACGGGCAGCTACCCAAGGTAACTTAAGTTGAATGAAGATTAAGGAAAGCTCTCAGTGCAATCGAAAAGCCATATGACCTTGGGTAGCTGCCCGGCCTTCTAGCTGCCCGTCCTCGGACGGGGTATCATCTAGTCAAAGAATAATTGGATCAACGGACAATCGTATCATGGTATAATCGTATCAACGGATCATCGTATCAACGGATCATCGTATCAAGGTATAATCGTATCAACGAATCATCGTATCAAGGTATAATCGTATCAACGGATCATCGTATCATCAGATCAATTTGCTTATATAGGACATCGCCCTATGAGTATAGTAGATGTAACAGTTTGGCTAATTTTTCGCGCGTTAAGTAAAAGTAAATTACGGTATTAACAATGGCATTAATCGAAAACAAATCTGCTTTCAAAACTGTAAAGAATGTGCAATTTGGCATTTTTAGTCCGGAAGATATTCGTAGCATGTCTGTCGTCCCAGAAGGTATAAATCATGTAGAAATTATGGAAGGAAGTCTTCCAAAAGTGGGCGGCTTGATGGATCCGAGGATGGGAGCGTTTGACAGCACTTTACCATGTCAAACATGAGAAGGCGACCGGGACACTTGCCCCGGTCACTTTGGTCACATCGAATTGGCCAAACCTATCTTTCACGTTGGCATGATTAACAATATCATGAAAGTTTTACGCTGCGTCTGCTTTAATTGCAGTAAATTGTTAGTGAACACAAAGAAACAAAACCACTATGAACACGCTCAGAAGATAACTACAGACGATTCCAAGAAACGCTTAGAACTAGTGTACGGTATGTGCAAAGAACAAACAATATGTCAAGCGGATGGTGGATGTGGAAATCATCAACCTGTAATTAGAAAATCGGGTCTCGATTTGACGGCCGAATGGAAGGAATCCGACGGAAAGGTTCCACAAGAAAAAAAGTATTTGTTGGCGGAAGAAGTGCTGCATATCTTTAGACAAATTAGCGACGCAGATTGCAGCACCCTGGGAATGGATCCGAAATACTCACGACCCGAGTGGATGATCGTGACGGTTTTACCGGTTGTTCCTCCTTCCGCGAGACCCGCAGCTTTCATGGGCGATTCGCCGAAGAACGTCAAGACGATTTGACAAATAAATTGGCCCTAATCATAAATATACTTTGTATAGAAGCCTAAAAGTAGCGCACTGGCTACCCAGTTCTTAGACCTCTATACACACAGAATATATCCAACACGATTTGAAACGCTCTGTATGATTTTGAATTATGCGGACGGACGGACACGGAGCTAGATCATAAGGCTTCTTGTTATACTTTGTATAGAAGTCTAAAAAGTAGCGCACTGGCTACCCAGTTCTTAGACCTCTATACACACAGAGTATTTCCAACACGATTTGAAACGCTCTGTATGATTTTGAATTATGCGGACAGACAGACGTACAGACAGACGGACGGACGGACAGACGGACACGGAGCTAGATCATAAGGCTTCTTGTTATACTTTGTATAGAAGCCTAAAAGTGATGTCGAAAGATCAACGTATCAACGGATCAACGTATCATCGTATCAACGTATCATCGTATCAACGTATCAACGTATTTAAATTTCCTATATAGGTGAAAAATTATGTAAATAAAATATAACTTATATTTGGTCTGCATTGAAAAAAAATTGTTATTTTTGGTCGCCATATTATTATAATGTAATATCAGATAATCTGCACTAATTAAATATTTGCGGTCACAATCACAATTTCGAAGGTTCTGATTAGATTTGAATTATGCGGACAGACAGACAGACGGACAGACGCGGAGCCAGATCATAAGGGTTCTTGCTATACTTTGTATAGAAGCCTAACAAGTAGTTTATATAGGGAGACCTCTTTGAAAATATCTTTAACTTAATAAATTTCTTTCGAACATTTGCGTATTTATAAATTGCATTAGCAAATCGAAACAACGGATTAACAGATTAACGCAATACTATATAGACGAAGTATTTACAATATAACAGCGTATCAGTTGATCAACGTTATGATTGGCTCTGAAACATGCGGACGGACACGAAGCCAGACCAAAAGGCTTCTTTCTATACCTTGTATAGAAGCCTAAATAAGGCTTCTTGTTATATCGTACTTTGTATAGAAGCCTAAAAGTAGCGCACTGGCTACCCAGTTCTTAGACCTCTATACACACAGAGTATTTCCAACACGATTTGAAACGCTCTGTATAATTTTGAATAATTATGCGGACAGACAGACGGACGGACAGACAGGCAGACACGGAGCTAGATCATAAGGCTTCTTGTTATACTTTGTATAGAAGCCTAAAACGTATCAACAGATCAACGTATCAACGTATCATCGTATCAATGTATCAACGTATCATCGTATCAACGTATCAACGTACCATCGTATCAACGTATTTAAATTTCTTATATAGGTGAAAAATTATGTAAATAAAATATAACTTATATTTGGTCTGCATTGAAAAAAAATTGTTATTTTTGGTCGCCATATTATTATAATGTAATATCAGATAATCTGCACTAATTAAATATTTGCGGTCACAATCACAATTTCGAAGGTTCTGATTAGATTTGAATTATGCGGACAGACAGACAGACGGACAGACGCGGAGCCAGATCATAAGGGTTCTTGCTATACTTTGTATAGAAGCCTAACAAGTAGTTTATATAGGGAGACCTCTTTGAAAATATCTTTAACTTAGTAAATTTCTTTCGAACATTTGCGTATTTATAAATTGCATTAGCAAATCGAAACAACGGATTAACAGATTAACGCAATACTATATAGACGAAGTATTTACAATATAACAACGTGTCAGTTGATCAACGTTATGATTGGCTCTGAAACATGCGGACGGACACGAAGCCAGACCATAAGGCTTCTTTCTATACCTTGTATAGAAGCCTAAATAAGGCTTGTTGTTATACTTTGTATAGAAGCCTAAAAGTAGCGCACTGGCTACCCAGTTCTTAGACCTCTATACACACAGAGTATTTCCAACACGATTTGAAACGCTCTGTATGATTTTGAATAATTATGCGGACAGACAGACGGACGGACAGACAGGCAGACACGGAGCTAGATTATAAGGCTTCTTGTTATACTTTGTATAGAAGCCTAAAACGTATCAACAGATCAACGTATCAACGTATCATCGTATCAATGTATCAACGTATCATCGTATCAATATCAACGTATCATCGTATCAACGTATTTAAATTTCCTATATAGGTGAAAAATTATGTAAATAAAATATAACTTATATTTGGTCTGCATTGAAAAAAAATTGTTATTTTTGGTCGCCATATTATTATAATGTAATATCAGATAATCTGCACTAATTAAATATTTGCGGTCACAATCACAATTTCGAAGGTTCTGATTAGATTTGAATTATGCGGACAGACAGACAGACGGACAGACGCGGAGCCAGATCATAAGGGTTCTTGCTATACTTTGTATAGAAGCCTAACAAGTAGTTTATATAGGGAGACCTCTTTGAAAATATCTTTAACTTAATAAATTTCTTTCGAACATTTGCGTATTTATAAATTGCATTAGCAAATCGAAACAACGGATTAACAGATTAACGCAATACTATATAGACGAAGTATTTACAATATAACAGCGTATCAGTTGATCAACGTTATGATTGGCTCTGAAACATGCGGACGGACACGAAGCCAGACCAAAAGGCTTCTTTCTATACCTTGTATAGAAGCCTAAATAAGGCTTCTTGTTATATCGTACTTTGTATAGAAGCCTAAAAGTAGCGCACTGGCTACCCAGTTCTTAGACCTCTATACACACAGAGTATTTCCAACACGATTTGAAACGCTCTGTATGATTTTGAATAATTATGCGGACAGACAGACGGACGGACAGACAGGCAGACACGGAGCTAGATCATAAGGCTTCTTGTTATACTTTGTATAGAAGCCTAAAACGTATCAACAGATCAACGTATCATCGTATCAATGTATCAACGTATCATCGTATCAACGTACCATCGTATCAACGTATTTAAATTTCCTATATAGGTGAAAAATTATGTAAATAAAATATAACTTATATTTGGTCTGCATTGAAAAAAAATTGTTATTTTTGGTCGCCATATTATTATAATGTAATATCAGATAATCTGCACTAATTAAATATTTGCGGTCACAATCACAATTTCGAAGGTTCTGATTAGATTTGAATTATGCGGACAGACAGACAGACGGACAGACGCGGAGCCAGATCATAAGGGTTCTTGCTATACTTTGTATAGAAGCCTAACAAGTAGTTTATATAGGGAGACCTCTTTGAAAATATCTTTAACTTAGTAAATTTCTTTCGAACATTTGCGTATTTATAAATTGCATTAGCAAATCGAAACAACGGATTAACAGATTAACGCAATACTATATAGACGAAGTATTTACAATATAACAACGTGTCAGTTGATCAACGTTATGATTGGCTCTGAAACATGCGGACGGACACGAAGCCAGACCATAAGGCTTCTTTCTATACCTTGTATAGAAGCCTAAATAAGGCTTGTTGTTATACTTTGTATAGAAGCCTAAAAGTAGCGCACTGGCTACCCAGTTCTTAGACCTCTATACACACAGAGTATTTCCAACACGATTTGAAACGCTCTGTATGATTTTGAATAATTATGCGGACAGACAGACGGACGGACAGACAGGCAGACACGGAGCTAGATTATAAGGCTTCTTGTTATACTTTGTATAGAAGCCTAAAACGTATCAACAGATCAACGTATCAACGTATCATCGTATCAATGTATCAACGTATCAACGTATCATCGTATCAATATCAACGTATCATCGTATCAACGTATTTAAATTTCCTATATAGGTGAAAAATTATGTAAATAAAATATAACTTATATTTGGTCTGCATTGAAAAAAAATTGTTATTTTTGGTCGCCATATTATTATAATGTAATATCAGATAATCTGCACTAATTAAATATTTGCGGTCACAATCACAATTTCGAAGGTTCTGATTAGATTTGAATTATGCGGACAGACAGACAGACGCGGAGCCAGATCATAAGGGTTCTTGCTATACTTTGTATAGAAGCCTAACAAGTAGTTTATATAGGGAGACCTCTTTGAAAATATCTTTAACTTAGTAAATTTCTTTCGAACATTTGCGTATTTATAAATTGCATTAGCAAATCGAAACAACGGATTAACAGATTAACGCAATACTATATAGACGAAGTATTTACAATATAACAACGTATCAGTTGATCAACGTTATGATTGGCTCTGAAACATGCGGACGGACACGAAGCCAGACCATAAGGCTTCTTTCTATACCTTGTATAGAAGCCTAAATAAGGCTTCTTGTTATACTTTGTATAGAAGCCTAAAAGTAGCGCACTGGCTACCCAGTTCTTAGACCTCTATACACACAGAGTATTTCCAACACGATTTGAAACGCTCTGTATGATTTTGAATAATTATGCGGACAGACAGACGGACGGACAGGCAGACACGGAGCTAGATCATAAGGCTTCTTGTTATACTTTGTATAGAAGCCTAAAACGTATCAACAGATCAACGTATCATCGTATCAATGTATCAACGTATCAACGTATCATCGTATCAACGTATCATCGTATCAACGTATCAACGTATTTAAATTTCCTATATAGGTGAAAAATTATGTAAATAAAATATAACTTATATTTGGTCTGCATTGAAAAAAAATTGTTATTTTTGGTCGCCATATTATTATAATGTAATATCAGATAATCTGCACTAATTAAATTTTTGCGGTCACAATCACAATTTCGAAGGTTCTGATTAGATTTGAATTATGCGGACAGACAGACGGACAGACGCGGAGCCAGATCATAAGGGTTCTTGCTATACTTTGTATAGAAGCCTAACAAGTAGTTTATATAGGGAGACCTCTTTGAAAATATCTTTAACTTAGTAAATTTCTTTCGAATATTTGCGTATTTATAAATTGCATTAGCAAATCGAAACAACGGATTAACAGATTAACGCAATACTATATAGACGAAGTATTTACAATATAACAACGTATCAGATGATCAACGTTATGATTGGCTCTGAAACATGCGGACGGACACGAAGCCAGACCATAAGGCTTCTTTCTATACCTTGTATAGAAGCCTAAATAAGGCTTCTTGTTATACTTTGTATAGAAGCCTAAAAGTAGCGCACTGGCTACCCAGTTCTTAGACCTCTATACACACAGAGTATTTCCAACACGATTTGAAACGCTCTGTATGATTTTGAATTATGCGGACAGACAGACGGACGGACAGACGGACACGGAGCTAGATCATAAGGCTTCTTGTTATACTTTGTATAGAAGCCTAAAAACAAGTTGGAACTTGCTTCAGCAGCGGTTCCTAGGCTTCTATACATACAACTACTTTTCTGGTGTTAAAAGTTGTTCTTATTTTTTGGTCGCCATAATTTTATAATGTGATATCAGATAATCCGATAATTCAGAACCGAGAGTTACCAACTTAAAAAATATTCTATATAATTAAATTTTAGTGACAAAACATTTAGATTTTCAGATTAGTATCTTTATTATCGGATAAAAATTAGTTTTTCAGATACCTATAAGAAAAATCTAGCATTTTAAGTTCAAATATAAATCTCAGAATATTTCATTTTTTAAATCTGTGGTAATTCTGATAATCTGAATTTTCAATACCTACCAAGCTAAAAAATATTCTAGTATAGTATAAGTAAAATTTAGTGACAATAAGAGATTTCGATTATCGGATTGGTACCGGATATGGAGTAAAGAGTACGGATTATCTGACCCGTAATCAGATTATTGATGCTTTCATCGTATCATCGGATCATTGGATCATCGTATCATCGGATCATTGGATCGTCGTATCAAGAAGGAGAAAATTATTGACACTAATCCGCCCTGACCAAGGAGATTATCCTTATTAAAGGAGATTATCCTTATTAAAGGTGTACCAACTAAAACTAAAAACACTATATAAGTTCTCCAAGATTTTCTTCGTTTTAAAATATAAGGTTGGTAATCCCTTATCCATAAAAAGTTTTACAATTTCATTGGCTATTGGTTAAATAAAAGAACCAATCATTAATTTGATTTAAAATTGTTATTCAAAAACGATCCATAAAAGGTTTGCACATAAAGTTTTATGTTTTACTTATATGGAGTAAATGAGTACGGATTATCTGACCCGTAACCAGATTATTGCTTTCATCGCAACATCGGATCATTAGATCATTGGATCATCGGATCGTTGTATCATCGAGTTATAGCCTATATAGGACGTTGATGTCTATATATATCTTAGAAGAAGGAGAACATTAATAACACTAATCCGCCCTGACCAAAGAGATTATATAGACTAAAGGAGTGCCAACTAAAACCAAAAACACTATATAAGAAACCAACATTATTGAACTAAAAAAACCAAATAGAAACCAAACCACCATGATCACTCGAATTAAACCTGACATAAAGAATTAAAACGACGTTACGTTACTTTTAGTAACATTTGCCGAATTAACTTGCTATCATATTTCATCGAAAGTGCGATTATTATCGATCTTCTTACATGCAACGATTTTATGCAACGTTTTCGGTAATCGGATAATCTGGCAACCAACAAAAAATCCTATTTAATAAGTGACTGCAATATTAGTTAAAAACCCAAATTGGAAAACATCGATTTATTAATTTAACAAGATAGTTCTCCAAGATTTTCTTCGTTTTAAAATATAAGGTTTGGTAATCCCTTATCCATAGAAAGTTATGCAATTTCATTGGCTATTGGTTAAAAAAAAGAACCAATCATTAATTTGATTTAAAATTTTAATTCAAAAACGTTCCATAAAAAGTTTGCACATAAAGATTTATGTTAGGCTTCTATACAAAGTATAACAAGAAGCCTTATGATCTAGCTCCGTGTCCGTCTGTCTGTCCGTCCGTCCGTCCGTCTGTCTGTCCGTCCGTCTGTCCGCATAATTCAAAATCATACAGAGCGTTTCAAATCGTGTTGGAAATACTCTGTGTGTATAGAGGTCTAAGAACTGGGTAGCCAGTGCGCTACTTTTAGGCTTCTATACAAAGTACGATATAACAAGAAGCCTTATTTAGGCTTCTATACAAGGTATAGAAAGAAGCCTTATGGTCTGGCTTCGTGTCCGTCCGCATGTTTCAGAGCCAATCATAACGTTGATCAACTGATACGTTGTTATATTGTAAATACTTCGTCTATATAGTATTGCGTTAATCTGTTAATCCGTTGTTTCGATTCGCTAATGCAATTTACAAATACGCAAATGTTCGAAAGAAATTTACTAAGTTAAAGATATTTTCAAAGAGGTCTCCCTATATAAACTACTTGTTAGGCTTCTATACAAAGTATAGCAAGAACCCTTATGATCTGGCTCCGCGTCTGTCCGTCTGTCTGTCCGCATAATTCAAATCTAATCAGAACCTTCGAAATTGTGATTGTGACCGCAAAAATTTAATTAGTGCAGATTATCTGATATTACCTTATAATAATATGGCGACCAAAAATAACAACTTTTTTTTCAATGCAGACCAAATATAATTTATATTTTATTTACATAATTTTTCACCGATATAGGAAATTTAAATACGTTGATACGTTGATACGATGATACGTTGATACGTTGATACGATGATACGTTGATACGTTGATACGTTGATACGATGATACGTTGATACGTTGATACGTTGATACGTTGATACGTTGATCCGTTGATACGTTGATCTGTTGATACGTTGATCCGGTTTTATTGTAACCACAGCAGTGGCTTGATGTGATTGGTGAAGTTAAGTTGTAAATAAAAGAGAAAGATTAGGATTGATCGACCTTAAGAAATGGATCGTACATTACAGAGAAGTAAAGTTCCGGATGGAATGGAAAAGTTTGCTTATTATTGATTATATAGTAAATGATAAATACCAACCGCAAAAATATATTTAGTGCAGATTATCTATTTTCAATGCACACCAAATATAAGTTATATTTTATTTTCATAATTTTTCAGCTATATAGGAAATTTAAATACGTTGATCTGTTGATAAGTTGATCTGTTGATACTGCTGTGTACTTTTAGGCTTCTATACAAAGTATAGCAAGAAGCTTTATGATCTGGCTCCGTGTCTGTCCGTCCGTCTGTCTGTCCGTCCGCATAATTTAAAATCATACAGAGCGTTTCAAATCGTGTTTTACTTTGATGTGAAAAAATAATTTTTTATTGATGTGGTTAGTGAAGTTAAGTTATAAATAAAAGAGAATAGAGAGGATTGGTCCACCTCACAAAAAGGACCATACATTACAGAGAAGTAAAATTTCTAATAGAATGGAAAAGTTTGATTGTTATTACTTATATAGTAAATGATAATTACCAATCGCAAAAAATTTAATTGGTGCAGATTATCTGATTATGTGATGTTACATTATATGGTGATCAAAAATAACCAGATAATAACAACTTTCCACACCAGAAAGGTAGCTGTATAGAAGCCTAAGAACTGCCGCTAAAGCGAGTTCCACCTTGTTTTACTTATATGGAGTAAAAGAGTACGGATTATCTGACCCGTAATCAGATTAATGCTTTCATCGGATCATTGGATCACCGTATCATCGGATTATAGCCTATATATAGGACGTTGATGACTATATATTAATAAGTAAGTTAAAGAAGTTGTACTATCGCGATCACCATCTGGAGAATTAAGTACTATAAAAGTAATTGAAGTAAAAAGTAATTTAATACTATTGTCCAAAAATGACTACCATTCTACCTTTAAATTCAATAGCCGTTCGAGAGTTAACATCTAATCGCTACCTTTCAACTGATCATATCACAAAATTTAATTAGAGCCTGATGGTTAATACAGAGTTTAGATTAAAGATGAGGACTCATTTAAAAGTTATCTTTAACCAAAAAAAGCTTTTACCTTTTCCGACTGTTATAACTAGCGAAGCTTCCTTAATTCTAAGAACAGATCGAATAAAAGCAAACAAAGAAGTGAGACCACAACGGGATACATCCTCAGATACTGAAAGTGACACAGAAATAAAAAAGAAGACGACAAACATCAACTGAACGTTCGAGAGAACACAGAACTCGACAGCAACAACTACAAGAGCAACAAGAACCTTCAACATCAAGACCATCAGCAACAACTTCAACTGAAAGAAGCAGAAAAAGAAGAGCGCTACAGCAACCATCGACAGATCTGGCCACTGTTTTAGAATCGGTACAATTACAAGAGGAACAAGAACCTTCAACATCAAAACCACCAGCAAAAACTTTAACCGAAAGAAGCAGAAAAAGTAGAGCGCTACAGCAACCATCGCCAGATCTGGCCACTGTTTTAGAATCGGTACACAATTACAAGAGGAACAAGAACCTTCAACATCAAAACCACCAGCAAAAACTTCAACCGAAAGAAGCAGAAAAAGTAGAGTGCTACAGCAACCATCGACAGATCTGGCCACTGTTTTAGAATCGGTACAACTACAAGAGGAACAAGAACCTTCAACATTAAAACCAGCAGCAAAACCTTCAACTGAAAGTAGCAGAAAAAGAAGAGCGCTACAGCGATCATCGACAGATCTGGTCACTGTTTTGGAATCAGTAACTCCTCATGCTGCGGGTGATATGACCGAGAAATGTTCAAATTGTGATGCTATGTTTTGGAAAAATGAATTTTGCAAGAAAAGTTTTTGTCATAATGGTAAAGTTAAACTGTCCAAACTATCGCCAGTATCCAAATTGGATACTGGTGATATATCTGCAATCAGATTACCATTTGTACTACATACATAGGCGACAATTTCCGATAATGTTGGCATTCGCTATAATAAATTATAAATAAATGTCAAGGACAGAGCTTTGACAAAGTTGGTATAAATATCGATAGGCCTTTGTTTAGTCATGAACAGTTATATTTATGTAGCATTATCAAGATGTCGAGCAAAGGATGGAATACAAATTCAAAGTACAAGCGACATAACAAATGTCGTATGGAAAGAAGTTTTATAACTCGCAAGATTTCTCATTTATATGGAATTACGAGGTGGCGAAATGGGGGTAGCTCAAGCGTAAATCGGCCTGGAATATTGGGACGCGAAGCGGCACAAGGGGATTGGGCCGCCGAAGGCGGCCAGGGGGGCGGAGCCCCCCTAGTAAAATATAACTTATATTTGGTCAATTTCGAAGGTTCTGATTAGATTTGAATTATGCGGACGGACAGACGCGGAGCCAGATCATAAGGGTTCTTGCTAGGCTTTGTATAGAAGCTTAACAAGTAGTTTATATAGGTCGGCCTCTTTGAAAATATCTTTAACTTAGTAAATTTCTTTCGAACATTTGCGTATTTATAAATTGCATTAGCGAATCGAAACAACGGATTAACAGATTAACGGAATACTATATAGACGAAGTATTTAAAATATAACAACGTATCAGTTGATCAACGTTATGATTGGCTCTGAAACATGCGGACGGACGCAAAGCCAGACCATAAGGCTTCTTTCTATACCTTGTATAGAAGCCTAAAAGTAGCGCACTGGGTACCCAGTTCTTAGACCTCTATACACACAGAGTATTTCCAACACGATTTGAAACGCTCTGTATGATTTTGAATTATGCGGATAGACGGACAGACAGACGGACGGTCACGGAGCCAGATCATAAGGCTTCTTGTTATACTTTGTATAGAAGCCTAATAGCGCACTGGGTACCCAGTTCTTAGACCTCTATACACACTGAGTATATTCAACACGATTTGAAACGCTCTGTATGATTTTGAATTATGCGGACGGACGGACGGACAGACAGACGGACAGACACGGAGCCAAATCATAAGGCTTCTTGCTATACTTTGTATAGAAGCCTAAAAGGTCATCAATCGTTTTTACCTTGTTTCACCATAATTGCTTTTAAAAAAAAAATTTTTAGGGGTTTTAGGGGCGTTTGGTTGTACTTTTAGGGGGTAAATGTTATTCAGATTTGCACACGTTATTTATCTTCATTTTTGTGTTTTCAAATCAAAAATCCTGAATCTAGATACCAGAATCCCAAATGCATTTTCAACAATACGTGCTTGATTGTGCAAATATTCCTCCATCAGAAGCTCTACCATTGCACCCAATATCAACATAAGAGAAACAATAATCATCGTCAACTAATGCTAAAAGCACAATACTGTTGGTGCTTTTATAATTAAAGTAATCAGAAGTATCATCAGGAGAAATTAAATTTACATGTTTTCCATCAATAGCCCCAATACATCCTGCAAAATTCCATTTAGTGTGAAATCCATGTTCAATTTGCTTCCATTCCTCTTTCGATGGAATCTGAAAAGACACTTCTGTTTTGTAAATTTACGAATATTTAATTTTTACACACGCATTTTTATTTTTATAGGCGTCAGAACCCTCTTTACAAGCAAGTTCTACGGAAATACCGCTGGTAGAAATAGACGATAACTCAATACCCTACATATCGTCGCAGCCAGAAGCGACGAGAAGAGAAGTAGAGGGTCCTAATTCAGGAAGTGGACAATCATCAGGAACCGTTGCACCAAGGGTATTTCGACGGGGAAAAAGGAACCATGATGATGCTTTCCTTGGTGATGCTTTGGAAAAATTGAAAATATATATCAACTGCAATGAATACACCACGCAGTAGCGAAGATGAATTTTATTACTTCGCTTTAAGTGTTGCAGCGCAACTCAGAAAACTGCCACTGGACTGTGCAGTTCAGTTGCAAGCAGACATGCAAAATTTATTGTCATCGACGAGGCGTCAGCAAGGATCCAAGAACGCATCAAAACCTATAAACACCGAACAAGCACCCATAAATATCCCTCATTCAGCAGTACTTAATCGTTCAAATACTTTTCAACTCATCTCAATCTACATTTCTTACAAACACCGAACAAACACATACAAATACACCCGAAGAAACATCTCATGAATTTCATGAATTTGGTTACCAATAAATTTTTAACGTTTGTCATTCATTTGTCATTTGATTTTGTCATTGAAATAAATTGAAAATAAATATTGTTTGTTTTACTTACCTGTAACAGTTACCTGTCACAGCCGCGGGTGATCTTGCCGCCTCTGTAGTTGACAGAGAAGGAGGTAATCCACTGGTCGGTGACGGAGCTTGTGTTATATGTTCAGGGATAAGTTAAAGCCCCATAGTTTATTTAATCTGGTTTTGTCCGGAAGAACAGAACAAATATTTAAATTTAATTGTTAAAGGTACAACGCTTGACGCCTAATACTTAGACAGCCACTACGGCATGCCAGCAATAACTGCCTTGATGAAGGTTACAAATAAGAAAAATCAAGCGAGCGAAAAAATAAGGTCTGCAACGAGGAGGGTTGAGAACAAATGTTTTTTTCAAGTACAAGAATTATTTTCAATCCGACAAAAACCAGTAATTTTGAGTTATTTAATCACAATTTTATACAGTAAACCTTATTAAAAAGGTGGTTAGTAGTTCTAGCCGAGTGCGACGAAATTAAAAATAGTTTATCGAAAGATAAAGAAAATTTGAGGCGATAGCCGTACTAATGTGTATCCGTCGTTTTTGTGTGTGCAAATCGATCAAGTTAAATTTAAATTGCATCAATCGTTTCGACTAAGGTCGAAATTGTGGATTCAAGTAAGACAAATAGTCATCCGTGTTTTGGGGTGGATTATTCCGAAGAGAAAAATTACCTTGGGAAGATTATTTGGTCGAGGACCCATCTAGGGATTGTACAAATACGAGGGACCGGCTGTTCCGCCATTACCGATTATTACATTAAAAAGGATGTGTGTGATTATCAAAAAACTATCCGAACAAAATATTTATAGAAGCCAACAGAACGTGGCGATATCAATTATTTTATTTATGTTCATTCAAATTTGTAAGACAAATTAATTTCAATAATTTATTTGCGTTAAATCGAATTTGCGAAGCAAATTCGCCTAGCCTTCACTCTCATATAAGTCGTGCCTTTTTCGATTATTTCTAGGTCAATACTACCAAGAGGATTAATCATTTTCCGTTCCATTCCGAAGTCCGATCGATCGTATGAAGGAGGAAAAACAACATTCACCCGCATGTAAGTAATCGGAAGAGATCCATTACTTGCTATATGAGGTTGAACAGACAAGTTTGTAAATCATTCATTTATTTAATATTGCAAATTTCTGATAAACATAAATACCAGGCCCAAGTAACCATCTTGGCATTCGAAAGTTGGAATCGTGGTATCAACAAATTTCAGTTAACCACCACGACCCAAAGTTGATATCATTAGTGGAGTCTAATAATTTATATAAGCTATTTAATAAATAGCTCAACATCTTATAATTAGTGTGTGAAAATTTCATATCGATATTTATAGTATTTTTAGAATTATAGCACTTTAAACGGACTCATAGTTCAATAAATTCCACAAGCTCTGTCTGATGTCTATGGTAGCATTTTAACTGTTAATAGAATAATAACTCAAAGGGTTTCGTTACATTTGGGTATTTTGTAAAGGTTATTTCCTTTGAATCTGACAATATGAAAATTTTAATTTATTATACAGCATGAGGAAGGGTGCAGGAAACACAGATTAACGGTAAGATACGAATATATTAAAAGAAAGCGATTGTTAACAGGTATTTTCTTGCTAAAAAAAAACTTGTCATAAATGTAGAGCACTTTCAGTATACACACAGCATACTGCAAGCATGTCAAATTAAAAATATGTGTTGTATTGTTATTGCAGCAATACGGACATTTCATAAATTTTTGTAATTTGGTGTGGTACCTACTTAGAATAAATAAACCGAAAACTTTTAGCTTGTTTATTGGTAAAGAAATAATTATGTATTTTCAAACCATTTAAATATTTAATTTTATTACCTAAGTTGATTTAGAAACGGTAAAATCCAAACAAACTGAACAAAAAACACAGTTTAGATGTACATTGCATAAATTAATATTTGCCTCATTGTACGCATAGTTTCTTTTATTTTTCGGTTTTTACGACGACGAGATTTTTGTGTTATAAATTTTATATACCTATCTACTCTATATATATAAAAAGATAAGGGTTTTTATGCAACGTTTTTATGCAACGTTTTATGCAACGATTTTATGCAACGTTTTCGATAATGGGATAATCTGACAACCAACAAAAAAATCTATTATATAAGTCAACTGCAATATAAATTAAAAACCAAAATTGGAAAACATCGATTTATCAATTTAACAAGGTAGTTCTCCAAGATTTTCTTCGTTTTAAAATATAAGGTTGGGAATCCCTTATCCATAAAAAGTTTTGCAATATCATTGGCTATTGGTTAAAAAAAAGAAGCAATCATTAATATGATTTAAAATTGTTATTCAAAAACGTTCCATGAAAAGTTTGCACATAAAGTTTTATGTTTTACTTATATAGAGTAAAGAGTACGGATTATCTGACCCGTAATCAGATTATTGCTTTCATCGTATCATCGGATCATTGGATCATCGTATCATCGGATCATTGGATCGTCGTATCAAGAAGGAGAAAATTATTGACAATAATCCGCCCTGACCAAGGAGATTATCCTTATTAAAGGAGATTATCCTTATTAAAGGTGTACCAACTAAAACTAAAAACACTATATAAGACAACTACATTATTGAACTAAAAAAAACAACCTAATAGAAACTAAACCACCACGACCACTCGAATTAAACCTGACATAAAGAATTAAATCGACGTTACGTTACTTTTAGTAACATTTGCCGAATTAACTTGCGATCATATTTCATCGAAAGTGCGATTATTACCGATTTTCTTACATATATTCATATCTACTCTATCTACTCTATATATATAAAAAGATAAGGGTTTTTATGCAACGCTTTTATGCAACGTTTTTATGCAACGATTTCATGCAACGATTTTATGCAACGTTTTCGATAATAGGATAATCTGACAACCAATAAAAAATTCTATTATATAAGTCAAAGGGAATGCAATATAAATTAAAAACCAAAATTGGTAAACATCGATTTATTAATTTAAAAAGGTAGTTCTCCAAGATTTTCTTCGTTTTAAAATATAAGGTTGGTAATCCCTTATCCATAAAACGTTTTGCAATTTCATTGGCTATTGGTTAAAAAAAAGAACCAATCATTAATTTGATTTAAAATTCTAAGAACAGATGGAATAAAATCAAACAAAGGAGTGCGACCACAACGGGATACATCCTCAGATACTGAAAGTACACAGAAAGAAAGAAAAGACGAAAAACATCTACTGAACGTTCGAGAAAACACAAAACTCGACAGCAACAACTACAAGAGAAATAAGAACCTTCAACAATCAAGACCACCAGCAACAACTTCAACTGAAAGAAGCAGAAAAAGAAGAACGCTACAGCAACCATCGACAGATCTGGCTACTGTTTTAGAATCGGTACAATTACAAGAGGAACAAGAACCTTCAACATCAAACCCACCAGCAAAAACTTCAACCGAAAGAAACAGAAAACGAAGAGCGCTACAGCAACCATCGACAGATCTGGCCACTGTTTTAGAATCGGTACAACTACAAGAGGAACAAGAACCTTCAACATTAAAACCACCAGCAAAACCTTCAACTGAAAGAAGCACAAAAAGAAGAGGGCTACAGCGATCATCGACAGATCTGGTCACTGTTTTGGAATCGTAACTCCTCATGATGCGGGTGAAATGACCGAGAAATGTTCAAATTGTTATGCTATTTTTTGGAAAAATGAATTTCGCAAGAAAAGTTTTTGTCATAATGGAAAAGTTAAACTGTCCAAATTATCGCCAGGATCCAAATTGGATACTGGCGATACATCTGCAAGCGGATTACCATTTGTACTACATAGACGACAATTTCCGATAGTGTTGGCATTCGCTATAACTATAAATAAATGTCAAGGGCAGAGCTTTGACAAAGTTGGTATAAATGTCGATAGGCCTTTGTTTAGTCACGGACAGTTATATGTAGCATTATCAAGATGTCGAGCAAAGGATGGAATACAAATTCAAAGTACAAGCGACATAACAAAAAAATGTCGTATGGAAAGAAGTTTTATAACTCGCAAGATTTCTCATTTATATGGAATTACGAGGTGGCGAAATGGGGGTGGCCAAGAAGGTCATTGGCCGAGTAGTTAGAGCAATCGACTACTGATGCTAAAGGCATTGGTTCGAGTCCAGTAGGAGTCAATTTTCTTTCGGACTTTCTTTCCTCCAATGAACCGTCTTCGTGCTTCGGAGGGCACGTTAAACCGGCGGTCCCCCTGATTTGAGCTGATCTAATATGTCAAACAGGGTAATAAAAAAAAATTACCCCTACTCCCCATCGACTACGCAATCGCGGAACTTCTCAGAACTCGGTCATCGAACGGACGTCCCTGGTTCGTGGTGCCGGCCATTGTTGGGGAGTTTTGGTCGGTGGTGAGGGCGAGAGACCGCCTAACGGCTGCGGTCATACTTAGCAGTGTCGACATTGTGGGTCAGGCTGGGGGTGAGCAACAAAGCGGAAGCAGTACAATGGGTCCGGTAGAGTGGCCTAAGTGCGTGCAGGTTAATACTTGCCACTCCCCCTCCCCCGAAATCCAAAATCCAATGGGGGTGGTTCAACCGTAAACCGGCCGGGAATATTGGGCTGCGAAGCGGCCCAAGGGGGTTGGGCCGCCGAAGGCGGCCAGGGGGGCGGAGCCCCCCTAGTACATCTATAAAATTTACCTTCATTAAAAAAAATAAAATTTTTAATTAAAATTTTATACACCTTGAGTGGTGGCGCAGTGAAGGAATGCTCACACTTCAATACACCACTTAATACGAAGGTCACAGCAGACCGAAAACAAATCGCTCAATCTTTACAACGAGGTTCAATATTGTAAGGGAAGGTGTAAAACTCAGCTAGACCCGGGTAGGCGGTTCCTCTTTGAGTCATTAAAAATTATCAGCACTTCAAACTAAAATGTGAGCAATTTGCTCATAGCGCGACCAATAAAGGGTTAAATTATTAAATTTTACTCCGTAATTTTGTTGAGGGTGAGTTGTGTAAAAGAAAACTGTTTATTCCTAACGGCTCCGACGCAAGATTCTCTCTAGGCCGCTTTAATATGTTTGCTCCATCTACAAACTCGGCGCTCCTCCCCCTTGACCCCCGCAAGGGGCTCCGCCACCCGCAAGGGGGCTCCGCCCCCTGGACCCCCGGATTCCTTCCGACTAATATCTTTAACATGGCACATGTTTTTCGGTACCAAACCGTTTATCATAGTTTTCCTCGAGATTTAGGGGTGCCGCGGGTGCGGCGCCTATCTCGTTTCTTCTTCTTCTTACTGTTTTACGAAGTGCGGTGTAGTTGTGTAACCGTGTTGGTTATAATAGGATAATCCCTTCATTTTTGTGTTGGTAAAGATCGGTTCACAAAATAAAGATACAACGTGTAAATATTTAAAACCAAATCAATTAATAGCTACACAACTAGAAACGGAAAACATTCGGGTTGAATTTGCTAATAAAAATCTACAGAACAATGACATAAAAAATAATTATGACAGTTCACGACGAAATGACGGCGACAGGAATAAAATTTTGAAATATCTGAAAACTGACATTAAAATTAATAAAATTTCACGACGATTTAAGAACGATACAAATACTTACATAAGAAGCATGGAAGAATACAAGCGTGTGAAATGGAGAATGTTACGTATATTTTTACTGTATCCATTCGTAAATAGGATGAATGAGAGGAGACAGTAAGGCGGGGTTGAAATGAAAATCATATTTAGATCCAAGTTTGAAATTTAATAGTAGGCGAGCCCACGATGCTAAATGGGGATTTACTCGAGCGTCATAGAGACTTATTGGGTTGCAAAGCTTAGATGATAAGAAGAAAAAAATGTTATATAATGTATGCCTTTTCAGCGGTGGGGGGAGCGGCTACAGCTTTTCAATAATGTAAAAAAAAACTGTTGCATGGACATACTCGAGCGCGTCAGATATTGATAGCGTCCATGTCCTACGTATTTTTAATAATGTACGTATGTTAATCTGATCGTTTGCTTGATGGGGGTGGGCGTACGTAAGGGTTGAAAACGAAAAAAAAAAAATTTTATCGAGCGCGTCAGATTTTCTAAAGGGATGTTAAGTGAGCCTAGAAAAAGCTCCCATATAATAATCTGACGATTTGGATGTGACGCAAACTCGCGGCCATCACTAGAATGTGCAAAAAAATTCGCCATTTTGACATACTCAAGCGCGTCAGATTAAGATATATATGGTTCGTCTTCATGTCCTAGACGTGCTGTCTCATAATCTGACGATTATCTAGAGGGATTTGCCTAATCTGACAATTAAAAAAAATTTTTTTTAAATAATTGAACTTAATTAATTGAAAAGCTCAGGAAATAGCATGCAAATACCTTTGCAAACTGCCAGGGCCCTGCCACAGATACTTTACAGGGCTTTGCAAATTACCTGCAACAGAGTACCTGTCAGTGCCCTGCCACAGATATTTTACAGGGCTTTGCAAATTACCTGCGAAGGGGTACCTGCCAGGGCCCTGCCACAGATATTTAACAGGGCCCTGCGCATAATTCCTTATAGACACCTGACAGGTATCTGTAAGAGGTCTGCCATAAGAAACCCTGTTATAACCACCTGGCAGAAATTTGCCAGGGCTCTAGCAGAGAAATTTCAATTTCACCAGGGAAAAATGTTACTTGGGTACATAATATCATGCCACGAACGAGTCTGTGTGATCAGCTGTAATGGCGTCATGGCAACAGAAACCAGAGTGAGAACGGAATGAGAGAGTAATAGATAGAGAAAAAGTGAGAGAGAAATAGAAACGGGGAATATAGGCATCACCACCATCACACAGCTGCACGCATTGAACTTTATCGACGAATTTTTGTTACTTCGGCTTGTGGAAATCGTCAGATTATATATTTTTCGTTATTCTTGAATTATTCCCTTCAAAATTAAAAAAAAATTAGCCACGCTCGAGAATGTCGAGATGACGTTTTTTTTCAACTTTGTAGCCCTCCCCATTCTTTGCGTCATTCTCAAATCGTCAGATTAGTGGAATGTACACTTTTTAGCATGTAATTAACTCACCCTACCTTAATCTGACACGCTCGAGAATTTCTGATGCTCAATTTTTTTTTACTAATCTGATCCTTTATCCTTGACGGGCGGCCATATATATGGGGCTCATATTTGGTGGAGGTACTTAACCGGGTACAAGGTATCCCCCTGTATATTAAACTGCCGCGCTCGAGTAAATCCCCAAATCCCCGCTTGGGCTCCCCTACTATAATAAGAATCATTTTTAGGCCCAAGTTTGAGATTTAATAATTCATATTTAGATCAAAGTTTGAAATTTAATAAGACTCATATTTAGATCCAAGTTTGAAATTTAATAAGAATCATTTTTAGGCCCAAGTTTGAGATTTAATAACAATCATATTTAGATCCAAGTTAGAAATTTAGCAAGAATCACGTTTAGGCACAAGTTAGAAATATTAAAGTTTAGGAAAGATTCAAAGAAAATAATTTTGCTGAACGAGATGTAAAGGGAGAAATACTGAGCATTTTAAACAGTAATAAATCCGGGACATGAAAGTTTGGAGAATAAAATATGTGGAGAAAAACAGGAGTGAAGGGTTATGTTATAGTAAACTGGGTATGAAAAAATAGAATACCAGGCATCTTTACTAACAAGACTTCTAAAATAAGTTTACCTAAAATCAAAGGGAATCTTCGAAAAACAACCTAAAGGTTGGATATGAAAGTTTGGACACGATAGTAGAATGGGGAAAAACTGTAGCAAGCTGTGCGCTGTGCAGCAAGTGGGGTTAAATAGAGTCGACCAGAATCTTCAAGAGTCTACAAGAATCTACAAGGGGAATTCTAGGACAAGCTGTGCGCTGTCTAGATAGTATGAATGTAGTAATCTACAAAGGGGAAGTCGAGGACAAGCTGTGCGCTGTCTCGATATTATAAATGTAGTAATCTACAAGGGTAGGGTAAACTAGGAAATTGTCCAAGCAGATAGAAGAATGAATGCAGATGGAAGCATGAGGGTATAATTGGAAGATAATAAAGGTAAACATGAATGAAGAGTTAGAGGTACAGTTGAGAGTGGTAGGAAGAAAGATGAAGGGTAGATGAGTAACGGTTTACATGTGAGTAATAAATAACTTGAGGAACCAGTACGGAGCATAAAAGATACAAAGATAAAAATAAAGATGTGAAGGTTACCACAAGGTTTCAAATAGTTATTGTAACTTTGCAGTGGGGTAATGTTGTGTCCACTACAAGCTCCCTCATAAATGTGTACGGGGTACACAATCGAAATAAGAGGGAGGATATGTCTAATTTATTGATAAAATTTTGTTCAGTATGAATGTGAATTAAAAATAAAATGTTACTAGATTTGAGTTTTGTTTGTAATTATGAAATTTTGTTCAGTATGAATGTGAATAAAATAAAATGTTGCTAGATTTAAGTTTTGTTGATGCTGATAATAAAAGGAAACACGTAGGACAAAGCGGCATCGTTAGAAGAACAAACATAAAACAGAAGCAGTAAGATGCGTGTGGTAACCAGGCCAATAGATAATAAAGAGCGGTAGGGCTGTTCCAAATTAGATGATACGCAAACTGGTTGTGTTTAGAAGAGTTCCTAATTAAATAATACGAGACCAGTTGTGTTTGGTTAGTTCCAAATTAGATGACCCGCAGATCGGTTGAGTTTAGAGAGCTCAGTAATTAAATAATACTTGTACAGTCGTGTTTAGAGGCATTCAATAAATAAATAATACGTGTACGGGCGTCTTTAGAAGAGTCACTAGTCAGATAGAAAACGACATGCAAAACAGTCGTGTACAGAAGTGAGTCGATAAAGAATATGAAGACCATTTATGTTTGGATATTGTAATTGATAAATGATACGCAGATTGGTTATATTCGAAGTAGTTGATTGGTGTGAGATAAAAGAAGAGTTAAGTGTGTTGCAGTTTGAGAGTAAAGGAGTGTTGGATAATTGGACCAATTTGAGGTGAGAGGATTGGATAACGGAACGTGTAGAGCTAGTACGTGGAGCAAATTGGGTTCAGAGTTGAGTATCGGAACGCGACAAGCTAGTACGTGAAGAAGATAGAAGAAAGTGTAGTCAGTTCGTCAGTGCGGTAGATAACGTGCGACGAAATAAAGGTCGGTCGACAAAAAGAACACAAACAGGTAAAGCTTTACACTATCATTAAAGAATATAAGAAGGGATGTTAATTAGTTTAGTTATATGTTGATTTATTTAGAAATTTAATTGTGTTGTTGTGTGTTATAAAAAGAGAATGTTTTTTAATAAATTGTGTTTGATGTATCCTGTTTCTTATTTGATTGTGTATCACGTCTGAAGGATCTCCACAAAAATAAGCGACCTGAGAGCGGAAGAGGACACAAAAATATATAATGTTAATACCATTGAAGTTCATAAAAGAAAAGTTTAATTCAACAAAATTTAATCCCTGTACCAATCGGCACCATTAAACCAGCCGCTCTAAGTCTTAAATTTTATTTTTCAACTAATTTTACCCAATGTCTGTTTGATTTATTCGGTTTTCAGGTACAAGAAAAGTAATGAAAAGTTTGCTAATTGGATGAAAGAATGGTATAGTATATTTCACTATAAAAGAAATTAAAAAAAGTCATAGCATCAAATTACGTTTGATATAAAAACGTACAAACTATAAACAAACATAATAATATATAGAGATAAGGTTAATTATTTTAATCTCGCGCCAGCCTTTAGCAATGCATATGCTTGGTTGACAGCATATCTTATCTCTATATTATTATGTTTCATCACATAGTTCGTACGTTTTTATATCAACGTAATTTGATGCTATGCCTTTTCTTAATTCCAATTATAGTGAAACAAACTATACTTTTATCAACTTCATGTGCTGTAACCTTCAACTTCCCCAAAGCAACAACACATTACCGCTATAACCTACAGGAAGCAAATTCTATTTTTACCGCTGAAGCGGTAGCGATAAAATTTGCACTAACCATCATCGAAACGGAACCAAAAGAAGGCAAGAATTATCTGTTAATAAGCGATTCTATCAGCGTTATTCAAGCAATAGGCCAGAGACAGTGAAGCATCCTACCAATAATTCAGGTGATCCAAAACAAAATCATAGCCCTTCGAAGTAACCAAATCAGGGTTCAACTTCTGTGGGTCCCATCTCACACAAATATTACAGGAAACGAAGAAGCAGATACATCAGCACAGGAAGCCCATACCAATGGAACTTTCTATCCAATAACAACGAGTAAAGACTTGATAAGCTTGGCAAGGCGGAGAATAGAACTCCACAGAAAAATAAACTGGAACTCCGAAATTTTTAACAAGCTCCAAAATATAAAGGAAGAGACAATAGAATGGATGACATCGCACAGAGAAAACAGAACAGAAGAAATCGTACGAAGTAGAATGCGCACAGGTCACTCAAAACTCACACACTCGTACCTCATGGACAGGTGTGAACCCCCGCAATGCGAAACATGCGGTGAACTACTTTCAGTGTCTCACATCATCACGAACTGTCAAAAATACAAAGAATTCCGCAAAGAAGCAAAATTAGAAGGACAAATAAAAGAAATCTTAGCAAATGAAGAAGAAGCCATTAGCAAACTTATAAAATTTGTCAAAATATCGAGTCTATACAAACAATTATGACCTAAAAAACAATCAAATAACAAAACCAAATAATATGTATGATACTAAGCGTAACGACCCTAGCAGTTATAAACGCAACTCTCAAATTAAAAAAAAACTATACTTTCAAAAATTTCAATATGAAGTGGTCTGCTCAAGATGGGTTATCCCTTAATGCATTACTAAGTTTAAAATACCGAAAGAGATATGTACATCGGAAAGTTCGAAGGACAGGCTATTGTCATGGAACGAGTCATTCAATACTCTGGTTGCAAGTAAAAATCCTAAATCGCATTTTTATGGCGGCTCAAGCTCCTACGACGCTAGAGTTGATGCAGCGGTCCTTCAACAAAACGGTGGAACTTCATACGTTCTTAATTTAAATAAGAAATGTTACGTGTCACCTGGTAGAAATACAGGGAAGTTTCGGAATATGAAAGATAGTATAAGATGTAACAGAACCAGAATTTAAAAGCGGAGAAAACAGTTAAAAAAGTAATCTAATGCACAACGAAAAGTAGGCATTACTTACTCCACAGGTTACAGGCTTGAAACAACTTCGGAATTTGTTGATAAAATTATGATGCTTAATGAAATTACACCTGGAAATTTAAAATCCATAAAATTTCGATTTGGAAACGACTGGCTTCAGCTCATTATATGCAGAGATTTGTCAAATTGGAGCAAACTTTAATGAGCAGGAGTTCAATGTTTACATCATTCCATTGCTGGGTTTAAGACAACACAAATCAGAATTAACAGGTTTATCTATTCGTGATGGTCAAATGTTCGATAAACAAACTCCCATAATCTTTATATCTTTACATAATGCTTTGCATGGTTTTTTGAAATTTCTGAAAAAAATTGGCAATGATATTGCATTAGTTGCGCGTAATGGTTTTGGCCTAGATGCGCGTTTAACCTTTTGAAACATGCAGAAAACTGGACTTTGGGAACAATTTAGATCTACCGTTTACGGAATAGTGGATACTCTTCCCGTTTTAAAACAGAAAATGCCAGAACAGTTAACAAAACAATGTGATTTGGTGCATACCTTGCTTCATAATTATGACTGTGGTAGTGCTCATAATGCATTGCACGATGTCCAAACCTTGAAACAACTAGTATTAAATGCTAGCGTGAGTGTTGAAGAATTAAAACAAGGAGTTAAATCAATTGCTATGTTACTACAAATAAGTCCAAATATAGCGCACAAAATGCAAAATAAAGAGTCGACGACTTCTTTGAAAACCTTTATTTCACTTAATTTTCACAATTATTCTCAAAGGTTTAGCTTGGTTTGTAGCTTTGTAATAATACAGAAGGTGTTTTCCGGTGATTTCCTCCAAATCTACAATTATTTCACCTTTCGATGGCTGTAATTGATAGCACATGATATACTTAAAAGCAGAACTATCGTGGGAAGCCGTAACGCTAGTTTTATCATTAATTACTCTAACTTATCACGAATTATGTGATTTGTGCCTTCCAATTTTGCGTTGTATAATATTAACAACAGCAGATGAAGACAATATTAGTTGTTTACACAAACACTCAGTAAATGGTTTAACATCAACGTCTTAGAAGATACACTGTAACGGTCTTCCGTTAATTTCCTTTGGACAGGAAAATCCTCTTCCTACACCTCGAGGGTTTATTAATTTTCAGAGGTCAATTATGATTAACAATTTATTTATGTGTAATTTATCTAACCAACTTTATTTAACGAAGCAACTTTTATATCTTTATTAATATGAAATTGAATTAAATACGTATTTTGAATTATCCGCGCTTATGGGTTAGGTGACCCATCGATCGATAAGAATCGAACGATGAATTTCAACAAAAAATCAAGGTACCTAAAATCACTAGGGCAACCGAAGGTTGTTTAGAACGAATGTTTTTAAGAGAAATACGTATGATTTATGAATCGAACCAAAAACTAAAGTTATTTGAACAATTTAATAATCAGTCGGTGTTAAAAACCCTTCTACAAGGTCGGGTGATAGTCCTGAGTAAAAAACAGCATATTTGAAGATAGTTTATCGAGTGATAAACCGAGTTATAACCATTAGCGGTGAACTTGTGTTTCGGCCATTTTTAGGTTATACGAATGGTGCAAATAATGTGCAAACGGGGCCGATCGCTTTGACCCCTGCCGAAATCATTGGTTTCAAAATACGAATAGCCGGCCAAGTTCTGAGTTGTTCTATTACGAAGAAAAAATCCTTTTTGGATATTATTTATCCAAGCACCAGGTCAGAAACCGCACGTGCTATTAACGAATTACCCCACCAAAATAAGCCTTAACATTAGAAAAGAAAGATGTGTGTGTTAACCAGCGAACTATTAAGACAATTTGTGTACAGGAGCCAACAAAACGTACTGGTATCAAAAAGCTATTTATATTATGTTATTAAGAATTTGTAATCAGGATTATCCTCAATAATTCGTTTGCCTTCAAAAATCTGCGAAATTATTCGCATTGTTTGTGCCTCATATAAGTGTGTTCTTTCCAATTATTTCTAGTTCCAAGTCAACGGGGGGAGTTGTCAGCTCACGGACCATTCCTACATACGCTCGTTCGAACGACCGGAAGGAGGCTGTATTTATCAACAAGTAAGTAATTGGAAAAGTTCAATTACTTACTGTATGAGGTCAAACCAAAAAGTTTGTACTACATTTATTCATTTGAAATTACAAATTTATGATATACATAAAAATCCGGTGCAACTATTCAGTTTTGCATTTGGCATCCGGATTAATAGCATTTCAATCATTCCATTTATACCGTACCGGTCAAGGAAAACCTTGCTGGCAAAGAATAACCTCGACAGATTTACTATTGAAGTAAATAGTTGTTGGTTGAGTAACAACCCTAAATTGACAATAGTGCTGGTTTATTTATTTATTTGTGTTATCTGTTATCTTGTTCGATTTGGTTATTATAATTTTTATTACGAAGTTAAAGATAATGTCAGTAATTATAAAAATCACCATTGTTTATCTATAAGACAATTGTTATCATTTCTATAGTTCCTGTTTATAATAATTTATAAAGTTATCCATTTATAATAATTTATCAAGTTGTCCATCTAAATAATATGTCAAATTGTCCATTAAACGAGAATTTTTGCTAATCATTGTATTATTGTGCCTACTTGCGTATACTCGTTTCAATTTTGTTTATTTTAATTTTGTTGAGAAAGCCAAATATCGGAGCTCTCCTCGATATTTTGTCCTTCTCATCTGGCGCCCAGGCTTTGCTATCACGGTAAAAGAAGGATCGACAAAGTTTAACGATCCCACGAAGGTTCGAAACTACACCACGAACCACCCTGCTCTCCAACACAAGAATAAAAATCCATGATCTAGCCGACTCGTACAGGAAACCTACGGTCACGAAAAGCGGCACTTAGAGTCGCAACAAGTATTTGTGGCTATAACACATCCATTGACATGACTTCCCTATTTAGCTACATTCCATTATTGACTTTTCTTATCAATTCTTCTGGTAGATCCAAGGGGTGGTATTTATTTATACTTTAGTATTTCTACCCAAATTCTGCAGTACTAGAGATTTGAACCCAACAATATCTGACTGTGAATCATGTCCATTTATAACAAAGGATGAAGTACGAAAGGCAAATACCAATACTAAGGTTGAAAAATCACCCGCGTCCCGATAATTTCCACTCTGAGTTTCTCAAACTTATTGACGAGGATGGCTTGAAATGGCTCACAGAGATCTTCGGTAATATTTATAAATCTGGACTAATACCCAGGGTATGGCAGAGATCAACTTTTGTGACTCTCCCTAAAAAGACTCCGGTTTACACAAAGACATCATTGAAGTTTCATTTCTTGCAAGGAGATACCTACACCCAAAATTCCTCCCTAAAAAGGTTAATGCAAAACGTTGTTGCGACTGTCGAACAATCAGCCTTATGAGTCATTTACTGAAGGTGTTTTTAAAAATTATTCACCAGCGGGTGCAGTGAGTTTGCGAGGTGCACCTGGGGAGGACACAATTCGGATTCAGGAATGCGCTGGGAAAATGAGAGGCATTATTTTGCGAGCAGATTCTTTTCCAGAGATGCCGAGTTGTAATGAATAACACCATTCCATGCCTGTTTTACCGTAGGAAGTCAAACTTATCGAGGATATATAGCGATACTTAAAAAACAGCCAGATAATAAAGATTAATAAAAATTCGATTTTCTTGCAGATCAATGCCCGCTTCTTTCAAAGGCCGACACTGTGATTTATCAATAAACAAACACACAAAAGAGTCACGGGCACACATTTGAACAACCTAGACTTTTCATAAGTATGGAGTTTTACCTACACACAAGTCATAAATCTCCTTTGAACAATATGTTCAGTGAGTGATGACTACGATCACATATTTACTTATTGATCGTGGTACAGAAAGAAATGGGAGACAATTCTGTGCAAATACACTTGGATTGAGAATTTTAACCTTTCAAAATCGAATGGCTGGTATTGATACCCAATGCCTGTTAAGCATTTTATTAATTTATTTGTCAAACTTATCGATGAAATATGGTAATACTGAAAAATGGAAAAGAAAAAACAAATAAATTAACCACCAAATTCGAAATTGGAACAAAATGAAGTGCCCTCATTGATGTAGAATAATAATTTCCGGTTAAAATAAAACGATTTTCTATCAGTTCGATACCCGCTTCTTTTAAAGACTTCCCTGTGATTTATTAGTTGTCAAATATCAACAAGAATTATGGACAGACAATTCAATAACCTCGACTCTTTCTGTAGCATGTACTATCAGAATATGGAGTCGATTCAACAGCCGTCACCGCAGATGTGGTGCTACCCAAGCATGTAAAATAAATTATGTCATTTATTGTAGCACAACTTTCTCTATAACTGCTAGATAAATTATCATTTTGGTTTTATATCGACATTGCACAGAGAAAATGTAAATCAGATTTAACAGATTTATAGGTTATGGTAACCTATTTTAAACACAACCTAAAAATACCAGAAAAATAATAAATAAATGTCATTGCGTTATTAAACACAATAACACACATAACACAATGCCCATGTTACGCGTGAAAATATAATGGTTTCAAAATACCTGGAGTGGTTTCCCAAGGATTTCATCAGCTTGATTAATAAAAAGAAAGTTATGCACAAAATGCTCAAGGAAACCCGTAGTTTATATCTTTATAACCAAATTTTTGAACTTCAGGATCAAGCCAAGAAAATTTACGAATTGCTTCATCAAGGGCACTGAGACAAAATTGAAGTAGGAATTCATCTCGCAAAAATTTGATATAAATATTACTGCAATTGTTGTCATGTTTACTTCATTTGTTGTAAAATTGATTAGGAGGCGATTGAAACCGAGCGATCAGGTTATGCACGAACCAAATATTTCGAACTGTTTTGATAACAGCGACAGGAACATAACCATATAAAAGGAGAAAAGGCCTCCGTTAATACCCTCAATTGCAAATTCTTATCAAAGCGTTCCATATTGAAGCGAATACTTGTGAATAAATGTCTACATATTATGTTGCTGCATAAATAACTAGCTACAAAAACAAGATACAAACAGGTTCTGCCTACGTCGTAATCAAGAAAGCCATTACTTACGTTTCGTCGTCGATGAACAACAACTTGCCATTGTTTAGTCCTCCAGATTTCCACAAAAAATATTAATATGCTATAAAAAGCAAAAGTATTGATAAAAGTTATCAAAACCACTTTGGTCTACAAGCTGAAAGACCTAATTATTTGTACTATTTCAGTTTTTTATGCAAAAGATATTATTTATATAATTACCATTATTTTCTTACTAGCAATAATTAAGCAATTTTTTGGTTGGCAAAAACTTTTAAAATTCAATCAGCAACTATGCAACAAAGAATATGAATTTATTGAAATCAACAAAATAAAGTAAAACATTAGATGGAACCCTGATAATCGCAGTTTCAAGACTTCCATGAAATTATATTCAAATCTGCGCCAATCAAGTTTCCAGTTGGTATTTATTATTTGAGAAAAACCATTTTTTTGCAGATAAATACCGGCTTCTTTTAAATACTTCCCACGTGATTATTCAATGGTCACAAACAACATTCCAACAACCTAAACTTTTCTGTAGCAAGTGCTGCAAAAAATATGGAGGTTTACCTATACAGGACTCATAACCATATTGATGCAAAAGGACGAGTGAAGTATCCTGTATTAAGAAGTATTCAGAATACGTTCAGCCAGTAGGGACTACGCCCAGACAGTCACTAATTCGTTATGGTAAAAAACGTAATGCGAGAAAATGACAATGATATTTATACGCAAAACACTTTGATAGGGAATTGCTATCTTGTACAATGGAATGGTTAATTTTATCCAATGTCTGTTTGATTTATTCGGTTTTCTGGTACAAGAAATTCAAGTTATTAATATAGAACTCAACGGGTTATCATTTTCAAAATAAGTGTCCCAAGTATTACATTGTGTTATACGAGTTTTACATGATATTAGTATATAAATATTCCATTTGACATGCCCCAACTATTACATATTATGTCAGTGATAAACCCATCTATAAAACCACATTGATACATCAGCAGGCATTGAGACGGACCATGGTTTGCTAATACTGTTGATACCGAAGCTATCGAAGATCTGTTACATGATGGTCCTTATTGTTTTAATGAAGAAGTTGATGAAACCGTATTACAGTGTGATTTCCAAACGTGGTGGGGTACTTACAATATTCAACATACCACTATTAACAATTTGTTAATGATTTTGCATAAACATTTCAGTATGTAACTTGCCTTGTAATTAACCCCTTGAAAAAACCTTTCTACGTTTTTATTTCTTTTTTGTTTAAGGTGCCAACTGGGGGGGGGGGGAGGGGCACCCTGCTATTTTGGTGTACAAAATGATGCAATTGTCTGTAATGGTTTACAAAAATTGTCTGCAAATCTTTGAAATTCTTACAACTTTTCGGGTCGTTTGTAATGTTTTAGCAAATTATGAAAAAATGTTACCCGTAATGGTTCCGAAGGTAAATTCTAAATTTTGGCTTAGTTAAATTCGCTGTGAAATTTCGATGTTCTGTGACGGAATCACTTTAATCAACTTGCCGTTGTGTTTGTATTTTGCAGAATTCAATATAGTGCGTTTGCATTAAATTCACATGTCTTGTATTGCAAAATTGTGCCATTATTAATTTTGAAACAGGATTACTCCACTACAAAATATAAAATTTTTAGCTAATTTAACCATGTCGTTTTAAAAATTTTTTCTACGAGGTTCTTGGTACAAAATTTTTGGAAATAACGGCTTTATAAATCCAATTATATAAGCCAAAATGAAAGCGCGGGGAGAATGATATAATTTAGTTAGTTAATTTTATTTCAGATAATTTCAGTTGGTAGTTCCGCATATAACCTTTGACAGTTCATCTTGAACGTCCATTTTCACGGCGTGCCTTCGCGTATCTCGACAGTTTCTGTTAATTTAAATAGTATATAATTACAATTAAAAGAAAAATAATGAAGAAGTGTTTAAAAAACAGTTCCTCGTTATCTTTAAACATTGATTCCCAAATAAAAAGTGCCGAAATACGTAAAAAAGTGTAATTTTCTACTGCGGGGGACGAAATATTCTACTATCAAGATGATCCCAATTATTCGACCGAAGACAACACGCCCAATATAATACCTAAAATAAAAGTGTCGAATCGATCGAGCGTCGAAATTGCGAGAAAGCGATATGCTTACTTATCGAGAATCAATTTGTATTCAACGAGGATTCCAAAGAAAACATCAACTACATCAACATTTACAAAACCAAATGAACAGGTTCTTTCTGACACGGTAAGCTTAGTCGAATCTATTAAAGAGCAGACATCTGGAAATCTAGTTCGTTCATCTTGGACTACATTTACGGAAATACTTTCAAATGAAACGTGGAAGTGTAATACCAGCAAGTATCCCAAAATGACCGGTATCCGTAGTTCACCTTCGGTTCGAGCTTTGGATAGAGTTTATGATAGTACGAAGGAACTTGATAAAAATAACACCGACAATTCTCCCAAGATTGCCACTTCCCAACTAAATCCAGTTCATTCATCTTCAACTTCAATTCTGGATAAAATTTTTGAAGGTGAAACACCTGCAAGTAAGTGATCTTCATAAGGGCAATGCCATCAGTTATCTTATTATTCAAGTATAATTTTTAGATACCAATAAAATATTACAATAAATTATTGTTACTTTTGTAAAATTAGTTTAAATATTAAATAAAATTAAACACGTTGACATAATTTAATTGTTTTATTTCTAATTTGGATTGGTAAAATCCCTTTATTTAATTTACAATGGTATACGGGAAAGTCGATAGTTTACTATAATATAAGGGTAATATAAAACATTTGAGTAAAGTGCAATATTTAAAAAAAATTATTAAACGGGTTAAAGCACGTTATAAGGAACCCGGATTTGACAAATTCCCTATAGAGATTCGGAAAGCTGAAAGTTTATATGCCTATAGTATAATTGAAAAAAAAATTGCGGAATATTAACTAGTCTTAAACAACCCTTGAAGTTCATTAAAAATAGATTTTTTTTACAGATCTTCAACCATACGTCACGCTTTCTGTTGTCGGTGCGTGTGCACCAATATACACTTAACACTTAGAAAATTTTTACCTCGTAGTTTATCGTACGTTTTGCATGCAGTACATTACATTTTAAATTTAATTTAATTTTTATAAGCTTACCGTTAAAAGCTAGATCCATTTATGTCGAATCTAAGGGATGTGGAATCTGTCGTGCCATCGAATTTTTTCCAAGTTGAACGCAAAAAGTGAGATGGACACCCAAAAATAATCACTACCCCAAAAAGCTAGTTCTGTTTATGTCGAATCTGTCGCGCCATCGAATCTTTTTTCAAGTTGAACGCAAAAAGTGAGATGCACACAAAAATAACGAGAAACCCAATTCGTAAATTATTTGGGTTCTAAAAAGAACCGATTTTTTATCCATCTGACATGCGACAGACTTGCGAACAACTCCTTTCTTGGTGGATTAAGTATTGCGGTAGAACTCCGCAAGGTGTTGCTTTTATTAGCTTGGATGATGGGAATGGCCTATTAGTACTGGGAGCTAATGTGAGCCCCGCTATTTCTACCCTTTTGAACGCTGTTTGTAAGGGCTCCTTATGATTTTCCGCAAATTTTATTTTTTAAATCTACTTTAAAAACGTTAAGCTTTCCGAATCTATAAGAAATTTTCAATTTCAGGGTTTATAATAACGTGCTATCCCCACTTTGATTCAGGACCATGAACCATGCATCGTAAGCACACCGAAGAAAAACGGTCTACACATTTAGCAATATTACTTAAAATTTTATTAAGCAAATATTTCTCAAAATGTTATTCTAGAAAAGGTAATGCTTCCTTCTGTATAAAATTTGAAGTTAATTAATTTAAATAAAAATAACAATTTAAAATGGATACCCCGAGGGGTTAATCACAGAGGCAGTCTGGTGTACAAGTCTCGTGGCATTCTTTGGAAGTCCGTGGCATTCTTTGGAAATCTCGTGGCAGTCTTTGGAAGTCCGTGGCATTCTTTGGAAGTCTCGTGGCATTCTTTGGCAGTCTCGCGGCATTCTTTGGCAATCTCATGGCATTCTTAGGAAGTCCGCGGTATTCTTTGGAAGTCTCGTGGCATTCTTTAATATTTCGAGGAAGTTTTTGAAAATTTTATGGTATTAGAAGCTCTAATGTAAGTTAATTTTATTGGAGAGGAATATAACGCCTGAAATCAGGCTTGAAAGAAAAAGAATTCGAGATTATTATTACAGTTTTGACTGTAATGAAAGTGATTAATGAGTATCATAATATAGTACGTGATACTTGCGGATAGTAATCCTATATCTGCGAATAATAATAATTATTACTGATTATTATTTACGCGAAAAAATGTATCTACCATTCTTTTTAATATCTTGCAATATTACTTCAATTGTAAAATTTATTTCAAATTGATGCGAGACGAATTTGCACAATTATTATAGTAAACAAAAATTGAAATTTAAAAAAAGATCCTGTATGCAGAATGATTATTGCTTACTTCGGCATGCTATTATGCTTACTCATTACTCATCAAATAAAAGTAACTTATCGTGTTACCGCGTTATCAAATTAAAAGAAAGTGTTACTTATTTAGTCACATGTGGGATCACAGTTGCATTTTAATTGAAACAAACCTCGATATAAATATTCCGAAATATTTACAACATCAACTTAAATTTTATGGTTTCGATAATAACTTATCTTGATCCGAAATCACTGATCTAGGTCATATTGAAAATTTTGCAAAAACAGATCTTCAAGTAATCATAACTAAGAATGATTTAGAGATTTAGCCAATTATTATGGCATATTTTCAAAAATCCCGACTCGTTTTTTAATAAATTAAAAACCCATATTTTTAATTATTTATAAATGAATAATTATGTAGGACATAATTTTTGTAGAAATAATTTTCAATCAAATTATTATTGGTTAACGCAAACATTTTGGATCAGATTACACCAAAAACGAACATTTATTGAAATGCAATTTTAGCAGAAATTTGCAGCGAGTTGCTACTAGACTATAAAAATTTGTGGAAGTCTTGAAAAAAATGTGGTAGTCTTTAAAAATTTGTGGCAGTCTTTAAAAATATGTGGCAGTCTTGAAAAATTTGTGGAAGTCTTTAAAAATTTGTGCCAGTCTCGTGGCATTCTTTGGCAGTCTCGCGGCATTCTTTGGCAGTCTCATGGCATTCTTAGGAAGTCCGCGGTATTCTTTGGAAGTCTCGTGGCATTCTTTGGAAGTCTTTACATTTGGCAGTCTGGTGTACATGAATTTCGCTTGTGATTCACCCCTCGGGATACCCTTAAGAATTTGGAAAAATGAAATGAAATGGGAATTCACAAAGAATTCCAAGAGGCTTCCAAAGGACGCCAAAAGGAACTTCCAAAGAATGCAAAATATTTGTATACCTAACTTCCGTTTTGATTAACCCTTCGAATTGTATCAAGTGTTCAATTTAACTAAAGTGTTAAAATTTTAATGCATCAAATCCCCGCAATTACCAAAGCAACAATGAAACTCTTTTTAAATAATTAAACAAAATGTTCCATTTGCTGGCCAAAATATTAAATTAAAAATCATCATCCGTACTACCTAGTAAATTAAGTTTGAAATGTTACAGTAAATCATATAAAATGCATGCACAGAAATTAATAGGTATAATGCAACGGAGTAGGTCAACTCGGCAAAAGGTACAAGGGATAGGTTAATCCTACCGGTCAACTGGGCAAATGAAAACCAGAGGCCGTTTTAATTTTCGGTCAGCTCGGCAAACGCGCTGAATAATGCTATTTCGAGGGTCTCTCACATCCCGGTTGCATTTATCCCGGTTTCCTTGATCTGTCGCGCCTCTCGTATGTTTAGCGCCCGCCGCGTAGCGGCTCGGAGCACGAAAAACCGCCCGGAGATGCGGAGCATCGGAGGGTAGGTTTTTTGATGCTCGCAGTTCTGGCCAAGCCAAAATTTATTACTTTGCCGAGTTGGTCTATGTAACTACCCATACAATGTAAAAATTTAATACCTGTTTTAATCGAATGGAGAAAAAGGTTAACTAATTTACTTTGTAGTTTAGTTACAAGCTAACAATTTAATTTAATTATATTAAATTACCAACCAGTAAATTTCATGGTTGTAAAAATGTATATTATACAAGGTATAGTTTAATTAAGATATCTATAACACTCCTGTGCATAACCTCCATGATGGGTGGAAAAAAGCCGGAATAAAAACTAAAAAAAGAAAATTATGTAATTACTTAAATAGCCGGATTTGGTTAATCCCTTAGTAATGTAAAATTTTGGTAGTGGTAATTAAGCCTAAGGCTAAAGGAGCTCGTTGAATACTAACATAAATAGTGAAAGGGTAAAATATCACGCAAAGAAAACTTAGTTGGGGGTACAAACATTCAGAACTGAGAACGTTGAAAGAATTTCTATCTCCACTTGTATCGAGACAGGTCTAATAAGTAACATTGATAGTAACTTGCCCAAGAAAAAAAACATGTAAATCCGGATACAGATTTGCCATTCCTATCTGGCTAAGGTCCTGGAAAAATTTCAGGTTTTCAGCTCAAATCGCAAATAGGATCGAAACATGTTCAAAAGTGCCAAGATCAGCACACGGACGTTCTTACATGCTTCATAAATTATCAGAAAGCGTTCACCAGGGTTTGGAATGCTACACTGATTGAATTAATTTAGGGCACCACGCCGACATAAACGGCAATGATATCCGAATAATAAAGAACCTTTATTCACCAATGTAGAAAGATCAAAGTTGAGCGCAACGTGAGTGGGCACGCTTTTGGTTTAGGAGTGACATCGAAATGAACCATCGTGGCCATAATCAAAACACTTCAATAAATATTGCTGTGTAGTTTCTTTCATAAATTGCACCACTCGGGTTCGTGTTTGAAAATGTAAAAAATTGTTAAATAGTGAATTGAAATTTTTCGAGGGTGCAAATTTATTCAGAAACCCACTACACTTGTCCCTCTAGTTTAGCTCAACGGTTGAGATTCCCTCAAGGTATTGTAGATTCAGTTAAATTTTTGGATGCTTATTGAAGTTTAGATAAATGATTTCGTTGATTGAAATTTGTTGATAAAACAATTATTCGGAGATAAACTAATTTCACCTTTATATTTATGATCTTAAAGTCTGGAATCTTGGCTGTTTTTGAAATTGAATTGCAGGAATAAAAGATTGTATTTAAATCAAAATAGTTGTATATTAACCCAAAATTAATTAATACGCTTGCGCTATAATTTTTGTAAACAAATTTTTGTAGATAAATTTTTATCTCTGGAAGTTACAATTGTAAACATCAAATAAAATCAAAATGAGCAGATCCAAAAAGCTTCTCTTCTTCCTCTTGTTGGTTTGAATGAAATTCAAAACCTCCGCTGTCCAATAACGGTTTAAAATGTTTTATGTAAAATTTCGTCGTAGAAAAATAAATAACGGAAAAATGTTTGTTTGAAAAATTTATGAGGATAGTGCTACAAGTTTAGTCACGTCCTATTTTATATGCTTAAGGCTAAATTTAAATGGAAATAATAAAGTTTTCATATACCTGTCAACATATCCGGTTTGTATAAAAACCTTGCGCACAAACACTATTGCGATGCGCGGTCACTTCGTAGCGATTCACTCAACTAACGTCGTGTTGGTAGCGGTTGATAAAATTTCGCTCCCGTTTTGTGATCGTGCGACGTTGATAAATCTATTGGCACTTGTTGATCAGTTGCATCAAATTCTCGGAGTATCAGTGAGTTGTTGTTGATATTTGTTTCCAGGTTATAAGATAGGTGAGTCGTCTTTGTTTTAACACGATGTGGGTGGCGATATGTTTTCAATTAATGGTAGCCATTTTAGATAAACTTCTATCTAACTTTGATAAATATTGGACTCGTTGAATACTTGGATGTTTTTGGATTTAATTATTCACTTTGGAACTGCACACGTCCTACATTTTCGAGCGTTAAAAGAAGACTTTATATTTTTATGGAGCCGCACATCCGTCGTTTTCAAGCATTCAAATAAGACTGACTTTCTGACTGCGTTGTTTTCCAAAATTGGTCGATTTTGATTATTTGTAAGTCAAATTTGATACTTTATATAATTTTTCATTAACCAAATGTTTTCAAATTTTCAGGATAGCTTCCAAATCTGATGTGTTGAATTATCCAATGGTTTATGCACGTTTTTTAAATACAGGAGCACTTTCGTAGGCACAATTTTGACGAATTTGCACTTTTGAAAATGAGCACTATTTACCTTTTTAAGGATTTACAGAAGCAAATTATTACCATTACAAAGAGTGGATTACATAATACATTCTGATATAATCAATTTTATACACAATAAGTTATTCATGGAATAAATCACATTTTTGTAACACAAATTTGTTGGTTATGTTTCTGTTGATTACAATTCTCAACGAAACTACCATTTTTGACTTAAATATCCTTTTTTACAAAATTTTGATGTGACAATAACCTTTATGAATTAATCTAACAGCTTTATGTTAAGCTATCCAATCTTTAAAGATCTTTACATCCTCATAATTTGAAAAATAGTGTAAATAGTTTATCTTTTGTATCTGTGTAATTTTTAAGTAGGTCAAACTTTTAATGTTGTTTTAAATTAAATTAAAAATTTTATGTTTGGTATCGGCCTGGTAGCTTGAGTCACAGCAATATGTACGGGTTATTCCATATCAAATCAACCAACTTATGTATTTTCATGTCTCGTTTCTATTTTACTCAAATTTGGAATACTTCTAAGTTATTCCAAATAAACGGACCCATATTTTTTTATTTGGCCCCAAAGTCGATCATCCAAAAGATACAACAAAAATTCTTAAAAATCCCTTCCAAATTTAACGCAATTCAAAAGATAACCAAACAGATACCCTGGTTGAAGAACATCTGAGAATGGACTGGCATCTGGAGTGCAGAAGAATTGTACAGAAAGACCTCGCAACGAGCATTCTCAGTCTGTCATGCCCAATTTATAATTAATATAAAAAATGGAAGCGGCAGAATAAGTTCACACTAGTGCGGTAACCGAAGTTGGCGCGACCCTACAAAGTAGCCAGTAAATTTGGTAGTTTCTAAGTATATGTATATGCGAAGTTTCATAAAGATAGTGTCGCTACGCTCGATTTAACAAATGCTAACCAGTTCTCTTATGCCCGATTGCACCACCTACACTTAAAATTTAAGGCCTACCTTAAATCGTTAAAGGCCCCTTATTCCGTTGCACCACTGAATTAAGGGTCCCTTAAGCTCTTACTGAGCACCTAAATTTAAGCCTCAGAAATCTGCCGTCTAAACTTAAACTTAACCTTAAAGTGACAGATATTTTCGAAAAATTTGCGATAATGATAGAAATGGAGAGTGACTTGATTAATTATGTTTTAGAAATTTTTGAAATCCTAAGCATAGTTTTCCAAGACAAATTTACGAAATGGCTCACTATATTCATAGTATGGATGATTTATCATTTTTTAAAAGATTCCTTGAATATCCATATGACAGAAATAATTCTGTATCTCCTGTAAACCAACTTTTAATTGCCCTAAGAATTTACGCAACGGGAATTCACTTGCTGGCAATAGCCGATATTGATGGTTTATTGTTAAAATCGTTTCAGAAGCGATTGCAGGTTTATATGAACGTTATGTTAAATTTCCAACTACAAATAAGGAAGTTATTAAAGCGCAGAGAAATTTTTACAATATTGCAGAATTTCCTCGGGTAGTCGGTGCAATTGATGGCACGCACGTAAAGATTCTGTCACCTGGAGGAGAAGATGCTGAAGTATTACGTAATAGAAAATGTTACTTCTCCATTAATGTTCAGGGCGTAGAAAGCGCAAATTTAAAATTTGTAAATGTTGTTGCACGATGACCTAGGTCAGCACACGATGTTACCATTTTTAACAATTCCATTTTAAGGGGACAATTTGAAAGACGACGGTCATGGCCTGATAGTTAGCGCGATCAACTGCTAACGTAGAGCTCCCCGGTTCGATTCCGGGTACAGTCTAAAATTTCTTGACCGTCTTCCGTGCTTTCGGAGGGCACGTAAAGCCGTCGGTGGTCCTCCTGTCTTAATGATTTGCCATCATAACAATAAAAAACAGGGTGCACGCACATCGAAAGGCAAGCCTAGCAAGCTACCTGAGATGTAAAATTCAAAATTGCTCACAGCACTAATTACAAAAATTAGTAAAAAAAACAGGTCCTGGACCTATATTAAGAGGGAGACTTCTTAATAAAAGTGGAAGAAGAATTTGAAAGTAACGCATTTTATAATTCATTACTTTTAGGGGATAGCGGATACAATATTAGACCATATTTGCTAACTCCTCTTCTGAATCCAGAAACACCACCACAACAACGATATAATAAATTCCACATTTGCGCCAGAAATGCTGCTGAGACTTTTTGGGGTACGGAAACGAAGATTTCCTATTATGGCATATGGATCTTGTTTAAATTTCAAATGAAAAAACCTCTTTAAAATTTTAATCAATCTAAACATAAATTCTATGAAAAATCCCTAAAACATAACCAAAGTTACTAGATAAATGCGGTGTTGCCGAGGTGTAACTAAGGGGACGTTCAACACGAGTGGTGCAATGCAACCTAAATTAAGGTGCACCCTATAGTTAAGGGTCCCTTTGCTAAGCGACACATTTAGTCAAACATGGTGCAATCGGGCATAATCCAATTTTAAAATGACGAGAATGTTTAATTATATTAGAATTGTAGTTCAGCTTTGAATCCGGTGCCCGCCTCGCTTTAAGATCCCATAACAAAAAATCAAGCTCGTCAATTACCAATACGTTCTTGAAACTTGTTAGTTCGCAAACTGCTTTAACAAATCCAGAATCAAAACAACTTTATTGTCTTAAACGAGAATTCACTGGTATAAATTAAGGTACGCATGTACGAGTAGTTCAGCAATTCAGTAAATAATTGCATACCTAAAAGTTTGCAACTATGTTCTGATGCGAATTTAGCGACCTCGTCGAGTCTTCGGTAAAGCAATAAGTAATAAAAAAACTAAATTGATCTGACAACATGTAAACACACCACGGAATGTTGTGGAATGGTTAGCAAACTGAAATGTTTCTCAAAGAAACATAGTTGCGTTGTTTCAGTAGCTAAGCTATATGGAGACGTAAATTCTCGGTAACATACTATAAAAATTTACTACATAGTTAGCAAACTTCTTAAGTTGTAAGTTACACTAAATAAATAATACTGATGTGTGCGCTACCTAAATTCTACACAAACTTTAATTAAAATTTATAACCTTTTTGCAATTTTCTGACTCAGAAACCTAGTGAAGTTAAAAGACGTTTTGATTTAAACAAAAACGTCTGAAACAATCCAACGAAGTCAGTTCGTCATTTATTGATTACATTATACCAGTCATAAATTTTAGCATTGATTTACACAATATAACTACTGAAAAAACTTACAGTAAATAACAAATTCGAGCATTAACTGCGGTAGTAGCTTTTTGATACATTGAACGATTACCGCAGGCAAATTCTGATTTTACCTCATTTAACATCCAATAATGTATAAAATAATTGAATGCTCAGTCGAATAAATTAATTTCCACAAATAAAAGTTTAGATTTTTCAATAGAAAATTGATTTCTGCCAAAGTGTCGTCCAAAGTTTTGCATCAGAAAAAAGTTACTATGGTTTAGTATGTTCAAGATGTGTTATCCCATAATGCATTACTAAGTTTAAAATACCGAAAGAAATATGTACATCGGAATGTTCGAAGGACAGGCTATTGTCATGGAACGAGTCATTCAATACTCTGGTTGCAAGTAAAAATCCTAAATCGCATTTTTATGGCGGCTCAAGTTCCTACGACGCTCGAGTTAATGCAGTGGTCCTTCAACAAAACGATGGAACTTCATACGTTCTAAATTTAAATAAGAAATGTTACGTGTCACCTGGTAGAAATACAGGGACGTTTCGAAATATGAAAGATAGTTCGACGCCTGAGAATTACAGTGTTCTATGTCCACTTTTTGTTAATATTTAGGTTATGCTGTCTTTAGATCCTTTAAACCGAAATTGTTCTATATCCAATGAGAAAATATAAAATTTAAGGGTCCAAATTTAGTTATCACCGATATTATTTTGTTCTATCTCAACTTCGGATAGTACTAGAATTATTATACTGTTCTATCTCCACCAACGAATAGATAATGCTAGAATGATATCACATGATCAAAGTGAGCTAATGGGTACGTTGATTTACACTAGCGTAGGCGTTGTAAATTATAAAATAAAAAGTGTTGTTATTAATATCAAATTAATTTAAAAATGGAAAATATGGCAGATCAAAGTCTAAGGTAAGTAATCCAATCCTTTATTTCTATTAATATACTTTCATACTTTGATTAATTGCTTGTAATGCGATAAAATGAAGATGGAACAGTGTAATATTTACATAGTATGCATTTTATTTATAGCAACAAACACCACTAGTCCGATAATTGTAAACCAAAACGTGCCTTTTAACTAAAGAAAAAGTCTTGGATTTGAAAAAAATGTTTAAGTTTATGCCAGCCGTTGATAAGAATTACATTGAAAGAGTTAAAATGAATGTATTGTGTATGAAAAATAAATATGTATGTATTGATCAATAAATTTCTTTAATTGTTTTTCATTTATTTCTGCTGTTATTTTTGTCAATAATATCAATAATAACAAAAAAAAAATAAATATTTGACCACCACAGTAAAAAATTGTGTCAGTGTTAAAATGGAGATAGAACAATTTATCATTGAATGCATATTAAATAAGAAATTATTTGTTCCATCTCCATTTGACAAAAAATATAATTGCTTACTATTTGAAATTCTGGAATACCAAGGCGAATTTTGTTTTTTTAAATACGAATAATATAGTTATACTGCTTGAAAAACAAAATATATTCAACAAAATAGTTCATTTAATATGTTAATCAAAAGTAGAATTTTCAAATAGCTCTACTGTAAAAAAGTAAAATGTGGACATAGAACACTGTAATTCTCAGGCGTCGAGTTTAAGATGTAACAGAGCCAGAATTTAAAAGCGGCGAAAACAGTTAAAAAGGTAATCTAATGCACAACGAAAAGAAGGCATTATTGGCAATGATATTGCATTAGTTGCGCGTAATGGTTTTGGCCTAGATGCGCGTTTAACCTTTCGAAACATGCAGAAAACTGGACTTTGGGAACAATTTAGATCTACCGTTTACGGAATAGTGGATACTCTTCCCGTTTTAAAACAGAAAATGCCAGAACAGTTAACAAAACAAAGTGATTTGGCGCATACCTTGCTTCATAATTATGACTGTAGTAGTGCTCATAATGCATTGCACGATGTCCAAACCTTGAAACAACTAGTATTAAAAGCTAGCGTGAGTGTTGAAGAATTAAAACAAGGAGTTAAATCAATTGCTATGTTACTACAAATAAGTCCAAATATAGCGCACAAAATGCAAAATAAAGAGTCGACGACTTCTTTGAAAACCTTTATTTCACTCAATTTTCACAATTATTCTCAAAGGTTTAGCTTGGTTTGTAGCTTTGTAATAATACAGAAGGCGTTTTCCGCTGATTTCCTCCAAATCTAAAATTATTTCTACTTTCGATGGCTGTAATCGATAGCACATGATGTACTTAAAAGCAGAACTATCGTGGGAAGCCGTAACGTTAGTATTATCATTAATTACTCTAACTTATCACGAATTATGTGATTTATGCCTTCCAATTTTGCGTTGACTTTTTGCAAAATATTAACAACCGCAGATGAAGACAATAATTTTGTGAACATTTTAGATTTAACGAATTGCATTAAACAACCCGCCGTTAGTTCTGCATCTTGTTTCATATAACCGTAATATAATCCGTTAGCGGGAAATGTTAAAGCAATTAAATGTTTTTTTTTCTTTTCAAACATATCCTCTGTGTCTTGTACTTCTCCTTTATATTTTGGTGTGAAACCCAGAAAAGGCGCTTGGGATAGCGATATTTTTATGCTTACGTTTGAAGATTGCGTAATTATCTGTAAGCACAATAAATATACGTATTAGTAAATAAAGAAGAATTATTATTTTTCACCAAAAATTTACAAAATCTTCAATTTGTGCCATCATTGTGAAATGATCCCTATTGACCAACGTCCACATGGCTGGCGTATAAAACCCTAGGGTTTTCCAAACTTTACATAGGTTGAACGGTCGTTTTTCCATTTTAATTGAGAGAATAACTTCTTATTCCAAATGTCAATCCAAATCACCGCTGTAGCTTTACAGCGCCAATTTTACACCGGTACTGCATTTCATACTTTGTTTTTCAATTTTTGTAATGTAATTTTCCTTATTGGTAGAGTACGAAAAGGCGATCGATCCCTTCATGGGGATCACCTTTGCGGAGGCTCGTAAGGCTTGCGTTTCTAAAAGGAAGGTTTTGCAGAGAGATCCAACAAAGCGCCTGAAGAGTGTAAATGCTTTCTTTATACGATGACGAGACTCCCACGGATCTATCTCGCAAATTCTTCCTTTTGGCGTAGAGAGAATTAGAATTCGCCAACCACAGCGCGAGGTCGACCGCTATAACTTCCCTCGCAAACTACAACATTCGCACCATTGCCCTCCCCCAAGTACAAGTGCTGAGGATGTCCTCGGGCCGAGTTTTACTCAATGCAGTCAGGACTTACGTTTAGAGTTACGTGACGTTATGGTTGCAGAGCTTGGTTTGTCGTCCAAGAGGGAGAGGCACCGGAGGTATAGCGAGGGGGAGAGGAAGAGGCTGAAGACGCAGCCCACGAGACGATGTAGCTCTGAGAACCGCGAGCCCCCACAACAAACAATAAGTTTAACGTTATTTACGTTATTATTACTGTTTCCAACAGTATATAAAAAAGTAGAACTGAACAATTGTAACAGGCTACTGTTATTTTGGTCTATATGAAAAATATAATTTTATTTTCAGGGCTTATTAATTTAGTAATAACTTTTATGTACGATTTATTTGAACAGTTTTGTATAACAAAGCTAATTTTATTTTTTATTATTATGGCTCACTATTATTTGCTACTATTATTTTAAATTTAATAACACTTTCTTGTAATTCGTCATAAACCATTGATTACCACACATCTTTCTTACCTATAATCAATGGAATTTTTATTCGAGATCGGTAAAGTAGACCACCAACTTTCAAGGTTGCATCGATTTGCTTCGGCGCAAATTCGATTGGTAATGCTCTCGCCAAACCGAATCAGCAACGCTAAATAAAAATTTCAGCTCCGCAATTTATAAATTTATTGATAATAGATCAAGTTTCATCGAGTAAAATTATCGAGTTTATGACAAGTAAAGTCACTCCGAGTGAAGTGTTATTTTTTAGATCAGTGAGATCAATATATGATCCCGAAAATCAATTTTTATTTCGACAACAGAAATTTTTGTCCAAACACATGTGCGAAGTCGATGCGACTCCATTCTTCTAAATCCGGAAAAGATCGCAAAACACCGCAGCCAATATTTCGAGGTGAATTATTCTATTATAATATCGATCCTAATATCATTGAACAAGTCCGGAGAATTGAAAAAATTCCAATAAGAAGAAAATTCGAAAACCCGCAAATTCATCTGCTCGTTTCATTTCATCAACGAACAAATCTCCACCATTTTGGGTCAGCGAGAATCGCCGCTTTGTCGACCATCTGCCAACTTTTCAAAGTTTCATGTGTGCAAAGATAATTTTTATTCCAAATACAACTGGAGGAACAAAACGCAAAATTGGTGATACAAAAACGAATTTAATTGCTTATTTAAATAATTCAGATCAATTGCTACGCCCTTTTATGTTTTACAATATCGTACACTGTGTTTTTAACTATATTTTAGATCAAACGTTGCCATTTGAAATCCTGACGATTTTGGCCAGGAGGAACAACGAACCATCACATCTACTGATCGTACGTAATCCAGTAACCATTTCAACAGAAATCGTAAGTAGTTATAAACACTATTTACTGTATGAATTGTTTAACAAAAATACCAAGCTCGTAGCTAACATTTTGTCAACCTGCTTATCCAAAACGAATCTACCTTCAGGAGACGTAGCTAGAATTCCTGCTTTTTTTATAGTTTTAGTGCGATTCTTTTATCGCTAACATTTTGTAAGGCAATTAAGTTCGTAGACACGACAATCCAAGTGCGAAGGTTCACTCCGTATGACATTTCGACTTCAACTCAGCGACATCTGTCGGTCAAGCATATGTATTTGTGTTCAACATTTGTAAATAATTATCAATTTTTATATTTTAGTACAAACATTTATCATTCATATAATCTGTGTAAACAAGAATTCGCTTATGTTATTTACGATTGATTTCATATTAATTTATATTAAAAGTGTGTGTTCAAAACGAGTAATTTTTTATTTTCTACTTTGAGTTAATTTTGTCTCGATAAGGATAACCAAGGTCCCTGAACGTCCTTATTCGATTCTGGCGCCCTCCGGGAAAGATTACTATGCAAAGAAGAACCCATCCAAGAATCCACGAAAGCGACCCGTCCCTACCCGGCTCTCAGTACTTAGTATCAAACATACAAGGCTAAGCCGCTTCGTTAGTACATCTACGAGCACAAAAGAGGCAATTGGAACTGGAAGCACTAGCTTTTGTCACAACCGTTTCATCAGTGCTGCTCGATCCACGTTTCATAAGTGGTGCCTTTCACGTTTCACAATATCATTCAAGATCAGATATTATGCGATCAACTTTGGTTTACATCAATCCAATACTGCTTGGCCTACCCCAAAGTCTATGTTACTCCAGGGACATTATAAAAAAAGGCACGTTCGATTTCCTTTCAGTCGAATAAGCCATCTGAAAAGGTCATGTTAATCCTGCAAGAAGATGATATTCCGAGGTTAATTTTATGGCCAGAAAAAAATGCTGCGTAAAATATTTTTAATTAAAGCTGGTATACAATATGTAGGAAAACACCTTGATGATCTGCCTTCCGATTATTTCCCAATAAATTACATCGTAGTTATCTGTACCAACAATCATCGGTTCGTTGTACCTAAACGCGCTGAATTGTTTCTGGATAATAAACCAAATATTATCGACCACATAACCCATTTTATACGAACTGTAGTGGATATTCTCGAAATAGGACTATGATAGATTCTTGGTCGGTTATAACCAGAAATGGTTATTGTTAACACAATTGCAAATATACTGAAGATATCCAAAGCACCAATGAAGGGCAAGCGGATGATGAAGAAGCATTCGACATAATGTATTTCAAATTATTCTCTTCAGGTTCAGTTTTAAAAGGTCGAACATAAGAAACCGCTGGTTTAAGACACACACTTATTAGTAACTCCCTAACCCCATAAGTTCAAATATGAAGTTCTAGATAGTTTGGGCTTTGGGACACTTGGGGGTATTTTTATTTTAAAGAAAACTGTATGAACTTGGGGAGTTATTTGCACATTGTATATACACTCTCCATGGATATTATGGGTACCCTTCGCCAAGATACCCCGTATTGGTACAAGTTTATTAAACAAACAATGTGAATTGATAAAATTACTCTTAGTTTGTTCTTTAATAACCTTTTAGTTGAAAAAAGGGAACATACATTAAATTTTCGCTAGATATTAATCTCTTACATGTGGAAAGTTAAAAATTTTCTGCTTGCAAGAATTCAAAGGAAAAATAAAATTGCACTTGCAATGGCATCATCAGGCATTGCTGCTACATTGAGAACTGGTGGTCGAGCTGCTTACGCTACACTGGCACTGCCAATCGACCTCATTAATAATGGAACTCCTGTATGTGGTATTAAGAGAGGAACAGGGAAGCAATGCTTTTGAAAGAATGTAGTGATTTTCTGGGATGAGGACATGGATTGGAAGCTTTGAATAGAACCCTGCAAGATATTCGTGGAAATAATTAATTATATTATGATGAAATCAAAAAGTTCTCGGCTCAAGCCAGTGTGTATTAAAATACCAAAAAAAAATCGTACAATCAAATTCGAAATGTGGACTAGTTTCGAACTTATTTGTTCTCATCAGCACAATATACGAAGCACAATACGAATTATATTATGGGTGGCTTGATTGTTGTTCTTGCTAGAGATTTTCGTCAAACATTGCCGGTTATTCCCACAGTTTGACCCATGTTTTACAAAATTAACGCCTGCACCAATTCATCGCAATTGTGGAGATATGTAACACGTATGGAGCTTCAAAGCAATAAGCGAGTGCAGAGATAAAATCAATTTAACAGCAAAAAATTTTCCAAATATCTACTAAGTATCAATTTTTGATACCGCGGTAAAATCAAATTAGGTGAAGATTTTTATAAGCATTGAGGATCTTCTTAGTCATGTATATGCTAATATTAATTTAAACGTTGCAAATCATGAGTGGCTTCAAAAACGAGCAATACTTGCACCATTCAATACGCAAGTTAAAGAAATTAATTTCACTATTCAAGAGATGATGCCATTGTTCCATTGACAAGGTCATAGACGATGAAGAAGATAACAACTATCCAATCGAGCAAGTACTGAAAAATTAACTTCAGATAATATTGTGGTTTTGTACTTTATAAAATAAAAATTAATTTATGTATAAGTCTCTCTCCTCAATCGTGATGCTTCTTTGACAGAAGCGTCGTGACCCATCTGCGCTAAAATGGCCATCGTCTCTGCACAACGGTCACAAAATTGGCAGAACGAATTGGAAAATTTTATAGATGCCCGGTATCTCAGCGTATCCCAAGCGATGTGACGTTTGCTCGAATTTCCGATGCAAGACCGACACCGGTAGACACAAAGACATTGAAGTTTCATTTCTTGCTAGGAGATACCTACACCCACAATTCCTCCCTAAAAAGGTTAATGCGAAACATTGTTGCGACTGTTGATCTATCAGCCTTATGAGTCATTTACTCAAGGTGTTTTTGAAAATTAATCACCAGCGAGTGAAGTGAGTTTGCGAGGTGCACCTGGGGAGCACCCACTTCGGATTCAGGAATGCGCTGGGAAAATGAGAGTCATTATTTTGGGAGCAGGTTCTTTTCCAGAGATGCCGAGTTGTAATGAATAACACCATTCCATGCCTGTTGTACCGTAGCAAGTCAAACTTATCGAGGACATAATATAGCGATACTTAAAAAACAGCCAGATAATAAAGATTAATAAAAATTTTATTTTCTTGCAGATCAATGCCCGCTTCTTTGAAAGACCGACACTGTCATTTATCAATAACCAAACACACAAAAGAGTCACGTGCACACATCTGAACAACCTAGACTTTTCATAAGTATGGAGTTTTACCTACACAGAAGTCATAAATCTCCTTTGAACAATATGTTCAGTGAGTGATGACTACGCTCACACATTTACTTATTGATCGTGGTACAGAAAGAAATGGGAGACAATTCTGTGCAAACACACTTGGATTGAGAATTTTAACCTTTCAAAATCGAATGGGTGGTATTGATACCCAATGCCTGTTAAAGTTATTCGGTTTTCTGATACAAGTAAAACAAGTTATTAATTTATTTGTCAAACTTATCGATGAAATATGGTAATACTGAAAAATGGAAAAGAAAACTGCCCTCATTGATGTAAAAAAATAATTTACGATTAAAATAAAACGGGTTTCTTTCAGTTCGATACCCGCTTCTTTTAAAGACTGCCCTGTGATTTATTAATTGTCAAATATCAACAAGAACTATGGACAGATAATTCAATAACCTCGATTCTTTCTGTAACATGTGCTATAAAAATATGGAGTCGATTCAACGGCTATCAACGCAGATGTGGTGCTACCCAAGCATGAAAAATAAATTTCATATATTGTAGCACAACTTTCTCTATAACTGCTAGATAAATTACCATTTTGATTTTATATCGACATTGCACAAAGAAAATGTAAATCAAATTTTACCTATCGGCTATATTAAAAATTTTTCAATAATTTGGACGTGATAATATACACACACGTATGATATTGCCTCTAAGCACAATAATCTTGTAGATGGTGATATCAATTTAATTAGTGTATTAATTAAAAATAATGTTCTATTATCGTTGTGATTAAAGGCCAAGTTCAAGATACCATACAAAATCATCTTGAAACTTACATGAAGCAATTTGTAAATGGAGTGTGACCAAGGGTACACCAAGTAAAATAAAGAATAAGTAGGCGCAGAACAAAAAGTTGAGAAAATCGAAACAATAATATTTGGTATGTTGAGGCAAGTTTTACCGTTATTGAAATTTATAGGTTATGGTAACCAATTTTAACCACAACCTAAAAATACCTGAAAAATAATAAATAAATGTTATTGTGTAATTAAACACAATAACACACATAACACAATGCCCATGTTACGCGAAAATAAAATGGTTTCAAAATACCTGGAGTGATGGTTTCCCAAGGTTTTGATCAACTTCATTATTAAAAAGAAAATTATGCACAAATGTTTCAGGAAACCTGTAGTTTATATCATTATAACCAATTTTGTGAACTTATGGATCAAGTCAAGAAAATCACGAATTGCTTCATCAAGGGCATTGAGACAAAATTGAAGTAGGAATTCATCTCGCAACAATTTGATATAAATATTACTGCAATTGTTGTCATGTTTACTTCATGTGTTGTAAAAATGATTTGAAGTTGAGCGATTAGGTTATGCACGAACCAAATATATCGAACTGTTTTGATAACAGCGACTGGAACATAACCATAGAAAAGGCCTCCGTTAATACCCTCGATTGCAAAATTTTATCAAAGCGTTCCATGTTGTAGTAAATACTTGTGAATAAATGTCTACATAATTATGTAGCTGCATAAATAGCTACAAAACAAGATACAAATAGGTTCTGCCTACGTCGCAATGAAGAAAGCCATTACTTAGGTTTTGTCGTTGATGAAAAAGAACTTGCCATTGTTTGGCCTTCCAGATTTCCACAAAAAAAGTAATATGCTATAAAAAGCAAAAGTATTGATAAAAGATATCAAAACCACTTTGGTATACAAGCTGAGAGACCTAATTTGAACTATTTCAGCTTTTTAAACAAAAAAAATTATTTATATAATTACCATTATTTTTTTACTAACAATAATTTAGCAATTTTTTGGTTGGCAAAAACTTTTAAAATTTAATCACCAACGATGCAACGAATAATATGTATTTAATGAAATCAACAAAAAGTAAAACGTAAGGTGGAACCCTGATGATCGCAGTTTCAAGATTTCCATGTAATTAGTATATTCAGATCTGCGCCATTTAAGTTTCCAGTTGGTATTTATTATTTGAGAAAAATCTGTTTTCTTGCAGATAAATACCGGCTTCTTTTAAATTCTGCCCACGTGATTATTCAATTGTCACAGACAACATTCCAACAACCTAAACTTTGCTGTAGCAAGTGCTTCAAAAAATATGGAGGTTTACCTATACAGGACTCATAACCATATTGATGCAAAAGGATGAGTATGTCCTGTATTAAGAAGTATTCAGAATCCGTTCAGCCAGTAGGAACTACGCCCAGACACTCACTAATTCTTTATGGTAAAAAACGCAATGCGAGAAAATGACAATGATATTTTTGCGCAAAACACTTTGATAGGGAATTGCTATCTTTTGCAATGGAATGGTTAATTTTATTCAATGTCTGTTTGAGTTATTCGGTTTTCAGGTACAAGAAATTCAAGTTATTAATATAGAACTCAAGGGGTTATCATTCTCAAAATAAGTGTCCCAAGTACTACATATTACATTGTGTTATATGAGTTTTACATGATATTAGTATATAAATATTCCCTGATGGGGTGGTGCCTATGAAGCACTCTTTTGATTATCTGGAAATTCCTTCACATGACTCAGTGTGTTTTGTGGTTCTTGAGGTTGCACTCCCTCGACTTCCTTAGAGGAGTTTAATATTTTTAGTTTACTTGTGTTTTTTTTTGCGTTACGGTCGAAGCAGTGGATTCTCTGATAGGCGCAGCGGTGATTATTCTGGGAACTTCTACGGGTCTGCAAGTTTGCAAAAATAACTGCCGACCTGGTAGATGGGTGTCATTGTAAATCTCTGAGGCTCTTTGAATACGCGACATCCTATTCAGGCGAACCGTTGCCTCTTCTTCAGCTGTCATCGTTGTTGAAGAAACCCGTTTTCTCAAATCGTCGATCGGTAGGAGGCGCTTTAAAATTATAGCCGGCGATTTGGTTCGAGTACCTGTAACTTGGTTTGGTCGCGCAGCTGTAGTCAGATTAGTCGTGGTGACACTGCTGCCCAAAAGTACCTTCTTCTTTTCAACACGAGCACCATCTTGTACTCCATGCAAAGGTGTATATGTTATTGCACCACAGCGGCTGAAGGCAAATCTGCCCTTCATTCCTTCTCAGCGGTTGATTTGGGATGAGGTTGAGGTTGGTTGTAGCATCAACTTGTTTTCGGGCGTCCGTAAAAGTTGTATTTTGTGTCATATTCTCCAACAGCACACGTGGGTTCCATTTCCTTGTATAAGATGTACAAGAACGGGTTGGACCTTCCCTCATCGTGATATTTTCAATCAAGAATTAAAAACTTTAGGATGGACTAGGACTACGCCCAGACACTCACTAATTCTTTATGGTAAAAAACGCAATGCGAGAAAATGACAATGATATTTTTGCGCAAAACACTTTGATAGGGAATTGCTATCTTTTGCAATGGAATGGTTAATTTTATTCAATGTCTGTTTGAGTTATTCGGTGTTCAGGTACAAGAAATTCAAGTTATTAATATAGAACTCAAGGGGTTATCATTCTCAAAATAAGTGTCCCAAGTACTACATATTACATTGTGTTATATGAGTTTTACATGATATTAGTATATAAATATTCCGTTTGACATACCCCAACTATTACATATGTAAGTGATAAGCCCATCTATAAAACGACATTGATACATCAACAGGCATTGAAATAGAACTAATCCTACCAATTTCAACAACATAGACTTTTCTGTAGGATATACTTCAAAAAATATGGAGTTTTATCTATACAGAACTCATAACCATAACGTGGCAATGGATGAGTTTAGTGTCCTGTATTAAGAAGTGTTCAGAAGATGTTAAGTCAGTAGCCACTACGCCCACAAACTTATTCTGCGTGGAAAAACACGCAAAGGTTTAGCTTGGTTTGTAGCTTCGTAATAATACAGAAGGCGTTTTCCGGTGATTTCCTCCAAAACTACAATTATTTCAACTTTCGATGGCTGTAATCGATAGCACATGATGTACTTAAAAGCAGAACTATCGTGGGAAGCCGTAACGCTAGTTTTATCATTACTCTAACTTATCACGAATGATGTGATTTGTGCCTTCCAATTTTGCGTTGTATAATATTAACAACCGCAGATGAAGACAATATTAGTTGTTTACACAAACACTCAGTAATTGGTTTAACATCAACGTCTTAGAAGATACACATCCATTGACATGACTTCCCTATTTAGCTACATTCCATTATTGACTTTTCTTATCAATTCCTCTGGTAGATCCAAGGGGTGGTATTTCTTTAATCTTCGAGTTGGTGTTGGGTCATCAATGAGGGTGACGGCCAATTGCTTTGGATGCTGACTCAACTTGGTACGGTATTTTTCGCTAAAGGATTTTATTTCCTCTTTGACAGTTTTCACTTTGAGATCCTTTCACTTTCTTTTTGGTAGTATTTCTACCCAAATTTTGCAGTACTAGAGATTTGAACACAACAATATCTGACTGTGAATCAGGTCCATTTATAACAAAGGATGAAGTACGAAAGGCAAATACCAATACTAAGGTTGGAAAATCACCCGAGTCCCGATAATTTCCACTCTGAGTTTCTCAAACTTATTGACGAGGATGGCTTGAAATGGCTCACAGAGATCTTCGGTAATATTTATAAATCTGGACTAATACCCAGGGTATGGCAGAGATCAACTTTTGTGACTCTCCCTAAAAAGACTCCGGTAGACACAAAGACATTGAAGTTTCATTTCTTGCAAGGAGATACCTACACCCAAAATTCCTCCCTAAAAAGGTTAATGCGAAACATTGTTGCGACTGTGGAACAATCAGCCTTATGAGTCATTTACTGAAGGTGTTTTTAAAAATTATTCACCTGCGGGTGCAATGAGTTTGCGAGGTGCACCTGGAGAGGACACAATTCGGATTCCGGAATGCGCTGGGAAAATGAGTCATTATTTTGCGAGCAGATTCTCTTCCAGAGATGCCGAGTTGTAATGAATAACACCATTCCATGCCTGTTTTACCGTAGCAAGTCAAACTTATCGACGACAGCGATACTTAAAAAACAGCCAGATGATAAAGATTAATAAAAATTTGATTTTCTTGCAGATCAATGTCCGCTTCTTTGAAAGGCCGACAAAATTTAAGGTTTTGATTTCAGGCCTTGCCAACATCTTTCTGTATTATTTTGATCTAGATATAATTACCGTTCTAGCGAACTAAAAGCTAACTTCCATCGTATCTAAAGATCAATTTTATTTCAACTTTATTTTATTTATGAGTAATACAGATTACTACCATTAGTTATGCCACTGGTAGTTTGCCGCCCAAGAGGCGTTCCCTTAGGGACCTTTGTAGAGCGAATGCTCACGAACGCAATTAACACTGATAATGTACAGATATTGTGTTTATTGTTCGAAGAAAATGAGTATTCCACTGAATTTGTGGATGCTTGCGCTGTACGTAATTGCAACATTATACAAGTATATGAACAGTTGCTTAAAGATCTTAATGACGCTACTCAAATTGAAGGACATCAGCCAGAAATTTATGAATTTGTAGTTAATGAAGAATGTTATACTGATGAAGTCGAAAGTGAATATATACCAGATTTACACAAGAAATATTTTGATTATGAAGATAGGATTCACGACTTGGAATTTGCAGATGAAGATCTTCCTGATATGGAATGGTGCTGCAGAGTAACGCGTCCAGAACGTACTGAACAGCCGCGCGAATGTGTGACCATGGATATGCCTGATAAGGTATCTATGATGGACTGTGAAGTTGTTACCACGTCCACGGTTCCCGATGAACCAGTCACGCCAACAGAACAAAAGCCACTAGTAAAAGTTTTGGCTAATAATTTATGCTCCATGATTGAAGACATGGATGTCACTCCAACTATTACAAAGCGTACCCGATCCCACGAGGATGAAGATTTTGCTGCGCAGATTGTTAAAAGACAATGCTTAACAATGACGGATGATTGTGATTCTAATGAATCAGATGATGGCCTTATGAATGGTGAAAGTTTTCAGGCAATTGAAGAAATTGAAACTTTTGAAACCGAAAGTATAGAAGGTGACCTGAGAGGTGTTTCGATATTTAATGCTCATGCAACATCAGCAATTTTGGCAATTAGGAGTAAACAAGATGCATTTATCGTGAAAAGAGAGGCATCATTAATTGGAATAAGGCGAATTGAAACAGAAACCGTCTGTAAAAGATCCGTATTAACCATTTACGGTAGAAGTAGCCAGGTGTTAAGGTTACTGGAATTAGTCAAACGAGATCGAGATAAATGTGCAGCTGCAAGGGAACAGGCTGTTAGAGCCTATGATGGTGGATAGATCCAGATAGACAAACACACAAAAGAGTCACGTGCACACATCTGAACAACCTAGACTTTTCATAAGTATGGAGTTTTACCTACACAGAAGTCATAAATCTCCTTTGAACAATATTTTCAGTGAGTGATGACTACGCTCACATATTTACTTATTGATCGTGGTACAGAAAGAAATGGGAGACAATTCTGTGCAAACACACGTGGATTGAGAATTTTGACCTTTCAAAATCGAATGGCTGGAATTGATACCCAATGCCTGTTCAAGTTATTCGGTTTTCTGATACAAGTAAAACAAGTTATTAATTTATAAGTCAAACTTATCGATGAAATATCACGAATTATGTGATTTGTGCCTTCCAATTTTGCGTTGACTTTTTGCAAAATATGAACAACCGCAGATGAAGACAACTTTGTGAACATGTTAGATTTAACGAATTGCATTAAACAACCCGCCGTTAGTTCTGCATCTTGTTTCATATAACCGTAATATAATCCGTTACCGGGAAATGTAAAAAAAATTAAATGTAATTTTTTTTTCTTTTCAAACATATCCTCTGTGTCTTGTACTTCTCTTTTATATTTTGGTTTGAAACCCAGAAAGGGCGCTTGGGATAGCGATATTTTCATGCTTACGTTTGCAGATTGCGTAATTATCTTTAAGCACAATAAATATGCCTATTAGTAAATAAAGAAAAATTAAAATTTTTAACCTTCTAATTTTACAAAATCTTCAATTTGTGCCATAATTGTGAAATGATCCATATTGACCAACGTCCACATGGCTGGCGTATAAAACCTTTGGGTTTTCCAAACTTTAAATAGGTTGAATGGTCGTTTTTCCATTATAATTGAGAGAATAACTTCTTATTCCAAATGTCAATTCAAAATCACCGCTGCAGCTTTATCCAAGATCCAAGGGGTGGTATTTCTTTAATCTTCGAGTTGGATCATCAATGAGGGTGACGGCCAATTGCTTTGGATGCTAACTCAACTTGGTACGGTATTTTTCGCTCAAAGATTTTATTTCCTCTTTGACAGTTTTGACTTTGAGATCCTTGGGGATAACGTCATTTGGGTAGTATTTCTACCCAAATTCTGCAGTATTTCTAGATTTGAACCCAACAACATCTGACTGTGAATCAGGTCCATTTATAACAAAGGATGAAGTACGAAAGGCAAATACCAATACTAAGGTTGAAAAATCACCCGAGTCCCGATAATTTCCACTCTGAGTTTCTCAACCTTATTGACGAGGATGGCTTGAAATGGCTCACAGAGATCTTCGGTAATATTTATAAATCTGGACTAATACCCAGGGTATGGCAGAGATCAACTTTTGTTACTCTCCCTAAAAAGACTCCGGTAGACATAAAGACATTGAAGTTTCAATTCTTGCAAGGAGATACCTACACCCAAAATTCCTCCCTAAAAAGGTTAATGCAAAACATTGTTGCGACTGTCGCACAATCAGCCTTATGAGTCATTTACTGAAGGTGTTTTTAAAAATTATTCACCAGCGGGTGCAGTGAGTTTGCGAGGTGCACCTGGGGAGGACACAATTCGGATTCCGGAATGCGCTGGGAAAATGAGAGGCATTATTTTGCGAGCAGATTATTTTCCAGAGATGCCGAGTTGTAATGAATAACACCATTCCATGCCTGTTTTACCGTAGCAAGTCAAACTTATCGAGGATATATAGCGATACTTAAAAAACAGCCAGATAATAAAGATTAATAAAAATTCGATTTTCTTGCAGATCAATGCCCGCTTCTTTGAAAGACCGACACTCTGATTTATCAATAAACAAACACACAAAAGAGTCACGTGCACACATCTGAACAACCTAGACTTTTCATAAGTATGGAGTTTTACCTACACAGAAGTCATAAATCTCCTTTGAACAATATGTTCAGTGAGTGATGACTACGCTCACATATTTACTTATTGATCGTGGTACAGAAAGAAATGGGAGGCAATTCTGTGCAAACACACTTGGATTGAGAATTTTAACCTTTCAAAATCGAATGGCTGGTATTGATACCCAATGCCTGTTAAAGTTATTCGGTTTTCTGATACAAGTCAAACAAGTTATTAATTTATAAGTCAAACTTATCAATGAAATATGGTAATACTGAAAAATGGAAAAGAAAACTGCCCATTACTTAGGTTTTGTCGTTGATGAAAAAGAACTTGCCATTGTTTGGCCCTCCAGATTTCCACAAAAAATAGTAATATGCTATAAAAAGCAAAAGTATTGATAAAAGATATCAAAACCACTTTGGTCTACAAGCTGAGAGACCTAATTTGAACTATTTCAGTTTTTTCTACAAAAAAAATTATTTATATAATTACCATTATTTTTTTTACTAGCAATAATTTAGCAATTTTTTGGTTGGCAAAAACTTTTAAAATTTAATCACCAACGATGCAACAAATAATATGAATTTAATGAAATCAACAAAAAGTAAAACGTAAGGTGGAACCCTGATGATCGCAGTTTCAAGATTTCCATGTAATTAGTATATTCAGATCTGCGCCAATTAAGTTTCCAGTTGGTATTTATTATTTGAGAAAAATCTGTTTTCTTGCAGATAAATACTTGCTTCTTTTAAATACTGCCCACGTGATTATTCAATTGTCACAGACAACATTCCAACAACCTAAACTTTTCTGTAGCAAGTGCTTCAAAAAATATGGAGGTTTACCTATACAGGACTCATAACCATATTGATGCAAAAGGATGAGTATGTCCTGTATTAAGAAGTATTCAGAATACGTTCAGCCAGTAGGGACTACGCCCAGACACTCACTAATTCTTTATGGTAAAAAACGCAATGCGAGAAAATGACAATGATATTTTTGCGCAAAACACTTTGATAGGGAATTGCTATCTTTTGTAATGGAATGGTTAATTTTATTCAATGTCTGTTTGAGTTATTCGGTTTTCAGGTACAAGAAATTCAAGTTATTAATATAGAACTCAAGGGGTTATCATTCTCAAAACAAGTGTCCCAAGTACTACATATTACATTGTGTTATACGAGTTTTACATGATATTAGTATATAAATATTCCATGATGGGGTGGTGCCTATGAAGCACTCTTTTGAATATCTGGAAGTTCCTTCACATGGCTCAGTATGTTTTGTGGTTCTTGAGGTTGCACTCCCTCTACTTCCTTAGAGGAGTTTAATATTTTTAGTTTACTTGTTTTTTTTGCGTTACGGTCGAAGCAGTGGATTCTCTGATAGGTGATTATTGATTATTCTGGGAACTTCTGCGGGTCTGCAAGTTTGCAAAAAAAACTGCCGAACTGGTAGATGGGTGTTATTGTAAATCTCTGAGGCTCTTTGAATACGCGACATCCTATTCAGGCGAACCGTTGCCTCTTCTTCGGCTGTCATCGTTGTTGAAGAAACCCGTTTTCTCAAATCGTCGATCGGTAGGAGGCGCTTTAAAATTATAGCCGGCGATTTAGTTCGAGTACCTGTAACTTGGTTTGGTCGCGCAGCTGTAGTCAGATTACTCGTGGTGACACTGCTGCCCAAAAGTACCTTCTTCTTTTCAACACGAGCACCATCTTGTACTCCATGCAAAGGTGTGTATGTTATTGCACCACAGCGGCTGGAGGCAAATCTGCCCTTTATTCATTCTCTCTGCGGTTGATTTGGGATGAGGTTGAGGTTGGTTGTAGCATCAACTTGTTTTCGTGCGTCCGTAAAAGTTGTATTTTGTGTCATATTCTCCAACAGCACACGTGGGTTCCATTTCCTTGTATAAGATGTACAAGATCGGGTTGGACCTTCCCTCATCGTGATATTTTCAATCAAGAATTAAAAACTTTAGGATGAAGGTGGAAAACTGCCTTCGTTTGAGAGTACGGATGTAGTCGATTTATAAGAAACGTTGTTCTCCGGGCTGTCCAAAAATCTTCAATCGTTTATGCAGACGATCAACTCCAAATCACAAGCATTTGACCAATTTTCTAGCTACGTAAATGCTAACAGCGATAAGCAAGTGCTTAATCAAGTAACTAATAAAGTGCTAATATCCGCAATTGTGGCATTATTTTTAGTTACGTCCCATTTGGCCTTTTTAATTTAGTTAGGAAGGCGTCTTCATACAGATCGGCCTTACAATCGATTCTGGAAGGCAACAAAAACAACCAGCTCCACCAGTGAAAATACAACACCAATTAATACTGCGCGTTTAAACAAATAAGTTTGATTTCAATTTGACAAATTTTGTGCGTTAAGAAATTACAATGCTATCAGCAACGCTCTACCCGTAGAAAATCTCAATAATATAATAGTCAAAGTTTGAGGATATAATATGAGGAAGGAGGGTTCAAATTATAAAGAAGCAACACGGTAAAAATTACATCTTCTGCATTTACAATATTATACAAATAACTAACAAAAGTTATTTTACAACAGATTGATAAGAAAATTAATTTCAAAACGGAATAGAAATGAATCCATTGAATGATGGTTATTTGAAGAAAAAACACCATACCAATGTATGGTAATGTATGCATTACACCCGAAATGCAAGTTCAGATAACAATGGACCAGATATGAGAGAGACACTAGATGATACAACTAATACAATATTAGCTAATTGCGGTAGTATGATTAACAAACAAGTGATACTTGCGACAGCTGTAGTCAAGGTTAACGATCATATGGGAAATTATCACTTATCTCGTGCCTTATTAGACTGCGGATCAGAAGGAAGTTTTATAACAACTGAGCTGTGCAAGAAGTTAAATTTAAAGAAAATCAAAATAGATATGCAGGTTGTTGGGATAAGTCAAATCAGTTCAAATATAAAATATAAAACAACATTACAGTTATGCTCATACGATAAATCATACAAGGTGGAAATTAATTGTTTTGTAATTGATAAAATAATGGAAAATATTCCATCAACCACTCACGATGCTACGTTATTTAAAATACCAAGTCATATCAAATTGGCGGACCCTGGGTTTTATGAAACTGACAAAATTGAAATACTGTTGGGTGCTAACATTTTTTGGGATTTAATCTGTTTAGAAAGAATTAATTTAGGACGTCAACAACCTACTTTACAGAAAACGTTATTAGGGTGGGTTATTGCAGGGCCTTTTGTTAATAAATTCAATATCAAGGGTGACAAAAATAAAACCATTTGTAAGCTATCAGTAAATATTGACGTTCAACAACAATTAAAAACATTCTGGGAAATAGAAGAGTATGAAAACAATAAATGTATGACAGTTAACGAAGAACTTTGTGAAACAATATTTACCGAAACAACCGAACGCAATCAAGATGGCAGGTTTATAGTGGCCATCCCATTTAAGCAACCACGGGAAGAATTAGGAAATTCCTTAGACATAGCAAAAAAGCGTTTCTTCAATTTAGAAATAAAATTAGATAAAAATAAAAAATTGAGAGATCAATATGTAGCATTCATGAGAGAGTATATAAATTTGGGACGTGAACTTCATTGCTGTGAAGTGTTTGATTTGGGGTTGCTTTCGATTTAGTGGATATGGTTGCGTTATTGGGGATTCCATTCCGACAGTCCGAATATTATATGGAACATGTTGTTTTCCATCCCAGTAGGGGGTTTGATTCGTGATTGGAGGATGATGGGTTCTTTTTGCCGTGCCATGTGTCATTGTCGGACCACCCTGGCCCATAATTTCGGGGAAGGATTTTTATCCTTTGACATGGTGAGTGATCTAATTATTTTGCCATTACTTCACAGCTACCTGTTGATCGATTGGCCAATATTTTAACATCAGAAGCTCGATGACGTATTTTTCCCTTGGCCTTTTTTTTAATGTTTTTTTATTTCTTTTATTTATGTGTAACATTCTGGTTTTTCTGTTTGTCGTGTATTTTTTATTACAGAGTGTGGAACGAGATTATGATTGCGGCGCAGTTGTATTTCTGCTTCGTAGTGATTGGTGTATCTAATCTCTTTGGCGTTCGCAAACGTGGAAGTAGATTTATGTTTGAATTTTGTTTTGGTATAATTATTTAATTAATAATTATTTGATTTTATAATGTTTTATAATGTGTACTTCGACTGAGTTTTATTTCCACGTTACAACATCAAGCGGCGTTAGTATAATGCATCGGAGATCGGAGTCCAGAATGAGCGTTCTATGTTCAAGCCTCGACTTGAAATTTTATGTTCGACATTTTTTTGTGTTTTATTTTGGTTAAATATTATTTTTATAAGGTTGCGATGTGCGACCTACATATATACAGGGTGCGGCATTGCACCGGGGTCGCTGCAGTTTGGTTTTGTCGTCGGAGGCTCGATGTGGTTACCATTATGGGATTGTTATATGACCATTCGAGTGTTCCGTCGATTGATTGTTTGGGTGGTGATTCTGGGTGTCAATGTGGTCGCTACTGTGCCGTTCTGGTCGGCTCCTGTAGTGGGCTACTGTTGTTAAGTTCCACTGGCGCCATACTAACACCATAAACATCGTTAATTCTCTACGCCTTTAAGCAATGAACATCGTATTGTTTATTTTTATTTTATTGTTAAGTTTATTTTGTGTGTGTTTGCAAAGCTGCTTCCTTGAGTTTCTCCGAGGCGTTTTTACACGACTCATGGCCCTCGCATACCGACGTTTCCATCAAAGAGCTAGTTGACCTAACACCAGGGCTCCACGCAATTTAAAAGTAGAGGGTTCTGACCTTCTGCGTGAACGTAATCTGTTTCAAGCTATCCTCTCATTAGGGATAGTGAGGAAAGATTTACGGTTCAATGGATGGTGGTCGAACAGCACATTCGGCGCTAAAATTTCCATTGAATATACAATTTTCCCAAGTTCAAACATGTAATATTTCCAAAGGTTCCGGCATGGCAAAAGTGCTGCAAACTTGCAAATTGATTGTTTGGGATGAGTGCACCATGGCACATAAAAAATCACTTCAAGCGCTTGATCAAACTCTTCAAGATTTACGAGCAAATGCAAACCCATTTGGTGGAGCTCTCATTTTATTATCAGGTGACTTTCGACAGACTCTACCAGTCATACCAAAATCAACACCAGCTGATGAACTCCACGCTTGCCTCAAAGCGTCGCATCTTTGGAGCCACATGCAGAAACTCACATTAAAGATTAATATGCGCGTACATTTGCAACGCAATGCGTCATCCATATTTTCAAAGCAGCTATTGGACATTGGTGATGGAAAAATACCAGTTCATGCCGACACAAAATGTATTTCATTTCCATTGAATTTTTGTGTCATTGTTCCATCGATCGAACAATTAATTCTGAAGGTTTTCCCACAAATTGCCACTAATTACAAAAATCATCAATGGCTTTGCGAACGTGCTATTTTGGCAGCAAAAAACACCGATGTCAATGCGATCAACCACACAATTCACGAACAAATTGCGGGCGAGTCTGTCACCTACAAATCAATTGACAGCGTCATGAATGATGGCGACATTTTAAATTATCCAATTGAATTTTTAAATTCGTTGGATATTTCTGGTGTACCACCGCACAGATTATCACTCAAAATTGGCGCACCAATAATTCTTTTGCGCAACATTAATCCGCCACGATTGTGAATGGAACCAGACTCGCTGTCAAAAAATTGATGCCAAACGTCATCGAAGCAACAATTCTCAATGGCAAGTCAAAAGGGGAAGATGTGTTAATTCCACGTATTCCCATTATTCCCACCGACATGCCTTTTGATTTTAAACGACTGCAGTTCCCCGTTCGCCTTGCATTTTCAATGACCATCAACAAGGCACAAGGTCAATCGCTTCAAGTGTGTGGTTTAAATCTAGAAAATCCATGCTTTTCGCATGGTCAATTATATGTTGCATGCTCACGAGTGGGACAGCCAAAAAATTTATTTGTTTTTGCTGAAGATGGAAAGACCAAAAACATTGTTTATCCGAAAGCACTTCAATAAACTTTTATGTACTTATCTGCTATGTTTTATATATTACATCAATAAAAAGTTTTAAATATTATTTCATAATCGATTCTACCCGTTTTAGATTGCAAACAATTGTTGCAAATGTTGCGTTGAATACTTATCGGAGCTGCTAATTTAATAAAAATATTACATTTTAATACATTTCCTCCATATATCCATTTTAATTTTAATAAAAAAGTTTATAAATATTATTATAATTTGATAATCCATTCTACCCGTTTTAGATTGCAGACAATTAAAATTCAAATTTTTGATATTCTCTTTTTCAGGCAAAACAACGTTTGCCGGGTCAGCTAGTTATTTATAAATTTGTTGCTAACTTTCTAGTAAATTCTACTAACTTGTCTGATTGGAAAATAGTTGTTCCTATTGCTCATCGAAAAGAAATTTTAAGTACTTTACATGATGATCCTAAAGCTGCTCATTTAGGTATTTTTAAAACTATGGCTCGAATTTCAGAATTATACTATTGGCCCAAGATGGCTCATACCGTAAAAGAATATATTCAAAATTGTGATATTTGTAGCTCTCAAAAATCCTCACAAAGCGCTCGACCCGGTTTAATGGGTCAACAAAAAAAAGTATCTTATCCGTTTCAGGTAATTTCGATGGATTTACTAGGTCCATTACCTATGTCAAAGAAAAAACGACACCAACATCTTTTAGTAGTAACCGATTATTTTACAAAATATGTAGCTGTACACCCTTTAACAAAAGCCACTTCGTCAAAAATTATAGAATATTTAAAAAATCACTATTTTACTACTTTCGGGGTACCACAAATGATCATTTGCGATAATGGTGTGCAATTTATATCAAAAGAATTTAAAGAATGCTTAGCGGAATTTAAAATTCAAGCCACTCTATATAATGCTAAATACCACCCACAAAATAATCCAACTGAACGAATTAATCGCATATTAGTAACTTCCATTTCCTCGTATATGAAAAATGACCACACCGAATGGGATCAGTACGTACAATCTATTGCGTTTGCAATAAATACGTCAAAAAACGAAGTTACGGGTTTTACCCCTGCGTTTCTCGTATTTGGTCGGTATATACCTATAACTGGAGATTATTATCGTAATTCGTTACAAGAAGTAGATACTATCGAAAAAGATGAACAGATCCGTTGGGATCGCGAGCAGCAACAATTGCCTTTGGTATTTCAACAAGTACGATAATTTTTAGCCGATGCTTATAAAAAGGGCCAGCATCATTATAATTTAAGGAAGCGTCCTTTGTCCTTTCAGGAAGGTGATTACGTGTGGAAACGTAATTACGTGTTGTCAAATACTGGAAATAAATTTATGGCAAAATTAGCCCCTAAATACATAAAATGTCAAATAACAAAGAAAATAGGAAACTTAACTTATGAATTGTGTGATGCTCAAGGCAAAAATATTGGTAATTGGCATATTAAAGATTTGAAAAAGGCAACATCATCTTAGAGTGTCTTAAAACTGCGTAAAAGGTCCTGGGTACGACTCTAAACTACAACCGCCCTTAAATTCAAAATACCTTTGTATTAATAAGTAAAATAAATTCTGAAAAGTAAAAGTAAATAGTTGCATAATAATAATTTATATTTGATAAACACTGCCAATTATTGTTCTAAATAACCAATTATTAAAGGAATTATCAATCTACGAGGGTAGTCCCAATAGTACCTGGCCTTACATATAGATGGCGTTAATTGGTTGAAAACAAAATTTTTTTTCGAAAGTACTCGTACCAACCTTATAAAGCTTAAGTTTGAAGTTTGACAGCGATACGTTGTTTAGTCTTTGATTGACAGTCATCAGTAATGAACGCTCTCAGTGAATTTATAAACATGAAAAAAATTAGTTGTCGTTATGTGATACAATACTTTCATTTAAAAGGTCTCAGCCCAACCGACATCAAAGACGAGCTAGATCCTGTTTTGGGGGAGTCTGCACCTTCATTTTCATCAATAAAATTTTGGGTGGCAGAGTTTAAACGAGGTCGTACGAGCTGCCAAGACGAACATCGCAGTGGTCGACCAAATGAGGTGACCACTCCAGAGAATGTGAAAAAAGTCCACAAAATTGTATTGGGTGATCGTCGATTGAAAGTGCGCGAGATAGCAGATATAACAGGGATTTCAAAAAGTGTTGTACATCGCATATTGAGCGAAAATTTGGACATGACCAAGCTCTGTGCAAGATGGGTGCCGCGTTTGCTCACAATGGAACAAAAACTGCGTCGTGAGGATGTTTCAACTGATTGTTTGGCTATGTTTCAGAGCAATAAATCCCAGTTTTTGCGTCGATTTATAACTATGGATGAAACATGGGTTCACTACTATACACCTGAGACCAAGGAGCAGTCAAAACAATGGACTCAAAAGGGAGAATCGGCTCCAAAGAAGGCAAAAACCGTTCCATCTGCTGGCAAGGTCATGGCGTCAGTTTTTTGGGATTCGCGTGGCATAATCTTTATTGATTATCTTAAAAAAGGAAAAACCATCAACGGCGAGTATTATGCGAACTTGTTGCAGCGTTTGAGTGATGAAATTAAGAAAAAGCGGCCACATTTGGCGAAAAAGAAAGTGTTGCTTCATCACGACAATGCCCCTGTTCACACATCCCTTATCGCGATGGCCAAAATCAATGAATTGAAGTTCGAATTGCTTCCTCACCCACCCTATTCGCCAGATTTGGCCCCTTCGGATTATTTTCTCTTTCCAAACTTAAAAAAATGGCTTGGTGGTAAAAGATTTGCCAATAATGAAGAGGTCGAATATGCGGTTGATGCTTATTTTGAAGAGTTTGACGGTTCTTACTATAAAAAGGGTATCGAAGCTTTTGAACATCGCTGGCAAAAGTGTATAGAGCTAAATGGAAACTACACTGAGAAAACTGCCATGGTTAATTTAACAGTTTTTGCATGGTTAAATATATGCACATTAAAAGAATAAATAAATGATTGAAATAGCACTAAGCACTTTGTTGCAACCGCTTAAAAAAGTTTGAATCAAAGTATTATTAATTTTAAAGCTTTTTAGTTTCAATCAAACGATAAAAATGTTGAAAATAAAACAATATGTCAAAATAATTAAAGTAACACTTTCTTTCTTAGAGGGAATAGTTCAATTTGAGGTTGTGATAACAATTTCAAGAGTTTTAAACTGGTATGGTTATTATATTGGAACAAAATGAAATATAGTTAGGTTTGAAGATCATTTTCATTGCCATGAAAGTCCTCAATATTCAATCAACAGTGTTTAAATGTTAACTTAATAAAATTTACTTTATTATTTGAAGATTCTGTGTAATTAAAATAATACTTAACGTGTTTGGATCAACAATTTTTTATAAACGCAAAACTACATTTTAGCACATTGTAGTTTAAATCGGCAAATTCAGCAAACTCCCCCGCTAACATGAAAAAATGCAATTGTATAAGATTGCATTATTACGTCATCGTGTAGCGTCTTTGCATCATTGCTTGTTTAGATTTTCTAGTGAACAGCGGTGAAGTGTATTTGTGAATATTTCAATTAAGGTAAGTTATTATAAATTCTATTAGTTTAAAATTTTAACTTTAAACAAAATTTTAACAGATTATTTATTGTAATAAATTATTATGGAAGAAATTCTAAAGGACTGGGGCTTCCAAGATTATACAGCAGTATTTTCAGGTAATTTTTAATAAAGTAAATTAAAAGTAAAATGGTATTGGGGTGTAGTGCATATTGGTTATGTTTTAAACTATTGAAAAGTTCCATTATACTCGTATTACATTCTAAATCAATTCATTCAACGATCAATGTACTTAAGAGGTGGATTCCATGCAATAAGTCTTGAATGTAAATTACTTATTTTTATATATTATGTACATCATTTTGGGGTTTAGTTTTGGCCACAAATCGAATTTGAAGTTTTGAAAACTCCCATAAGAATACATGTAACTGCCGAGGGGAATCCCCCTACATTCTATTGACGGTACAATAGAATGTAGGGGGATTCCCTCGTCAGTTACATGTATCCTTATGGGTAAATTTTCTAAGTTCAAATTCGATTTGTGGCTAAAGTTTCACCAAATTTGCTCTTCAATTTTGGGCTAATGATAATTTTTCGTAAAACTGTAATTAAGAAAGTTATAAGCGAATAACCGCGTTGGGGAAATTAAAAAAAGGTTCACCAAATTTTTTGTTTTATTCTACTATATAAACCCTTCAACGAAAAAGTTCAAATCCGGGTGAAACTTAAGGGGCCGTAACCTCATTGGGGTATTGCTTTATTTACTTATTTATAAAATAAGTCCTAATTCATTTCTATTAAATTTTCATATTTAACACACAACAAATACAGAAAATGAAGTAGATCTGGAAGCGTTAGCTTGCCTCGATATCGAACAAGTCAAAGAGCTCATACCAAAAGTAGGACCTAGGGTAAAATTTATGTCGAAATTATCGGAATATAAAGCGTTACTTAATACGCCAGTAGTAATAGATGCTGGAAATGAAAGTACAACTGCAGAAGTACGTTTACTAAACATAGATGTACATTAATTTTAAACAATTATTATAAACAAATTGTAGACATCATCTAACGTTTCTTTCGATACCATTGACGAGCCTCGAAAAGATCACGTTGAACTTGGAGCAGCATATTACGTGGCAAGTACCTCTCAGCATTATGCTTTTTGTGGAGAGGAATTAGTAAAAAGGGCATTTCAACATACGTATCACTTAAATTTGGAAAAATTTTTAAATTTAACCACTGCTGGAAAATTTGTTTTATCGTCTTATAGAAGAGAACACACATTATGTAGGAAGTCCAGGAACACCCTCGTAGATTTAATAATAAATGGGATAATGAGCGAAACAAATGGGTAAGGAATAATTACCTTTTAACTAAACATGGTTAAATGTACAATCAATATAAAACTAACGATGAAAATCAACTATTTTTCACTTAATATTTGACTTATTTATTGTTCATCTATCTTTGCAGAAATGTTGGTCCATTAGATTTTGAAAATTTGGCGACAAAGATTATAGAACTTTTCCCAACTGAAAATAAAGAAACTTATTATATCCCAAGAATTAAAACCCATTTAAAATATCATCGAGGTGTAAACCCCAAAGGGAAATTAGTCGATAAATATCGAAATTTAAAAAGAGTGTATTTAAAACAGTTAAACAGGGTGGGAGATGAAATAAACAAAATTGATGATTTTTCGAAAAACAAAAGAACCACTGTAGTATTTTCAGGTAAACAATAATTATTATTGTCAAGAATATAATTATTATTTTATGCTGGTTAAAATTACTATTTTATAGAGACAATTAAAAATGACTGCGAGTGGTTACGTCATAACATAGAACCATTCGACGAAGTTGTTGAAAAATGGGAATCGACTTATGAATTGAGGAGAACCAATAAGTCACAATGCCTTGAAAACTTTATTCAAGAGTGGCCCATTTTAAAAATTAAAAATGCATATACTTTGGTAAATTTATGTTCTTTCTTTTGAAACTTAACCGTATATAATTTTTTTGTTACAGATTAATTTGGATTTCCGTAAAAAATTTATGGAATGCGAAAACTTTTTATTTAGTAAGTGGGATAGCTTTTTTAAGAAACTGCAAAACCTAAAACAAGACAAATCAAATTTAAGTTTGCTGTTATCGAACGACGATAATTTATCAGAAAGTAAGTGTACATAATTTATTATAATACGTCCCGAGTAACATTTTTCCAACCATGGCAGGAATTTCCAAGGGAAAAATGTTACTTTGGGCGTATTATATTAAATTTATATTATTTTATATATGAAAAGTTCTAAAATTATGTTCTATTTAGACGGTAAAAGGAGCATAGAAATAACTTTGTTATCGACTCTTTTCCCTCCAAGTGGCCGTGTTGAAGGACGCGAAAAAAAATTTTGGAAACCAACTTGTATAGATAATTGTTTATTTTATTGACGTTTTAAAATTGTTTTATATAGGAATTATTTAGAATTTAATAGTAAAATGGCAGATAACAACCATAGAAAAATTCGAGCAGACCGCGGAGTCCCGAGAGGGTCCTATCGTGCCCGGTGGCAGTTACAACAAGTGCCGAACGTCTTGGAGATCCAAGACGTTGAAGAATTACAGAACGTGGTGCCGCAGGAGGTACAAGGCGTCGAGGTGCTGGAGCCGCAGCTCGGCCAACAGCCAATTCACCTTCAAGGCATCTTAACATACATCGTACTTCTAATTGTCATTGGTGCAATTCTGTACCAATTATTGTAATTTTTGGATCCTGCCATTCTAAATTTTAAGTATACGGAGAAAAATTTGTCGTTTAATTTGGTTAGCAAAGGCTCTAAAAGATTTGCCGTTGATTATGTAGTATGTATTTGTTTGTTTTTCAGATTCCTGGGGACATTGAAACTTTTGTGAAGAACAAGAAAGCTAATCTTCCGTACATCGTTTTGGTTGGACAACATTTACAAACGATTTCGGAATGTTATGTTATTATCCAGAATAACATTTATAAAGGTGTTGATGTCCTCCAATGCATGGACTTTGTATTTAAAGCTTTCCACGCATTAGACGCCGAATATCCGCCAGAATCCGAACACATCTGGTTACTAATACAGAAATATATATTTGAAATAGAGACAGAGTGGGATAAAAAAATACCTCGTGTCAGTACTTTATTTAGTGAATTGAAAGGTAATTCAGTGCCATGATACTTTGTCCATTTTGTGATTCTAATTTTAATTTTGTTAAATCGTTTTCTTTACATTTTAAAATGAAAGACTATAATTCTGATAAATTGCAGTGTAAACAAAGTAATAAATGTTTACGTAGCTTTTCAAATCTTTACACATTCAAAAAGCACTTGTTGAGTAAACATGAAGATGATATAAAAAAGTCTGAACAAATTTTGCCTCAGAATTCTGTAACCATAAGTGTTATTAATTAAGTCTAAATACTTTTAAGTAATCCCACACCTCATCTTAAGACTAGGTGTACTACGAACCTTTTTTTTTATATTTTTTTTTTATAACGAGTTAGCGTGTTACGGCAACCGATAAAATTTATCACGGAATATTTATTAATTCGAATTACCCTATATAATTCATATTTTTCATCCTCGCTAGAAGATAATAATGTCTCACAGCTAGTGTAATTAATTTTATAACAGAAAAATAATTATTCTTATTCATTTGTATATAATTTGTTTTTTACACTCATGTTTATATTCAGATTATAATAATTTTTTTTAATACATTATTATTAAATACCTAATAATGCAAAATATTATTCCGCCAGCAAGACCTGGAAGATCCGACCGCGGTATCTTGAGAGGGAGTTACCGCGCCAGATGGCGGCGGATCTATTTACTCCAAGCACTAGGCTTGGTTATGCTCGGAATAATAATTTTCGCATTTTTCAATTTCGCATATTAATTGTTTTTGGAACATACTAAATTTTTAGTATAGATATTTCGGATGTTACCATAATAAAAATATCTATGTAAATTTAAATAAATGTATAAAAAGGGTTCTGTTTTCATTGTCCGGCATTAGCACAAAATAAGATTCGAAGAACCTACCCCTGCATAAGAGAACTAGTAAGTATTCCAGCTGGCGACCCTCCGAATCGCCGGTGGAGCACGAAGAGCGTAATAGGCTCCGAGCGGTTTTTCGTGCTTAGAGCCGCTGACGCGGCGGAACTAAACATACGAGAAACCCCCTAAAAATAGCTTAAAAACAAAAAATAATCGATGTTACATGTAGGAGCGTCGAGCTGCATCTGCCAGTGCGAAATTTTCTAAGTGTTAGACTATATCACAGCACACGTACCGTCAACAAAATGAAATCTTTCTAAATTTTTACATGTAAATTAGCAATTTTCAAAATCGATTTACTCAAAATTTTGATTATATCTTCGCTTGTGAAAATTATGTCAGTATACTATATAAACCTTCCTCTTTGCGATTGCAAAGTTTCAACTCATTCGGAGTGACCAACAATAGGTAATCCTCACCCAAAATTCAATTCTAACAATAACAAGTAAACATGGCAACACAACCGGATACTTTTAAAATATCGTCTTCCTTCACTAGAAGAATATGAACACTTCACTAAATATTATTTATTGTTCACTTTGAATATATTTGTTGATTTTGCCTTGGATACGAAACATGAAATCATATCCATTTCGCCCGCGCGGGCATAATGGATCCATTTCGCCCGCGCGGGCGAAATGAAAACAGCTGTTCTTATGTCAAATATAAAATATGGTATTTATTTTTTATATTATAATTTATTCAGAAGTTGAATATTATGTGGAACATTTAATCTGCTCTCTCAGCTATTATCTGTGGAATTTCTTCCATTTTAAATAAATGTAAAATTGCATTTTACAAAATGTCAATATAGTTCATAAACAAATTGAAACAAAAAAAACATTACCAACGCTACCCATTTCTATTTAAACAAATTGATATTTTAAGCTTATCAATTTACTAAATATCAATAGAAAATATTCGATATATACAAATAATATAATATTCAAAGTGAAAAATAAAACGTTCTATGCACCACGGGCGATATAGGTTATGCCCTTGACTGCTTTCAACCTCGGGCCAAGGGCCCTCGGCTGAAACTTGCATCCGCGGGCATAAACATACCTATATCGCCCTTGGTACATAAATAACTATTTTGAATCACGTAATTACCCACCCAAAATAATGTGACCTATTGGAATTTTCCATGGACAAAGCTTTTGTAAATCGCACTTAAGCGGCAAAACACAAAGAGACCAAATATTTGGTAACTCACAATTTTGTGAGTTACTATGGCCTTCACGGATCTATTATGGTCCTCCCCCTGTGAGGCCGAAGGCCGAACAACCACTGGCAATCACGGAAGTCACGGCATACGAAGGCATATAAATATAATCTATTATGGTCCGCCCTGTGAGGCCAAAGGCCGAACAACTATGGCCTTCACGAATCTATTATGGTCCTCCCCCTGTGACGGCGAAGGCCGAACAACCACTGGCAATCACGGACTAGCAGTCAAGGCAGCCGAAGGCATCTAAATATATAAAAGAGAAGATCTGTTTGTTTGCGTGTTTGTTCGCTATACGTTCCTAGACCCTTGGACCGATCTCGACCAAATTTTGCACAGTTATTTTGTAGCTCCAGGCGCAACTATTCTCGCATATATGGAGAAGAAATTCGAGCGGGGAAAAAAGTTATTCGCTTTTTGCGAAAATCAAATCACAAGTTTGACAAAAAATTTAATTTGTCAAATATATAAAAAACTACTAACAAAAAACCACTAACAAATTAATCTGAAAATACTGTCAACAGATGGCGGGGATGGCGGCTTTAATTCGAAAAATGCAAACCACTAACAAATTAATCTGAATGCCGCGAATAAGACCGGAGCACTTTATATAGGTCGCAGAACTCGCCGGAATTGTGCAAGAAGACGCAGATCCACTTCTTCGTGGAAGATCTACCTCTTTGCGGAAGATTTAACTTTACATGAAGATGTAACTTTACGTGAAGATTATGTATGTATTGCGTTGAACTTCGAGAAGAAAAAATAAAACAATCGATAAAAGGTTGGTGTTGATATTCACACGTGCAAGGTGGCGAATTTAGAATCGTGCTAATAAAATTGATAAATATAGTAAAAATAAATAGTGAAATTACAAAATACAAGTGCATAATTCAACAAAATAGTTACTTACCTACGTAAAACCAATAATAAGGTGAAAATTGTAAAAGATTGGAAATATTTTTGAAGAAATAGAATTCACAACAAAACGAGGTCAACAAACTATATCTGGAAGTTTCCGATGGTAAATGAACCCTTTGAGTGTCTTTGACGCGCAATTGTACCATCTCCATTTCAAATAAAAGAAATATTCCTGGATTTAATAAGGTATCGTGCACATTGCAATAAAATCTTTATAAACTTAAGTGAAATCTCCGGACTTCGTACGACACGTGTTTTGCATCATTTTACGTTCAGAATTTTTATATAATAGATTTAATAATAGAACTTTTTGATATAACCAAATATTTATTTTCATTTGTGTGCTTAATAAAAACATTAATAACTTTGTAACGAAGGATATTTATTTAGACCTGTTCCGCACCATAATTTCATTTACAGCATTGGTAACGGAACGAATCCACCCTGTACAAGGTAAGATACATGCACTACGAAAGAGCTAAGCTGAGGCACCTTATTTCATTAAATTGTGTTTACAAAATATCACATACTTTTCCATTGACGGGGTACAACTACGTACACCCATATAAAATATTAACGACAAGAACCTTTAACCCTATTAGCGAGGGTATTCATAACAATTTTGTATCATAAAGTGTGGGTCTCTTAAAGGCCTTACGTAAGCACACAGCACTTTTTGGCGTCACAACGTGGGAGCACGAGTCACCACGAGTCACCTCGAATAACCTCGCACCACGAGTAAAGTTAGGGTATCGTAAATAAAATACTAGACAGGTTAGTCACAACGAAAAACTTCATTAAAATTATTTACAACGTCAACATTAAAACTAAAAATTTCCTTAATAATAAAATTAAACGTCAACACAAAGATAGGTCATTTATACAAAAATTTCTTTACAAAATTATTTTAAAAAGTATAACGATTGACATAAAGATTATTTTCCTTAAATTTAAACTAAACGTACATAAAAATTTACTTAAAAATCATTTCCTTATAAATAAATTGACAATACATAAAACACATTATTACGATGGCGGAAAAAGACGAAATAATTATGCAAGAAATATTAGAGATGGCAAGATGGTTGTGCAAAAATACAACAACAAAAGAAGAAGATCGAAAGAGAGAAGAAGAAAACCACAAGGAGTTGATAGAGATATTACAAGACGTCAAGAAGGAGTTGATAGAAACAGTAGATAGAAACTACAATAAAATAATTAAAAAGGTATCAGAAATTATGGGGCCAGCGATAGCCGAAAAAGTTGTACAGGAAGAAAAGATTAATTTGGCAAATGAAACGATAAAGTTGGAAGTCGAAGTTAGTTCAACAACGTCAACAAAGAAGTGTAGGTCATACCAAGTGTTAACGCGAAAAACATTTAAACGGGTACAATTAAAATTTAGGAAATTACGCGCAAAGAAGAAATATCAAACAAGGGGCATGCGAACTAATAGAAAAATTTTACAAAGCGGTCAACGAAACAAAAAGGTTACACTAAAAATAATAAAATCTCTTAAAGTAAAAAGTAAACGAGCACAACACAAAAACATTCAATATAAAATTAAAAATAATTCAACAAAATTCGGTACAATATTAAAAATGAAAAGATCTTATAAAGTAAATAAATTAAAATGTAAAAACTTAACGGGTAAACAGGTTAACAATATTAAATTTATAAAAGCAAGGGGGTACAACAAGTTTACAAACAAGAAATTAAATAAATTAACCAATTATGGCAAGATCGGAATGAAGAAAAATAATTTACATAAGAAAATGAAGAAGAAGCGGTTAGGAAGAAAAATGTTAATAAATAACGAGATGGATTGGACGAAGAGGTCCAACATAAAATTTAGTATTGAAGTAAAAAGGAATGGTTACGTTAGGAAGAGAATGTTAATCAAGCGGGTAAAATTTAAAAATAAAAGAGTGCGTTGGAAGATAAAGTTTTATCTTACTATTTCTCAATAAGCGATGATTATGAAAATATGGCGAAACTTAATTAAAATAAATTAAAAATTAATAACTAAGATATAAACCGCTGAAGGAATAGTAACGCTAACGGCGAAACTTAAATAAGAAAAATTTTACAACATACACGACAAACCGCTACAGGAAAATAGTAAAAAGACAAAATTTTGACAATTGTAAATATAATTTTAAGAATGGAACAATGACCAATTAAAAATAGCACTGTAAATTTGATTAAGGCTATTTAAATATGAAAATAAAATTGACCAAGATGAAAGATTCCATAAAAATAAAAATTATTGAGATTTGCTTAAGATAAATGATAAAAGTTATTAATACAATTGGAAAACGAGAATTTATTCAATGAAACTTTAAAAGAATTTAATTAATTTTAGAAAGAAAATTCTGAATTTAGGTTTTGGGTGAAAACATGAACTTGAGATAAATAACTATGAATTTAAGTTGAGAGACTAAAAAGTATTTAATAAAATTGGTATTCAATGTTGAACAATGAGAAATAAAAGGGGGGAAAATTAAAATATAATAAGTTAACTCAGATGGAGTAACTAGAAGAAGTTAGGTGAGAATAGATACCTGGGGATAAGAAAATAGATCACAGGTGTAAATGAAATAAATTGATTATATGATTATGTAAGTAAAATGAATATGGAACCAAAAAAGAGGTTACCGAATAAATATGGGGAAATATAGGACAATATTGATTATAATAAAATAAAGAATGCCAATAATAATAATAAATAAAAATGAATTGGAATGATAGGAAAATAGAAATCACCCAAAAGCAAATAGACGAGTTAAAAATAGGAAGATTAAAAATAAAGGGTCAATGTTTGAATAAAATAAAACTGAAGTCAAATTTAAAAATTTAACACTCAATAAAGTTAAATCGTTATCAGAAATCTTGGTCAAATTTGTTAGTTAAGTTAATATATAGAATAGTTTGAAAATTTGAATAGGATTAGTTAGTTTCGTTGAATTTGAGTAATTAGTTAAAACAGTTATTAAGATTTAGTGAGTTAATTTTGATATTAGTTATATTCGTTAGAAAACGTTACAGTAAAAATTTATTTTGTCATATTTTTGAAATAAAAAAGCACATAAATGTTAATTGTGGAATTTAACACAAAAATAGGTATTTTTCTTTTAAATTACAAATTAACAGGGGGTAAATGCGGTATCGAGATACCACGTCAATGGAAGTACGTCATTTAAGTTTCAGTAAAATTTTGTTAATGAATAAAAGCATGTAACTTATCAAAGTAATCAGAAAAACTTCATCCGATACCAAGAAATTAACTTAAAGTCAAATGATTCGTTGAAAACGGGACATAAAACAGGTTTGAATAAAATAAATTTGAAATGTATCATTTAATAATTGTTTTTGTTAAAATGTTAATTTATAGTAAATGAAAAATTGTTAGCAATAAGAAAGGTATTTTAAAAGTTAGAAATTTGTTAATTAATTGATAAATGTAAAAATCCATGTTAGCGTTAAATTTAAAATAAGTTTGTTAAAATTATTACGTGAGTTCGGCATGTCACAACTTAATGAACTGCGTATGGAAATTTCATGTCCATCATCTTTATTTGTCCAACCACGAAGCAATATCAAGAAGTCGATCCAATCTGAAAATATAAAAATTTTACTTATAAAATTTCAACGAACCACAATGGGCTTAGTCCATACCTGTACTGTGAAACTTCAAATAATATTGATTTTTCGATCAACCAATAAAATACGTCTATGAAAAATCAAGATTGCGTTGAACTTCGAGAAGAAAAAATAAAACAATCGATAAAAGGTTGGTGTTGATATTCACACGTGCAAGGTGGCGAATTTAGAATCGTGCTAATAAAATTGATAAATATAGTAAAAATAAATAGTGAAATTACAAAATACAAGTGCATAATTCAACAAAATAGTTACTTACCTACGTAAAACCAATAATAAGGTGAAAATTGTAAAAGATTGGAAATATTTTTGAAGAA